>OY987272.1:3532602-4247078 GCA_963920665.1 Straminergon stramineum
CCTCCAACAATTAGGTGGAATTACTTTAATAGAAATATATTGTGAATGTGTTTATCATCACCCAAATTAGAAATTTTCATACCTTGAAAAATATACCAAAGATCACTCATAATTTTATAGAAAGAATTTTTTTGTATAGTAAATATATTCAACTAACCCTAAATGCCCAAGACATGATATTTTGGTATCAACAAAACTTTGAAATTAAATAAAATCTTACCAAAGGACTATTCATGATATTTTCTTTTTGGTTGAGTTCATTATAAAGTCTATTTTAACCTCTAAAGGGCAAGGAGTTCAAATTGCAATGAGAGAAGAATACATCGCATTGTTGAGCAATGGAAACTAGAAATTGTCATTGGACATGACCAAAAATCACTAAGGAGAAAGGGAAAAATAATAATTTCTCTAATTATTTAGGCCATGGCCAATTAAATTAGCACATGTAGCAACTTCCCTTGTACTAAGTTCTATGTCTTGCATACTTGATGGAATTTGAAAAAACAAACCCTAATGAAGAGTCAATGTAAATGACCCAATGTAAATGATAAGTGTTTAACCCTTAAAAGACAAATTGGTCACTATGGAACTCATCTTTTGAGGGTACTATGCGAATCATTTGCATAATATAAACCAAAAGCACTCATTGGAGGTCAAACTAATATTGAAGACCTTCTCTTTCCACATAAAATCCAAAGGATGAACATTTGCAGAACGATTCTCTATCATCCATCGAACAATAATCGTCCAAGCGTTAATAATTGTAAACATGCTCAGTTGCTGTTTGCGTCGATTACGGGTGCCCTTTCCTTCCTGGCCACCGGTTCTCCCCGTTCGTTGGCCCGACGGACGCATGTCCGTCCGTCCAGGCTTTTCATCAGAAAAGCCAACCGCTAAGAACGGTCGAAGTGTCACTGTCAACCTCCGTGAAAGCTGATGTGTATCTGGTTGGCCAGCAGAAGTCCTGACGTGGAATACCAGCGGGACCCGTCACACAAGTACCTGCGCCAATCACGTGCACTTATATCGACACGCTGTCACACGGCGAAAGGGCCACTCACCCTCCCTTCCTGTGTACAGTACCCATGACCGTGCCGGTTGTCACACCCGTCGTAAGCCTCATTGTGTGTCAATGCCTCCTTTGGTCAAGGGCGACGCTCACTTGTGCCCCGCGTCCTGATCTTAAGAAACGTCCGCGTTCCATTCTGATTTTCGTTTGTATTACTCTCCAGATGGAAAGCTTCTCATCGAGACTATTCCTGTGAAATTTGGTGCAGTGGAGGCCCGGGACCCTGTGTTGCGAGTCTCGCTAGTGTATTTTCTTGCCTTGCAAGTGCAATTGAGTAGAGAAGTGCAATTGAGTAGTAAGAGAGAGCGTTTTTTCTGATATTGCGCGACATATTTTCATTTCGCTTTTAACTTCTGGTGTTCTTTAGTTGAAGAGCTTCTCATCGAGACCACTCATGTGAAATTTGGGCGAAGCGGAGCTTTGGAATACTGTGTAAAGAGCCTCGTGTGTGGATTTTCTTGGCCTTGCCCGTGGGATTGGGAGGAGAGAGCGTTCTTCTTTGATTCTTTAGAGGGGAATTCTGTGGAGTGCAAGAGCTGCTGGACAAGTTACTTGCGGGTCGCGCGGAAGTACCTGTTTCTATGGATTTCAGTGGAAGAGTGGACTGAAGTACGTCTTCAAGCTAGGGATTTAGTCTGTTCAGGTGTGTGAGGGATACGGTTTTCACTTGTTGTTGATATGGTTGCGAAGTAGAGCGGTGGATAATTGACCTTAGAACTAACGTCGGTGAGAAATGTGCACCTTCCAGTCTTCTTTTCATTCTTTTTTCTTGCCAATTTATCTCTGCGATGTTCCGCAATTGGTACTGCTAATTGATCGCGTCGAAATTTTCGCCTGAAGCTACACGTGCACATTGAGATAAACAGTTACTGATTAATGAATAGGAGGGAGACTCTGTGACTATTTTTTCAATTTATCTCGTCTGTAGCCTCCATTCGAAATGAATGCCAGGAGAATTGCAGCGCATCTGTATGGACAAGCAAGTATTCTCTTCGTTTAGATTGAAAAATTTCTTCGACGCAGCGGCTACAGACTAGATAAAGGGAATAAACACTAGATGTCTCCCCTGTAATCCTCCTTGTTTGCTAGATCTGTTTGGAATCCGCTTTGCTTTTCAGTGTGGCTGGAACTTCTGAGAGGTTTTGTGCTACAATACACCAACGAAAGAATGCTTAGCTTTCTGCTGGACAAAGATATTTGGAAATTTTGTTACTGGATTTTAACCTCCACGGAGATTGGCTCTCATTCGCGAAAGTTCATCTCTTGAGAACTTCATTTTTGTTTCAGTGCTTTCAATACAAGGGTACATATTGTGTCACACTCATTCGCTTATCGAGCCCTTTGTGATTTATTGTTTTGATCGTTAGTGATTCGGAGAGCAGAATCATTTCTCAATTCATTTCTAGTGGGAGATAAGATGCTTGCTCGTTCTCTCTTTTCGGTATCCATGTTTTTCCAGAGCAAATGTTTGACAGATGGAGCTGACCATAATCGTGTCAATGTTGACAGCAGTTTCATCTCGACAAGGAGGATTCTATATAACTCTTCTGATTTCCAAGAGTGTGTTGACCTTCCATGGCATGGCGCAACAGCCAGGTCCTCTTCCAGCGTGGATATTCGTCCAAAAGTTTGCTAAGGAGCCCTCTATTTGCCAGAGGAGTGACAACATTCAACGCACCTCCTACGACCGCGGAGGACACGTTTGACGTCTTGCCGCAAACGAAGAATGTCGAGGCTATCTTTGCTGGATTCAGCTCGAAGGAGCTTGCAAGGACACTTTTAAATCTACACCTGGTTGCGTACGAGCCAGTAGTGGATTTAAGCTTGAAGGTTCTTACTTCTCCCATGATGAGATATGCCCTGGTCCATGTGCCTATAAATCACGTTGTGAAACGGACTGCTTATTCCCATTTTTGTGCCGGAGAGAATGTCGAAGAAGCCTCGAGGACATTGCAAAGAATGTGGGAACTGGGGCTACAAGGAGTTTTGGATTACGGTTCGGAAGATGCAACAGACAACAAATCTTGCGATGAAAACCTCGAGAAATTCGTCCAAGTGGTCCAGCGGACTAGCCAACTTCCTCTAGGATCTGTAAGTAGCGGACTTGATCTTCTCTTAGAAATAGGTTTCGGTTTGTTCTTGGGTCTGATATTTCGTCAAATCTGGAAAGTTGACTGATTGTACTTAGGGTTCATGTCCTTGCCGTTACCATGTGCCATTTTCTTTATCTGACTTCCTGCAATCTTGAGCTTTGACAAGTCTGTTACATTTGTAGAAATCTAGGATGGATCATTGCGTTTGTATTCCCTCGCATTATCGAGTTGAATCAATGTCTTAGTGTTCGACATTTTGCGCGATCGTTCTGCAGGTGAGCGCCTCATGCGTGAAGATTTCCGCCATTTGCCCTATCCAACTTTTAGAGCGAGTTAGCAATCTACTCCGATGGCAGCATGTGCACAAGGAATTCAAGCTGCCATGGATGCAGGATGTGATCCCTTTCCTGGCCGAAGATAGTCCTACGTACCATGTAACTTCGCCCCCAGAGCCTCTTACCAATGAAGAAGAAATAGACTTGGCACTTGCTCATGACCGTCTGTCGGAACTGTGCAAGGCTTGTGAACAGGAAGGTTTACCTCTGCTGATTGATGCGGAGTACTCATCCGTTCAGCCAGCAATTGATTATGTCATTCACGCAGCTGCGGCCGAATTCAACAAAGGTGCTCGGCCAATCATTTACGGAACTATTCAGGCATATCTGAAGGATTCATTGTCACGACTAAAACTTGCAGTAAAAGGTTCTCATGATCGGGGACTTTCCTATTGTGTGAAACTTGTTCGAGGGGCTTACATATCTCGAGAAAAGGAACTGGCATCTTCTTCGCGGGTTCCTTCTCCGATTCATTCCAATATTGAAGGGACACACCGGTGCTACAATTTGTGTGCTGCATTCATGCTGGAGCAAGCAGCTAGTGGGGATGGGGCAGTGGTGCTTGCCACTCACAACATGGATTCCGGTACGTCAAGTGCACTTCTCTCTCTCTATTGTGAGTGATTGCAGCTGCTATGTGAGCAAAGGAATTCCTGTCCTTATTTCATTCCCTGTATGTTGAGTGTATCCAAGGATTTCTTACATCTTCACTAAGGAGATTATGTGTACTGTGCAATACAAGTCATTGTGGTTTGTTATGCTCTGGTTGATAGTGGCGTGATTTCAACTTGAGGACGATTGACAAACTATTTGAGCTCTCTGATTGCTGGACTATAATTCAGGCCGAAAAGCGGCTGCTAAAGCCCAAGAGTTGGGACTATCGAAAGAGGATCCTCGATTACAATTTGCACAACTGAAGGGAATGGCTGATGTGTTATCACTGTCATTGGCACAAGCGGGCTTTAGAGCGAGCAAGTATCTACCTTTCGGCCCTGTTTCTGAGGTGATTCCCTACCTTGTCAGACGTGCGGAGGAGAACCGTGGACTTCTGGGCAGCACTGTATACGAACGTCAGGCTATCAGGTGCCATGCTTTCCTTCACTTGCTGTGTATGAAGACCTTGCTCATAATTTCTTGTGGGGCTGGGCTGCTTTGATTAAGTTTTAGATTGAAGTGCTTCGGCGCCATACCAATGATACTTCAAGTTCCCACCGAGTCCTGTTTGGTCAGGGAGGGTGTTTCTATTGAATGTCATTTTCGGGGTCATTTTGTGCAATATCTAAACAGAAGTTATCATGAATTGCAATAGGTTGGTAGGATCAAGAATCAGTTGAAGGGCCATGGGAATCATTCTTTGAATGCAGAGTTGCGTATGCTATTTAGTTGAAAATTGCGAATTCCTTACGCTCTCTGGGGTTGTGATGGGTTCAGGACTGAGCTTCGAAGACGCTTGCTGCAAGGTTAAAACCTGCGACGTTAACAAGATTCATCAGGGTGCAGATTACGAGTGGGAAGCCGTCGTACAGTTATTTTGCTTTGCCACATGCGTATCGCCATTACCATCATTGCCGTGCTTCCTTGCATTTTCTCTTTTTCTTTCTGGATGTGCATATATTGCTGGTACATGTTATAGAAGAATTGGTGAGCAAATTGTCTTTTCCGAGCTCTCAAATTTCAACATGTAAAGATAGGTACTTTTAAGTATCCACAGATGAAGATCCCGCTCATTGGGTGTACCAAAAACAATTTTAGGTTCATGTGACAAACAACAGCAGATCCATTGGCGAAATGACTTTGCTGTCTGATAGAATCGAATGTTGATAGCGCTGTCTCAAACGCTTTTACGTACTTTAATGGTACTCCAACTTAATACAAGAGAATTATCCACCACTGTCATTCTTTAACATTTGGTGGATATTTCTCTTGACTTGGATATTTCACAATGTTCATCATTTTTTGCTCTATTGTACTGTAGATATAGTGAAGGTTGAAAGATTTGTGTTTGATGTATGTTTCTGAAAAATTTCTTGGAACAAGAGATGCTAGAAGACACAAGCTAGAATGGATATATAACCATATAGCATGTCAAATATATGCAAGTGCTCACTGAGGCGCCCCCAATAATTTTTCGTTCCAGTATTCACCATTTCCTGTACATATCTAGCTCCAGGCGCAAAATTCAGATGCAAGATTTAGCCATAAAATTGATCACTTATAAATTAGGGTACTTTTCACTAAAGTGGAGAAGTGCACCGGTCAAGAATTGTAGGGATATGTAGCAATATAATTGGAGTAAATTTTGTTCTTCACTGGATTGGGTTTCTACTGCAGCCAAGACTTGGTTGGTGGAGAACTTCAAGCATGGATGAAAAAATGACATGGCTACCTATGTGGTGACACTTTTTATAAGGGGAGTTTTTTGGGGGTGAACTCCAACTTCATTAAAATAGTATTGATTTGTGACAAGTTTGGTAGTGGAGCACAACCACTCATCATTGCTCATCAGTTCTTTGAAAGACTGCTAAAGTACAATTACACTTGAGACCACTGAAATTTTGAGTTTAAATATTAATTTTGATCTAGAGATGTTCAATATGTTAACAAAGATCTAACTAAAGTAAACTACCCCATTCTAAACTGAATGGGAGCAAGCCTATTGTGGGCTAAATTATGTCATTGGTATACATATTAGAATTTGAATGTTCACCACTAACATAATTTTGCCCACAATGGGATGGTTTCCATTCAATCTAGAATGGGGTAGTTTACCTTAATAAAATTGCATTTTACAATGCATTGATTTCTCAAGTTTACCAAGATCCAACTGAAAGTGCTCAATTTGGAGCTTAGTTAACCCCTAAAGTTTTATGATTATGTTTTCACCAAAATTGCTCCAAAACTGTCATTTTTAGTACAAGTACCATTTTTTTTGAAAAAAAACTATTTGAGACACATGTAACCATAAGATCTTGTAGTCTTCTAACTTGGGAGCATGTAATAAAAATTTGAGAAATTTCCACCACGTGGATTGCAAGATATAAGCATTCAAATTCATTCAAATTATTTTTTTAGCCGTGCAAAAAATAAGGTAGTTGCACTTCACAAGCTCACTTTTCTATGAAAAAATGTCCAAAATTGTGGTGCTTCTTTGTATTTTTTTTCTTAGACAAGATGGCCACGTGCTTGAAAAATTTCAGATCATTTGGAATTATACAACATATAGGGAAAAAATAATAAGTAGACAATAATAGAGAATGATTCAAAATATTAAACTATTGATAATTTAATTATGGAATTGAAATATGTCAATCCCAATGGTTTCAATGTTGTAATAAAAAATCTACATCCTATGATCTTATTTTTTTCCAAAAATATTGAAAATTGAGTAAAATAAGGGACTTTAAAGTTTATTTTAGAGTAGAGAATCTATAACTACCCATAAACAAAAAATCTTCATAACTTTTGACCCATTGATCAAAATGGAATGATTCAAAGCTTTCCAAGTACATATAACTCTAGAAAACCAATTTCAAATTTTTGTTTTTGAAAAAAGAGATTTATTTAATCTACCTAAATTGCCTATTTACAAAAAAAAAGTAACATATTAGGCCCGATAACTTTTGACTCATATTTCCAAATGTCATGAAATTTAGTGCTGATGAAGGATATTCCTCGTCCCCAACTTCTATCAAAATTTGGGCCAAAATTATGCAAATCTCGAATCATGCATACATGCCCAAAATTTCTATGTTGCCAATAAACACATGATGGTCCTTTAGGGGTTAACCCTTAAAGTCCCAAAGTCCCAACAAGGGACTCTTGGGAATTCGGGTAGGCTTGTGTGATCACAATTTTTGACATAATTTTTTGAAACTTCTTTTGAAGATTTTTATTCATAGTAGCTTTGGGGGAATATAATTGTTTTTTCAATTGGAGCTTGGGAGTAAAAGTTATGCCACCTAAAGTCCAAAAAGCAGCTCAAGAGGCAGTACCCAAAAAAAAAAATTGAATTTCTTAAATTTTAAATTTTTGCCTCAAAGATTATTTCTTTCTCTACATCTAAAGCTTGGAGTTAATTTGTTTGAACAAGTGATGAGGAAGTTATGGACAATCTTGTTTTGGGGGCAATCTAAGTACCTTCTGGAAAAACATAGTTATAGATTTCATTGTAATTTTTACAATTTTTCAAAAAAAATTGTTAGACAAGGTTAGGTTTGCTTTCTAGAACACTCTCATTGTTGAAATTATTGTGATTCAATTCCATCTTAGAGCTATAATCGTTTTAGTTTTCCCTTCAATTTGGAACCTATTTCTACTTAACAATTTTTTAATGAGTGAAAATTAAATGTTCTTTTGTTGTTATTTTTTTCCTAGATTCTCAACTTAATTTTTCAACACAAAAAACTATAAAATCAAAATCAGTAGTGCAAAAATTTACAGTTAAGAAGATTAAAAGCCAAAAAATTGAGTCGAGTAAGGTGTAAAAATACTTATTTTCTTCACTTTAAATGCAAATATCTTGCAATCTCTGCAGTCAAAGTTTATGAATTTCTTCCACACATTTGTATACTAGTCTAGTACAAGATCCTATGGTTAGATATGCAAAAAAAATAATTAAATTTCTTTTTTGCTCTTTGCAATAGAAATGGCAGTTTTGAGTGGTCTTTGAATAGAAAAAAGCCATGGGACTTTTACAGGTTAACTAAGTTACTAATTGTAGGAGTTTTTGAAGACAAATTCATGTTGTAGTCTAGTTCCATTATCAGAAATCCAATTTTTAAATGATTGTTTATGATTTTTCTATTCAAGATTTTGTGCAAGGATGTCCATTGAAAATTTTAATTTTTTAGGTATTGACAACTCTTGAAAATGAGCCTCATATACACTAGATCTTGGAGAAAAAATCACATTAGAAATTCATTTAAGAAAATTGTTGAGTAAATTTTGAAAGGCATTGTGGTTATACATGTTATTTCTCTTTAATCTCATATTGTTTTGGTGATCTCTATTTTAGATTCAACATGCATAAAGAGGATTTTCAACAATTTTTTAAAGAAGTTGGGCACCAAAAGTAAAAATTAGAACTTCCCAAAGTTCACTGCAACCCAAAACTTACAAAATATGCCCATAGGGACTATTAGGGGTTATAATTTCTACTGTTGCTGGCCCAAACTCTCTTATTGGTGAAGTACACCAATGGACTTTGATATGTGAAGTTATCAGGAAGACTTTTGTAGTTGATGTTTACACTAGTCAAGACTTCTCAAGGCATTATTTTTTTGTCTTTCCATCTTGCCCAACACCCCAATAGTTGCTTCAAATAATGATGTCTTGTCTAAGACTTTTGATTGACCAATACACTTCTCCATCATAGTATAAACAAACTTTAGAAACCAACTAAAGAAATGAAGTTTATAATATCTAATTTCTACTTCATTTTGAAAAATTGAAGTATCTTGTTGCAATTTTCATTTTGGGCCATTCACTATAGTCTATCAAATTTTCTAATTATGGAATGATACATAATTATGGCCCATAATATGATGTTTTTCATAATAATATATGCACATAGAAGAATTTCCAAAATTTTGAGGTTACTTTCTATTTGATTCAAATTTTTTTGAGTTTTTCTTCAAAAATATACTATAAATCCTAACTCCAATCACTTCGGGATTCTCAATGAATTTAGACCATATTTGTTTATGACTATACACCAAAGTCTATAGGACAATTGTCTCTTCTTATAGTATAACACCTTATCTTCACGAAGATATATTCATACTCAAAATGCTCTACAAAGTTTGTTAAATAGTTAATTGATCCTTTTGATCATCTTGATACTTTAGTAGGGTTGAGGTAGACTTGAGTGATGTGTGATTCGGCAAGAAACACTTGTCCTATTTCTTGTCTTTTGGGTTTGGACATGTGGTTTTATACTCATAACTTTTGCTTTGTTTATTTGTTCGGCTTGAAATTTGTAATTAAAATACATGTGGTAGTTTTGGACATTGAATTATTTTTTCAAAATTTTCAAAATTATTTTATTATTTTTAATCAACCCCCAATTGGATGTCTATCTTGGCCATTAGGGGGGGGGGGGTAGTACTATTTTCGACCCAAAAATGCGAATTTGAAGCTCAAAATTGGTACATATGGACTTCTACTAAAGTTACACAAGTTTCAAAGAGATTTTCTAAAATAATAAATTGTCCACCTTCCACATGTGCTCAAAGTGCAATACCTTTGCACAAATGCAAAGAACACAATTTTTTTTTCCCAAAGATGGAAATGGTTGAAAAGGAACATCTTCAAGTTAGGAAAAATGGATTTTTAAAATTTCGAATTATTGAATTTTTTTACTATTTTCTAAAAATCAAACATCAAAGTGTCCATTTTCTTGGTATTTTCTATTGTGCTTTTTTTGCTCATAACTTTTAGAGATAAATGTTTTTAGGTATGAATTTTTAAGAGATACTATTATCAATGTTGTACAAATTATCCATATTTTATTTCATTTAAAAAAATTATTTCAACATGTTACAGTAGTGCAATACTAAAGCTGCTATGAGCCCAAAACAACTAGTGTTTCTTGCAACGACCTTGATACAAATTATTTGTTTGTGTCAAAGTAGAAGTGTATCAATCTAGGGTCTAGTTCAAGGTTTGATTTCACCTTGTGTGATCTACTTGAATATACTAGTGAATAGCTAAAATGCATATTTGGTTTTATTCTTGCGAGTTAATTTGTATACTTTGTGCATTCTATTTTGTTTATTTCATTATACTTATACATTTTATAATGATGTATATATCACATGTGACATCACTAATTATCATTTAACATTGAGGGACTTGTACCTATCGTAAACTTTGGTGGTTTAGTTTTCTAGTGTAGAGGAAATGATGTAAAATGTTTGTTGAATATTGTGAAGCTATGAAGCTATTGTAAAGCTATTTGACAAGTTCTTGTTGGACCTTGAGTAGTTAAGCCCTCATCTTCTAATTATCCCATACCATTGAGGATTGATGAAGTACAATAAATTTCACCATTAAAAATGACTTTTCTATCCTTAGTTCTCTAATGAAGTACCTCTTTCATTTGCCATCAAAAATTTCCTTGATGATTGATGGTGAAATGATGGATTGATATTTAACTCAAAATTATTCAACCTTTTTTTGTCTAATTAATTTTTGCGAGCCCTCTTGGTTGACTACGGTATATAAAATGTATATGAAAGCCTTTGAACACTTAGAGACATTATTTGGTACATATATAGATAAAATTTCTAAATTTTTAATTTATCCATATAGCATCCAAATGCATACTACAATACATTAGAATCCTCTTTATCTTTGAATATCAATAAAATTCAATAAAAATAAATTATATTTAATAATAACACTTATATTTAGTTGCCCTTAGTGGTGATTGTGAGAGCATTTATCTTAGTGGGGAACTTTTGAAAAGGAAATGAAGTTATATAAGGTATGTACAACCATAACTAGCTCTATCCAATATGCAAAACCTACATTTAGACTAAAAAAGTCATATAATTTTCCTAGATATTAGAAGGAGTCATTGTTGGGGTTCTTCCTCCTCTACTTAGTGAATTTAGTCAAGTAGTAAACTGAGATTGGGATGTGTATAATTCTCCATCAAGTTTGGGGACAATTCTTCTTCATCAAAATCAACAAGTAAACACTCCTCAAACTTGATAAGGGTCACCACATTTATTATAATTGAGCTAAAGTTTGATTGCTAGCTTCTACAATTTTTCACTTCTATAATTTTACATGAGTTTAACTGTGAACTTTTTGCACTTTTGCAACTATTGAAGTGGTCATTGTAACTCACCACTTCATCAATCTAATTTGTCTATTGATTGGTTTATATGCATGGACCCCTAAAGTCCTAAGGTTTATTTTTCAGCAAAATCACTCAAAATTACCATTTCTTTTGCAAAGTGCAAAATGCTCAATTTTCAATTGTTTCCTATATCTAATCGTACCTAGGATCTTGGACTAGGCTAGTATAAAATTGTATAGAAGAAATAACAAAAACTTTGATCGCATAGATTCAAAGATAGTTTTGTTTTTTAGTATAAAAAACATGAGCTTTTTGCACCTTACATGAGTAGATTATAAGACTTCAAAATTATTGCACTACTAATACTGAATTCAAAACATTTTCCTTTGAAGAGCTAAGTTCAAAGTCTAGGGAAAAAATTTAGAAAAAAATAAACTTGATTTTCATTCTTTAAAAAATTGTTGAGTAAAAGTAGGCACAAGATTGAAGGGAAAATTAAATTAGTAGGTCTACAATGGAATTGAAAGGTATTAATTCCAAAAGTAAGGTTGTTCTAGCAAACAAATTCAACCAAATGGAATTATTTTAAATTGTGAAAATTGAACTATGAAACAAATTCAATATTTTAATTTGTCCTAAAGATGCTATAATTGCCTGCAAAACAAGAATCCCTATAATTTTCACATCATATTAGGTGTAGGACATGATTGGAGGAAAATAATTCTAAGAATAGATGCCAAAAATTTAGAGAAATTATTTTTAAAAAAACAAAACATTTTGTGTTGAAAAATGAATATCAACAAAAATTCTATTTTTACCATTTTCTAAGTCTTATTTTTTGGAAAAAAAATTTGGTAGAGAGGTGTTGACCTTTGTGATAATCCAAATGGAATGAATTCAAGATTTTTGTCGATAGAATTATAATCCATGGAAAAAAAAATTTTAATTTTAATTTTAATTTTTGTTGCTTGTCTTCTAGCATTTTGAGCTTAGGAGGTTCACGCCTAGGCACCCATTGAAATACAAAAGAATATTTTTAGAAGGCTAATGTATTTTTTATCTTAAAAAGAATTCAAGAAATCATGCCTATTATAGAGATTACATGAACTTGTCCAAATCTTTAACTGTCTTTTGAGCAATGTTTTTTGTTTTTGAAGTTTATTGGCTATTTTCCTTCAATTCTTGAATTGAACTAAATTTTCAAGTATAGAGTCTAATTATTTTTTCTATTTTTTTACTTAAAATAGAAATTTTATGGATTTTTTCATTGATTTTTTGCTAATGTTTCCAAATTACAATTGTTGTTTTTACCAATTCCCGCATCTAACTTTAATCCTTAAATGTGGAAGTGGACATTTTGTGTCCAATGGATGACTTCATTGTTGACTGTAGAAAAACATAATGCACTTATTGGTCCATTAATCAGAGCAATTTTGCTGACTACCTTGGTCATGGGGTCTTTGTTCTTTCAGAGTTAAACTAGCTGCTGGTTCTTTGCGATCATAGGCCAGTAGAATCCCATAAAAATAATTTAAGTTTAATAATAGGAACTATATTCAGTTATAATTGGTGACGGTAATAGGTGCGCATACCTCAGCAAAGCACATTCGTGGAAGATGCCGAAGATTCGCGACCATCACTACAATCATTCCTCGGTGTATGTTCGTATGTTCCTGGAAATCACGCTCGAGATCTACCAGACGCATACAAATCTTCCCGCGACACCCCCAAATCTACCACCAGATCACAAATCTTGGTTGGCACGCGTGTCCTTCGTTTCTTAAGCCTCGACTCTGCCGTCTGGTGGACAGAATACACTCCACTCCGAGGTTGCGGAGCCCGGGCCGCTCCGGTGATTGCAACGGCGATGGCGTGAGAGCCGTGAGCGCTTCGATTAATTAGGTTTGTAAAGTCGAAAACAATAACGCTGGAATAATCTCAATGCTAAAGTACACATTGTCAAGTGATTCAGAAATGCTGTTGCGAGTTTTATTTCTGAGTGCTTCCCAAACTGCCAGAGGTTCGATCTTGTAGACTGGAACAGCTTGCTTCAAAATTTAGAGCCAATTTTTGTTGCCATGGTGTTTATTTGCACACCTGCGATCCTCTCCTCTTCCCTTCTGCTCGGTCAGCTTTACAGATCCTTCGTGGCATGCCCTGCTCTTTCTAGGTATTGTACACTTTTCTTTGCTTCTAAACTCCTTGATTTGCAAAGTCCTAATCGAGAAACGACTAAGCTCTGTTCTCAGTGATTCATGTGCTGCTAGGGTTTTGAATGGAATTTTCGATGATCATGTAGAATTGATCACTTGTTAAGTTCGTTCAGTGATACTTTCAGAGAGTGCTATGTGTAAAACCGGAACGGCGTGTATACTAGCTACTTGAAACCCTAGCCAGCGAACTTCAATTGGTCGGCGTGATCTCCATACTTTGAGTTAGGAGACCTATCGTGGAGTGCAGTTTCGAGCGCTTTCCAACAAGATATCACTCGCATGATTTGACCTAGAAATGAGCCAGAAAAAAAGAAAAAAGAAAAGAAAAATGATTCGCCTGATTTGGATTTCTGTTTAGTCTACTGTCATTTTTGCTGCGTGCCTTCGATTGCTTGCTGTGATCTCAGTACTTTGAGTTAGAGGACTTACTATTGCTCATTGGAAGTGCATCCTCTGTAGTTTATCAACAAAATATCACTCAAAACATTTGGTTGAAAATGAAGCTTTGATATTGTGAGTGCTATCATTCAGTACTTCATCTATGTTATGTGTTCCTGGGCGTTTTATACCTGCCGATCCGGTCGAATCTTAACTTGTCACGTTTCTCCCTCTCTACGCGCAGCTCTAGAAGGGCAGTTTAGTTTTTTGCTTTCCGTTTGTAGGCCTTACGTGTTACTCTGGACTCTAGGCTCTAGAAGAGTCTAATTTCTTCAGCCTACGATTTTAGGTTGCTGGATTATTGATTACTGGTTCGGAGTTCTGTGTGCAGTGACGGTAGTGTTTTTTTGCTTTGTTTTGTTTTTGTTTTTTGTGTGGAGGGTCGGGTGAAAGTGGAAGGTTATTAACTATCAGTAAACCCTAGGGAGGTCGTTCTGATCTTGGTATAGTAGAGTTGCGGCCCTCTAAATAATTATTTGACTGCTTTCTACAAGCATCAGATGTTCTCAAATTAGAGTACTTGCCAAGGTATGAGAGGGTATTTTCATGCGTGGAAAAGGTTTCGCAAGCTAGACTTTATCATAAGTGGTGCTGAATAAGTTTGTTTTATACTACATCAAGACAGTTTATTTGGCTTGTATCCTTTTTACAAAATTGAGTTGCACCACTCTGTTTGAGTTGTGCAAAAAATACTGACCTTCAATTTATTGTTTGGTGTGCAGATTCGCTGCTTGTAGTGAGAGAATTGTATTAGGTTTAGCAGGACGGTAGTAAAGAGCACATCTGTTTTCGGATTTTAGATCGCAATCTAACAGACTTGCGAGGAGAATGGGTGATCGGGCGGCTACAGCCATGGCATCTGATGGGGAGGTTTTCATGAGCTCGGTTGATATGATGAAGGCGGTAAGGTTTTAGCCTTAACAATCAATGAAGATGAAAACTGTAAAGTAGCCCTAATTCAGAATGTATGCCCAAGTTTAATTGTCTCAAGTAAAATTTACTGTTGTGAGGTTCAGGAACGAGAGGAGAGGAAGCTCCGAATGAAGCGCCTGCGGGAATCAGAAGGGGAAAGAACTGGAAAAGTCGCTAAGATTGTCGACGGGCCTCCGAAACCTGTGGACAGATTGCGTAACGTGGGTCCATTACCTGAAGGTAACTTGCTCCTTGTCAAATCCAGTCTGATGTTGGCAGAAGAAAGATTAATTTTCGATGGTGCACATGTATGAGCAATCTTCTGTGCTATACGGCAATATCTAGGTTTGACAACATGGGTAGCATGCTAGGTGTTTAATGTTCAAGCTGGCAATTGCGATGAACAAAGAGGCCTGAAATCTTTTGATAAATTCTTGTCATTTTAGGCTGGCTGGATTGTCCTGGTGCGGGAGAGCCCATTGCAAACTTGATACCATCCAAAGTGCCTCTTGGGGAGAGTTTCAATGAGTTGTTAGATCCGGGAAGGAGATATTCGCGGCGACATGTTGTTCGGCATCAGCAGGCTGTTGGGCGTAAGGTTGGGCGGTCTTAATTTGAGTCCCTCAATGTTTTGGAGATTCTGTACTGTTAAGGTGTATATATTTTCCTAGGGTTTGGTGTTCTAACATCCTACTTGGGTATTAATGTAGGAAGTATGTGTGGGGATATGAGCGGTGTAATTGAGTTCATAAAGCCGTGATTTTGTTCTGTTTTGTATAATGACAAGAAACTTGACTGCAGATCGGACTAGTTATCGACTTAACCAACACATCTCGTTACTACAACTCAAACGAGTGGACGAATGATGGAGTAAAGTATGTGAAGGTAACAGAATTTGACCCTTGGTGATATTGATAACTGTTTCTCAATTTCTATGCCACCATATCCTAAAGTCTTGTTAGTGCTATTGCAGGTGGCTTGCCGGGGGCGTAATGAGGTTCCAGATCCTGAGTCAGTAAACACATTTGTATTTGAGGTAATGAAGACTTGCTACCCTGCTCTTGAACTGTTTGGTTCATTTTGTTTATTCTAGCTTACATAGAGTTTTGTCACTTCCTAGGGTTTTGCTCACGATTAGCCACCTCTGTGCTCATTGTTACTCATCAACTGTGTTGTGGCTGTTCTAGGTGATGCGGTTCTTCTCGAATCTGCATGCCAAAGGTGATAATGGTGCAAATAAGTACATACTGGTACACTGTACTCACGGACACAATCGTACGGGTTTCATGATTGTTCATTACCTTATGCGCACCCAACTCAGCAGCGTTGAGCAGGTTTGTCTTGCAGTTATCACTCCTCTGTGGTCAAGATCTGGTCTCTAAGCCTTTTTTTCTTGATTCCACTAGAAGTTTCTTATTCATGTCAATGCTAATTTCTCGACATAAGCTTTGCTGATATGCTAACTGTTTGGGTAGCAACATAGACTTTAGGACACGGGGTTTAGAGCAGTTACTATTTTTTGAGCCAAGTGGAGCAGCGAGAAATTGGTGGAGCTGATCATTTTTATATGGGTAAGACTTTGCTTGAAATTTTATCCAGCCTTTTGCTCTGTGTGCTCTATGTTCTTATCAGATTTTCTCTGACACAGGCGATTCGTATGTTTGCCAAAGCAAGACCTCCTGGCATTTACAAGCAACACTATATCGAGGATCTCTACAAGTTTTACCATGAGCCAAAACCACAGAACTTAGTCTGTCCATCGACTCCAGAATGGAAAAGACCTGAGACTCCCGATCTGAACTGTATTGCTACAACTGATCAAGATGAAGACGACGAAGACGATTTTATGGCTGCCCTTCAGGTGAGAATATATTTAATATTCAGTTAAGAAGCTTGCTGAGCTGCTGCTTTCCTGACGTACCGAAGTGTGAAGGTTCTGGTGTGATTTCTGTATAATTGCAACAAGTGTTAATCCTGTCCATTTGTGAATCTATCCTCGTTGTTAAACCTATTCAAATTGATTTAGTCTTTAAAAGAGATTGTTGACCTTTAAATGTAGTTCGCACGCAAATTGTCTTTCATCTGAAGCATTCTCCTCTTCATTTCTGTTCCTGATTCTCATATATTGTATTTCTTACGACCCAAGTCAGCTCCACAAATAGTTTGCGAATGCTCGATTGTTTTCTTTTAGGATGTTAGTTATGTTATGTTCACGTTGTGAACTTATGTCATGGGTGTGGTGTCAGTTCAACAAAGAGGACGAACCGGCTGCTCCCATTGCTGCCATGACAAATGATGATGTTCTGGGAGATGCTATACCAGATGAGCAGCAGCGGGAAATGCAGACTTGGTGTTATCGGGCCGTTGGTGTGGTGAGTCCTCTGATCCTTGATACTCAGCTTGAGGAGCTTGTGACGAAGTTAATATACTGTGAAACCCCAAAGGTTCGGAGTTGTTGCAGATGAATAGTGGAATGTCTTTACGCAATGATATACTTTTTAGTTTTTATTTTGATATAAACGTCCTTTCTCTCTATTATGTCTCACTTCCTTATTAATATGAACGAAGATCAGAAGGCCTCTCACTCAGAGGGCAGTACGTCGGACAGCGTTTAGGAGAAGGCTAGCTTGGGGATTGCTTATACTTGAAAAGTGAATGGATTTGGCATGCCAGTGTAGCAGTCCTTTACCCAGGCCTGGTCCTGCCTTTTTCTCTAACACTTTGTTGAGAGTCGTTGACTTGATACCTGTCCATGTTTCATGTGTTTTGGTCAGACTACTCCGCATGGATACGGGATGAACTTGCGCTTTCCAGGATCTCAGCCTGTATCATTGGACAGGTGTGCTTCTTTTAATACTGTTTGAGTGAGGATTATGGAAATTGGAAGCAGATGTTGGAGTTGTACTTACGTGGATCCTAGTTGAGATTCTTCTGAGAATGTAGTTGAAAACGATTTCATGAGTTCAATTTGGTTTATCAAAATTCACAGAGCATTAGTTCGGAGGATGAGACTGCCCTGAGTTCCTGAGTGGCTCCCTTCTAGTTGTCTTTCTTCACTTGGCAATGAAATATAGATGATGGTTACAAAGCTTTCTCCACATACAATTATGTTCTCGGTTTCTCTTATCTCTGTTCTTCGCCGCCCATAAGTATTTTTCAATTATAATATATGTTTGACCAGGTTGCAACTCGTGGAACTACAGGAAAAATTTGCAGTTATTGAGACAGAAATACTACTATGCTACGTGGAAGGCAGATGGGACTCGTTACATGATGTTGATAGCGAGAGATGGGGTATATCTGATCGACCGGAACTTCAGGTTTCGAAGAGTTCAGCTGCGATTTCCTGTCAAGGTACATTTAATTGAGTGCATGAGTTTCGAAAAGAAATTTGAGCATGTGTATTGTAGAAGCGTGATGTTGTGTTTTTTATTGTGGATAGTTGCTCATTATGGGGCTGACTGGGAGAAAAACTTTGTGTAGGGACAATTCTCAAGGGAATCTCTGGCTCCCACGCATCATTTAACGTTAATGGATGGTGAGATGGTGATCGATAAGCTACCGGATGGGCAGCTCAAGAGGCGATACCTGGTTTATGATCTGATGATGCTTAATCAAAAACCTCTCTCCAAGGTATTCTAGTTTAAGGTACTCTGACATGATGAGCAATATCATTATATTAGATCACGGGCAACACAGGTGCTACCGGGTACTACTTCGTTGACCATATTAGCCTCGGTGCATATCACAATCGATGAGATAGGAATCCGAGCTAGTCTGTCGAAAACGGCATATTGCAAAGCTGCAATCGTCTTGAACTTACCGTGTTTAGAGATTTATGCCCTAGTTACATGTCGGACTTGCGAGGGTTCATTTAGTTGGGGGTTCTACGGTTCTCAAGTTTAAGTTTCAAGAGGTTATTACCCTGTGGTGCATGAGACCCATGTTGACGGCCTTTTCCACCTAGTCAACTCTCTTTAGAAGTGGGGCTATATCATTCTTGCCAACTGGTCCTATTGGTCCTCTACTGACTGATTTGAGAAAAAGCCTAAACGTGTCACCAAAGTCACTTTCCATTTGAATAGGCCTAATGTAGTCTTTTTATACCTTTTGGAGGATCCTAGGTTTATGGGTAGGTGTTCGTTAGCTGTAGGAAGTAGTCAGGGATCATGAATAACCAGTTACATTGCTCCGTGTGTAGTCGCAATTCCATGAAAGATGGAGAATGATTGAGAAGGAGGTCGTTGAACCTCGAGCGCATGAATTGAATTCTCTTCGAGGAGGGCTCTATGAATATCAACTTGAGGCTTTCAGTGTATGTACTTTCTATCCCTTCTTTCTACTGAAGGCCTATGACTAAACTCATGGCCGACATTGTAGTTCTGGCTGCTTTCTTCGGTTTCAACTGCAGGCTTTTTTACTTTTTCTTGGGCGGACTGAGAGTCTTTAGGTTTTAATCCCTCTTATTTTAAATCTTGATATAAGTATGATTAAAACCAGAAGCAAGGTATTTGTAATTCTGCAATCCATTGGCATTTTCCTGTAATGCTTAGAATTGTAGGAGGTTTTGTAGCGATCACATGGTTGGACTCAGAATGTGAGCATGATCAATGTAATCTATATTAAGGTTTGATTTATCTTATGGATTATGCAGGTGAGACGGAAGGATTTTTGGATGCTTTCTACCACAGACAAGATATTGCATAAATTTATTCCTCAGCTTTGTCATGAGGCAGATGGACTTATTTTGCAGGTTCTATCTTCCTCCATATTTTGAGACTTTTCTCTCTACTTGAGATTTACCTTTTACATTTTGAACGTATGCAATGCAACTCTAGGTAACAGTTGCAATTTGTTATAATTTTGCAGGTTCTATTCTCCATATTTTGAATTTCCTCTCTTTACTGAAGATATGCCTTCTATATTTTGAACTAATGCAATGTAACTATAGGTGACAGTTCCAATTTGTTTTTATTTTGCAGGGTTGGGATGATCCGTATGTTCCACGTACGCACGAAGGCCTACTCAAATGGAAATATGCTCACATGAACTCAGTCGACTTCATGTTGCAGGTTGTCTTATGGCTCTTTTCTCTATCGGCTTAGTTATTTTTATGAAGTTGCGCACATGCAATTTGTGTGCCTTATTACTTGATGACTCGTTGTAATTGACCGTTTGTTTCCCTCGTGTAAGTTTTTATCATATGGTTGAAGGCTGGTTGTTTTCTGTATAGAGTTATGAGTTTAACACTACCCTGTTCTGTAGCCTAGTAGAACCTTGAGGTTCTTTTCAGTTGATGTTTTCACTGCCATTGGTTATGTAGATTGCGCCAAATGGAAATCAATATTTGCTCAAGCTCATGGATTCTGGAAAGTTGAGGCAGCTTGACCATGCGAAGGTCGTGTTTCCAGGTAATGCAGTTGTGAATGATCAGAAGCACTGTGCATACAATTTATCTTCGATACAGTGCCTTATTGTTCTCCTTCAAGAGCCGTATCGCTTATGGTTTGGTTGGGCTTGGGATTACAGAGGGTGCAGATGTTCCAAACATGGTAAACAAGATCATTGAATGCAGTTACGATCCAGAGTTGGATACTTGGAGTTACATGCGTATGCGTCCCGACAAGGACACACCAAATGCATATCATGTCTATCTCAAGGTTTGTGTGCTCAAGTTGGGAGAGAGACTTTGCAGTTTCTTATTATTCTCAAAAACGTTTGGGTCGACCTTGAATGAGAAGAGGATCCAAGTTGAGTTTTCTTATGAATAGGTGATCCGTGTGTAAAGTAATAGTCAATTTCTCGAACAATTTTTTGGAACATGGTTTGTTTGCGAGGACGCCTGGTTCTTGTCTCAATAATTTAATGATTCTTGGTTGAGATCGTGGTGTGTTTTTGACTGCAGGTGATGGGTAGTATCAAGGACAACATCACTGAAGAGGATTTGCAGGAAGAGTTCAAGGATATTCTTCGCTTGCCTTTGTACACAGAAAGGATTGCTCGCGATGAAAGGATTGCTCGCGATGAAAGGATTGCTCGCGATGAACAGGCAGCCCGTCAGGCCCATCACGCACGACGGAGATAGGGGGAGTTACTAGACAGCATGTTGGCAACACCTGTAAATATTTGAAATCGGGTTGGTTTTGTTCAAATCGAGTTGAGCTTGTGCAGTACATTGGAGGCACTGTTTCGATCGATGTGGTATTTAGGTACCCCACTTCATTTAAAGATTCACCCTCTCTCATCGGTGTAACCCAACATGTTTAGAGCTTCACATTTCCTACATGCAGAGTGTCTTCGATGCTGGAGTTAGATTATTGCAAGCTCAAAGTTTAAACATCTACATTTCCCTGGCAGTCGGAATCTGAAAATAGGCAAGAGGGTTGACATGTGCTAAGTTCCTGGCTTTTGGTTGCTGGGAGTTATTTTGAGGGCAACATCTGCCTGTTGGGCCAGTGGCAGACTTTGTGAACAACTTAGTCTATTAAACCAAGGGAAGCATGAGTTGTACATGACCATGTTATAGAATTTCAGGGTCGTGGAAGTCAGATTCGCACTGATGGGGTGATGTCTGTGTGCATCACTTCAGGTGCCGTTCCTTTTGAAGAGATGTCTTTTTCAGTTTTGGGACAACTCAATGTGAAGAACTGTTAATGCTTTGTACTTCGAGTTAGTTAGAATGCAGAAGTTCTTGAGATTTGAGAAAGTAGTTCTAGAATGATGCACTAGTGCGATGATTTCATTCTAAGAAATCTTGGAGGCTACTCTACTTCATAGAAAATTTGTCGGTTTTCATACCAGTGCCCGTAAGGTTGAGTGTACCTATTTGCGACACTCACCTAATGTCGACAGAGTATGGTGGTACCAAAATTGCAGAACCATAACAAACAAGGCTCCTACAATGCGTTGTAATTAGGTCAGCAACCTTGAAAAAAGGTATATTGAATAGGTTCAGTTACCTTACAGTACGAGGCCTGATGACTTTGTACCTTTTCCCATTGCGTATCAGTCGATATATGTGAATTTGAGCCACACATTGTGAATTTTGATTTGACTGCTTCGGATGGCAACTGTTTGTGAAACTCTTACTCTTTTGAATTATAGGTCAGCCATATTTGTGCCACAAATTAGTTGTGACCTATTTGTACCCCAATGTTCTAGAGGTGTACATCTTAAATTTGAAAATGTGAGGTGGTACATAGTGGCAAGTAGAATGGCACACCTTATTATTGGAAGTAGCGACTACAAAATATTATTTAAGTTTTTGTGTTACAGAATGCTTAGCTTACCATGGTTCAAATGCTTAGCTTTGATAAATTAATGGAGAAAAAAACCAAGCTTCATATGTGGACCTCATGCAATCTCAAATAAAGTGAAGCCTCCTGATTATGACCTCTGAAAGTGACTTTGTAGAATATGTTAAGGTAACTACACTTAAAATTGCACAAAAAAGAAATTCAGCATGGTCCCCTATATTACATTGAAAAATGTTTGGTGGGGTCTTGTTGGAAGTCAAAAGGGGATTCTAGACTTTTTTTACAATGCATTTTTTGGAAACCTTATGAATAAACCATGATTTTTCAAAAAGTGCTGAAAATAGTGTGTAGGGTAACCAATCATATACGTTTTAGGCAAGAATCTAGACTCTGTGGTTTTAGAAAGTGGTTGAAATTAGGCATAGTTAGAGACTTGGCACATTATCATCCATTGTAGCACCATAACATGAAGTAGCAATGGTAGAACTCACCTTCTATGAAATACAACCTCTATTTAGAAATAGTGTATCCATTCTCAATGGTGATTGCATTGATGAACTACTTCATTTTCTCAAACTCTATCATAATGAAAAAGTTGGACCCTAAGTGGAAATATTAAGAAAAGTTTGCATATACCATTCTTTAACATTAAAGTAGAGTGTCCTAAATAATCCCTATTCTTGAATTGTTCCTATAAATTGTATTAAGATAGTTATTGTAGGGTGTTAAATAGGTGTTTTCAAAAGGTGAGACCATAATGAATACATACAAAGATGATTTTAAGTGACTTATAAGATGGAAGTAGGATGAAATAGTGTTTGTTTTGCAAGCTCCTTTCTTGTAATTATGTCATTGAACAAATACAATTTGGTTTTCCAATCAAAACTTAAATGTTGAACTTGAAATATGAAAAAAAATCCCCAAATAGAATATTTGATGAAACTAAGGGAGTTCAATTTTTTATACCTAGATATCATTTTGAGTCTTCCAAGATTCATTAAAGGATAATGAGAGAATGATTTTTGTCTCTTATCTTAATCAATGCAAATAGGTGTTATTTGTCTCTTCTGTTATTGACTTTGAAAATTCTTAATTAGTTCTACAAAGGCCCTCAAAATTAAACAACTTGGAGTAGATGCAACTTTCCCTTGTTTTGAAACAAAATTTTCCTAAAAAGTGTATTGAAGGAGTCAAACATTTCCAAAATGAGGATCAATGCTTAGAAAGACACTTTATAAACACTATGTTAGATTGCATATGACTTCCACAACTTTTTTGAAGATGATATTAAGAGGTCTTAAAGAAGTTTACATAAAAAGAACATTTTTACATGTTAGAACACTCTCCATCCATCATCAATTGAAGAACATGCATATAGGGCATTTATCTAGGAAGTCAATTTTCAATTTCAAATAGCTAGATGTCCTCTACAACAATAGTGCTCAAAATGGAGAACCTTGAATCATCATGTGGATTGAGAGTCTTGTCTAAGGTAAGCTACCTAGCCTATTCGTGCCCCAATGTATTGGTAGTGATGACTTTAAATTTATCAACTTGTAGTACTAGTACTTAGTAGCACAAATAGGACAACATACTTTATAACAAAGAACACACAAATTGTACACTCTATAGCAAAAGGAGCCCCAAAGTCTACACTACAAGTAGGCATGTACACTTATATCCACTTCAACATGTGGGGTTTTCAAAGTTTTTTGGTACAAGGTTTAAGATTGACAATTCTTCTAAATGGCAATCTAACAAATGATATTATATTCCAAACATGACACTTTTTCTAGCCTCATTTTCTTAATGGAAAAATGATAATTTCTTAATAAGATTAAATCAAATTTCAAGAAAAATCCAACTCAATTGTTTGATAATTCTTTGACATTCTAGTTATACTTTCAAAGTTTCAAACTTAGAATCATAGGATAACTTCACATAACCTTATATTGAGGATTAATCTTTGACCATAATTCGCTTTAAAGAAATATAAATGTTTTTTAGGGAATACTTGACAATAAATACTTTCATTTTCAATGTATGAAATCATTGACTTGTTGAAAAATCTTGGGATTTTATCATTCTTTTTGAAATGATCATAAATACTTTGGTTGAAAAAACGATATTTCATACATATTTTTCATATTTTCTCTATGTCTATTGATGTAACTAGCTTCATCAATCCATTGAAGATCACTTGTAAATGTAACAATATAAAAATCCTATACTAGATTTCAAGTATAGAAAATTTTTTTAGCAAAAATACTTGGATTCCCCATTGGTTGCTCTTGAAAGCTTGTGACAATTTTGGAATTTGTTGCAATTCAAGATTGTGTTGAAAAATAGAAAATATCTTGTTTGGTTGAAAATTCCTATCAAAATAGATCACCAACCTACTAATTATGTACAAAAATTCTCAGATAGTGATAATAAATAAAAATTCAACAAATTTGGCTCTTGCACCAAAAAGATCTCTCTACATGCCAATGTATACCAAGTTATACCTTAAATCCTTTGATAAACATTTGAAGATGGTTCTCATTATTGAACTATCCTGATTATTGTTGGATCTTGTTCAATTTCAAAAAGGGATTATAGATTCTCTTTCCATGCATTGATTGGACAACATATGAACAAACTATGGATTTTTAAGTTCCATAAATCAAACCTAAGCTCACATGAACATGAGCTGTACATGTACAAGCAAGAATCTACATGGTTCAATTTTAGAAATGGGTCACAATGAAGTGTAGTTACCTTGTAAGGTAAACTAACCCATGACAGGCAAACTACCTAATGCAATCATCTAGAAAATCACCCATTAGAGTCTTGAATCAACCCATGGTAGATTTTTTCTAATAAATGAAAGTGGAATTGCATTAGGCTGATTTGTGGCCATAATCTTGTCTTGGGAGATGGTTATGGTGTTATTATTGACCGTCATAGGGCACTTACACCATTCTAGTGTATATTCATTACAAGAAATAAATTTTTTATTCCTCTATGTCATGCCCATGTTAGAAAATATTGCAACCATGTTAAAAAAATATTGTTATTGCTTTAGGTGGTCTGATGACCATGATGGGTATACTTTTTGATGGTTTTGGAGTAATCTATAGACTGTTTGGGGCTAACTGGGCAGCACACTTCAAAAATTCAGAAAAAATTCATACTTTGTCAAAAAAATAAAATTTCAGTTGCTCTCTACATTTCTGATGTTTGTCTTTATATGATAAAAAAAATGCAAAATTTTCAAAAATGTAAACAATGCAAACCAGTCATTTTGCCTGTCATAGGCTGGTTTACCTTAAAGTGATCTCCAAAATATCACACTTCCAAAAAATAGGACGCTTAAAGTTGGACGCAAATCGTGGCAGTGCTATGCCACTCAACGCATACAAGGGTTGGCCATAATTCTGCTTGAATAAAATCTTGAAGCACTTCAGAGTTCGTCAAATGCATGATACAAGCTCAGAGAAAACAAAAAATCCATAGAAGCTAAAAAAATCCTTGAATCCAAGGGGCAGGACTGTGTCCAAATCTCAAGTGTAAACCACGAGTCAATGAGATGCTAAAACCCTAAAAACCGTAACCGTAACCATAAACTCTGAAC
Organism: Straminergon stramineum; assembly: GCA_963920665.1. NCBI lineage: Eukaryota > Viridiplantae > Streptophyta > Bryopsida > Hypnales > Calliergonaceae > Straminergon > Straminergon stramineum. The sequence continues at coordinate 3,558,342 of OY987272.1, forward strand.
CAAAGAATACCTTCCCTGTTCAGCTCTTGGAGTTCACAGCTTCCCAGACGAGGCTTTCAGAAAGAGATGATGTCAAGACCCTAAACCCTAAACCCTGCACCAAAGAATAGCTTCGCCTGTTAGTTTCTCAGCCCTTCGAGTTCACAGCTTCCCACAAGAGGCTTTCAGAGAGAGCCGGGGCAGGTTTCGAGAAATCCCGCGCTTGCAAAGCTGCTGTTCTCAGAGTCCGGATGATCATCCGGTTGGCTTCCCAGAAGCTCACCGATTCATATGGCAACCCATACTTCTCACAGAAAGGTCTGACGAACTTCACCACCTTCCGGAGGTTATGCCGTGGCAAAGTGGGGAACAGATGGTGCTCAATCTGGAACTGGAGACCCCCGTGAAACCAATCCATATACGCTGGCGTGGACAGGTTCAGAGTGCCCCGTGTCTGGGACTGAACCCACGCCTTGCTCTTCGGTTGCCCTTGGTACACCGGGGACGAAAAATGGTTCAAACAGAACTGCACATGCTGCACTCCCGTTACGGCAAAGCTGACAAGCACAAACAAAAGCCTCTCCAGTGGAGACGACAAATATGACAAGAGCGTGGAGAACCAGAGGTAGAAGAAACCTATAGCTCCCAATTCCAGCCACCTGTCCGGAACATGCTTCTTTGATGTCAACACCAGAATTGACTGCACAAAGAGGTTCACTCGCGCAACCGCCATAATGGGATAGAACGTCCAGTGCTGGTAGGCGATGAGATACCGTGCTATACCATCGAATGGCATAATTCTGTCATAGAAGTAGGAGTAGAGATTTGAGAAGAGTTTTGATGTTACTGCAAACAGAGGGATATACTGCAAATCTGGATCGTACTCTATACTATTGCAGGCAATGTGGTGAGCATTGTGGTTTCGCTTCCACCATCCCATGCTGATCCCTGACAAACAGTCTCCAATTGCAATAGCGAACCATCTGTCGAAGGTACGGTTTTTCGTCATTCCACAATGACCGGTATCATGCCCCACCCAGCCGGTTTGATTCCACACAATCCCTAGCATGGCTGCACTCAGCATGTGAACCACGAAGCTATGCGAGTACAAAACGCCCAGCACTGAAAGGAGAAGTAATGGCACTACCCAGCAGGCGTACAAAGCGTAAACCTTCAGTGGGTTTTTGTAAAGCCCTGCTTGCTTAAACTCCCTGAGAAGCCGCCTGTGCTCTGCGGCGATAGGGGGGACTTCATAGTCGGAGAGCTTGCCAATAAAGAACTGAGGTAGGATACTCCATGCTGTGCCGGGATGAAATGCTAAAAATGCGTCTGTCACGTCCTGGCCTGCGAGATGGAGTAGCGGAATCTCACCACCTGGATGGTTTTTGAGCCACTTTGTGACATCGTACACTTTGCCCTGAATGGAAACCCAGAGGTCGCCGGCCGTGTTATGTTGAGAAAGCTCTTCACTGCTAATGCTCAGCAGTGAATCTAACTGCTGTGGTGATACACCAAGCTCATCGGCCCATAGCGACCCCATGGTGTGAACGCTACCGAGTGGAAAGTGAGTATTCACATCACCTCATTATCGAATACTACAACTGCAAGAAAGACAGATAAGAAAACGAATTCAGAATCTTCGCAAGCCAGGTTTCACCGATAATAGACCGAGACTGTTACATCTAGAATATAATAGGCTCCATCACAATGTATTGCAATTGAGACCACCAGTGACAACCATAATGGGAAACAGCGGATTCATCAACTATAGGTTCCATCTAGATTTCTCTGTAAGGTTAGACTGAAAGATAGAGGATACTAAATCCGTGAGCGAGCTGATCCCGTCTTCTGTACCGCTCATCCATTCGTACACATGGCCGGACTTCAATAAGCCAGTGCAGTGAAATCATGACTTGGCTGAATGTCCACGGCCACTGATCTTTGAATGGAGATGGCGTCATTTACTGTCACTTCTGGTGTCCTACAGCCTCCTACTTTGGATGATTTCATAAGAAATTCATATAAGGATAAAGATATGATATCGACGGATTTGACTCGCCCCCAAAGTGGTCTCTCCACATCTCTCGAAACAACCCCCTAAAACCGCACTCGTACTTACGTTAAATTGCTTCAAGTGCAGCAAATAGTATCCTATACCTTGGTGCCAGTGACAACCAAAATGGGAAACAGCGGTTTCATCAACTCTTAGTTTCATCTAGAACTTTCACTGCGATATCAAAATTAACACAGATGCCAATTTAGCCTGCATAAGAAAACTTGATGTGGAGTCAACGAAGAAGCTCAAGAAAGAGCCCTCCACCACGGCATTGCAGAATCAAACTCCTCGCGTCTGACATCTACCAAAATCTGGACCATCGATGGGGCTTGTCAAAAGAACTTGTTTTTAACAACGCAACGCAAAAAAGGACAGGCTCTGCTGAGGCGAACCACGATAACAGAAGCACAAAGACTTGCAAATCTGAGCTCCACGAGGCTCAAAGATCTCCAAGAGAGAATTTGACACAGAAGATCCTTTTCAAATACTCCAAAATCGATTTCACGACGGCAAAACTCTCAAAATGCTAAATAAAAAATTCTCACATTGAAAGTAAAATTTTTGGCTAACAAAGAATGCATCCAGATTCGTCACAGCCAACCACTCCAGAGCACTAAACACACCCAAAAGAAAGAGGAAATGTCACAATGTAGGACAGATCCACCGTGCGCAACACCATACATAAGCGTGAAGAGGGTTTCTAAGTACCAAAATTGTTAGGTCATGAAGAAAACAACCAAGAATTTGCAGGACGCACCCCAAATCATATGAGCACCAGAATCGCGGCAACCACTTGGTCTCAAGTTCTTGCAGCAACCTCTATCTGAACCTTGAAGTGCTGCCAATGTGGGGAAGAGCAATTTCGGCATCGCTGTACACCTGCCAGAATGCTGCAAGATGGAGGGATGAGAGCTTGAATCAAGCGGGCTATGGCTTGCCTCGGCTGAAAGAAATGCCTGGCAAGGTATCGGCCAGCTGCAAGAGGGGGAAACGATGACTGGGGAGCAAGAGCGCGGGTCGGGGCGAGGACGGATCCGTGCGCCTCCAAGGGAGCGTCTTGGGGAACTTGAGGGAACGTGAGGGATGGGATGAGAACCAGGAGAGGGCCGGAGAGAGAGAAACTCCAACCAGTTGGCGGGAAAAGGAACAGTATGTTCACCTACATTTCCACGATTGACTCCAAAGAGAAAGAATGAGTGACTCTTAACCCTTAACCCCTTAGTGCTCTGATGTCCACTTTCTCGATAACGAACAGATTGAAACTCAAGTTTCATCTTCATTATTACTTGGATGAAAGTCATCTTAATTTGTGGAGATACTTTATCAAGTTGTTGTCCTATCTAATAATTGGATTTGGCGTTATTAGAATACAAATTTTTCTAAAATTACAAATGTGCAAATATGTCAAATAGTTGACCAAGACAAAATTGCATTGACTCTAGTTCAAAATTAGATTTGAAAAAATGAGGTCATAGATTTTAAGAACTCAAAAATTTCAAGAAATTACCATTTCAAGAGAACCTCATTTCAAATCCATTCCAACAAATTTTACTCAAAAAATGATAATATTTTGCTTGTGACTAAATTTAAAAGGAATTAAATGAACTTTTTTCAAAATTTATAAAAAAAAATATGGGTGATAGCATTGGTGAATATAATTGTATGGATGGAATCTACAACTAAAAATCTATACCTTGTATTTGTATGTCAATTCCAAAATATTCTTCCAAATAACACTTTATACTGATTTTTTTGAAATTGTAAATATTGGAGAAGACTCTAGGAAATTAGGGGTTAAAGAACATTTAATGTCTCAACTTGGTCTAACTTCATAAGATTTCTATATTAAAATACAAATTTCAAAATTTTGATATTTTTCACATGTATGGATACATGTAAAACACTCCATTTCATTTAAAAACAATTAAAAACATCAATTTGAATTTTATATGATTTTTTAAAGAAAATTCTTTATAAAAATGAATATAATTACAAAAATGCTTAAAGAGTATGAAATTTCTAACAAAAATGGAAATAATAGTAAGAAACATCATGGTGTAATTGAAGTACTTCTTAAGCCAAGACTAAAAGAAATTCGTTAAAAAAGTTTTAAATTGGAGAATTTTGAGCTTTCTAGATGCTATCTTCAAAGTGTCATACAATTTCAATATTTAAAAAAAATTCAAATGAAGTAAAAAGTAGATTATTGGAGCTACATTTACTTGGTTAAACTTTAAAACATCTAAAATCAAGAACTATGTGCAAATTCAAATTTTGACTTTCAAATTGCCTATGGGGCTTGCAATGTCCTTTAATGATTAACCCTGCAATGCTTGTGAGGCCAAAAAACATCCTTCTAAAGGAAGAAACCCATTCCTAATCATTGCCCCCTTTTGGCAATATAGAGTGATCTCTTTCCATACATGAGGAGATGAAAGTGACTAATTACAGCATAGTTTCCCATGCAGTTCTGTCACATTGTGATTGTTTTACAACACTCTCAATCCTCAGTGGATTTTGCAACTAGCCTTTGTGGGAAACACAAAGGTCTACATGACCAGAGTGGGAGGAATGAAATCTTTCACTCAAAAATTCATAGTAATTATGTTTTGAAAAATAAAAATTTGGAAAATTATAGAAACCTTCCCAACTCTATTTTTGTGCTCTAGAAAATCCCCCTCCCCAAGAAACTCGCCCTACAAATAGGTGGAACCATTGAAGTAGTTGGAAATGGATTGCCTCCCTTAACAAATGTGTATTGATTTAGAGGATGGGAAATCAAAAATTTCCATCCATTCTAAGTTTTCCTATATGCTAGTGATGTGGTAGCCACCATTGGGCTCAATAAACAACTAGTGGAGGGGGAACATATTTTTGGAAGAGAAAACACACCGTAGTTGTAGAGTAGGATTGGTGGAAAATAATTCTAAAAATAAATGCCAAAATTTTAGGGAAATTGTTTTTTCAAAAAGTAAAAAAACAATTTGGTGAAAAAAAGAATGTTGGAAAAAAATTCTATTTCTAGCATTTGTTGAACCTTCTTTTCTAGAAAAAAATAAATATTTGGCAAAGCAGTGCCAATCCTGCCCTACATGAAGAATACTGAATAAACAATGAGCACGGGAAGTGGATAGGTCTATGGGAATGTGGCCTTTTCTTCAAAAGTTTGCAGTGGGCGGTGTCCAAATTCATTAACCCCTAGAGGACAAAGCCCCCATGACCAAGGTAGTCAGCAAAACTGCTCCAATTATTGGACCAATAGGTGCATTCTATTTTTTTAGAGTAAACAGTGAAATCATCCATCGGACACAAAACATTAACTTTGATGCTTAAGGATTAAAATCATTCTATTTAGTAATATGAACAATGCATATATGGCTTGCCTTGCCCTCCTACTTGCCCTCATTTACACCTTTGAACACATGCAAGCATGCTATCCTTTTTAAGATGTGTGATTTTAGTCTTGGAATGCAAGTTATTAGGGAAATATCAATTGCTCATAATGCTCTCTCAGAGATCCATCTCATCATCTAGATGCTTGTTATGGTCTAATTTGACCTTTTGCCTAGAAGAACTAAATGGGGGTGTCTTCTATTAAATCTCCTCTACCATGGAATCTCCCAATGATCACTGGACAATATTGATGTCTCCTACAAATCACTCTTTCATCTAAAAGACATAGTGTGCCTTGGGCCATTGCCACAATCAAAATGAATGTAAAAGTAATTTTATAATTTTTTTTAATTCATAAAAACATCAAAATTCAAGACCTATTACATTGTAGGTTGAAATGTCACAAAACAAAGCCCTTGCACCCCTTCTCACCGAGGGCTTTCCAACGGTATCACAAATGCTACAAGGAGACATAAGTTTTAAAAGATCTCAATGTAAGAAACAAAACAAAACAAATAACCTAATTTAAGGGTATGATGTTGCCACAACCATTGGGGATGCTAGAGCCGTATATTGGGATTTTAGAAGTGATGGCTACACCTTCTTTAATCTCTTTAAATGAAGGTAAAAGTAATTTTCTAATTTTTCAATTCAGAAAAACTTTGAAATTCAGTAACTTTCCCACCATGAGTCCCAAGGCCACGAAACAAAGCATGTTGACCCCTCCTTGCCAAGGACTTTTGGATTGTACCAAGACCTTGACCGGGGGACAAATGGTCCAAGAGATCTCAAAGTAATAAAAAAAAAAAAACACTAAACAAAACAAACAACCTAACTAAAATTTATGGATGGATCTACAAAAGTTTGATACCATTTGTAAGCCACCTCTACTTATTGGATGCAATACATGAAGGAGCCATGGCCATGGGGTTTTCCTAGTTGAATTTGTCCACAACTAGGGGTGCATGTTTATAAGCTTAACAACTAAGTGCATGAGACACCAAATTCTAATGTTCAAGAAATTTTCACAGAAAGCTAAAGTTAGTGGTTAATCCCTAAAATCCCAAAGTTCCCTTAAAGAAAAAAACAAATTTTAGGTAGGATTATGTAGTTTCAATTTTTATTAGGATTTTTTGAATTTTTTTTGGAGATGTGGTAGCATGAGAGTTTTGTGCGCATCTATTTTTTATGTTGATCAGAATTGTAGTCACAAGCTAAGTTCATTTTTTCAAAAAATGAAAGAGAGGGGGCAAGTTGGGCATAGGGATTCCATTTGATGTGGTACAAAGGAGAACTTCAAAGGAAACAAACTACAATAATAGTTGGGCAATGGATGAAGGAAGGACCTATAGTCAGTTATGTGATTGTTGGTTGCAAAAGGATGATTTCTAGACGTAGGGGCGGTAATTGGCAATTTGGTGGAGGCTCCAAGCGATGTTGATGTTAGGCAACAATTCCTTTGGCTATATTGCTAAGGCTTCCCTACTTGTGCCCAACATTGCTTTCCACTAATCAATTCTTGCATCAAAAGACAAAATGCCAAAAATTGATTATTGTGCAAGCTCTCAATAGTAAGCCAAGAATCTTTTTGGATTTCATTAGCAAGTACACAAATTTGGAATCAAATTAGTAAGTTTACTTGTAATCCACAATTAAGAGAACCATTGAAATTTGTGACCACAAGCAAGCTATGAAGCAATTGTAGCACCTAATTCAAGAGGTAACAAGGAAAATGAAGGACAAATGCTAAATAAACACCATACTAAAATTTGCATTCAATGTCATCCATACTAACTACTTACTTCGAAGGCTATAACTTCTTAGGATAGATGGTGAGTTTTTTTAATAAGAGCATAGATATTAATAGCATCCAAAGAGGAGGATCTTTGCAAACATAAGTAGTAAAAATACTCATCAAGGAATAAAAATTTATACCATTTTAAAATGAATTAGTATAGATGACACTAAATATAGTTTTTTTAGTATACTTCCTTCTTTTCAAATCTATCCTGCAAACTCCTCTACTACTTTACTTTGGCAACCCAACTTATCCATATTTCTCATCATTGAGCAAATTATGCAACAAATTGGTAAAAGTTAACTTCTTAAACCTCTCAATATATAAGTTCCTCCTTTTAGGAATGCATTAAGCATTTTAGACACAATTTTGTCTAAAGAGTGGCTAATTGACAAGCTAATTCCTCTTCATGAGTAGTAGATTTGTTTGCCAAAGAGGTGGAAATTTACAAGTAATAAAGTATGCTTCTTTCCCTTCCCAACTTCATATGACTTCATGCATTGCACTTTATTTTCACTAACCTAATTTTCTTTGATCTCTTAAACCTTGCTTGGAATGGATTGCCAATTTAGTTGTTGTCACTTGCAAGTAGCGAGTACATCCAACAATCCTTGAACACCACAATATTATAGAATTCAACACTACCAACCTCACGAAGTGAAGGTATGGACTATCCAACACCTCTCCCTATCCCACCCACACTATGTCCACTTTTCCACAATATAGTCAATGTAAACATTCAATGTATTGGCAATTTTGACAAAGACTATTTTTGATAACCAATAATTCCTCCTTTAGGGCAAAGATTCAAGCTATATAGACTTGAAGAAGATAAAAATTTTGAAGGTCCTTTTTTAGTTGACAAATTGCAAACCCTAGAAAGACTTCAGCTAGCTTACAAAACCACTTCATTTCGTGTAATGTTGATTATGAGGTTGAGGGAAATGGATTCTAGGGGGCATTGGCATTGGCAATTTCATCAATCTTGACTTAAGAAGGAGGCGTAGTAGAGAAGCTTTGTGGCCTTTGACAACACCTATAGAGGTGGAAAAGGGATTTGGTCAAGAAGTTGTATTGTAGTCTCCTAGTTTCTTTGTTAGAGAATGTTGGGAGCACCAAGAGCAAGGTAGCATCATCTACTATAGGAAGTGGGGTGGAGAAATGACATAGTTAGGTGAGCCTCTATGAGCCCTGTAGTGAGCACCTAGGCCTCGGGATTTTTTTTGGCTTTTGCTCATTTTTAGTCTAACTTATAGTTGAAAATATCAAAAAATAGTGTTTATAATAAGTTTAGTAGAAGTCCCTACATATACAATATACTAGTCCTAAAAGTTCAGGAAGTGCCTTAAGCACTTTTAATTATAGTTTCCAATGTCTAAATCAAGTGTTTAGCATAGCAAAAAAGGGTTTGTAGTAGTTTAGGCCCTATTGGCAAAAGTAGATAAAACACCTAATTTGGGTTATAATGGACTAAACCTTTGGGTGATAACGATAGAGATTTAGATAATAGGAATGAAGAGGTCAAGGTGTAATTTGGTTCCCTAAGTCCTAGAAACACATTTGGATGATCCATGTAAAGGTCACCATCCAATTCACAAAGAATTGAAAAAGTCACTCATGTTTTACTCCTTGGAGTTAAAATCCACAAGTTTAAAGAATATGCGACCAAAGGACGATGAGAGGTTTTTTTAGCTTAAAAACACACTAAAAGCACAACAACAAAGTTGGTTCGTGAAGATTCTACAATATGGGAATGATTCCTCTTTGGAGGAATTAACTTTATATGTGTTATTTTAACACCTTTAGCATAAAGGGAAAAATAGATATGGAAATTTGCACTAGGCATTTGGGGGCTTCCGAGAAGCTACCCAAAAAGTTTCAAAATTTTCTAGATTGCAGAAGATGACTCCATGGGAAGTCAACCGTGTTCACCGACATTGGGAAATTCATAGAAATTATCCAGGTAGTGGTAAAATCCCACTAAAAATTATTGTATTTTGTTTTAGTATAAATAAGTGCCTTGCCAAATTTCAAGACATTTTGACACCAGAAAGTATCAAAATTTGTGGTGACGACCACTTTTAACAAAATTCCTAAATCTTTGATCATTTGACCGTCGCACTAAGAACATATGATGTCCAAATGAAGTCAATTTGGACTCTTTTCTTACTTTCTAGAACCTCCTAAACAACCTTGTCTAGTGAAAACTTTGAGAAAAGTCAAACTCTAAATTTTAGGTTTTTGACCTTTTTCACTAGATTTCAAATCACTAGCTTTGCTTGCAAAATGGACTAGTAATAGGGATATAAGGTTCTTGATATTAATTTGGGTCTTTTGAAGCCGATGGTGCAATCCGTTTGTCATCTGGAGCATTTTTCAAAACTCAGAGCAATCACAATAATATAATAGAATTTTCAAAGTTATTTTTTAGTTTTTCCTTAGGAGTAGTTTGTAGGTAATTTGATGGGGGAAGAAGCCTTGGAAATGTGTAAAAGGTCTCCCCTCCTCTCACTTTGCACCCCTCTTTTCAAACTCTTTTTTGGTAACGCGCAGCTATATTGTTGGAATTTTAGCCATTTGCCAAAATTCTCTTGTTTTGTTGCATTTTGAGCATTTGTTCTTGCTTTTCAAGTTGTTTTGTGCCTATGTTGTTTACTTCAAAGGGCGTTAGAGTCCCTATGAGTATTACCATCTTCATTTTGTGTTTTTGAGTGGTTTCAATTCTTCAAAATTGTTGTTTTCTCAAATTATTGCACTTGGTACTAACCCTAAAGAAATTCTAGCCAAATTCTGGCGATGTTGTTAATTAGAATTCCTTAGAGTTTGCTTTTATGATATTTGTGTTGACATTGTGTCAAAGTACTAACAATTCTCGAACGAGTGCTTTGTGTGGGATTTCACACCACTTTGGTTGTTGCAAATCCCCCTAACATCTAGACTTTGAGAATATGTGGTCCAAGAGGTTGTTTTTAAGTCATTTGGAGGAGTCTAGGTTGGATCCAATTCCTCAAAAGTTCCCGTACTAACTAGTCTTACTTGTTTTGTCTTGAAAAGTTGGGCCTAAACCCCCCGGACAATGAAGCTTTGCTCTTGGTACTAACTTTTAGAAGTCTTAATTTGGGGGTAACTCCCCGGATGGCAAAGCTTCACCCTTAAGACAAATATTTTAGTATTTGTGTGGGAATTGATTCAAGAGAATTCCCTTGTGTTTGTTGTCCTACGTCCTTTTAATTCCTTTGTGTTTGTTTTCAAAATTCAGGCCTAAACCTCCTATATGGCAAAACTATTGCCTTATCACTAATTTTTGCCATCCTTTTTATTTTATGTTGGAGGTTACCTCAAAGAAGAGGAACCCAGAATTGGTCCGTGAAATAGATTCATTTGCTAGGTACTTACTGTTGAACCAAAGAAATTCACAAATAAAAAATTTGACAACATAAGGAGGAGTCGGCATACAACACTCAATCCAATTCACGATCAGTTCATAACTTAGTTCAAACTCCATTCGAACAACAATCCAGTTCAGATTGAGTTCAAATTGAATTCCAATAACTTACGATCAAGTCCATTCACCAGCTCAATCACCTCATCAACTCTAGTCAACCTTCCATTTGGTCAACTCTTCATTGTTGGGCCATCTAGTTGTGCAATCTGGCTACAATTCATCTTCATGTTTTGGTTCCAGACTCTGTAAAACAAATTTCTCTAAGACTTACTCTGTTTGCAAATTTTCTCACATACTACGGATTCAAGATTTGATCAGAAACAATTGAAATTAGTTAGGATGTTTGCACTTGAGGTTTAGGAGGGAGAGAAGAAGTTGCAAGTGAAGGTTAAGCTATCCATTTGGAATATTTGACTTTGGTGAACATGTTTGGATTTTGATTAAAAGACGAAAGGAAAAGATAAGTATTAGAATAAGTTGACTCTAGGGGCTTGGGAATTTTGTTATTAGTTAGTAGAAGTCAAAACAAGCTCATCTTTAAGTTTGATTGACTTTTGAATCCATTAGCAAATAGATATTAGATTAGATTTCATTTCATTTCATTTGAGTGGAAAAAATATCTTGAAAGAAAAAGAGAAAATTAGAAAGAAATATAGAGAAGAAAAAAGAAAAATTTGGAACAAGGAAGAAAGGAGTTAAGACTCCTTTAGCCACAATGTGACATTCAAATACAACTTCAAAAATATGACAAAAATATGAATGGAAGTTGAAGGTGGTTGCAATGAGGTTGTGATTATGACGCACAAAGATGTGACCATCGAATCTGCAAGGTTTGAGGTTAGTCTTCAAATTTCTTTTCCCCATTTACTCATTTTCACAAAAATTATTAGATTAACATTGAAACAATAGGATTAGAAGTTAGAGGTTAAGGTAAGATCCTCAAAGTCATTAGAGAATTAAGGTTTAGATTTTAAAGTAGTTAAAGAATTTTAGTAGCTTTCCAAAAAGATATTTCACATTAAAAATAGATAAAAACTCCAAAAATTATGCTTGGATGAAAAGTAGTCTTAGAAGTGGATGAAAAAGTAGGAAATCATTTAAAAGAATCAAGAAAGAAAGACTAGAATCTAGGGTAGAATTAGAAGTCAATAATGAAAAGAAAAATTAATTTCAAAAGTAAAAGAAAATGAAATCAATGGATGAAGTTTGATGAACCAGTTGATGGTCAAACTTCATCTATGAATAAATTTTGCTACAAAAGGTAAAAGTGTAAGTGTTTAACCTTTTTCAAAAGGTAAATTTAGTAACCTTCATAGAAAATTACTTTTGACCTAAAAATAGCAAATAGGATTAAAAATGAAAAGGCATAGTTAAAAATTAGAAGGGTTTTGCGAGAGAGAGGGTATCGAGCGTTTTTCGGGTGGTATGGATCTGTGGCAATTACGTGTTGAATTTTGGGTTGCTGTGCTTTTAGTGTCTGGGATAATGGTGGTGAATTTTGGAGTGCATTCTTAGTCAATTTATGTGTGAGCTGGATTTCTGCAATCAAGGTAGTAAAAGCGATTTACTTTTGGGTTTGGAAATAGTTGTTGACATTGCTTTTGGTTGACAGTTCTGTCAATTCGTCGATAGATTTCTATATAACCTATTAATTAGTCTACTCGATGAAATTTTTGTTTAGTGGAGGCATTGTATGAGTGGTTTGTTTTTTAGGGTTCAATTTCAATTTCGTAGTTCATGTATTTGTCAATCCTTGAAGGACAACAGTGTTTGGTATATTGTTATGCGTATTGATGTTGAAGTTGTTTTTGCGGCCAGATCTTGTAGGTCAAGATGCCTCGGACTTTTCCCAACCGCAACAGGAGGATTTGCACGACAGTGGGGAAGGGCCCGTGGAGTATGACTACGACCTTTTTGTGATTGGGGATGGAAGTGGTGGGGTTCGAGGTTCTCGAACTGCAGCTGGTTTTGGAGCAAGAGTATGTTATTTTTTTATATTATCACTCTTTTGAACTCTATGAAGAATTTTTCTTCCTCTCTTCACATCCAATTTATATTGAATTTTTCACAGAGTGGATTCAACATGAGCTGGCTGTGCTTTTCTCCTATAATCATGTGTTTTAAACTCCCAAACGTCCGAATTGGACCTTTTGTTTTTTTAGCAATTTTGAGTAGATTAGATGAAAACTCTCTTTCCTCCAATTTATTTATATCTTGACCAACACATGCAACGCTTTTCATCGATTTTGGCCATATATACTCCCATTCAAACTATGCTTTTCACAATATGATCTATACAATTGATCATTTATAACCATGTATCATTGGTCCTGTAGGGGTTAAGAGTGATTGACAAATATTTCTGATAATATCATGTGACCTTGACGATCAGGTTGCTATCTGTGAATTGCCATACGATCCTATTAGCTCGGAGTCTACTCGAGGCGTCGGTGGGACATATGGTTTCTTTGGGAACATCGCGCCGAGGAGGGGAACGTTGGATCGGGGAACGTAGGGAACGCGGGGAAGGTCGATAGACCACCCCAAGCAAGACACTAAGGGGAATAGTCGCAAAAGCACCTGAACTTCATTGCGCACTGTTTTGTGATCTCTTGTCGGGAGCTTTGCCCTCTCTCAATGATCCGATTGTGCGGAGCCCCACATCAAATTCGGAATGTGTTTCCAAGTCACAAGAATTCGATTGCCCAGCATTAGCTCCGCAATTTTGTTCGGGTTCTATTTTTTGGGATCACCTCTATGCAAAGACACCGAAGAGTCTATTGTTGTGTGAAGAGGCTGTGCAAGAATTTTTTGCCTCAAAATTTGTAAGAATTTGACAGCTATCTGAACTCCACCTGCCAGGGATTCCAACAACTTACATCAATCCCAAACCTGTCAATACATGAATATATTCACAGTATAGGAGTACAATATCAAAAATTGATGAGAGCTGATTGAGTGATCTTGAGTTACTATGAAGATTTAGGCGCCACCCATCCACTCGCTCCTCGACTGCAGTGCAAAAAGAATTTGAATGCACTATATAAAGCTAACTAAGAAATTACCTACCTGGCATGCACTATCCCAATAGAGCCTTCATCAATCTTACACATCCACTCAGATTGGGTCACTGACCATGCTTTAACAATACCACGCTTGAAGAGTCCACACAGAAGATACTTGGAGTCTGGAGCCCATTCTATGAAGCTGATGGGGGAACTTCGGAGCCACGCCTGGGAACACGGGGTTCAATAAATAATGACAACAATGCAGTCTTTTTTGTTCGTTTCGTGAGCAAGATGGCGCGTGTGGCACCGTCCTCTTCTTTGGATGTAGCTATCGAAGCGGCACGTGAAATTTGGTGGAATAAGGTGCTATTTTGTTCTCTAGCTTTCTTGATTGGAAGGGCTTGTGATTGTGATTTTGTTATAAGTTACGCGCATCTTGCAAAAGTGGTGAGGATTTATCTTAAATCTGTAGATTAATTGCATCCTGGACAGAGTAGGTCGGATGCTCCTAATGTGGCACTTTGTTCCACCTTAGTACCTTATTCCACTGAATTCCGTGGACTATTGGCATCCCGTGTATGTCCACGGGAGAATGTTTGGGTTGCCAACGACGGATTCATCCAGTGCAAACTTACGGCAATGATGCGTGTTTGTATTTTGGAAGAAATTTGCAATGAAGATGTAGTATCTGTGAATTAGGTTGACTTCTGAAATTGAATTCTTGAAGCAGATCAACAAAAAGTTCATCACTATGGTAGAGGAGTAGTTTATACATCATTCAGCTTTGGACCACTGTGTTGTACAACTGCACTGTCGAATTTCGTCATTGAACACCTAGCCATAGGATCAGTTTGTGGTGTAGTTTTGAATGCCTGCCGCCGTTTTAATAAAAAAATTACTACATTTGAAACCTTTGAAATTGGCATCATACAGCCGTGGGTAGCTGTCTAAAACTATAGCAAGTATTGTTTGATAGCTAATAGGCAATTTGTAATAAGTTTAAAGTTATATTTTACTTCTGCTTCAAGAATTCTGTTTTTACATTTCTTTTGAAGGAACCCTAAATCTTTCATTCTGAGCGGGTGTGTGAGTTTAACAGAACTGCTGCGTGCTCACGAGCCGTATTCGATTTTTTGTGTGCTGTGCAATAGTGAAGACATATATCTTTTATGCTACCTGTGGTGCAATTTTCACCATGAATGTACTGCACCAAAGTGAGGTCATTGATAGATTTTTAGCCTAAAGGAAATGTACTTGCTGGTGGAACATTTTGCTTCCTCTACGTCTGCAAAAATTCTCTAGTCAAATCCCGACGCTTTCTCCAAATTGAGATTGTCAGGAAAAGCCTAATGTCGCACCATTCTTGAAGTTTTTTCCCTCTTCTGACGTTGCTTACTGCCCCTCTCTGCATCCGTCTTCTTATTCTCCTTCTCATCACAGGGTGCTTAGTTTGAAGTTCAATCCGTGGAGGCATTTGAAAGGTCCAAAAAGCGTTGGAATTGCTTTAGTCATATTGTCTCCTAGCCAGGCCAAAGTTTGGTCACGTTCTTGACGTTCTTTCTACAAGTTTTGCTTGTCTTCCTAGGATTTTCAAACAACGGAGTGGTGAAAGATGCCATGTAAAGTCGGCTTCTACGATGAGAGTTATATTCGCTATTTGTAGATTCGACACTCAATAGAATAGACCTAATCTGTAGGACTCGGCAGAGATCAATGTGGTCTTGCCAGAATGTGCAAAAGGATGGGCACCATCGTTTTCAGATGCTCCATGTAAAATCTTACTCTTTAGCTATGTTTTTTTCTAGAGTGCACGTGAAAAGTGTGGACTTCGTGTTAAAGCCAGCTCTAAACAGTGTTGTAATTGAATCACGAGTTCAGAAAGCTCCACTTCGACTGATTTCAGAGAAATCAAAGAGCTGTGTGTCAAGGGTATAAAGTGGGAAGTTCCTCTGTTTAAGTCTTCGCCGCTCACTTGCTTTTGAGCTTGGAATACTTAACCATGGGTCTTTTAGAATTGTCCTCCACTTCAATTATCTACCAGTCCAAACATCTTCCTATAGGTCGTTTATTTATCAATCATCATCGCATATATCAGGCACTTGCAATTGATAATTCCGTGATTAGACGTAGTATGTAGCAGTTAGTTAGCATTTCGTATGCCACAATTCTGAGTTTGGAGTGGCATGTTGCAAATGAGCAAAAGCAATAGCTCAAGAGCTATCTACAACGATGTTTTCGGCGGGCCCCTGACCAGAGTCAGATCGTCCAGCAACGACACCTTTGGTGACCTCTTGGGAGGGTTCAGAGCTTCCGAATCTAGGCCGCCGCCTAGCCAGAGCACGTTTACTGAGGATTTGTTGGAGACAGTAGTGATCATCATCGCACATTTGAGCGCCATCTTTTTGTTATGTAGTTGTGTCTTTCTCCTTGTCGAGGATCTGCGGTAGGCTCCTTTGGTCTTTAGAATCTTTCCCTAGTTGAGAATCTTCAGAACTCTACATCAAGTGTACTCCTTGGTTACGAGTGCGAGCCCCTCCTTGGTATGCTCTATGGAATCTTCGTCCAGTTTTATCTTCTCTATTTTATGTTTTGGCGGGAATGTATGAAAACTTCATATTTAATAATGCGGTTGCGCAGAGGCTTAAACAGGAATTGAGTACACAGAGTATTGTCAGTGAAGACAAGTAGCAAATTAATTGGAAATTTTATAGATGGATCCTACACTAGAATGTACTGTAAATTTTATGAATGCTTTCCAGTTTTATGGATGGATTCTACGGTAGAATGTATCGTACAATTCAACTCGGTTTCTTCTTAATGATAATCTCAAGTTCTTTATTCCGATGAACATTCTATTTCTACTTCTAACTCAATGGTAAGAACCTTCATCCAAATCTTGTGAAAAAACTTGAAATCTTCGATAGTTGTAGATAGGTGACACAATTAGGAGAGTGTCTCTTTTAGGTGCACATACTTTACCTAAATGAATTTCTAATAACACTATCACTAACACCATTAAGTGTGAACATGAAAACATTAATTTAATAATTTTTTACTCTCACTAATAGGATAAATCAATGCAGCAAAGTGTGAAGAAAAAGCGTGACGGAGAGCCATTGGGACCACGTGCTGTCGGCTGTAGCAGCCTCTTTTAATTATGTATAAGCTGATTTGAAATTTGAATTCAAATTTATCAAGCGGTGAACTTTAGTATAAATAGTTCTTCTGGAATCTGATAAGGTAAAACAGCCCATTGCGGTCAAATCGCCCATTCCGGTCACCTACAAGATGGCCCCAATCCGGTCAGAGATTAGTCAGAAAAGAAATTCTCATTTTGAAAAACGAACAAACCGGATTGAATAAAAATGAGTTTCTAATACAACTTCTTTATGGTGGGTATGGATCAAAGGGAGATCTAATTGTGGAGGAAAAATGACGGTTTTGAATTGGAATTAAGGCCTTATACAAATGTCAGTGTAACCACATTGGGTATTAGGACACAATAATTGGGATATTAAAATGACGCTTTGAGGTTACAAAAAAACCGAATTAGAATTTCACAAGTGTCAAGTAGAGCAGTTGTGGCATAGTCTTTGTGGTTTAGCAATGTGGAAGTGAACATTTTATTACACTGAGCACATTCTTGTGAGAAAAGAGTGCGATCTTTGAGTAGAATTTTGGTCGAGGGATTACAATGTCCACCTCTAGTAGCGAAGATATGGAGAAGTTGTTGCACAAGGATCTCTATGAAAGGACTAATGATGAAGATGAATACTATAGCTCCAACACCAATAGTGATGATTCACAAGAAGAAGCAGAGCGCCAAGGAGATCTTGAGGAGGAGGAGGAGTATGAAGACTTGTTAACTTCAATATTTGGTGTTCTAGATTCAAGCCATGCATACGAGAAGGGAGTTTGAGTTCTTAGTGCAGGCAGGGAACAACATACAATTCGTGAACCAAAAATCAAGGTAGAGTCTACAACATCTAGTCATCTAAGAATTCATTGTAGTTCAAGAGTGGATGTTCCCATAGGAGGTCAGCCTTGCAACCTACAACCATTGCTAGCATGCTTCAACAATAGGGTTGGTAAATGGCCACAATGAAAAACTAGTAGTGAACAAGATCTAAATATGAGTGAAAACAAACGTTTAGAGTTTAAAGGCAAACAACAATGGAGGAGTGGCAAATTGGATGGTTTAGAAGAAGGCAGAAGTAAACAATGTAGCTACATTTTACATCCACAGGTTGCAGCAGTGGAACCACAAGATCAACTGCAACACCACCACCAAAAGTTTCATCAATTATAGTACCATGAGGATGAAGAAGATGTGAAGATGCAACATAGTACCAAATGTGGGAGAAAGGAGGAAGGATTATTACTAAGAGCTTGCATTGAGGAGCCAAGTCATTCCAATGGAAACAATAACTCAAGTACAGAGAGCAGTGGAATTGACAAGTCATACAATAGGAGCTGGAGAAGTGAAGATGACAGTGACAATAGAGGTGAAGATTGCACCAGTGAAGAACTTAGCACCCAGAGTGCAGACAATGGGAGTGACAATTGTACAAAGAGAAAAATTCAAGCAAGAGTTGTCCTAAAGAAGATCATTAAGAAAGCAAAGAAAGGCAAGAGAAAAATACCTTCATTTCAGGAGCTCCCAAGCAGTAGTGGCAATGAGCAACAAGATCAGCTCAAGAAGGGCAAATTCGACCTAGAAGATGGAGGAACAAGTGCCAAGGCATTTTGGAGGAAGGGAGAAGGAACCCACATTGTTCATCCTACACACAAAACAAGGCAAGTGTCAAGGCAACCAGAGGTAATCATTCCATCTTCTTTCATGAAGCCTTTGGTAGATGTACCTCATAAGATGCCACTTCCCAAAAAATCAAAACCCTCTAAAACTGCAAATGGAGAAGCAAGGGGGTCTTGGACAAATGAAGCTCTCCAATTAGCAATCCTAGCAGTAGAGGATGGTCACAAGATCCAACAAGTTAGTGATTTTTACAAAATACCTAGAACAAGCTTGGTGAATCATGTTGATGGAAAAAGGACATCAAGAAAAAGAGGCAGACAAGGTACACTCACCAAACCTGAAAAGGCAACCCTATTGGATTATTTAGACAACATGTTAGATTGGGGTCTTCCACTAACAACCAAAGATCTTAGAGAGAAGGTGGATGAGATGGTTCAAGGAAGACCAAATCCATTTACCAATGGTATACCTGGAGCAAGTTGGCTAAAATGGTTCAAAAAAAGGAACCCACAATACACTCATAGAGTTTCACAAGGGTTAGAAGTGAATAGGGCTCAAGGATTATGTCCATCTCATGTCAAGACTTTTTATGACAATTTAGCCACTATGTATGAAAAGCACAACTACTCTCCAAACCAAATATGGAATGCAAATGAGAGTAGTGCCCAAGCAGGTAGAGGAGGAAGTAGAATAATTGCAAAAAGAGGAACCAAAACCGTTCATTCATTAATGGCTAATCAAAGAGAGTCTATCACAGTTTTAGCAGCCATAAATGTAGGGGGAGAAACAATTCCTAACTTCTACATTTTCAAAGGAATGCATAGGATGAGAGATTATATTAGCCTATGTGAATTAGATGCTACCATGGCCATGCAACCCAATGCATGGATGACCTCCTTCCTTTTCTCCAAGTGGATGGATCATTTTCTAGTTAATGTTGGAAAGAAAGGAAACATAAGCCCAATTCAAAGGCATTTGATGGTTTTAGATGGGCACAACTCCCATGTAACCTTAGAAGTCATTCAAAAGGCAGGGGCAGCTGGATTGGATTTGATCTCCTTACCTTCACACACTAGCCATGCTCTCCAACCACTTGATGTGTATGTTTTCAAGCCCTTCAAGACAGCCTTCAAGGCTTATAGAGACATCTGGAATATGCAAAATTGGGGACAAAATGTAAGGAAGGAAAACTTGGCCCAATGGATTAGTCTAGGTTTACAAAAGGCAATGACACCATCAAATATCAAATCTGGTTTTGCAGCTATTGGAATTTGGCCACTGGATCCATCCAGAGTAAACAAAAAAATGGGACCAAGTGAAGGATTTGTAGACAAACCTCTAGATGTGCAAATCCAAGAGATTATAGATGAAGATGTACCTTGCTCTCAAGAACATGTGGTTCATTACTATGTAGATTTAGAAGATGAAGTCTACACTCAAAATGGAAGTGCAAATCATATGGAGGCTCCTGTAGATTCTAGTGGAGGGCACTTCTCCAGATTTCTAAGATTGCCTCAAAAAGTGATCAAGACAAGAAAAAATATAGCTGAAGCAAGAATTGACTATTCAACTTCCCATATCTTGACAAGCACACAACATGTACAGACTGTAGCAACTGTAGCAGAAAGGAAAACCAAGGCAATTGAAGAAGTTCAAAGGAAGAAAAGAGAGAGAGAACTCAGCAAGATGAAGAAGAAAGTAGAGAAGGTGCAGTTGGAGGCCTCCAAGTTGAGGAAGCAAGCAGAAAGAGCTGCATCCAAAACATTCAAAGACTAATGGTCAAACAAAGCAGTGAAGGAGGCAAGGGAGAAGCTACACAAGAGCATTAGAGAACATGTTATTGTAAATGTGCATGTGGCTCCCTATTGTGGTTACCAACCTCAACAATGTAGGTCTAATAAAAAAATAGCAATTCAGAGATTGAAGGCAAAACAAAGCTTACAGGCATATGGAACTCCTCTTCCTATTTTTCCTCCAATCCAACATCTGCCTTGGACATATGGAACTTGGAAATGGCCAGAGCCAAGAGGAGGGCCATATATTAGAAGGGGCACACTTGTTCAACTCCCTTGCACAGAGCAAGAATCAAATTGCAGCAGTGGCATTATCCAAATTCAAGCTTCTACTGCAAATGCAACAATTCCCCTACTCCAAGAAGTTCTCAATCAATCAGGTATGGAAGAGGGGTCTAGACAAACAAATCAGTCAGGTTAGTTTATAACTTTGCCTAGAAGAGCCAAACTCTCAACTTGTCAAGGATTCTTCTAGAGACTGTGATGCTGTCTTATGCAATCATTTTAATTTCAAGATTGTGAGTAAACCTTTGACATGACGTCTCCATTCACCATGCACTATGGGAGTTTTGAGGTTTAGTTAGGATCTATACAAGTACAATCGAATTGTGCTGACTGTGAAAATACTAAATCTCTTGACATTTTGTTTAGTCCACATGGTTGTTCATATAATGCAGAAGTATGCAAAAATTTGGATGACCCTAATTTTGTGATTGCTATAAGTTAATGAAAGGTCCAAAGTTCACATCTAGTATTATATCTTTTAGAAAGCATATATCATTGGGATACAATGTTTAGACGTAAACAACTCATTGAATAACAAATTAGAACAAAGCAATCAAATTTATAGTCATTCCCAATATGTCCATTACTATAAATTAATAGTCTACTTGAAATAACATATAGCAATGTGCTTGCCAAGGAGTATATGTTGGAGTGTAAAAATCAAACTTTTTGTGATAAGTAGTAATTGAGTAAGAAATTAGCCTTCATTTGCTTCAAATGACAAAACACTAGTCAAAACTAATGAAAATCCAAATTCAGAGGCATAAAACTGTTATGTAATTAGTAAGAAAGTCATTTCATCGAAGACATCCTAATAGATATTACTAATGCTCACCTTGTCAAATGCCCAAACTAGATCACTACTATGCAAAAGTGAATTTTTCTTCTATGCAAATTATTCAGATATCACTCCATAGGCTAGGATTCTAAAAATAAAATGAGACCATTATTCTTGTCTTCAACAATTGTTGTAGTTGTAAATAGCAACTACTTAAGAATTTAAGAAATGTGACACACAAGAGTACATTGCTAACAATAACCTTCAAATCCCCATCTTTATGATATCAGCTTGGTCCCAAATACTCTTAATCACAGCTTTAGCAACCTCTAGTGAATGTCTGTCATTCAATATTTGTCATGTTGATTTTCAAGCAAAAGGTGGAGGATACTACTTGCATCATTGTTTATCAATAGGAGTGCACTTTCATAGGGAGATCACCACAGAGCTATGAACACAAGAGCCGAATCTGTTGCAATCAAATTTTAATCTATCTTTCACTCAAAGGGGGAGGTTGTAGACCCCTGTCTAAGGGTCTGCACTACACTAGCAAACTCAAGAGCAAACAACCAGTGTTGGAAATCTTACATGTCGTTGATGGGACATCTTTGTGTACCTGATCGCTAGAGCATGCTCCTTGACTTTGACCATGATTGCCTGCAAAAACCACCACCATGACTGCTCAGTTTGCCTACCAACTAGTCCCAGGACCACCTAAATCCAACGATTCTGTCCAACTACTCCAAAACAAAGCTAATCTCTTCATCGTGCACTCAACCAAAACCTCCCTTCATCTCAAAGGAAATGTAAAGCTCACCACAGGTGAATCCACTGCCACCTCTGCATCCAATTCGCTGCCCACAGATGTCAGCCCTAGGCACATGATATTGGCACCCGCCAAAACGAACTTGATAGCTCCTCGGTCCACACAAAACTTCTTCATGATTTCTGGATCTTCAAACATATAAGACCACAAATCAGTTCACTCCACAACTAACCACTACATACGCCTCAGTGTTTCTTAGTGGAGATAATGCAGGTCAGCATGCATTTTCCATTTTTTCGTAATTCTTATTTTCTTCTTGAAGTTGCTGCATAGACTTCTAACTAAGCTAGAATAGATCCCCAAATTTGTCAAAATTCTGGTGATATATTTAGTCCAAAATGAAAACCTGGTGTAGGTGCCAACATTGCACACCACGTCACGCTTCGAGCATCAGGTCAGGACTTGGGTCGAGTGTGCCTCAAGGGGCTAGTGTTGATCCAGTATTTCTTTGATGGGGAGGAGCGAACGCCAGCCAAGCTTCGGCTCAAGAATGTGCCCATTGTGTCGACGGAGAACTTGGATTGGCATTGGATGGCCATCTTGTCGGAAGGCTCCAATCGAGACCACCTAGCTTGTGATATCTTCGAACATGCATCGTCTCATGATCAGTTCTATTCCCTGACAGAACCACCATCACTGCTTCGCCTAAATTCGACATTTTGCGCACTAGCACCAAGAGCCACAGAGCTCACCACTTGGCGACTCTCAGCGGCAACTTCTTCGGCAACATTTTGTCCAGAAGAGGCTCAAAATCCGGATATTGACCAAGCCACGGCACTCGTCAACGTTGCTTCCACTTTCCAGACCAGCTATTATTAATTGATTGGTAGATCGAGAGAGAAATCTGATCACTGTTTTGTTGATTTCATCAATGGAATATATCAGTACTTGGTTTCCCCTGTGCAACACATGCCCACAATTTTGTCATATTTAAGAACCATTGTGGTAAGTATGCTGGAACAATGTTATAACATTGCACTCACACATTAAAAAGACATTAAGATACAGTGTCATTCCATGCCGACTTTAAAAAAGGCTAAACAGGGCAAGGCTTAATTGGTCCCGTAGATGGAGACGAAATTGTAGTGCAGGACTTGGACATGAAAATAGAACACCTTTCACTCTAGTCGACCAAAACTTGTGAGGGGGCGGGGGTATCATCTTGAGCGATCAAACCCTGCAGAGCACATGTGGACATAGTCAAGGATTTAATTTTCCCAGAGCAAAGAGAATTTCTAAGGATGCTTTCATTGGCTACTCCACAGTTCATCAACAGTCTACTTCAATGTGCATTCAATAAGGTTTGGAACCAAACAATGTCATTCAATGTTGCAAATCACTCATGTAGTACATTCCATCGCTAGAGTTGAGTTCTGTAGATCTACTGAAGGTCAGGAATTTTACTGAAAACCATGTCAAACTGCATGGAAATCCAATTGCCCTCAAATTTCTATGTGGTCCAAGAGGCGTTACAAGAATGGAGATCTAATCCCCAAAGAGCAGGCAGCTTGATGAATACCTTACATAGCAGATTTTCCAGCTGCAATATGAGCTTCGTTCTCCTCCACTAGAACTACCTCCACCTGAGAGTTGACCCCTAAACTTGAGGCTGCTGCATTAGCTGCCAACAAGCCGGTGACCAAGGCTTTCTCTTGGGACAGACCCCGGGCCCCGTGGGCAGCTTTGGGACCTTGCTGCAACTAGTCGCCTGACATGAAGACATTCTGGAAGCTTGTCATGGTGGACGGCATGTGCTGGTGGGATCCCGGACCAAACAACGTCACTGCCCCTTTGAAGCGCAGTACATTGCTGTCTGTCACTTGAGCACCTTTGAAACCTACCTCGCACTTCACCAAATACTCCTCCATCACCTACAACAAGTATAATCTCATGAGAAAGTCATTCCTCAGCAGGCAATGTGAACAAATAGAATTGAGTTAGTCCCTGCTCACCAACTTTTTGTTTGCATTATGAAACGAGAGCAACACAAAAAAGTCATGGTGTGTTGCTCATCTGTTTGCTTTCATTTTGAGCACAAGCCAATTCTTCTTCTACATTCTATTTAGAATCTTCAACAATTTTGTGCTATTGGGGAAGGACAACTCTTAGTCACATGCAATGTATGAACGTTGAGTTTTCTTCTTCCCCAAACTGGAATTTTGGTCCAACCTTTGCGAGGCCCAAATCTGAGCCAAAACTTAAGACCCAAAAGCATTTAGCGACCTCAAGCATTGCTAAGAAATATTTGACCACTTTTTTCCTATTAATTGGTATTTCTCTGAAGTCAAAAAACTTGGACGATAACTTCAATTCCATTGCTTGTAGGTATTCAATACGGGGGTCAAAGAGGGGTGATATGCCAATAATTAAAGGGTAACTCTAATAAGCAAAAACCAAAGATGGAGAGCTTTGCACACTCTTACATTTTTGATGACTACATCATCTGTCAGTGGAAGAAGTTGATTAGCATGATAGAAGTCGACCTCAAAAACACTTCCAAGCTCTTCAGCAAATTCATCCTGCAAGACTTACAACCCAAGGTATCTAAGAAAATTTCAACCTGAAGAATCCTCCCTAGGAGGCTCTCTACAGTACCTGGGTACTTCCAAGTAGTAATAAGAGTCTTAACGGAATGCAAATACAGGGATGTCAAGTATTTGGTACGAAACAAATCCTTAAGTGACAATTAGAACTCGCATGATGAAAGCTTCCAGTTCATGGTTTCAGCTTGAAGAAAATAGAGGGTCATACTTGTAAAGCAGTCAAGTCAAAGAGTGTGGCCCCTGTGGTTGGCTCAAATCCAGCAAGCATGTTAAATGGGTTCTTCAAAGGAACATGTCGGTCAAGCCATAAACGAACTGCAAGTACATCAACCGTGCCTAGATTTGAAACCGT
Source organism: Straminergon stramineum (assembly GCA_963920665.1). Taxonomy (NCBI): domain Eukaryota; kingdom Viridiplantae; phylum Streptophyta; class Bryopsida; order Hypnales; family Calliergonaceae; genus Straminergon; species Straminergon stramineum. The sequence goes on from OY987272.1 coordinate 3,583,354, forward strand.
TGCAAACTCTGGACGCTCTGCTAGGGCCGGAGAGGCGGCTAGGATCCTTTGTTTCATGAATAATTTGAAATGAGAATGCCATTCCTCATAGGAAACGACTGGCATGGGATCTCCAGATGAAGTTCCGAGCAGAGAGATTAATCTCACTAGTTAGTCATAGGAACTCCACGACTGGAATCACTCACTTGATCAATCTCTTAATAATTAACTAATTATCCCCATTCGAATCATCAAAATTCGCATAACAATCCAGTAGAGACACCGAGAGAAATCATGAACTCGCTAGATACCCAAAGTCCCACCTCGATACCACCTTGACTTCCACACATGAACAATTCTATTTCAACGGATTAGAGAATGGATTCTTTGGAGACCATGTCCAAAAGTGTAGGGTGCATTTGATAGATGATTAATACCAACAATATAGAGGTATTGTGCATTCTCTAAATCATAGTCTAGTGCAAGATTATGAGTTCCTCTCCCTTAGAGCTCACCTACATTGAGAGCATCAGCAACGGCATTTTCAGTGGTGGAGGAGTAGTTTGTGGATTCGTGCAGCACCATGACAAAATCGCAGTCTGACACGATGTACTTGCGGAACTGTTCAAAGGTTATTCAGAAACTTAATATCCCAAGGAAGTATCAATGAGTGTGGAAACAGAGGTATTATTGATCAATGGCAGAGATGAAGCTGGTCTTACGTACCCATCCAGTCCCCAGGTGTTTCTCACAGTGTTGACAAGGAAGTCATGGTTAGTCGATGATGGTTGTCAACCGCCCATCCTGCACGCAGCTCCTGAATGGTGGGTTGAACATGTCCGCCAAGTCTTGCGCTGTCACCTGCATATGCCAACAGGTCCGTCTTGAGGCCAAGTTTTATATTCCCCTGATCTAAAATGCCAAACGAAGCATTCAAATCACAAGAAAACTTACAATCACCATACCGTATGATAACATACATTTAAAAGAGAAGAAAACTTGCAGTGTTTCATGTAGTATCAGTGTAGGATGCTTGTTTCCATAACTTCCTCAAAACAATACCAAATTGATGAAGCCACAGCTCAATTTTATAGCAAGCTGTCCAAATACTCTCACCTTCTAATACCCAACTGTTTGTACTTGTGTACGTTATGAACATTCAAAGAATCTCCAAACCGATTGTATCTTATGAACCGATTGATCAAACTACCAAGCTTGAAACTATCAAACAACAGTAGGATCACACTACATTTAATAAATTCCTGAAACCACATTGCAAAGACAATTATCTATAGACTTCAAAAGTGAAATCGAATAGCCAAAATCATGCAAAAAATTTGAATAGAAGAGAAGGCTCACAAGAAAGATGAGCATGTTGCTCACCTTCACGAGAAATGCCACACACAATCAGAGAATCAGAGATGCAAGATACATGAGCATGGAATTGATGCACATCGATTTCAACTGCCAATAGAAGGCTACATATATATTCCATACAATAGAAGTTGCACATATGCCTTACCTTGATCTGTAACTTCCATGGCAGTGGAGGCTGGTGAGTCGTCCTGCTTCTCCCGAGCGCGTGCTGCCAAAACGTTCTCTAGTACCATGGGATCATCCATCTCAGTCACCATTTCTAAGAGAATTCTTCCTTGGACACAAAGCCTATTTAGTTAGAGTGCGAATTCTTTACACAGAAGTACGTCTTGGGCCTTGGCAATGAATAAACATGAAATAGAGAAACATATTTGACAAAGACACCTAAGTCCAATTGGAGATCAATCAAAAACGAAACACACTAGAGATCCCACGAGTGCTAGGCAATTCAGCACACATGGAATTGGTAACACAGCCTCACAAGTCGGCCAGAAATCGAAATCTCCAAAGGGAGAGGCACCTGTGGACCCTAAACCCTTGCCATGCAGTGATAAACGTTCATCCCTGCCAAAAATCCAATTCAACGAAGTGCTTTCCTACTTGGCGCCAAGCTTCCCTGCTTAGTCCCAAGCTGTCATGTGGCACAAGAGCCGTTAGGTTGTTAGATTTTGACATTGAATTCCTCAAAACGGTATTAAAAATAGTTATGATCTGTTTAGGAGTCATTTAGGGCCATGATGTGGGAAAAAGGTGGGTGAAAAAGGACTATTTGTTGTCTATTATGGGCCCCATTTCAAACTGACAATCGTTTAAATTTGGGGGTATTGGGCATGGTGTTATTTCTCATTGGATACCAATGTCAGTGGTAATAGGAAACTTCAGTGACTTTAATAGGACATTGTCTGACGCTTATGGCCCCACCTACTGGCCGTTATGGGTGGATGAGGGTAAGTTGCTTGTAAAATTTATTCCAAATTTCTGGTCGATGCAAAGTTCTCAATTTCATTTGTTCTCTCATTTGGCTCACTTCAGCTATCTAAGAAAAATGTCTCCACAATTTTCCAACCCCTCTGACATGGTACATCAGCAATTTTGACCACAATGGGCTATTTTACCTTACATTGTCCGAAATTCTTCAAATTCATGAAATTCCACAGATCATCAGATTTTGAAGATTTTCTTATATTGGATAGTATTGACCTGTCTCTTGAGGGATCAATTTATGAGCAAGGGTGTCTTTAACCCTGAACCCTTGAATGCCAAGATGGTGACCGTGGAAATCAGCTATTTTGGAACCATGTGACATCATCTACTTTAAAAAAATCAAAATTACTCATTGGGAATCAAACTACTACAGAAGATATGGTGAAATTTAGGAATTATGAATTATTATGAGCCAAGAGGGCATTGAGGTTTCAAGTTGGATACAACTTTGTGATGCTTTGCATACAACATAATATATCTGAAAGTTTGAGAAAAATCCATCCAAATACTTCATTGTAGAATGACAATTGCTCTTCTTGATACTTAAAAAGGGTTGAATTCAAGCTTTCAAGGAATGTCATGCTACCATATACACTACACATTTGTAGTCATCCATAATTAGGTTCAAAAGCAAAAGTTCGACAGCAAATTTGTCACAATGGTTTTTTCACATTATCATTGGTATGATGTCAAAAAATCTCATGAATCACTTAAAATCGCCACTGCAAAATGTCAATATCCTTGTGTGACATACAAGTGTGAACAAATGCTTAAAACAACTAAGATTTAACAAAAATTATCAATAGTTTACAACTTCATTCCATCATATTCCACCATTTGGTTTAATGTATAGGTTTTATCAACAAGGATTTCTACAATCCCTATACCTATGTCATTCTAAATTGCTCACACCTAGTACTCATGACATGAGCAACATCAAAAGTTGCATCTAAATAATTTGTCTTATTTTATTAAAATGGAGTGTTCTAGAGCAATCATTAGAAAAATTTTAAACCTTCAAAGAGCCCCTCAAGACTTAACATTCAAAGCTATTTATTGAAGGCTAGAGATGATAGTCTATGTACACAAATATGTACACAACTTTCTTTTATTTTGGCAAATTTTTCGAAATCCTACAAGCATAGGAGCTTTCTTTGTTCAAAGAAGAGAATAGACCCTTGTTTTTAGAAATTCTTGCATATTTTTGACTGACTATTAGAAGCTTCACTTTTCATTTTGAAATTCTATTTTATTTCTTGCTTCAATGGCATTGTACTCATATAAATTCCGTTCAAAACTTTGATATTTGCTTGCATCCAACTTTATGAAATACTCAAGTTATACAATGATGATTGGAAGGATCTATCCTTCAAAAGCACACAGATTTTAATTCAAGAAATGTAGGATTATTCAACTAAACACATGTTCACTTCAACCAATATTTCAACTTCAAGCTATCTACAAGAGGATTTTGCAAAGATTCTATTTCACCCAAAAAAATTTAGACATTAAGCATTCATGACAAATAGTCTAAAGGTAGTCTACATTATTGATCCTATATAGCTATTTTCAATGTTTTTGAGATAAGGAATATTAATTTAAAAAATTAATCTTTATTATAGATCCAATTTTCTCCAATAGATAATTTTGTAGGTGACTCTCTAGGGCCCACATGTCTTGTTCAAAAGGTAAATTTAGTAACCTTCACAGAAAATTACTTTTGACCTAAAAATAGCAAATAGGATTAAAAATTAAAAGGCGTAGTTAAAACAATAGGGAATTACAAGGAATCTTTTGAAGGTATCTTAGGAACAAGTTAGGCTTAGAATATTTTAGGGCATAATTTCAGGGTTCCAAAATTAATTTATCTTTAGGAAATAGATTAATATTGAAGAAGTAAGAATAGGATGAAGTTTTGATTGAAGTTAATGAGGATTTGGATGAAAGTCAACTAGAGTTGCCCAAAACAAGTGAAATTCAGGATTTGGGTAGAAGATAAAAAATAAAAAATACACCCAAAATTAAAAGTGAATTTCAATAGTTAGAACATTCGGAAATGATGGATGAAGTTTTAAAAGGTAATTTTAGTATCAAACTTCATCCACAAATATCTTTTAGAGAAGTAGGTCAAATTTAGATTTCTTTATCATTTTGGAAAGGGAAAAATAATCCCTACAACTTTAACTCCTTAACTTTTCTGCTTGATTAACCTCCATTGGACCTTAGTTTTGGTTGTCATAGTCAAAATTAGCCAAAATTACTAATTCATGTGATTTGGTTAGCATTTGCCACAAGGGAAATATAAGTAAGAATCAACAACAAAAGATCCATTGCTTGGAAGGCATAACTAGATTACACGTTGTAGACATCCATAGGACTTTTTATACAACAAAACCAACTAAACTCGGTTGTGTTCGCCTTATTCCAAGGGTAGGAATAAAACGGTCACAACCTCTTTCCTTATTATTTTGCCTACTTCAACATGTTGAGGGGATCAACACTTTCGATAGGCCATTAGCATAGAAAGGGATTGCATAGAATGGAGGGAAAGATATGGAAGGGGTTGGAGATGTGATGGTATATATAATGAAGGTAAAGAGGAGCCTAATAGCCTAATGGGGTAGGGCCTCATAAGTTAGTTGTATTTAACTAAAGTTCTTGTGTTAAGGGCTTCCATGGTAGAGCACAACAATGACATCTAAATAGTTTACGTTCCTAGTACAAATTATGATAGTAGTAGTGAATTAGAGTTGAATTATAGCACTTAAGATTTAAGTGAGGAAGAAGAAGAGAATTATAACAACAATGATGTTGTGGTCGATCCCCTAAGTATGAAATAGGTGTATCACAATTCTACTAGGACCCAAAATTCTATCATATATGATTCCAAGTCCTAGAAACTTCTAAGGATCTCAAGGTCAAATTTTTTTTGGCACTACTTCCTTACATTCATGAATCTATTCAAAGTTTTTTAGCCACTATGGATTTTACATGACATTGTTGCTGAAACAAATTGGTATACTATAGCCATAAATGTGGATGAGAGTTCTTATGGGGGTTCACATTGGTATCCATTTTTCATGATGGAGTTGAAGGTTTTTACAAGGCTCTATAATTTTATATATTGGCATGAAAAAACAACCAATTGTGAAAATAATTTGGCATACCAAAGACTACCCCAATAGTACCATTTTTGTTAGTTTACACCACTATTAATGAGCACAAAAACCTACCTATCTCCGTTGCATCAATTTCAAAATTTTAGATAATTTTCAATAAAGGTAAATAACTAAATATGTTGTTACTTTCATTTCATCAATTTAAGCATTTTCATTTCTTTCATGGCATCACCAATGACATCATTTGTTTTACCATGGCCTATCCCTTGGAATCTCGTATTTTAAATTTAACTTTCTTTTATAGAAGATAGGCATATTGTGAGCGCCAAATTACCCACCTTTGGTAATTCGCGAACACAACCAAGTTCTAGGTTTCGGCTAAGTGACTCCTACTTTTGGGTGTCTAAGCGTGGTCCATTGTGCCTTCCAAGCAATGGATCTTTTTACTAAGTGCCTAAGTGACCCCAAATTGCAAGATTCGCTTAAACTACTACCAAAGTTTTGGGCCTACCGAATGGAGAGCTTGCTGGATGATTTGGATGGAACCTGCACTAGGGCAGAACTATCCTAGGGACCTTCTATTTCATCTTGTGTCATTTTTAAAAACGTAAGACTCGACCCTATCCGACCTTCCTAGCCAAAGTTATGGGTGGATGAAGTTTGACCGCTACTCGGTTCCTCAAACTTCATCTATCAATTACACCTAGTTCCCCAATTCGGAAAGATCCGAAATTTAGAGGTATGGTTCAAAGGTATTTCCCCTACCCAGATCTGGAGTTGGATCTTGATCGGGGATTTCTACTGAATTTCCATCCAAGCCTTACCCAAACTTCATCCGCTAATTTCTCCTAACCTAGAACTCGGAATGGACTTTTCTCTTCGGACTTGGATCCTAGTTGGGAGCCTCCTCCTAGTGTATTTAATTCTCTATCAAAATCGGAGTTTAGCTATTCTTCATCCAATTTGACCCTAAACTTCATCCGGTGATAACTTCCTCAATTCTCACCTGATTTAGGCGTACCTTAGGGTTTTGGAAAGCCACGGCCTTCTTCTTTACACTTATGACTTTGGAAATGACATGAACTGCAGTTCTAAGGGTCTATCCTAGGGGTAGGCCTCGGCCCAAGCTACTAAATTTTAGTTAGAGCGCTAGGGAAAGTTTGGAGATGTTTCACTCATACCTTGGAACTTGAATCGTTGATCGCAACCCCCGGAAGCTCTACCTCCTCTGCCATGAACTCCCGTGCCATGAGACAACGAACCACCGTTCTAAGCATAAAATAAATTGGTGTAAGGGTTTAATTGTTGATTTTTATCCTATTTCTTTCTTCTTCCCTTCTTTTCCTTCCTCCCACACTCTAAGGTGGCCCAACTATCCTCCTCTCCTACCTACCAAGCTAATCTCAAGGACGTGTCATACCATCCTCCAAGGTTGAGCTACTTCTTACGTCCTCTACTTATATATCACACTTAATCTTGTCGTGATCACCTAATTCTAATCTAAGGGCTTAAGTAAGCCTTGAGGATTTTCCCTCCTACCTTATCTACTTCTACTCTTAACCTGTAAATTGTCCTCCCTCTTGTCGCCTTCTTATTCTTTTGTCCGTTTGCTTGTTGCTTGATGGCTCCCTTCTTCCTTTCATTCATGGATTGCAACCTCTTTTTTCCCCTTCAGTCCTATATAGCCCAAAATCCGGCCCCCCAAGTGCTAACCCAGGGCCCAATGCCTGTGCCGGAACCCCACATCACCCAACCCACTTCCCAATCCCCAGAATCCAACGCCTGTGCTGGAACCCACAACATCCGACCCCTCTTACCGCACCCCAAACCCAAACCCCAAACTCGCCCCCCTCCCCAAAACCCTAGAGCCTGTTACCTATACTGGAAATCCTAGCACTCGACCTATTGTACCAAAACCCCTAGAGCCTAGCCCCCCATCGGTATCCCCAAAGCCTAATCCCCTACCGGTAGGTGCCGCCCACTAGCAGTACCTAGCTTGGTGCCCTCCCCCTTCTTATTCGGTTGTTCGGGTGTCGAGGGTGTGGCTGGATTGTTGGACTAGCGCTGGACTATTGTTCTTTTTTCCTATTTCAAGCTCTAAAAAGGGGGGTAAAATGTTGTATTATTGCTAGTGGGTAGTGGGTTAGGCTTGCATAGGCAAAGGCCTTACTCTAATTGTCACTAATTATCCCCTCTGCCAACCTTGACCCCTAGTTCCTATTGTGTTTTTTTTGGACCTAAACCTTGGTTTGTTTCCAACTCGTTTTGGGAACTAAACCTTGTAGGAAGACGGGCCACATGGTCTAACGATTCTCCCGTGAAGTGGTTTTAACGTACTACTAATACTTTTCACCCTATGGGGGTTCAAAACTTTGTTGTTGTTTCTCTTTTTAAAGCACTTTTGCCATATGGGCAGGACCCACTATCCTCACACTCTTGTGCCTCTCAACCAAAGAATAACATGTCACTATTAAGAACAAAGACAAAAGATAAGGAAAGGGACCTTGGATGCTCAGAGGCTAGTAACACGGGTTAGTAACTTCAATGACTTGAACTAAAGACCCTCCCAAAGCAACATCACCAATCATATAGGGGGTTGCTCTAAGGTTAGTACATGACACAACAAGGTGAGTAACCACAAAGGGTTTTTCAAAGGTAAGCCCCCACAACCTCTAGCAATATAGGAAGTTAGTAAAAGCTTCCAAGCTCAAGCTTGAAAGAGTTAGTGCTAGGCTCAATTAAAAGAAAAGGCAAGGGACCTACAAAGACCTTGCAAACTCCAAAAACAACAACAATGGCAAAAAGTGCCCCAAAAACATTGTTACAAGGTTTGTGTCTAAAATGCCACAATTTCCAATACAAATTGGACCCAATGGACCCAATTACACAAAAAGGGGGTGATGAGAGAGGAGAAGGGGTGCCCTTTTATACTCTTTCCCGGGCACCCACCTCTCCTTGTTCATCTAAGTTAACTTTATCTTCTTGGATTTTCATCCAAAACTCAAGGCTTTCATCCTATGTTAGCCTACTAAGCTAACTTTTGGAGATTAACTCCGAATCACAAACAGATTGCGCCATTGGCTTTAGAAGTCCATTTTTAGTCAAAAGGTACTCATCCCTCTCTTCTATCTTCAAAATTACAACAAAATCCAATTCCAACTTAACGCCAAAAATTGGGGAAAATCCCAACTTTTGGGGGTTGACTTTTCTAGCAAAAGTAACCAGCCTAGGCTCCTAAGTTGGTATGGGGGAGTGAGAAAATACCTATCTTGCACTCCATTATGCTTTCGTATGCTTCCGCTCCCCCGGTCAAACCTGCTGTGGACTTTAATTTCTGTTAATTGTCGGGGAATGCTGCACGTTCAGGTACTTTTGACTATCGGAATGTCATGAAACTTGTCGGTGAATCTTATTAACATAAATGAAGTTATTCTAATTTTTATTGGGAATTTATCGCCACCTAGGGAATTTCTAGGAATTTCTAGGAATTTCCCATCGTAGGTTTGGATAGTTAACCGTCCGGAAAGACATCTTTTGACTATCAGAAAATTCCGAAAATTTTCATGGAACCTCCCATGATATTCCATGACACATGTGTAGGCTCATATTGTTACTCTACAGATCGACCCAAGGGGGACAAATTCCACCCCCTCGTTTAATTGTTGGTGGCTAGGGAATCTTCCATACCGGGGGGAATCTTGGCAAACCAACTTTGCCATTGGTTCCCAAGCATGGTATTAACCCCAAACCACCCTCCTTGGACCTTAGATTCCTCGACCATCCCTTCTTGATATTTTCGACATCTGCAAGCCAACAATTTGGAGTTTTGCTATTTCGTTAGTGGAATGGAGAAACTAGAACCTATCTCCGGGGATTGATTCCTATGCCTTACTGGGTTTCCTTCTACCAAATCTAGCTTAGAGATGTCTGTTCCATGTGGGTTTTTAAGCCTAATATGCCCATCACTCAGAATCGACCAATTTACCACGATTAGTTGGATTCTAACCTATTTACAACTTGTAGTTGGGCCAATCTAGCTATAATATTCTAAAAATAGACCAAATAATATATTAGAATGTGACACTCTTATTTTGATTCTACACTCTTTTGGGGGCTTTTTGTACATAAAAGTGCATTTAAAATGACAAAATATGGAAAAAGAAAGAATGAGTCCTTGGTGACAAATTGGGGGCTCACACATATGTCTATCCTTCGCACATAAATACAATATTTTATAAGTTTCATTTACATCAAGAGGTAGGTATATGCGTATCCCATCTTTATGCTAAATATTTAACTAAATAATAGTCTTGGCAATAGATACAAATCCACCCCTTTGCATCATTCTATTAAATGTTTACCTTTTCTTTTCGAGAGAGGTGTCACATACTTACACCACTTGCATTGTACTTTACATTTCAGTTTGTTTCCTAAAGATGTATAGGTATGTGCTACCCCCTTGCGCTAGTACTTATAGGTTTGTTTCTTCTAATTAGAAATAAGTATTTGCCTCCCTCTTGCATGTGTACCGGATTATATATCTTAGTTTCTACCAAAAGAAGTAGAAACAAGCCTATAACAACCTACCTCCATAGGACCATCTTTTATATTTGAGATATCTTCATGGAAGATAGGTACACTCCTATTTTCCATTATGCCATGTTTTGTATTTTAGTACAGAATTTTCTATGGTAGGAGGTAGGAGGACGACACACATATCATTTCTTATGCCATATATATTGTAGTGTTATTCATGAAGAGGGAGGGATAGGTCACATGCACACCTCCCCTTGCATCATAATCTTTCATAATTTTTTTCTTACAATGAGAGGTAGGCATAGGTCTAATTGGCTTTCATTTGGAACACTTTATAATGTTTTGCCATAAAGAATAGGGTTGTTCCTACCCCCTAGCACCATGTTTTTTATTTGAGCTTTTTTTACAAGGGTTAAATATGTGCCTATCATTTAAACATGATTATTTTAATGTAGATTTTTGTCAAAAAAAAAGTAGGTATATGCCTATTTCCTTTGTATCATCTTTTTCTTTTTAGATTATTGTATTGGTGTGAGTGCTTATTGACCCACCCATGGTAAATAACTTCCAGAACGGATTTTTTTTTTAATATTTTATTTTCTAACAGGTGTGTAAGCATTGTCCACTTAGCCTTTCAAGCAGCGGACTCTTTTCTAAATGCCTAAGTTTAAAAGAAATCATTGGAAACTAACCTAATTGTAAAGATTAGTTCTAAACAACACACAGTCTTTCATCCGCTATAGTTTTCTACTAAAATTGTCTATAGTCTAAATTTAGCTCTCCTAAGTTGTATTTCAAATCACGCCATTTCAAAAAACAGAAGACTTGTAAGAATTAGAAATTTCTACAAGAAGTTATGACCGAATGAAGTTGGAGCCTTAAGAGGCTATCTAAACTTCATCCACTCTTTTTGACACTTTTCTTATTTCAATTGACTACAAATTTTAGATCTTGGCTCTATACTTACTAATTTTTACTCAAGTTCCAAGTCTAGACTTCAATGGATGATTTTTGAGTGACTTCATCTATTCTTTGTCCTAAACTTCATCCCTCTATAACTATTGGAGTTTTAAGTCTTTTCTAGTATTTGAAGTGGTTATGGAATCCTCTAAGTTCATTCTATCTAATCTAACACCAATTGTCTTAGCTGGTTGTCTTCAAAAGAGTTTAATTTACTTCCTACTTCATTTTCAAGGTACGGGACTTCTATTGTCAGTTTACTATTTTTAGATTTTTGAGTTTGGTACTTGTAGATCCTAGTTTTAATATCTATATTGCTAAAGAACTTTTGGTTTGGACTTCCCTAGTGGAAGTTATGAATGGATGAAGTTTGACTACTAATTGGTATTTCCAAACTTCATATGCAGTTTTCTACTAATCTACAATTGAAATTTACTTTCGGCTTCACCTTTGATTTCAAAATTTCTAACACCATCTAAGTTTCCATTCTTGTTCCTTTGGGATGAAATTGACTCATTTTCATCCGCTATGACTCCTAAACTTCATCTACAAATTTCTTTCTCAATCAAGGTTGTTCTGTCGAATGTGTTTTGGGGTTTGGGTGTCAAGTTGTTCGTTTGGTGTCGCATGTCATATAAGACGAGTGTCGCATATATGAGACAAATTTGACAAATGAGGAATTAGGGTTTTGAAGTTTTTTACCCCTCCGTAAAAAAATTCGTCCTATGTGACTACCTTTGAAGAGTGATGTGGAAAGTCAAGTCCATGTCAACATGGGCGCATGCGGGTGGAAAAAGGGCGACTACAGGTGGGGGCGCATGTGGGTGGAAAAAGGGCGATTGCGGGTAGGGGCGCACGTAGGAGAGGAAAGGGTGCATGTAGGAGAAGAAAGGGCGCATGCAGGTACATGGGGCGCTTGTAGGTCTTTAAAGGGCGACTGCGGGTGAGAAGAGGGCAATTGCGGGTGAAGAAAGGGCGACCTCAGGTAGGAAAAGGGCGACTTCGGGTGGGAAAATCACAATTTTGTGAAGGACAACCTTGGAAGTGGACAATTGTAGGTGGATGAAGGGACAATTGTAGGAAGAAAAAAATCCAATTGTTTCATATTTGATCTTCTTCAAATTCAATCTCCTTCGAAAAGGCAAAAATTGCAAAAATTAGGTGTGAACTTGATTCATTTTGAATGAATCTTTGCAAATTGCAAATAATAGAAAGGAAAGCTAGTACCTATTAAATTTTTGTCTTTTATTTATTTATTTAAATATGAAAATAAAAAATAATACATGATTACAAATAAGTTTTGAGAATTAAAAAATATAGAAGGTGAAGTGTTTATTTAAATCTTTAATTTTTATTGATAAAATCAACATGGAAAATAAATCATAATTAGGAAGACTTTTGGAGAATTGCAAAAATAAAGTGTTTGAATTTTTACTTAATTTTCCATCCTTTATTTTGAATTTTCACTCAATGTGACAAATATTACTTAAGTAGAATGAGTCATTGAGAATTACAAAAAATAATTGAGGAAGCTCTAAATTAAATCTCTACTTGTTAGTTTTTATTTGTAAAATCAAAATTTTAAAATAATTCATGATTAGAAGGAATCTAGAAAAATTAAAATAAATAAATAGGAAAGTTCTTATTTAAATATCCACCTTGTATTTTTTAATTTTTAAATCATGTGACAAATAATACATAAGAAAGATGATTACTTGTGAATTGCAAAACATAAATTAGATATACAATCTTACTTCAATCCCTCCCATGTAAATTTTATTTTTAGATCAAAGTGGGAAATAATGTGTGAGTAGGATTCTTAATTGAAAATTGCAAAACACAAATAGGGAGGTTTGATTGAAATCTCCAACTTTTATTCTTTGTTTTTAAAATTAACATTAAAATTATTCAAATTAAAAGGACTCTTTAAAAATTTCAAAAATTACATAAAAAAAAATTCATTAATTTTTCACCCTTTGTTTTTATTTTAAAATCAATGTGACCATTAATGTATGAATACAATGATTCTTGAAAGATTTCAAAAAATAAATGGAGGAGATCTAGCACTTAAAACTTTCATCCATGGTTTATTAATTATTATTTATAGAATCAAAGTGACAAATAGATCATGATTAGGAAGAATTGTGAATAATTGTGGAAAATAAATCAAAAGGTCTAGACTTATTTAAATCTCCACCCTTTATTTTTATCATGAGATCAATGTGACAAACAATACATGAGTAAGGTGATTCTTTGAATATTACAAAAAGTAAATTAGTACATTCTTACTTCAATCCCTACACTTCATTTTTATTTTCAAAATTGACTTCACAAGTAATTGAAAATTGCAAAAATGAAAATGAAAATTTATTTCTTAAATCATCATCATTTACTTTGTATTTATAAAATCAAAGTGGAAAATTATTCATGATTAGAAGAAGCTTACAAAAATTTCAAGAAATGAATAGGAAGGTTTCTATTTAAATATTCATCCTTTATCTTTTATTTTTAAATCAATGTGACAAATAACACATGAGAGGGATGATTTTTTGTGAATTGCAAAATATAATTGAGCATGTTCTTACTTCAATAATTCAATCTCTACCCTATGTTTTATTTTAAAATCAGAGTGACAAAGAATATGTGACTAAGACTTAGAATTATTATTTGAGAATTGTGAAATATGAATAGGAAAGTTCATTACTTCAATTTCCACCATTTCTTTCTTTCTTTTTAAAATCAATATGACGAATTATTCAAAATTGAGAGGACTCTAACTTTTAGAATTGCAAGAACAAAAATTAACAAGAATGACTTCTTCTTAATTCACCACCCTTCAATTTTATTTTTAGATCAACATGACAAATAATACATAGATACAATGATTTTTTGAAGATTCCCAAAAGAAAAGGAAGAGATTTCACTCAAAATTTATACCTATTTTTTTTAATTATAAAATCAAAATCACAAATCATTCATGATTAATAGTCTTCAAGATGACTTGCAAAATAGAAATGAAAATGTTCTTACTTAAATGTCCACCCTTTGTTTTCCATTTTTATTATCAACATAACAAATGATTTATGATTTTAAGGGCTCTTACAGAATAGTTCAAAATGAGAAAGAGAATTTTTTCTCATATCACAACTATTTTTTTTTGTTTTAAAAATCAATGAAGAAATTTACTCATAATTAGGAAGACTTTTTAGGAATTGCATATAATAAAAGGTCTTACTTAATTCTCTACCATTTTATTTTCATTTTTAGATCAACGTGACAATTGATTGATGAATAGGATGGTTCTTTGAAAATTGCAAAACACAAATGGGTAAGTTTTTACTTAAATTTGAAATTTTAAAAATCAAAATAGAAATGATTTGTAATTAGGGTGACACTTTGAGAATTTCCAAAAATAAGTAGGAAAGTTTGTACTTAAATCTCCTCCCTTTATTTTTTATTTATATACTCAAAATGAAACACCTTATGATTATAAGGACTCTAGAAGAATTGTAAAAAACAAATAGGGGAGTTCTTATTTGAATCTTTACCCTTTACTTTTCACTTTTAAATTCAATGTAACAAATAAATCATTATGAGGACTTTGTGAAAATTGCAAAGATTAGAAAGGAAAGTTCTTACTCACATTTCCACCCTTGAATTTTATTTTTAAAAGTAGAGTGACAAATATATCGATCATGAATTCATGATAAAGAGTCTTGGAGAAATTAAAAGGGGAGTTTGTACTTCAACCTCCACCCTTTATTTTTTGCCTACAAAATGAAAGAGAAAATAGTTTATGATTAAAAGGACTATTTGAGAAATGCAAAAACTAAACAGTGAAGTTCTTACTTCAATCTCCACCTTTTCTTTTTCTTTTTAAATCAACGTGTCAAATAACAAATAAAGTATTAGTAGTATGATTCTTTGAGAATTATAAAAATGGATTGGTATAGTCTTATTTCAATCTTCACCTTTTACTTTTGATTTTTGCATGAACATAGCAATTAATATATGATTAGGATGATTCTTTGAGGACTGAAAAATAAATAAAATGGAAGGTATCTATTTAAATCTCCACCCTTTATTTTTTACCTTTACAATCAACATAACAAAAGAAATTAATGAATAAGACAAGGGAAATATTACAAAAATTCAAAGGAGACATTTTTATCTAGATTACCAACCTTTATTTTTTATTTCTACATTCAAAGAGACAAATCATTCATGATTAGGAAGAATCATCAAGAACTTCAAAAGAATGAATAGAAAAACTCTTACTTAAATCTCTATCTTATATTTTCTTTATTTATATAATTTATATGACAAATAATACATGAGTTGGATAATTCTTTGAGAATTGCAAAAACTGAATGAGTGAGTTTTATTTAAATTGATCTCTATGTTTTATTTTGAAGAAGATTAGTCCTTAGTCTACTTTATATAAACCCTTCTCTAGGTGCTACTCACATGGTTGTCCCACCTACATGCACTTTATGAAGAAGAAAAAATTTATTTTGAAGGAGATTTCATATTTCTTCTATCCAAGTCACCCCATCAATGTTCTCCTCTACCTACTCCTTAAAGATAACGAAAATAGTTCATGTAACCTCCAAAAGACTATTAAACTATTTTCTTACATAATTGTACAATTAATTGACTGTTGAATCTCTAGATTTTAGTTTGATGACCCATATGAGCCTTTATGGGAGAAAATCTTCCACTTGAAGTCACCCTTTGTAGACATACTTTTTGATGTACTTTTGTTATTTTGGAAAGTAAAAGACTAATGGACTAATTAAGCTAGCTTTACAGCTTAATAGAATGAGAATTAGGTAAAATAGACACACTAATATGAAAAGGACTATTAGACAGCCGGATAGGGAGTTAGGGTTAGTTAGGATCGGAGCAGTTAGACAAATAGACAGTGAAGCTAATTGAGGGTTAGTTACGGGCCAAGAAACAAAAGACAAATAGACTGTGTTTTTTTCTCTCTCTCGTAGGTGTTTGTAGTGATTGCTCGCCTTTGTCAATTGTACTTGTGCATTCCTTCAAGCTTAATACAATTGTCTATTCGTCTATTCATGTTGTAGCCAGGGATTGGCAATCTTTTCTTTGGTTGTGCAGCTTAGCTAGGGATCGGCGGCTGTTTTCTATTCTTTTGTCTGTCTAATAGTCGAGAGCTGTGAGGTTTGTCAAATTGACTTGCTACATTGCAAACAACTTGGATATTTAAGGAGAGCATTAATTTCTTAGTTGAGCCTGTGTTTTGCAATGTTTCTTTTTCTTTGGTTTTTGTCAAATGGTCATAAATTGTGAGTTTGTCAAATTGTCACTCCATTAGCAACTACCGTTAATTATTGTTGACACAGACAAGTGGACAGTTGTGAGCGGTGAACTTGTCTTGGTGTCTTCTTGTTTTGTATGTAAGTAGGTCAAGTAGACGAGAAGCCAGTGATTGGCTGTGAGGAGAGCAAGACAATTAGTTAGGGAATGGCGTTGTCTATGATTTTATTAGTCTATTAGCCTTGCTATGAGAGCTTATTTAATAAGTATGCATATATAATTGAGTCAATTAGCCAGTGATTAGTGATATTTGGATCATAGTTTGTTGTCTAATTGTTTGTGAAAGAGAGGAGTCAAAATTACTAGTGATTGGTATTTCTTGAGAGTTAGGAATTTAAATTCAGAAAATATATAATTTTGTTCGCCGGGTTTAGGCGGAATTGTTTGATCATAAATATGGTCAAATAGACAAACAAGAAGAGGATTGTAGACGACGAGTAGACTGTGAGGTGTTATGGCTAATGAGTAACCAGTAAGACAATTTGTCAATGAGTGTAGGCGGATGGAGCCGGTGTAATTAGCCGTGTATGGGCTGATTTGTGAAGTCAAATAGACATTGTTATCTTCCTGTGAGCGTGAACAGTCCTTAATTCTTTTTACGTGGTTAGGTGAGCCAGAGATTGACATTAATATTTTGTTATTCAGTCTATTGGTCTAATACAAATTGAGGTTATTCTATGATTTAACCCAACTGTGATTATTTAATATTGATTGAGGGATAACGGAATTATTTGGAATTGTTTTTGTAGTCAATTGTCAAATGGTCTGTGTAGGTTTTGGTTGTTGTTGTAGTCTAATTGTCTGTGAGAGGTAATTTGGAGTTAAGGAGTTAACCATGGATGTGGTTTATGTATGTGAACAATGGACAAATTGACATGCAGATGAAGTGACCAGTACTTGGAGGATATTTGGCAACTTGTCCAAGTATATTTAAGTGATGGCTTGGTTGTTGTTGTTAGTT
The DNA here is from genome assembly GCA_963920665.1 of Straminergon stramineum. Classification (NCBI taxonomy): domain Eukaryota; kingdom Viridiplantae; phylum Streptophyta; class Bryopsida; order Hypnales; family Calliergonaceae; genus Straminergon; species Straminergon stramineum. The sequence goes on from OY987272.1 coordinate 3,600,613, forward strand.
GAAATGTCAAGTAATCAGCTTGTTATAGTGTAGGAGATAGAATATCGTTTAAGTCTAGATTAGAAATTTGGAATTAAAGTAGAAATGGTCAATTAACAATTAGGTCATATAGAAGCCAAGTACTTGACAATTTGACATTAATTATGAACAATTAGGAATAGTTTATAGCTTTTCCATATTGTTAAAGTGTCCAATCCAATTGATAGAATAGCAAATTTATATAGAGTGTGAGAGTCTAACTTGTTGTAAAATGGACCAATTGACTCGTTGCTAATGGAGGATGGAGCTGGAGAAAGAAAGAAGCTATGTCTAATTGATTGGAGCATAATTTACAAGAATGAACTTTAACTTTTGCATGCTTTGCATAATTGTGACAAATTGACCTTATAGATTTGTGATTTTGCATAATTGCATTTGTAGTAATTAGATTAATTAATTAGCTACTAGACCAATTGACATGGATTAAATTGAAGAAATAATTAAAGAGTTGCAATTGTATGTATGTGGCAATATGTGTATATTATATGTGGGATGATTAAGTCGATAGAACAGGAGCCATGACTATTTGATATACCCTTGACAAATTGACATTAGAATTCTAGTATAGGACTGGGATGTCATGTTGTATGTTTGCATTCATGGGAATTGGACGGAATACTAGGATAGGCTAGAATTTGATTACACATTCCTTGAACCAATTAATGTAATTAATCTCTTATTTCTTTAATTATTAAAGTGAGTGAGTATCCTATGTTAAAAATGACCTTAGATACAAAACGATAAACTAATTGACTATTCCCCATTAAAAGAACCACCACTAGGGAATTCCTTGGGTTTTGTTACCCAAGCTTTTCCCAACACTACACCCTTATACCCAAGGTCGCCCAAGACCCAAAGTCACCCTTGTGCATGCGCCCCTTTAAAAGAAAAAAAGGTGTTGGTTCAAAAAATGACCTTTTCTCCATATTGAGGTTGCCCTTTCGACCCGCAGTTGCCCTTATTTGTGCATGTGCCCCTTGGAAAGGAAAGTTTTTGGTCCCAAAATGGCCTTTCCTTGGATTCGAAGTCGCCTCCCATACCTGCGGTTTAACTTGTTTGTTCATGCGCCCCTTAGGAAGGAAAGTTTTTGGTCTCCAAATGACTTTTCTTTGGACCCGAAGTTGCCTCCCATACCCATGGTCACCCTTGTTTGTGCATGCGCCCCTTGGGAAGGAAAGTTTTTGGTCCCCAAATGGCCTTTCCTTGGACCCAAAGTTGCCCCCCATATGCGCGGTTGCCCTTGTTTGTGCATGCGTCCCTTTGAAAGGAAAGTTTTGGTTTGAAAAATGGCCTTTTCTCCACCTTCAAGTCGCCCTTGGACCCGAAGTCGCTTCTTGGACTTGCAATCGCCCAAGACCCAAATTTATCCTATACCTCAAGATTTTGACACACCATAATATTACTAGCCATTTCTCCACCCGCGGTGGCCCATGGTCTGAAATTATCCCACATCCTAATGAATTGAGGCACAATAGAAGTTTAGTCGAGTCCTCACCCGTAGTCGTCCAAGATCTAAACTCACATCCAACCTGAAGTCACCTTGGACTAAGAATCAAGATAGTAGGAGAAGATGTACACCATCTCTTGATCTAATATTGTCGAGCTTATTTGTATCATTCATTAAATGTAATTGATCTTTTAATAAATGTTAGTTGTTAGATAATAGTAAAGCAGTAGTGTGTTAATACTAAATTTTTATTAGAGATAATTAAAGATAATATAAAAGATCTTTCTAAATCCTAAACTGTAAACCCTATCCTCTCTAGGACCTAACAATCCAAAATTCATTCATTATAGATATAACCTTAAATATTTTAGTTCTATGCCATGCAAGATTCATATATTTTGAGCTTTTGGAAGGGACAAATTTACTTATACATGTATATTATTTTTCACATTTTGTCATCAAATTTTCAAATAAAGAGACATCGTACTAATAAGACATGAACTATGTAAATATGCTACCTCATAATTTTAAAATATTCAATAGATTTCATATTCATTTATATTTTCAAATATTTCCAAATAATCTGAACGTATCATAGAGTGAACTATTCATGACGACAATGCTATAATGGAAGGGAAATGAAATGAGGAGAAGAGGGCTTTTTCAAGTCTCTATTTCTTAAACCATTACCTATTTTTCTTTTGTAAATCAATTCCTAATCCATGCCATGATGCCATGATGTTTTGGGGATATTGCCAACCCCCCAGGGAAAGTTGTTCTTCAAATGTGTTCCCTTCAAGTTTTAATTTAGGAAATGACTGTATTGAATTATACATGACCAAGAGGATTCGAGGAGTGGAAATGAAATCTTAGGGAGAAGGGCTTTTCCAAGTCTCTATTTCTTAAACCATTGCTTTTTTTTAAATCACTTCTGAATCAATGTCAAAATGCTAGGATTTTCTAGGGAAGTTGCCCATAGTCACCCTTGGACCTTGCACCCCTTTGGGAGAATAATTATTTGTTCAAAGAGATGATCGTTCTTCCATCCAATGTCACCTTTGCACCTTGTGCCCCTTTGGATGGAAAATGATTTTCTTAAAAAGTTGATCTTTCTTCCACCCAAAGTCGTCCTTAGACCCATATGCGTTCCTTCGGGGAAAAAAATGTTTGTTCAAGGAGATGACCTTTTTCATAGTAGTGGTTGCCCCTTCCGTAGTTGCTTTTATGCTCACTAATCCTCTTCAGGTTGCCCCTCCTACATGCAACACACATTTCTTGAGGAAGACAAAATTCTTTTCAAGGAGTGAAGGACCAATCTTCTATATTAATCATTCATCAATGATTTGTGACATTGATTTTAAATATAATAAACAAAGGGTGATGATTTGAGAAAGAACTTTTCCTATTATTTATTGCAATTTTCAAAGATTCATCCTATTCATCTACTATTCTTGATGTTTATTTAAAAATTAAAAATAAATAGTGGTGATTTGAAGTTATGACTTCTCCTTTAAATTTTTGCAATTTTCCAAGAGTTGTCTTAATTATGAATTATTTATAACTTTGATTTCACAAATAAAAATATTGTATATTTTCAAAATATATAATAATTTTGATACTTAAGTCAAAATTTACCCATTGGTTTTTGCAATTCTCCAAAAATCATCCTATTCATATATTATTTGTCCCTTTAATTTAGAAATAAAAAATAAACCATTTCCAACCCTTTCGTTTTTTGGCTATTCTCAAAGAATCTTTGTCATCATGAATCATTTGTTGTGTTGATTCTAAGAATAAAGAACAAAAAATAAAGGACAAAGATTTATGTAAAAAATTCCCTATTTCATTTTTGCAAATCTTCAAGACTCCTTATGTGCTCATCATGAATTATTTGTCACTTTCATTCTGTAATTAAAAAAGAATAGGTGGAGATTCAAGTAAGAACTTCTTCATTTCTGGATGTTCAAAGATTCCTTATTATGTATTTTTTTTTCACTTTTATTATGTAAGCCAAAAAGAAAGGGTAAAGATTTGAATTAAAGCTTTTCTACTTAATTTTCACAATTTTCTAGAAATTTTTCTAGTCATGAATTATTTATCACTTAAATATTGTAAATCAAAAAATAATTGGTGGAAATTTAAGAAAATATCCAATCTATTTTCAATTTTTTTAAAATTTATCCTAATGAAGTATTGTTTGTTACACAAAATGAAAAATAAAAAATATAGAATGGATGTTTGAGTATAAGTTCTTTGATTCTTTTTTTGCAATTCTTAATGATTCTTCCTTGAAATGAATTATTGGTCCTTTTGCTTTTACAATTAAAAACTTAGGATTTGAGATTTTAGCAAGAACTTCTCTATTTATTTTTGAGAATTTTGAAAGACACATCCTACTTGAGTATCATTTGTCACATTCATTTGAAAATTAAAAATAAAGCATGGAGATTTAAGTAAAAACTTCGCTCTTTATTTTTTGTAATTCTCCAAGACTCTTTCTTATAATCAATTATTTTTTTCTTAGATTTTATAAATAAAAAGTAAAGAGTGTAGATTTAAATCAGATTTTTTTTCTATTGAATTAATAAGTTTTTGCAATTTTAAAGAGTTCTACTAATTTTGAATTACTTCTTATGCTCAAACGGTAAACCAAATATAAAAGGTTGGAGATTTAAATAAGAAATTATCCAATTATTTTTTGCAAATCTCAGAGAATCTAAACCCTACTCATCCGTCTCCTCTAAAATTTATCAAATTTATCTAAGATTAAAAAATAAAAGGTAGAGATTTAAGTAAAAACTATTTCTTTTTCACAATTCTTATTTATCATGAATTATTTTTCACTTTAATTTTATAAAAAAAAAGGTTTCCCCTTTCAATGAAATTGGTTCATTTTTAGAAAAATAAAATAAAATAAAGGGTAAAGATTTAAGAAATAACTTTTTTGATCAAGTTTTTTAATTTATAAACAGTCCTCCTAATTCTGGATAATTTGTCACATTAATTTGAAAAATAAAAAATAAAGTGGAAATTTAAACAAGAACTTATCCATTTTATTTTTTTGCAAATCTCAAGCATACCATTCAATAGCATGCATTGTTAGTGCCTTGGCTTTAGAGTAGATGGTATGAAGTATTCCACATTCCTTAGTAGTGAAGTGCCTAAGTGGATAAGTGGTAGGCACATAGGCTATTGAATGTTATAAGGATCACACTACTCTGGATTTGTTTATTATGTTGATTTAAAATATAAAATAAAGCATGGATATTTAAGTGAGAACTTCCCTATTTATTTTTTGCAATTTTTCTAGAGTCCTTTTAATCATGAATGGTTTGTGACTTTGATTTTCAAAAAAATAAATAAAAGGTGGACATTTTAGTGCAAACATTCCCATTTACTTTTTACAATTCCCAAAGAGTTATCTCGCATATGTATTATTTGTCACTGTGATGTAAATAAAACTATAAAATAAAGGATGGAGACTTAAGTAAATTTTCATATTTATTTTTGGCAATTCTCCAAAATTCTTCCTAATAATGAATTATTTATCACTTTGATTTTATAGATAAAAAATAACAAGTAGAGATTTAAATAAGAACTTTTATCTCCATTTATTTTTTGGAATCTCAAAGACTTATCCTAATCATTTCTTACTTGTCTTGTAGATATTTGAAATTAAAATTAAAAAATAGAAATTTAAATAAACATGCATTTTTATTATTAGTTGTAATTTTTCATTTGCAAAGATTCATCCTAATTCTATAATATTTATCATGTTGATTTAAAAATAAACACCAAAGATGGAAAGAACATTTTCTTTTATTTGTCCCAATTTTTGCTTTTTAAAAGAGATTGGTTTTATTTTCTTTTTACAATCTCCCCTTTATATATGTCCTACAAACATATGTTTTATCTATAAGTGCCCTTTTGCCTATCCATAGTTGCCTTTTGCCTACTTATAATTTCATGTTGTCTAATTTGTAGTTGCCCTTTATTAATTTGCAATCATCCTTGACCATCTGCAACCACATTTGGCCACCTCCAATCATACTTTGGCCACTTGGGCTGCCCACGGTATCCCCTTAACACCCTAGAAGTATATAGAAGAATCACTCCTTAAAGACCTATAATCATCCCTTGATATTAGCGGTCACCTCTTGAAGACCAACAATCATCTTTTAATACCCAAGGTAGTTCCTAGGAGATACGTAATCGCACCTTTGACACCCAATGTTGCTCTTTAGGGACAATTGCCTTTGAGGACATGCAATTACCTCATTGGGACCTCCATTCACCCTTTGGGGACCTGCACCTTCCCCTTGGGACCCACACTCGCCCCTTAGGATCCACATTCGCCCTTTGGGACCCGCACTTGCCCCTTGGGATCCGCATTCGCCCTTTGGGACCCGCACCCGCCCCTTGGGATCCACACTCGCCTCTTGGAACTCAAAGTCGCCCCTTAGGGACCCAAAGTCACCTTGTACTTGCGATCGCCCTACTCGTGGTCGCCTTGCACCTACAGTTGCCCACACCCTCAATCGCGCATCCATGTCACCTTTCTAATTCGCCACGTGGACGCCACATGGCATCTATGCAGGCTTAGGTAAATGGGGGTAATTTTGAAAAAGTCAATGGTAAATTTGACTTTATTAGACGGACAAGAGGGTCTACTTGACGTGTTGGACGTTGTGTTCGTTGTGTTGTCAAATTGTCCGTTGGAACAACCTTGTTCTCAATTTGACTCAGATTTTTCTAAGTATAAAACATTATTGGAAACCTGTAAGAAAGTTCTATCATATTTTTATTTTTATTTTGGAAAAGATCTATTCTTGACACTCTAACTTGTACTTATAATTTGGCCAAGTGTTAAAATGGCTAATCAAAGAAATTGAATGAAAGTTAGAATAATTAGTGTCTTACTTTGGAATTTGCTTCATCTAGGAGGTGGTCAAAAATTCCTTCCAACTCCCCATCATTTGTCATGTTAGAATCTTCCTTGGAATTTTGCTTATTGCTTGACAATGTGGTTTTAATACAAGTTGGTGGAGTTGATGAGACTTCTTCTTTTCTTTCCTCCCTATTCCTTCCTTTTCTTCTTATTTAGATTTTCTAATTTGTTGACTCGTATATTCTATAAATTTCTATTCACTACTTTCTCATTTGATTGAACAGTATCTTTAAAGTCAACAATCTCTTCCTACTATTCTATTGGTTATTCAAATTCTCTTGATGTCTTCCCTAATCTCTCTCCTCTACTAAACCTCCTTGCTAATCTTTCTCTTCTTCATTCTACACAAAGGATTTGGAGTTGGAGAATTTGTGTGTGTGGAGAGTTTGGAGGAATTGAATGTGGTATTTTTATGGAGCTTCTTCTCTACTTTTGTCTATTGTAGTTTGTAGGCTAATAAAAGAAAGAGTGGTGAGCTAGAAGTTAATAAATTATACACTATTTAATGCTAATTGATGTTTCTATCCTCTAATTTCTTCTTGTAATTGCTAAATTTCTTCTCCCTAATTCTACTTCTCTGTATTCTAGCTCTTGGTTTGACTTTTGATAGATTACTATTTTTAGTGTTTTTTTTGTATTTTTTCCATCTAAAGGTTAGAATCGGTTTTCCAAATTCATAAAGCACTTGCAAATTGAACCTTCCTAGTAAAAGTTATGCATGGATGAAGTTTAACCGCTAATTGGTGATTAAAAACTTCATCCTTTCACTATTCTTAGATGTTAATCTCAAATACACTTTTGATTACAAATTTAAACTCTAATTTTTTCTACCTCCTAATCTTATTCTTTTGCTTCGTTTGGATGAGTTTAACACTTCTTCATCCAACCTGAGTACTAAACTTCATCCGCTCATAACTCACTCATTTCAACTCGGATTTTTTCAAATCTTATGTTTTTGGAAACCTCTCAACATCTACTTTATAATTTTGAACTCAATTATATATTTTCACCTCTTCTCTTTACTCTTGACCTCGGTTCTAAATAAACATTAGCACAAAGAAATAGCCAACTTGGCTAAACTTCCACCAAGGCCAAACGGCTTTAAAATGGTACAAGAGGGGTTCAAAGCTTCATTGTATTTTTTAAGATACACTAAATTCTAGATACTCGAAGTCAAAGCTTCGCTGTATTTGACAACACCACAAGTATACAAAACAATTTTTCACATACAAAGTCAAAGCTTCGCCATAACAAAAGACCAACAAGAAATCAAGGCAACTTCCACAAGTCAACTTGGTATTAGTAAACAACTATACATAAACATGTTAGAGCAAGGAGGTTAGTACAACTACATGTTAGTTCAAAACATAATACAAACAAGTCAATACAACCAAACCCAAACTCTAGGGGATTTCTCAATTAAGGAATTTTCCACTTAGTAGTTTAGAAATTCACAAACATAAACTAGAAGCCCCTCAAAGCGGCATCACCAAGGTATTGTGAGGGGTTGTTCTAGGATTAGTACACAAATAATACACCAAAACAACACAAGAGATTACAAGTTAGTACAAACTTAACAAGAAGAAGTGCATATAAGAGCAACCTCCAAAGGGAACCCAATGTCCTTTGAAGAAAGCTAGAAAAGCAACAACAATGGAACTAAAATGCTCCTAAAACTCACAAATTTGTCAACTTGGCTCATAATGGCCCAAATCCAAGTAAATGGATCTAAATTATAACAAAAGGTTCCCAAATGAACTAAGGGGTGATTTGAAAGAAGAATGAGTGCCCTTATATACTCTTCCAAGGCCACCTACCTCCTCTCATTTGAACATGGTAAACTTATCAATTAAGATTTTCATCCTAATTTACCAATTTTAACTTTCTACATTGATCCATTTTCTAACTTTTGGAGATAAAATCCAAATCACAAACGGATTGTGCCATAGGCTTTAGAAGTCTATTTTTAGTCTAAACCAACCCTCCACCCTTTTACCTGACTTCAAAATCTCATTGAATCCTAACGCCAACTTAAGGCCAACTTAATACCAACTTAACACCAAAAAGGGTTAAAACCCCAACTTTTGGAGTTTTGACTTTCTTGAAAAAATTAACTACCCTATGCTCTTAAGTAGATATAGGGGAGTAAGAAAAGACTTATCTTTGACCTCATTCCGCTTCCGTATGCTCTTGATTCATTGGTCTACTCCTTCGTAATTCTTAAATTTCGTTGATTATTAAGGAATCTCACAAGTTCAAGTCCTTCTGACTATTGGAATGTCCTGAAACTTGTTGGAGCATCTTATTAACATAAATGAAGCTATTCTAATTTTTAGTGAGATTTTACCGCCACTTGGGTAATTTCTACGAATTTCCCATTGGAGGTTTAAGTAGTTGACCATTCAAAAAGGCATCTTTTGAGTATCAAAAAAAATTTGAAACTTTTTGTGGAACCTCTCATGGAATCCCAAAAAAGATGTGTGAGCCTATATCTAGATTCTACATAATTATTGAATGTGAATAAATCTCGTGCCATCCTTTAATTACTAGGTTTTAGGGAATCTTTCACATGAAGAGGAATCTTGACAAAGGAACTTCACCATTGAATTCCTAGTGTGATTTCAAACTTGTAAATTATCATCCGGTTGTAGATTCCCTCCACTGGTGCGTTGTGAGTTTCTCCATCTTGCAAGCTAACAATTGGGGGTTCTATGAAAAATGGAAATTTGAATGAGAATTTGAAACCTATTCATGGAACTAAGCTCTAGGGTTCTCACCAAATTCTCTTGGACCAATTTTAGCCTTTTACTATCACATTCATGGTAGGTTAGGCCATTTTGGGCAATTCTACTAAAAATTGATAAATATTATAATTTTGTAGTCTCTAACCTATTTACAGGCAGGATTTGAATCTAATTAATAAAAAAACACTCAAAATATGAACAAATACTACATTGTCATGTAACATACCTATTTTGGTTTTACACTCTTTGGGGGCTTTTTGTACTATTTTCCACACTTAATTTTACAAAAAATCAAAAAAAAAAAATAGTGAGTCCTAGGTGACGAAATAGGGGCTTATAGTTGGGTGGTAATTTGATGCCTATTTCTTATCACAATAATCTAAAAGAAAAAAAATGAAGTTTGTCCTACCTCTTTCTACTTTGAGTTATTAGAGGAAATTTGGAGGGGGTAGGCACATGCCTACCTCCTTCCTTTCACAAATGAAATGGAGTATAGTTAATCTAGGGTAGGCAAGTCTTGTATCTACATATTTTTTAGTATAAATAATTGACTCCTAAAAGACCAAGTGACCATTTAATGTATGTAAAAAATGTTAGATAGTTGTGCATGAAGTCAATTTTGGTCAGATGTTCACGAATTTGATACAAGATGGGAATAGGTACCCCTTGGTGGAAATATAATTTCTTTTTTGATTGAGTGCATGAATCAAAAGCTATGTTACCTTGAACTTTTTGAAAAATCTATGCAACTTTAGGCAATACATAGAAAACTCCTCTACTTTTGAAATTTGGCAAGTATGTAACTAACATGATATAGGATGCAATTGGAAAAAAATCCCCATGTGCAATAATTTCACTCTAGGAGAAGTGGTAGTTAGCTAATCCTATTGGGAAAGGTTGGAGAATACATTTTTCTTCCAACCAACTTTGCATTGAAGAAAGTATCTAATAGTGCCCTTCCATATCTAAAATGTCGATTCTTTGTGGCATGCAAGGTTAATGTCACCATCATTTTATATGAAAGTTATGCATATTATCCATCATGTTAATATCTTAGTAGAATAGAGATATAGAGATATAAAAAAAATCCAAAATTCACTGCAAAGAACAAAGAAAAGAAAGAAAGATTTAAAATGAAGAGGAAAATATTTAACCTCTAAAAGACTAAACATACGTCTTAAAGTTGTTTGAGAACTTGGACAGGCTCTTTTGACTTCATAATTTGAAACTTTGAATTAAAAATTTTAGGGTGAATGCTACTTATCTAAATCTACATGTGAAGCTTTGTTTCATATAATTCTAATAAATATTGCAAAAGTGATAAGTTTTTATTAATTTCAATGACAAGCCATATAATTTAACAATATTCTAAAATAATATTAGCTCATTTACTTTAATTTTATAGAATAATACCTATACAAAAACATCTAAACTATTCAATTCCAAATAATGAGATGAAAGTTATAAGAAGTTTTATTTTGTAGGCAATGAAGGTAGAAAAAGCATATAAAGTTGTTTTTTAAAATCAATTTTGAAACTATCCAACAAAACCAAAAAACATAAGATATTTACATTGTTGATAAGAACATTCTCACAATTAGGATTTATAGTTTTCAATTTCTTGTCAAAGTCGTTAGTAATTTAGGGTTTTCTTTCATCAATTACCACCTACTTTAAAGCATTTTAGAAGATGAACATGAAAGTTTTTTTGGTTAAATGTCTTACCATTTATTCTTAACCCCTAAAGGCCCAAGTTGCATTTTTTGTCAACATAGCGATTTCGGGCAGCTCACTATAAATGGAATTTTTTTTGTCTTTGAAATTTTCACACAACATGTTTATGAGGAGTATCTTTCAGTCACAACAATTTTCATAACTTTTGACTACATGATTAAAAAGTTATTGCATGATATATAATTTTCATTCGATTGCGGACAACCTGGGCAGCTCAAAAAACTTCTTGAAAAATCACTTTTAAAAAAAATAAAAAATGAAATTGATTCTTTAGATTTATATATATGCCGGAAGCTTTGAATAATTCTATTTTGATTAATGAGATGAAAGTTATGAGGATTTTTAGTTTGTGAGTAGGTATGGTTTTCAAAGACTCCATAGCTACCCGTAAACTAAAAATCTTCATAACTTTCATTTCATTAATCAAAATAGAATGATTCAAAGCTTCCAGCATATATATAAATCTAGAGAATCAATTTCAATTTTTATTTTTTTTTAAAAGTGATTTTTCAGGAAATTTTTTGAGTTGCCCGGGTTGCCCGCAATCGAATGAAAATTACATATCATGCAATAACTTTTTAACCATATAGTCAAAAGTTATGAAAATTGTTGAGCATTAAAGATACTCCTCAAACACATATTTTGTGAAAATTTCAAAGACAAAATAAAAATTCGATTTGTAGTAAGCTGCCTAAAATCGCTATGTTGCCAAAAAATGCAGCTTGGGCCTTTAGAAATTAATCCATTTTCCAACATATTGACTAAAATGTACATGTTGTAGGACTTGTTCTTTTCCTAAAATGATGAAAGACAAAATTTCATCTTTGGAATGGGCTAAAAACACCTACTTTTTGAATTTTAAGTACATTGAACTTGCAAGGGGTGGAGATTTTCACTCTAAAAGTTGAGAACAATGTACTTGAACAAGTAAACTATAAAGTGCTATGGTTGAATTTGTTAAAGAATAAATATAGATGAAGATTTTAGCTTTATTTTGGGTACAATTATTTTGAAGTAGTTTTGGACTTTTGGGCCTAAAAACACCTTTTGTCCATAAGGGGCTAAGAAACCTTTTTATCGCCCTCACTATACATGAACTCTTGTTGGTTGTTGCCTATCCCTATAAGGATTTTGTAGACCAAAATGGTTTGATGGATGACTTCATTGTTGATTGTAGAAAAAAAAGAATGCACCTATTGATCCAATAATTAGAGAATTTTGTTGATTACCTGGATTATGGAGGCCACATCCTTACAAGGCTATTCTCCAACTCTATAGAGATTGATGTATCTTTCTTGATTTTTCACCAAATGGACAGAGTTGTATACCATTGAAAAGCTAGTGAAATTGAGCTTCCAATGGTATAAAATACAATTCCAAACTCCCAAAACTTCGTCCACAACAAGCATTTGAAGTTAGCAGCTCTCATCTACAACTTCAAATGCTTAGTGGGGGGACATAACTTAATAGACTAAGAAGTTGTTCACAAAGTTTGCCACTGGCCCAGTAGGCACATCTTGCCCTCAAAATAACTCCCAAAAACCAGGAACATAGCACAAATAAACCCTCTTGCCAATTTTCAAATTCCGATCCCCCCCAAAAGAGAAGTTTTCACTTTGAACTAGTAATACTCTAACTTCAACATTGAAGACACTCTACAAGTAGGAATTGTGAAGTATAAAACATATTGGGGTTACACCAATGAAAGAGGTTGAATGTTTAATTGAAGTGGAGTACCTAAATACCACATCAATTGAAATAGTGCCTCCAATGTACTACACGAGCTCAATCGATTTGATTAAAACCAACCCAATTTCAAATATTTACAAGTGTTGCCAACACATTGTCTAGTAACTCTCTAGTAATTATTTTCATAGTGCATGATAGGCCTGAAGGGCAACCTAATCATCAGGAGCAATCCTTTTTGTGGACAAAGGCAAACAAAGAATATCCTAGAACTCATCATATAAGTCCTCTTCAGTGATGTTGTCCTTGATGCTACTTAGTACCCTACAATCAGCAGTATAACACAATTTCAACAAATCCAGCATCAGGAAAATATGGTGAGAAATGAAAAAGATGACCTTCTGATCTTGTCTTCATTAATTGTAGTAAGTCCAACTTGTTCAAGAAATTGATTGTTATTCTAGGGATGGGTAATTAATTCATATATATATATAAGCATTGCGCAAATTCAAAGATTAAGTATTCCCAACACATTTCACAAAACAATAGGAAATAATGACTTCTCTATTAACTTGACCCCCTCCCTAAAGTACACATGGCATTGTCGTTAGAGTACAATTGAGGAAAAGATAAAGCATGTTGTGAGGAGTTAGTAAATTATGAACAAGTCTCCTTATTAATAACTTCTATGATGTACATATCATACAAATTTCCTATAGACTTGTTTCAAGACCAAAAATTTTGCCAAAATTTTTTACACAAAATTGGCAATTTCATATCAAATTCAAGGTTAAAATGGACCCTCCAAGACATGGAAACAATATGCATGTGACCATATTACACATTCCTAACTTAGGTCCTCTATTTTAGATTTGCAAACATCCATCAATAAGGATACTGGAACTTGATGACTTGCAAATATGATTGTAGCAAATTAGTATACTATTGATAGAGAAAGAGATTGAACCAAATTTACCATAGTGTACTAGGTCCTTACAATAAATTTCAAACTAAATTACACAAGAAATGTCATGTATGACCACTAGTTCAATCTTTGAGCAAATTAAACACATTCAAGAAAAATGCTTCTATGAATAACATTGATTTTTGGCAAGGTAAAGATTGATTACCTTGCTTGCTTTAGACAACAAGAAGATTCACTCCGTGCTTCTTTCTACAGTCCAATAGGTACATGTCTTCAATATTCGTATTTGAAAACAGAATACATGATTCACCATTGCCCAAGATATGTTTGAATACAACTTGCATACAATTATAAGAGTCTCAAAATGTCAGTGAGCATCTATGCATTAGTTGAACCAAGGTTGACAACGAATAGTGAGTATGTCTCTCAATGCACATTTACATGGACATATGGTTGTTAGCCCAACATCACAATTGGATGAACAGCTCATTGACAAAACATCAAGATTCAACCCGACAACTTATGTTCGTCAAGATCTTGAAAAAAAACATTTTTTTTTACTGATCATTTGTCGACCGGGATAGCCTATCCATCTTGGTAATAGATAGGTCGTCTAGGTCGACGGACAATCAAAAAATAAAAATTGGATAATGTAATCTCGATGTGTCAAGACACATTTCAATCGATGCCAATAGACATCCTGATGGGTAAAACAACATTAGGTTGAGATAGACAACCTTGCACGGACACAATTGTGCTCTAAAAAATAAAAAAATACAGAATGCATAGTAGAATATAGAGTACAAGTGGATATATGTATCTTGTATCCAAATAAATGTATCCACCCACCTCACATCCATTGCTTGCAATTGGAGCGGGAATAGATCCTGATCAATAGATGATGCAATATAATAGACAAATATATTACACTATACCTCACAAAGCACCTTGTAATAATTTTTGAACATGAGATTCCCTAAAAACCTCCATGGGCAGGATGTCGTATTTCTTGTTCCCATTGTCCAAATATTTCATATTGTGTGCACATTGGAGGGCACCAAATATGCCCTTTTCGATAGGAATTTTTTTGTATAGTATTTGAAAACTGAATATAGAGAAGAATCTCAATGTAGAGCTGGGTTGATCCTTTAGAATCCCAATCTCCTCCTTTGGTTGATCCTCTAGAATTCCAATCTCTTCCTCTGACATTCTCTTAGCAAGTATAATTTCAAGCTTAAGGAAATTTGTTGATCATCAAAGAAGAACATTGGACAAAGGAATATAAAAATTGAGGTAACTTACCTGGAATTAGAAACCCTAGTAATGTTGTGCTCCATGGCTTGAGTGTGTTTGTTGTTCTTTTGAATTTTGTTGCATTCATTACACTAGAATTCTCTCTTGACTCCACTTCATCCTCTCTTGAACTTGTCTCTCTCTCCATCCTTCTCCCTTGTCACCTCCACGCCCTCCAAGGCCATTGATCTTTTCCCCCCAAAAGGCCTAAAACTCTAAAAATTTCAATCATAAATGGCAAGATTGTCAATGGATCATCAATTGTCAAAAAGTGTATCGTGTGAAGATCTCTACCCACAACAATTGCTTGGTGATATCCTTGATGTCGGGGCCTCGATGTCACTGTAAACCCACTAGAAGAAAAATGTGTCCGTCATAACTGGCCACTATGCAACTAGTGTCCTATACAACTATTTTGTAACTGGAATCCTCTCTATTAGCACCAAATCTAATGTAATTGTTTTATGTCATTGTTTTACAACTTTGATACATTGTTTTAGTTGCAAAGTAGTCAATCTGTAGTTGCAAAAAACAACTAGGAAAAGATTGCAATTGTAAAATGTCCATAGTTGTTTTCTACTTTCGTTTTAGTTGTTTCCTAGATGCTTTCTAGTTGTACACTAGTTGTTTCTTAGTCATTTCCTATAGTACTAGAAAATTCAGCTTTTTCGTTGATTTGGTTGCATAGATTTGATTCACTTTTCTATTGATTTGGAGAGTAATTTGTTGATTAGGATAGAAATCAATAGAAAAGTGAACCAAATCAATGCAACCAAATCAACAAAAAAATTGAATTTTCTAGTATTGAAGCTAGTCATTTCCTAGTCGCTATTAAGTTGTACACTAGTTGTTTCTTAGTCGTTTTCTAGTTGTTTACTAGTTGCTTCCAAAGTTCATTCCCATTTGTCTTATATCAATGGTTCCATATCAATTGTAAAGAGTACCATTAGATTGGACATATAAGACTTGCAAGTTGTTGTAGACTTATGTAGTGGACTTTGTTGATAGAATTCTAAGATTTCTACAATTTCTAGATTTTTATGATTTGTAAATTTCTATAGAGTATAGATTTCTACAATCTGTAGAAATTAAAAAAAAAAATTAATTCTAGAAATTTTAAAATCTATGGAATTGTAAGGTATCCTAAACTAATGAAATCTATTAAATACTAATATTTGAATTTTTTAAATCTAGGAATAAGGAAGATCTGTATCTAGAAAAAGGTAGATTTAAAAATTTGAAATCTAGAAAAAAGGTAGTTCTGAAATTCAAAAATCTAAAAAGGAGGTAGATCTGAATCTAGAAAAAGGTTGATTTGAAATTTTGAAATCTAGAAAAAATGTAGTTCCAAAATTCAAAAATCTAGAAAGAAGGTAGATATGAAATTCTGAAATCTACAAATTAATTGAGATTAATATTTTTTACATCTACAAATCTACAAGTCGCAAACAAGTCGCATATAAGGCATGACTTTTGCAATTGTTGCACCTTATTATTAGATTTTAGGGTGTCCATTGCAACTACAAGTCTCCAAAATATCACTAGTCACAAACTAGTTGCAAGTGTCCTATACAGCTGAAAAAACAGTTGCACAATATAGTTGCACAACCCTTCATTTTCTTCTAGTGCCCCTAATTCCACCATGGTAAAGTCCACAATGAACATCCCAGATTACATATTACATACCACTTAAGCATCATACAAGCAACTTGAGGTTTTGATCACCTAGACTTCTAAGTTCTAACAAACACAAAACTCAAAGCAAATGGAGCCACTTATTGAAACTTTGCATCCAGAATTTAAACAATGTGATCAGTAAGACAATTGCAAAAGTGCTAATTTTCAATTTTGCAAGACCAAATTCTAAATTGGCACCAACCTCACTCACTCCTCACATAATTGCCTCAAGTTGATTTGTGGACTGATTGCTAGAAGGGGAATAGAATCTCCAAACAAATGCCTAAGACAATTGACTCCACTACATTGCGACAACAACTCTAGTATAGTAGTTCGCTTCCTCTATCAATGCTTGCAATTCTAAGTTACCAACAAAATATGACACCATTCAAAAATGCAAAGATGGTGAAGCAGGTGTGAGCCCCTAATTCGTCACCAGGGGCTCATTCTTTTTTTTTTTTTTTTTTTCGTATTTTGTCATTTTAAATGCACTTTTATGTACAAAAAGCCCCAAAAGAGTGTAGAATCAAAATAAGAGTGTCACATTCTAATATATTATTTGGTCTATTTTTAGAATATTATAGCTAGATTGGCCCAACTACAAGTTGTAAATAGGTTAGAATCCAACTAATCGTGGTAAATTGGTCTATTCTGAGTGATGGGCATATTAGGCTTAAAAACCCACATGTAACAGACATCTCTAAGCAAGATTTGGTAGAAGGAAACCCAGTAAGCCATAGGAATCAGTCCCCGGAGATAGGTTCTAGTCTCTCCATTCCACTAACGAAATAGTAAAACTCCAAATTGTTGGCTTGCAGATGTCGAAAATATCAAGAAGGGATGGTCGAGGAATCTAAGGTCCAAGGAGGGTGGTTTGGGGTTAATCCCATGCTTGGGAACCAATGGCAAAGTTGGTTTGCCAAGATTCCCCCGGTATAGAAGATTCCCTAGCCACCAACAATTAAACAAGGGGGTGGAATTTGTCCCCCCTGGGTCGATCTATAGAGTAACAATATGAGCCTACACATGTGTCGTGGAATACCATGGGAGGTTCCATGAAAATTTTCGGAATTTTCTGATAGTCAAAAGATGTCTTTCCGGACGGTCAACTATCCAAACCTACGATGGGAAATTCCTAGAAATTCCTAGAAATTCCCCAGGTGGCGATAAATTCCCACTAAAAATTAGCATAGCTTCATTTATATTAATAAGATTCCCTGACAAGTTTCATGACATTCCGATAGTCAAAAGTACCCGAACGTGCAGCATTCCCCGACAATTAATAGAAATTAAAGTCCACAGCAAGTTTGACCGGGGGAGCGGAAGCATACGAAAGCATAATGGAGCGCAAGATAGGTCTTTTCTCACTCCCCCATACCAACTTAGGAGCCTAGGCTGGTTACTTTTGCTAGAAAAGTCAACCCCCCAAAGTTGGGATTTTCCCCAATTTTTGGCGTTAAGTTGGAATTGGATTTTGTTGTAATTTTGAAGATAGAAGAGAGGGATGAGTACCTTTTGACTAAAAATGGCCTTCTAAAGCCAATGGCGCAATCTGTTTGTGATTCGGAGTTAATCTCCAAAAGTTAGCTTAGTAGGCCAACATAGGATGAAAGCCTTGAGTTTTGGATGAAAATCCAAGAAGATAAAGTTAACTTAGATGAACAAGGAGAGGTGGGTGCCCGGGAAAGAGTATAAAAGGGCACCCCTTCTCCTCTCTCATCACCCCCTTTTTGTGTAATTGGGTCCGTTGGGTCCAATTTGTGTTGGAAATCGTGGCATTTTAGACACAAACCTTGTAACAGTGTTTTGGAGGCACTTTTTGCCATTGTTGTTGTTTGTGGAGTTTGCAAGGTCTTTGTAGGTCCCTTGCCTTTTCTTTTAATTGAACCTAGCACTAACTCTTTCAAGCTTGAGCTTGGAAGCTTTTACTAACTTCCTATATTGCTAGAGGTTGTGGGTGCTTACCTTTGAAAAACCCTTTGTGGTTACTCACCTTGTTGTGTCATGTACTAACCTTAGAGCAACCCCCTATATGATTGGTGATGTCGCTTTGGGAGGGCCTTTAGTTCAAGTCATTGAAGTTACTAACCCGTGTTACTAGCCTCTGAGCATCCAAGGTCCCTTTCCTTGTCTTTTGTCTTTGTTCTTAATAGTGACATGTTATTCCTTGGTTGAGAGGCACAAGAGTGTGAGGATAGTGGGTCCTGCCCATATGGCAAAGCTTTGAACCCCCATAGGGTAGAAAAGTCCTAGTAGTGCTTTAAAAAGAGAAACGACAACAAAGTTTTGAACTCCCATAGGGTGAAAAGTATTAGTAGTATGTTAAAACCACCTCACGGGAGAATCGTTAGACCACGTGGCCTGTCTTCCTACAAGGTTTAGTTCCCAAAACGAGTTGGGAATAAACCAAGGTTTAGGTCCCAAAAATAGAAACTAGAAGTTGAGGTTAGCATAGGGGATAATTAGTGAAGCCTTTGCCTAAGCAAACCCAACCCATCACTTGCTAGCAATATCACAACCCTTTAACAACCCTTCTTTTAGAAATTACGATAGGAAAGGGAAAAGAACACCCCAATCCCCCAACAACCACAACACCCACAACCCAATACCCAGGCACCAGGGCTGGGCACAATCGACGATGGGAGAGGGGGGCCGTAATCAAGTCCAAAGAGGGGTTCCAAAATCAAGTCCAAGGAAGGGGAGGGGTTCCCAAATCAAGTCCAGGGAAGGGGAGGGGATTGTAATCAAGTCCAGGGAGGGGACTTTGGGGCTTAAGGGCCAAGGAATGGGGGTCAAAAATTAAGGGGAGGAGGGAAGGGGAAATCAGCACGTCAAGGCAAGAAAGGGAGAGAAGAGACACCACTCAAGGTCCCTACCGGTCTAACATAGCCCTTGGAGTGGGGAATTCAACTCCATTTTCCCGTAAATCTCACCATGGTAGTAAAAACAAGAAAAAAAGGAGTGAACAAAGATGGCAGAAGGCCAGAAGAATGAGGAGAAATGACAAGGGAGAAGACCACTTGAAGGAGGAAGAGGGTGAAAGGAGATAGGATAGGACGAAATCCTCAATACTTACTTAGGCCCTTAGATTAGAAGTAGGTAATCACCCTGAGATTAAGTGTGAGACGTTTAGTAGGTAAGATCGGGGGTTAGTTGGGCCACCTTAGAGTGTGGGAAGAAAGAAAAGAAAGGAGGAGGAAAGAAATAGGAGAAAGAATCAACAATTAAATCCTTGTACCAATTCATTTCATGAATAGAACGGTGGTTCGTTGTCTCATGGCACAGGAATTCATGGCGGAGGAGGTAGAGCTTCCGGTGAGCACAAACAGCGACGCAAGTTCCGAGGTATGAGTTAACTCTTTCCTACCCCTCTCTAGGTCCCTAATTAGAATCTAGTAGTGCAGGCCGAGGCCTACTCCTAGGTCAGACCCTTAGGATTGTATGATGGATCAGTTCCAGGGACATAGGCTTAGAGACGGAGGCCGTGGCTTTCCAAAACCCTAAGGCACGCCCAAATCGGGTGAAAATTGAGAAAGTTATTGCCAGATGAAGTTTAGGGTCAAATTGGACGAAGAATAGCTAAACTCCGAGTTTGAAAGAGAATTAAATACATTAGGAGGAGGCTCTCAATTAGGGTCTAGGGCCAAAGAGAAAAGTCAATTCTGAGTGATAAGTTAGGAGAAATTAGCGGATGAAGTTTGGGTAAGGCTTGGATGAAAATTCAGTAGAAATTCCCAATCAGGGTCCAACTCCATATCTGGTTAGGAGAAATTCCCGTGAGCCATCCCTTTAAATTTCGGATCCTTCTGAATTGGAGAACTAGGTGTAATAGATGGATGAAGTTTGAGAAATTGAGTAGCAATCAAACTTCATCCACCCATAACTTCGGCTAGGAAGGTCGGATAAGGTCGAGTCTTACGTTTTTAGAAATGGCACGAAATGAACTAGAAGGTCCCTATGATATTTCTGACCTAGTGCAGGTTCCATCCAAATCATCCAGCAAGCTCTCCATCCAGTAGGCCCAAAACTTTGGTAGTAGTTTAAGCGAATCTTGCAATTTGGGGGCACTTAGGCACTTAGTAAAAAGATCCATTGCTTGGAAGGCACAATGAACCATGCTTAGACACCCAAGCGTAGGAGTCATGTAGCCGAAACCTAGAACCTAGTTGTATTCATGAATTACCGAGGGTGGATAATTTGGCACTCACAGAAGACAAGAGAGGAGGGCCATTAAATGTTTTTCAGCTACATTGGAGGATTGTTTTAGATTGGTTCCCTATCCTAGGAACCAGACACTAGTGGTAAGAATTAAAAATTATTAAAAAAAATTATTTAAAAAAAATTAAATTAAAAACTTTTTTTTTCAAAAAATATATTTATAATTATTATCTAACGTGGCAATCACTTTGCCACAACAGCCTATTGTTGTGACTAAGAGCTCAAGGATCTCACAACCCTTTGGACTAGTTGAATTTCATCTAATGGATCTTCATCGGAGCCATGAAGCTATTTACATCCATGAGTGGATGTGGAGGTTTTGGATGAAAACATCATTCATCATGTAAATGATTCATCTAGATTCATTCATGAGTCATTATTCAAGATTTTGGTCAATGTTTGTACTTATCATATATTTTTAGGATGACTTTTGATGATTTCTTTCATTAAGAAAAGAATATATTTTATAGAAGTGTTTTATTTTTGCTATTTTTAGAAATGTTTCTTATTGAGAGAAACAAAAGTATGATTTACTAAAATGACATTTGACTAGTTATTGGAAAAAATCCAAGCTTCTCAATGTGAATGAATAATGAAACAAAATCTATTGAATTTTATAAGATAAAGTCAATATAATATTATGTAGAAATGGTAGAGCTCACCCTACATGAATAGTATTATTTTGTTCATTATATATTTGTTTGTGAGTCACTATTTTTGTAGTAAGGAAATCTTTGCACAAATTGACATTTGATTTTGAAGTCCTAAAATATGAATCCTTCAACTACTAAATGTTATGTAGATTAAATAACTATGACATCAACTGCCTAAGCTCTACTTCAATGTCCATTGCATTAAGGTGAAGTTCCTTTGTGATTTCTTCTTAAGAACATATCCTATTTGAATTTAAGATCTAACAACATTTTTTGTTTTGAATTTATGTACTAGTTTTGGGGAATGTCATTGGTGTTGTAATCATTGAGAACGACAAATATTAAGTTCTATTTTTTTGGTCATTTATTTTGTTGGATTGATTGAAGTAGATTGGTTTTTGTTTTAATGTTTTTTCTAGTTGATTATGTGGAGATTCTAAGCATCCAAAGCTCAAGCTCGATGACAAGTATGAAGGGAGTTGTGGAAATGTGGAGGGCCACAAGGTGATTATAGCACCATGAAGGTAAATAAATTCATAATGGATTTGAATTTCATTTGTTGTTGATGGTGTTAAAAACTCACCCATAGTCGTATTTTTGACTTTTCTACCAAAGTCAATGCTTAATCAACCATGGATACGACAAGTACAAAGAGAGTTGTATCTTACTACTTTATCTTATCAAATTCTATCGTAATGAAAAAGTTGGACCCCATGTGACAATATTAAGAAAGGTTTGAATATACCATTCTTTAACATTAAAATAGAGTGTCCAAAATAATCCCTATTTTTGAATTTTTCCTATAAATAGTACTAAGATAGTTATTGTAGGGTGTTAAATAGGCATTTTCAATAGGTGAGACCATAATGAATACATACAAAGATGATTTTAGGTGACTAATAAGATGGAAGTAGGATGAAATAGTATTTGTTTTGCAAGCTCCTTTTTTGTAATTATGTCATTGAACAAATACAATTTGGTTTTCCAATCAAAACTCAAATGTTGATTTTAAAATGTGTAAAAAATCCCCAAATAGAATATTTTATGAAACTATGGGAGTTCAATTTTTCATACCTAGATATCATTTTTGAGTCTTCTAAGATTCATTAAAAGATAACTAGAGAATGATTTTTGTCTCTTGTCTTAATCAATGCAAATAGGTGTCATTTGTCTCTTGTATTATTGACTTTGAAAATTCTTAATTAGTTCCACAAAGGCCCTAAAAATTGAATACTTTGGAGTAGATGCAACTTTCCTTTGTTTTGAAACAAAAATTTACTAAAAAGTCTTTTAAAGGGGTCAAACATTTCCAAAATGAAGATCAATGCTCAGAAAGACACTCTTTGAACACTATATTAGATTGCATATGACATCCACAACTTTTTTGAAGATGATGTTAAGAGATCTTAAAGAAGTTCACATAAAAAAAACATTGTTACCCATTAGAACACTCTCCATCCATCACCACTTGAAGAACATGCATGTAGGGCATTTATCTAGCAAGTCAATTCCCAATTTCAAATAGCTAGATGTCCTCTACAACAATAGTGCTAAAAATGGAGAACCTTGAATCATCATGTGGATTGAAAGTCTTATCTAAGGTAAGCTACCCAGCCTATGTGTGCCCCAATCTATTGGTAGTGATGACTTTAAATTTATAAACTCTTAGTACTAGTACTTAGTAGCACAAATAGGACAACATACTTTATAACAAAAAATATACAAATTGTACACACTATAGCAAAAGGAGTCCAAAAGTCAACATTACGGGTAGACATGTATACTTATATCCACTTCAATATGGATTTTTTAAAAGTTTTTTGGTACAAGATTTAAGATTAACAATTCCTCTAAATGGCAATCTTACAAATAATATTATATTCGAAATGTGACACTTTTTCTAGCTTTATTTTTATAATGGCCAAATGATAATTTCTTAATAAGATCAAATCAAATTTCAAGAAAAATCCCATTCAATTGTTTAGTAATTCTTTGACATTCTAGTTTTACTTTCAAAGTTTCGAACTTAGAATCATAGGATAATTTCACATAACCTTATATTGAAGATTAATCTTTGACCATGATTCGATTTAAAGAAATATAATTTTTTTTAGGAAATACTTGACAATAAATACTTCCATTTTCAATGTATAAATCATTGACTTGGTGATAAATCTTGGGATTTTATCATTCTTTTTTAAATGATCATAAATACTTTCGATGAATAAATGAAATTTCTTATATATTTTCTCTATGTCTATTAATGTAACTAGCTTCATCAATCCATTGAAGATCACTAGTAAGTATAAACAATATAAATATCGTACATTAGATTTCAAATATAGGAAATCTTCAAAGCAAAAAATCTTCGGATTTTCATCAATTGCTCTTTAAAACTTATGACTATTTTGGATTTTGTTGCAATTCAAGATTATGTTGAAAAATAGAAAATATCTTGTTTGGTTGAACATACCTTATCCCTTCAATATTAATCACCAACCTACTAATTATGTTAGAAAATTCTTAGATAGTGATAATAAATAAAAATTCAACAAATTTGGCTCTTGCACAAAAAGAATTCTTTCTACATGTCTACATATACCAAGTTTCACCTCAAATCCTTTGATAAACATTTGAGGATGATTCTCATTATAGAGCTAACAAGATTATTGTTGGGTCTAGTTCAATGTCAAAAGGGGATTACAGATTCTCTTTGCATGCATTTTTTGGACAACACATGAACAAACTATGGATTTTCAAGTTCCATAAATCAACCCTAAGCTCGCATGAACATGAACTGTACATGTACAGGCAAGAATCTACATGGTTCAGTTCTAGAAACGGGTCACAATGAGGTATAGTTACCATATATAGTGACCTCCCAAATATCACACTTCAACAAATAGGAGGCTTAAAGTTGGACGCAAATCGTGGCAGTGCTATGCCACTAAACACATACAAGGGTTGGCCATAATTCTGGCTTGGATAAAATCTTGAAGCACTTCAGAGTTCGTCAAATGCATGATACAAGCTCAGAGAAAACAAAAAATCCATAGAAGCTAAAAAAATCCTTGAATCCAAGGGGCAGGACTGTGTCCAAATCTCAAGTGTAAACCACGAGTCAATGAGATGCTAAAACCCTAAAAACCGTAACCGTAACCATAAACTCTGAACCAAAGAATACCTTCCCTGTTCAGCTCTTGGAGTTCACAGCTTCCCAGACGAGGCTTTCAGAAAGAGATGATGTCAAGACCCTAAACCCTAAACCCTGCACCAAAGAATAGCTTCGCCTGTTAGTTTCTCAGCCCTTCGAGTTCACAGCTTCCCACAAGAGGCTTTCAGAGAGAGCCGGGGCAGGTTTCGAGAAATCCCGCGCTTGCAAAGCTGCTGTTCTCAGAGTCCGGATGATCATCCGGTTGGCTTCCCAGAAGCTCACCGATTCATATGGCAACCCATACTTCTCACAGAAAGGTCTGACGAACTTCACCACCTTCCGGAGGTTATGCCGTGGCAAAGTGGGGAACAGATGGTGCTCAATCTGGAACTGGAGACCCCCGTGAAACCAATCCATATACGCTGGCGTGGACAGGTTCAGAGTGCCCCGTGTCTGGGACTGAACCCACGCCTTGCTCTTCGGTTGCCCTTGGTACACCGGGGACGAAAAATGGTTCAAACAGAACTGCACATGCTGTACTCCCGTTACGGCAAAGCTGACGAGCACAAACAAAAGCCTCTCCAGTGGAGACGACAAATATGACAAGAGCGTGAAGAACCAGAGGTAGAAGAAACCTATAGCTCCCAATTCCAGCCACCTGTCCGGAACATGCTTCTTTGATGTCAACACCAGAATTGACTGCACAAAGAGGTTCACTCGCGCAACCGCCATAATGGGATAGAACGTCCAGTGCTGGTAGGCGATGAGATACCGTGCTATACCATCGAATGGCATAATTCTGTCATAGAAGTAGGAGTAGAGATTTGAGAAGAGTTTTGATGTTACTGCAAACAGAGGGATATACTGCAAATCTGGATCGTACTCTATACTATTGCAGGCAATGTGGTGAGCATTGTGGTTTCGCTTCCACCATCCCATGCTGATCCCTGACAAACAGTCTCCAATTGCAATAGCGAACCATCTGTCGAAGGTACGGTTTTTCGTCATTCCACAATGACCGGTATCATGCCCCACCCAGCCGGTTTGATTCCACACAATGCCTAACATGGCTGCACTCAGCATGTGAACCACGAAGCTATGCGAGTACAAAACGCCCAGCACTGAAAGGAGAAGTAATGGCACTACCCAGCAGGCGTACAAAGCGTAAACCTTCAGTGGGTTTTTGTAAAGCCCTGCTTGCTTAAACTCCCTGAGAAGCCGCCTGTGCTCTGCGGCGATAGGGGGGACTTCATAGTCGGAGAGCTTGCCAATAAAGAACTGAGGTAGGATACTCCATGCTGTGCCGGGATGAAATGCTAAAAATGCGTCTGTCACGTCCTGGCCTGCGAGATGGAGTAGCGGAATCTCACCACCTGGATGGTTTTTGAGCCACTTTGTGACATCGTACACTTTGCCCTGAATGGAAACCCAGAGGTCGCCGACCGTGTTATGTTGAGAAAGCTCTTCACTGCTAATGCTCAGCAGTGAATCTAATTTGTTGTGGTGATACACCAAGCTCATCGGCCCCTAGCGACCCCATGGTGTGAACGCTACCGAGTGGAAAGAGAGTATTCACATCACCTCATTGTTGAATACTACAACTGCAAGAAAGACAGATAAGAAAACGAATTCAGAATCTTCGCAAGCCAGGTTTCACCGATAATAGACCGAGACTGTTACATCTAGAATATAATAGGCTCCATCACAATGTATTGCAATTGAAACCACCGGTGACAACCGTAATGGGAAACAGCGGATTCATCAACTATAGGTTCCATCTAGATTTCTCTGTAAGGTTAGACTGAAAGATAGAGGATACTAAATCCGTGAGCGAGCTGATCCCGTCTTCTGTACCGCTCATCCATTCGTACACATGGCCGGACTTCAATAAGCAAGTGCAGTGAAATCATGACTTGGCTAAATGTCCACGGCCACTGATCTTTGAATGGAGATGGCGTCATTTACTGTCACTTCTGGTGGTCTACAGCCTCCTACTTTGAATAATTTCATAAGAAATTCATATAAGGATAAAGATTTGATCTCAACGGATTTGACTCGTCCCCAAAGTGGTCTCTCCACATCTCTCCAAACAACCCCTTAAAACCGCACTCGTACTTACGTTAAATTGCTTCAAGTGCAGAAAATAGTATCCTATACCTTGGTGCCAGTGACAACCAAAATGGGAAACAGCGGTTTCATCAACTCTTAGTTCATCTAGAACTTTCACTCCGATATCAAAATTGACACAGATGCCGAATAAGAAAACTTGATGTGGAGTCAACGAAGAAGCTCAAGAAAGAGCCCTCCGCCACGGCATTGCAGAATCAAACTCCTCGCGTCTGACATCTACCAAAATCTGGATCATCGATGGGGCTTGTCAAAAGAACTTGTTTTCAAAAACGCAACGCAAAAAAGGACAGGCTCTGCTCGATCGAACCACGATAACAGAAGCACAAAGACTTGCAAATCTGAGCTCCACGAGGCTCAAAGATCTCCAAGAAAAAATTTCACACAAAGAATCCTTTTCAAATACCCCAAAATCGATTTCACGACAGCAAAACTCTCAAAATGCTAAATAAAAAATTCTCACATTGAAAGTAAAATTGTTGCCTAACAAAGAATGCATCCAGATTCGTCACAGCCAACCACTCCAGAGCACTAAACACCCCCAAAAGAAAGAGGAAATGTCACAATGTAGGACAGATCCCCCGTGCGCAACACCATACACAAGCGTGAAGAGGGTTTCTGAATACCAAAATTGTTATGTCATGAAGAAAACATCCAAGAATTTGCAGGACGCACCCCAAATCATATGAGCACCAGAAACGCGGCAACCACTTGGTCTCAAGTTCTTGCAGCAACCTCTTTCTGGACCTTGAAGTGCTGCCAATGTGGGGAAGAGCGGTTTTGGCATCGCTGTAGAGCTGCCAGAATGCTGCAAGATGGAGGGATGAGAGCTTGAATCAGGCGGGCTCGGCTATGGCTTGCCTCGGCTGAAAGAAACGCCAGGCGAGGCATCGGCCAGCTGCGAGAGGGGAAACGGTGACTGGGGAGCAAGAGCGCGGGTCGGGGCGAGGAGGGATCCGTGCGCCTCCAAGGGAGCGTCTTGGGGAACTTGAGGGAACGTGAGGGATGGGATGAGAACCAGGAGAGGACTGGAGAGAGAGAAACTCCAACCAGTTGGCGGGAAAAGGAACAGTAGGGGTAGTCACAGTTCCTCCACCCTGTGGGATTTCCATGGAGAATGGGAAGATCGACCAACGAATGGGGAGCCAATGGGGTTCATTATTAGGTGGAGGCACTATGACACCCCTTCTTCGTCACATGAGGGTGGAGAAATGAGAAGTGTGAGAATAGTTTACTTGGGCACTCCAGCATTTGTGCACAAAGACAAGAGTGAACTTGCAACAGAGGTGAAAACAACAACAGGATAGTGAAACTACAATGCAAAATAGAATATTCTTCTTTGGAGAAGTTTTCTCCGTGTTCATTCTTGTCCTTTGGAGGAGAAGAATGGATGCAAAGAAAACTTCTTTGAAGAAGAATATTTCCTTTCGCCCCACATGCAAATAACCAACCCTAAACAGGTACATCCCCAATCTCCACGGAAATCCCAGTTTTAAGTTCATTCGTACTTTTTAGAAATTTTGGAAAAAAAAAGTTTTATTTTTTTTCAAACATTCGAAAATTCAGCCCATTATGGGCTGGTTCCCAATTTCTAGCAGCACAGGGAACAATGCAAAAAACAACCCTAAAACAGGCTCTTGAAGCCCTCAATTGTCCTCTAATGCTACACCTTCTATTTTTACGTCAATTCCAAAATATTTTTCCAAATAGCACTTTATAATGGATCTTTTGACATTGTCAATTTTTGAGAAGACTCTACGCAATTAGGGGTTAAAGGATATTTTATATCTTGGCTTGGTCAAACTTCATGAGATTTCTACATTAAAGCACACATTTCAAAATTTGATATTTATCAAGTGTATCAATATGTGTATAACATTTCATTTCATTTTTTCATAATTAAAAACATCAATTTTAATTTTATATGCTGATTTTTTAAAGTAAATTTTGTATAATAATAATAATAATTCCAAAAATGATTAAATAGTATGAATTTTCTAAGCAAAATAGAAATAATAGTGAGAAACATCATGGTAATTGAAGTAATTTTTGAGCCTACATCGAGAGAAATTCAATAAAAAAAAAGTTTAAAAGTATTGTATTTTGAGCTTTGTAGATGCTATTTTCAAAGTATCATATAATTTCAATATTTTTGAAAGGAATTTAAATGAAGTATAAAGTAGATTATTGGAGCTACATTTACTTAGTTAAGCTTCAAAACATTTAAAATCAAGAAATATGTAAAAATTCAGATTTTGACTTTCAAAATGCATGTGGGACTTGTAATGTCCTTTAAGGATTAATGTTGCAATGCTTGTGAGGCCAAAAAACATCCTTCTAACAAATATGTACTAATTTGGAAGATGGGAAATCAACATTTTTCATCCATTCTAAATTTTCCTACATGCTAGTGATGTGGTAGCCATCATTGGGCTCAATAAACAACTCGTGGAGGGGGAGCATATTTTTGGAAGAGAAAACATACTAGAAAAATGGTGAGTGTGGGAATTGGATAGGTCTACGGGGATGCAACCTTTACTTTCTCATATTCTTAGAGATTCATCTCATGATCTAGATGCTTGTTACAGTCCAATTTGACCTTTTCCCAAGAAGAAATAAATGGAGTTGACTTCTATTCCCTCCATCCCAAAATGATCTTCATGTTGAACAAAGCCTTCTGGATTAAGGCAAAGAAAAATATTTTTAAAATCCATTTTGTGTTGTGAGTAGGGTTTGGTGCACTCCTAGTGACCTAGAAACTTTGAGATTCAGAATCCTTTTCAAAATGTAGTTTTGGAATATTGAAAAGTGAAATTTTTTGGGCATATTCAAGGAGCACCACTAGGGACATAATCATTCATTGTGAGGTCATTGTTTTATAGATAGTTAATATAGGCCTCAAACTATGTGTAGACTTTTGTACCACCTTCCAAAGCTTCATCTCCTTTAACCAAGCAACACTCAAAGAGATGAAAAAAAATAAGAACAAATAGTGTTAATTGACCCCTTCAATCATTTCATTTGTCGTTTGATTAATGATTACATGGATGGAAGGAAAACTATTGGTTGGAATTGTTTTGCTAGTCCCAAATAGCAATTGAAAGTTGAATTTGACCAATTCTCAATGTCATGTAGTGCAATAGAAAGATCATTTTGGAACAAAAAATTGAAGCCAATAGGAAGATCACTTTGGGACAAAGGAAGTATGAAATCTCTCCTACCATAGAATTTGCCCATTGAACTCTCTACAATATTGATATCTCCTACAAATCACTCTTTCACTTGTAATCTACAAAAGTTTAATTCCATTTGTTATTGTAGGCCACCTCTGCTTATTGGATAGAATGAATGAAGGAGCTATGGCTATGGGGGTTCCAAGATGAGTTTGTCTACAACTAGGGGTTTGTACCTACAAGGTTTACAACTAAGTGCTTGAGGCATCAAATTCTAGTGTTTAAGAAACTTTCACACAATGTTGAAGTTAGTAGTTAACCCCTAAAATCCCAAAGTTCCCTCAAAAGACAAAATAGATTTTGGGTAGGCATGTATAGTCTCAATTTTTATTGTGATTTTTTAAAACTTTTTTTAGTAATACAATTTGCATTAGAGTTTCATGTACATCTATTTTTTTATGTTGATCAAACTTGTGGTCACAAGCTAGGTTTATTTTTCCTAAACACAAAAGAGAGGGGGCAAGTTGGCATTGGGGCCATTTGATGTGGTAGAGGATAACTTCAAAGGAAACAGACTACAACAAAAATTAGGCAATAGGTGAAAGGACATGTAGTTAGTTATGTGATTGTTGGCCGCAAGAGGACAATTTCTAGACACAGGGATGGTAATCGGCAATCTAGTAGAAGCCCTAAGCAACGGTTTGAGGCAACAATTCCTTTGATTGTACCACTAGAGCTTTCCTACTTACACTCAACAATGCTTTCTATTGATCAATCCTTGCATCAAAAGACAAAATGCCAAAAATTAATTACCTATAAACTCTCAAGGCCAAGAATCTTTTTGGATTTCATCCGCAAGTACACAAATTTGGAATTCAATCAAAAAGTTTATTTGTAATCCACAATTAAGAGAACTATTGTAATTTGTAATTGCAAGCATGCTACGAAGCAATTGTAGCATCTAAGTCAAGAGATAACAAAGAAAAAATGCTAAATGTTAAATAAATAGTATACTAAAAATTATATTCAATGTCATCCATGCTAACTACTTACTATGAAGGCTATAACTTCTTATGATGGATGAGTTTTTACCAAGAGCTTAGATATCGAGACTATCACCAAAGAGAAAGATCTTTGTAAATATATTTAGTAAAAATATTCATTAAGAATAAAAGGTTCTAGCAATTTTAAGTCAATTAGTATAGATGATACTAAATACAATTTTTAGTGCACTTCTTTTCCAAATCTATCCTACAAACTCCTCTACTACTTGACTTTGGCAACCAAACTTGTACATATTTCTCATCATTGATCAAATAATGCAAAAAATTCTTGACAAATTGACTTCCTAAACCTCTTAACATTTAAGTTCCTCCTCCTTTTAGGAATGCACGAAGAGTTTTAGACACAATTTTGTCTAAAGAGTGGCTAATTGACAAAATAATTCCTCTTAATTATTAGTAAACTTGTTTGTAACATCAAAGATGCCAAAGAGGAGGAAACTCTTACAAGTCATAAAGTCTCGGGGGGGTTAGTGTGTTAAAAAAATAAGGATATAGGTGCGAACAACCACTATTTTATAGGGGGGTATGAATTTTTTTTCCACGTGCTACCATTATGTAATTTTCTAATAGGACCTATTATTCCATACCCTATAATACGTTGAAGACATCCAATGCCATTTTTGATACCCTATATTACTCTAAATTCAATTATAATTATTAGCCCCCATGTTTTTAAAATACCCTATCATTTGTTCGCACGTAGGTTGCTACTCCAACTACTCACTACCTCCCCCCCCCCCCCCCCAAGTATAAAGTACACTTCTTTCCCTTTCCAACTTCATATGAATTCATGCAATGCACTTTATTTTTGCTATCCTAATTTTCTTTGATCTCTTACACTTTGTTTAGAATGGATTGCCATTTGCCAATGTAGCGTTGTTGTCGCTTGCAAGTGGCAAGTACATCCAACACCTCTTCATATCCCACCCATTATACATCTATTTTTCCACAACATAGTCAATGTAAACATTTAATGTATTGGTGATTCTAACAAAGACTATTTTTGATAGCCAATAATTCCTCCTTTGAGGCACATTTTTAAGCTATGTGGACTTAAAGAAGTGGTGAAATTTTTTTAAGGTCTTTTTTCAACTAAAAAATTGCAAATCCTAAAAGACTTCTAATGGCTTACCAAACTACTTGGGATTCCATACGATGTTGGTTATTAGGTTGAGGGAAATGGATTATAGAGGGCAGTGGGGATGGCAATTTCATCAACCCCAGCTGAAGAAGGAGGTGTGTGGAGAAGCTTTATGGTCATTGACAACACTTGTGGAGGTTGAAAAGGAGTTTGGTCAAGAAGTTGTAGTCCAATGGTCTCATTGTTGGAGAATGTTAAGAGCATTGGGAACAAGGTAGCATCACCTAAGGAATGGGATGGAGATGTGACATAATTAGGTGAGCCTTTTTTCCTTCCTAGTTTTCCCACTTCAACATTTTGAGGGGACCAAAACAAAGGATAGGCCATTAGCATGGGAAGGGATTGCATGGAATTTAGGGAAAATATGTGTACCATGATTCTACTACACTAGAAGAAACCTTCATTGGTTTCAACAGAAACCAGCTGACGCAGAAACTACATTTTTTGGCAGAACGCATAAAATTGCGTCAGCTAGTTTCTGTTGAAACCAGCAAAGGTTTCTTCTAATGCTACAACCCAAAATTTTATCATGTATGATTCCAAACCCTAGAAACTTCTAGAATTCTCAAGGTCAAATGTTTTGGGGCATCACTTCTCTACATTCATGACTCTATTCAAAGTTTTTTGGCCACTATGGATTTTACATGACATTATTGCTACGACAAATTGGTATACTACAACTGCAAATGTAGATGGGAGTACTTAAGGGGGGTTATATGCAAATCCATTCTCCATGATAAAGTTGAGGTCTTTTATAAGGCTCTATAATTTTATACATTGGCAAGCAACTACGAGTATAATTTGGCATACCAAAGACTACCCCACTAGCACCATTTTGTTAGTTTACAATTTACACCACTATCAAGGCGAAAAAGCACCTACCTATCCCATTGCATGAGTTTCAATATTTTAAATAATTTTCAATTTATATGCACAAATAACAAAATCTATTGTTAATTGCATTTCATCAATTTAAGCATATGAATTTCTTTCATAGCATCACCAATGGCATCATTTGTTTTGGCATGGCTTATCTTTTGGAACATCACATTTTTAATTTAATTTTTATCATGGAAGATAGGCATGTGTGTACCCTTTACACATAAAATATCATTTTTTAACTTTCATTTACATCAAGAGGGAAGTACGTGCATATCCCATCTTTACACCATATATTTAACTAAGTAATAGTCATCATAGTAGGCACAAAGCTACTCCTTTCAACATCATTCTCTTAAATTTTTCCTGTTTTTTAACAAAAATGTATCACATACTTAACCAATTTTCATTGTACTTTATATTTTAGTCCCTTTCTTGAAGATGGATAGGCACGTGCTTTCCCCCTTGCACCAGTTCTTCTAGTTTTGTTTCTTCTAATTAGGAATAAGCACTTATCAAATTCCCTTCAAAATTTCATTTCTAATTATATTTTTGTCATAGAAGTTAGGCACATGCCTCCCTCTGGCATGTGCACCACACTATGTATTCTAGTTTCTACCAAAAGAAGTAGGCATAAGCCTACCTCCCTCCATGGAACCATCTTTCATATTTGAGATATCTTCATAGAGGATAGGCACATTTTTATTTCCCATTATGCCATTTTGATATAGTATTTTCTATGGTAGGAGGTAGGAGGACAACACATATATCTTTTCTTTTTGCCATATATATTTTAGTGTTATTCATGAAGAGAGAAGGATAGGTAGGAACATGTGTACCTCCCCTTGCATCATTATTTTACATTTTTTTCTTACAATGAGAGGTAGGCACATGTCTAATTGCCTTCTCATTTTGAATACTTTAATGTTTTGCCATAAAGAATGGGGTTGTTCCTACCTCCCTA
The DNA here is from genome assembly GCA_963920665.1 of Straminergon stramineum. NCBI lineage: Eukaryota > Viridiplantae > Streptophyta > Bryopsida > Hypnales > Calliergonaceae > Straminergon > Straminergon stramineum. The sequence continues at coordinate 3,634,479 of OY987272.1, forward strand.
GCACCATGTTTTATAATTTAGCTTTTCTTATAAAGATTATACATGTGCCTATCTTTTAAACATGATTATTTTAATTTAGATTTTTATCAAAGAAAAGTAGGCATGTGCCTACTTTCTTTGTATCATCTTTTTCTTTTTAGATTGTTATGTTGAATGGTAATTTGATGCCTATTTTTTATCAAAACAATCTAAAAGAAAAAATATGAAGTTTGTCCTACCTCCTTCTATTTTAAGTTATTGAGGGAAATTTGTAAAGAGTAGGTTCATGCCTACCCCTTCCTTTCACAAATTAAATGGAGTATAGTAATCCGGAGTAGGCGAGGCTTATATCTACATATTGTTAATTATAAATAATTTAACGTCTAAAAGACCAAGTGACCATTCAATGTATGTAAAAAAAATTGGGTAGTTGTGTACAAAGTCAATTTTGGTGGAAATGTAATTTCTTTTCCAATCAATTGCCTGGATCAAAAGCTATGCTACTTTCAACTTTTTTGACAGTGTGAAACATATGGAAAACTCCTCCTCTACTTTTGAAATTTGGAAAGTATGTAACTAACATAATATAGAGGGCAATTGTAAAAAAAATCCCTATTTGTAAAAATATCTTTTTAGAAAGAATGGTAGTTAGTTAACCTTGTCAGGTAAGGTTGGAAAATACATTTTTCTTCTAACTTCAAATACAATCTTTTAATTTATGCAATTAAAGTTTTTGAATATTTTTTACACATGATGTAAATTATTAAATTTAAATTTTAGAATTACTACCCTAAGAAAAGGCAATTTTAGATCTTTTTTGCCCAAAATATGCCTTGCTCCCTTAGGGATTGAAAAATTAGAATGTTAAAGGTAGACTCATTTTTCATTCCTTCATAGTAAATAAAGACAAATAATTTCAAAAAAACTCACCTTTGTATTGAAGAAAGCATTTGATACTGCCTTCAAAATTTAAAATGTCAATTTTTTGTGGCATGCAAGGTTGATGTCACCATCATTTTATATGAAAGTTCTGCATATCATCCATTATCGTAATATCTTAGCAAAATAGAGATATAAATAAATCCAAAATTCACTACAAAAAACAAAGCAAAGAAAGAAAGATTTCAAAAGAAAAGGAAAATATTTAACCTCTAAAGGACTAAAGAATCCTCTTGAAGTTGTTTGAGAACTCGGGCAAGCTCTTTTGACTTCATAATTTGAAAATTTTGAATAAATTTTAGGATGGATCACTAGAAGAAAATGAGGGTTTTTGCGACTACAGTTTGCAACTAGTTTTGTAGTTGCATGAGATGTTTGCAACTAGGTGACAAAAAAGAGCCTGTAGTTGCAATGGACAAGTTGCACTAGTTGCAAAGCAGTTGGAAAAATTTCCAAGGTTGTTTCTCATTCGACAACCTACTTGGAAGTTCGTTGATGAACTCCTATGATGTGGTTGCTGATGTGGAAGTTATTTATATGCGACTAGATTACGACTGGCATGCAACTAGTTTGCGATTGGTGTGCAACTAGTGTGCAACTAGTGTGCAACTAGTTTCCAACTAATGTACAACTTGTCTATAATTCATAGATATGTAGATTTAGAATTTCGTATCTATGTTTTTTTTACATTGCCAAATCCAAAAATTTCTTAAAATTTTAAATATTTGTAGATTATAGAAATCTACAAATTGTAGAAATCTATAAGTTGTAGAGATCTACAAAGTGTAAAACTCTACAACATGTAGAAATATTAGAATTTCATAATCAAAATTCATTACATAAGATTGCTATAACTTACAATTCTTATATGTCTAACTTAATTGTATTCTTGACAATTGATATAGGACAATTAATAAAAGACTTAGTAGTAGTTGCCTTTTAATTGTTTTGTAGTTGCAAGCTAGTTGTTTTCTAGTTGTAGTTTACTTGGTTTCTAGTTGCATGCTAGTTGTTTCATAGTTGAAGTCTAGTCATTTTTTAGACAAACTTTAGTCGAATTGTAGTTGTAGTCTATTTGTAGTCTAATTGTAGTCTAGTTGCACACTAGTTGCAATCTAGTTGCACTTGAGTTGCTTTCTAATTGAATTGCTATCAAATTTAGATCATAAGTAATTGTAGATAGACACATAGGACTCTACAAAATGTAAAATTGTCCATGTTGACAATTTTGATGAATATTGGATGTAAAATACCTCACATCAACTCTTCTGTTACATTCTTGTAACTGTAACTACATTGTATGACTACTTTGCGACTATTTTGCAATTGTAGTTTCACTATGTCAAAGTTGGTGCAAATATAGAGGATTGTAGTTGTAGGGCAGTTACATAGGACCGTAATTGCATTTCAGTCGGTTGTAGCGGACATGCTTTTCTTCTAGTGGATGCTAGTCATTCTAATCTACATGTGAAGCTTTGTTCCATGTCATTCCAATAAATATTGTAGAAGTGATAAGTTTTTTTGAATTTCAATATCAAACCATATAATCAAGCCCATCCCAAAGGTGAAGTTTTCACCTTTAGGATGGGCTAAAAAAATAGCTACTTTTTTAAGTTTAAGTACATTAAACTTGCAATGGGTGGAGAATTTCATTTTAAAATTTGAGGACAATGTGCTTGAACAAGTAAACTAAAAAGTCCTATGGTTGAATTTGTTAAAGAATAAATACAGATGAGGATTTTAGCTTTGCTTTGGGTACAATTCTTTGAAGTAGTTTTGGACTTTGGCGCTTCAAAACACCCTTGTCCATAAGGGGCTGGGAATCCTTTTCATCACCCTCACTATTCACGAAACTGTTGTCTATCCCTACAAGGACAAGTTGCAAACCAAAATGGTCCAATGAATGACTTCACTATTGATTGTAGAAAAAGAGAATGCACCTATTGATCCAATAATCAAAGAATTTTGGTGACTACCTTATCATGGGGACCGCATCCTTATAGGGCTTTTCTCCATGTCCCTTCTAGAAATTATTGTATCTTTCTTGATTTTTCATCAAATGGATTGAGTTATATACCATTGAAACACTAGTAAAATTGTGCTTCCAATGGAATAATATACAATTCAAATTCCCAAAACTTCGTCCACAACAAGCATTTGAAGTTAGCAACTCTCATCTACAACTTCAAACATTTAGTAGGGGACATAACTTAATAGACTAAGAAGTTGTTCACAGAGTCTACCACTAGCCCAACTGACACATGTTGCCCCCAAAATAACTCCCAGCAACCAACAGCCAGGAACATAGCACAAAAAGAAATGACTGCCAAAAGGAAATGTTTACACTTTGAACTTCCAATACTCTAACTTGAATCCTTCAAGGACCAAAAAGACACAACATATCTTCTTCAAATTCTCAATGGCAAATTCTTCGTTGGGTAAAACAAATCTCAATACTTTGTAAAGTAGGATCTTGAAGAATAAGAAGTTTACATATATGTTGTATTTTCCAATTTTCAAAATTTGAATAAAAAAAGAATTTAAAAAGTTATAAAAGAAATGCATAATAGAGAAAGGAAGAAAATATAATGTTTTTCCAATGAAAGGAGTAGTAGAGATGGAAAAAAAAACATTTTCTTAGACCTTTTTAGTCTTCATTCTACACAAACAAAGAAGATTATTTTGAGAATTTTTTTCAATTTTTTGTTATTATCAATTTTAAAAATAAAAAACTCAATCTAGTATTATTAAGAAAACAAAATAATTAGAATGATTCCAAATTTTTAAAGATTTTTTAAGCATTATGGTAATAATATCAATTGTTAAATTTCAAAAATTGACTCTTATATAACATTTTAAATTTTTTTGTAGGATCCAATTTGGTCAATTTGGGCTTTCTACTTCTATTTGAAAATGTGTACAAATTTGAGAGATTTTTATTTCTTAAATTTAAAAAATGTTATAGTTGCCTTAGATTCCAAGACAATTGGGGGTGGGGTAGGGGCGTTGGGACCTACTCTTAGATAAAATAAAAAGGCAAAAAGAGGGGGAAAGGGAGGGAAAAAAGGAAAAAGAAAGGGGGAAGAGAAAAAAAGAAATTTTTGAAAAAGGAAAAGAAGAATTAAGCTCTTAAATCAATTAAAAACAAAACTTTAACATCAATACCTTAAAGAAGAGAGTTTGACCCTTGATTCATTCTCAATCAAGAGTGTAGAGGCTTTGCACCTTTTATAATCACTTATGTATGCTAGTAAAAGTTGAATAAAAATAAAGTAAAAATACAATGGTAACTTTTGTTCCAATTTGTTTTGTATGAAACGTTGAGATATCCTTGGCTACACACACATTGGTCATTTTTTTATATCATTGGAGAGCTTGACTTGTATTAAAGTCATATTGTTGCTTTTGGACACATGATGGATTTGTGAGAAATTTTTAAGACTTTAAATTGAATTAAATTATGAAAAAAATGGACTATAGGAGTTTTTAATGTTATTCTTGACATCTCCAAAAAGCTCTCAATGAGTAGAAATACACCAAAGTTCAGATTGGCACATTTGGTTTTGTAAAAAGTATGGTTTTTTAATTGAATTTTGTTTTTATAAGTTGAATTGAATTATGGATGAATTATTTTTAAAATTAAAAGAATACATAGGTAAATCACAAGAATCACTTAGACAAGTGCACAAGGCCACACAAGTTGTTTATAAGCAAAACTTTGAAAAATTACATTGATCTTCAACAAATACAAAGATGAGCACAAAAAGTCTTGGTAATTAATAAGAATTTTTTTTTTAATTCACTTTATAAATCAATTTAATGTTCTCAAAATAATTGAATAAATCATTCATAATTTTAAGATACAAATATTAAATATTCTAAACAATGTTTAATGCATTATATATATTCTAATTTAATCATAAATTTTCTTATTTTATTACTATTATTATTTATTAGTATATTTAAAAATTAAAAAAAATTATATCATTCAACATTATTGAAGAAAAACATCATTAATTATAAATTGATTATAAATTCTATATAGTGAATGAAACTATTTAAAATGAAATGAAAATAAATTCAGTCATATAGTGAAGTGAAGGAAAAATAAAATGATTGCAATAAAAGTTGTTATTTTATTTGTACAAAAGAAAACCTGGGTTCAAATAGGGACATATATAAATGAAAAACAAGGCTTTGTAAAAAGTATCAGTATGACAACTGAATTCTCTAAATCATCATAGTTTTACATCTATAAATTGAAATACACAAAATTCTTAGACAAGTGCTTATAATATCTACTACATTTTTTTATTTTCGTCTTTTGTCTTCATCTTTCTTTTTTGTTTCAATTGAAATTGATCTCAAATAAGGAAATTAGAATTTCCAAGGCAATTTTTGACTTGAAAATAATATTTCCATTGTATTGCAAAACTTTTTCCAATCAACTGTAATATCATTTTTTGGTTTCATATATTTCTTTTCATTTTGATGATGCAATAGATATAAGAACAATAGAGTCTCTTTTTCAAAATATGAAGTATCTTTTGCTACAAATGTTACAATTGAATCAATGTCTTTAAGACTTTAGTTAGAAATTGACTACAAAGTAGAGGCTCATTTATAGGTTTTGATCTTGGTACTTGTAAAGAATTTGACTCCACCAAGAAAATCTAAAAAAATTTGGATTGATTTCATTTGTTTTAAAAAAACATTATTTTCTAGTTCATCATTTCATTCTCTAGAAAATCCTCATTGCAATAAAGGCCAATTGGACTTACTTGTGTGTACTGTTAATTCCTTGATCCTACTTTGGAAATTGCTAGGAGTGCCTATATGAGACCAAAATCTCTTAAGTGCTTGCCTAATTAACTCCATGTAGAGAAAAGGTAATGCCAATGTCTTCATTGCTTTGAAAAAAATGCCACCAAACTTCAAAATCCCACACTTAGGGGCTACCTTCACTTGCAGACCAAAAGTAGAGTATGAGCCATATAATCCATAAGCATTTTCAAGATGAGGTCATCAAGCCATTGGTCAAAAACAAAAAAAACCCCACTAATTGTAACTATTGAAATTGGCATTTTCTTAATTCTATAATTTAACTCTTAACAATTTAATATTTTAAATCATTCTCAACTTCTTTCTACTTACTATATTTCCCACACGTGAATATGAAATATTTTTTTATAGAAATTTGTAATACGTATTACCAACTTAATTCTTCAAGATTTTATGGAGGGTTGCAAGTTTTAGGATCTACACTTTTTTGGAAAAAGGTTGAAAGATGAACTCTAACCATATGCAAAGAATTGCAAATACTTCTTTTTGAAATCCAAGCATCATGATCTCACACTTGGTAGGGTTTCCAAAATTTTAGAAGCGTGTAATTCAACAAGTTAATCCCTAAATGCCCAAGGCATCAAATTTTAGTGTCAACAAAACTTTGAAGTTAAATAAAACCTTGCCAAGTTACTACTTGAATACTCCGTTATTTGTGTTTAAATTTTTTTGGAAATCTAGTTGTTACATCAAAAGCTTGATCTTGAAAATGAATGATTATGAATTTTCTATTCAAGATTTTGTGCAAGGGGGGCCACTACAAATCTTCATTTTCTAGTTTTGAGGGCTCTTGGGGCCTCTTCACACTATGGCTGTCCAAGTTGAGAGGCCGTGGGATTGAGTGGCCAAACCTTTGGTGAGAGTCCAAGGAAATGAGCAATAAATAGGCCAAAAAAACTAGGAATTGGAGCCTTCGGCTGGCCATGGTGTGAAGCCTCCAAAGGCCAAAGTCTAAAGTCAACATTGTCACCCATGTGACAATTTTTTCAAGCAAAAGGTTAAAAAACATGAGAAAGGAGTAAAAAATGGCCTTGGAAAAATAATTACAGCACATGCTCTCATCATTAAACAAGGAATATGAAGGATATAAATGGAATAAAAAGGTGGCATTAAACATTGAAGGGAAGTAGGTTCTTAGAATGCAAAGACTCCCCATTGTAATGGTGGAGACTAGGGTTCAAACCCCAATGGGGACTCAAATAAACAAATAAACAAATAATCAAATAAGGCCTATTTCTACAAAAACAGTTCGATCTAATGGCTAAGATTTTGTCAGATTCTGAAAAAAACTTGACGGACTCTCGATTAGAGTTTGGGTCGGCCAAAAATGGAGACCCAACCTCTAATCGAGAGTCCGTCACCATGTAGGTAGACAAGTGGGCGACAGACTTTGGATTGTGCCTCCTTGTGTGAAGGCTCGAGAGGCTGAACTCTTGGGTTTTTGCAATCTCATTGGCTGAAATCGACGGACTCTCGACCTTGTGCCATAGTGTGAAGTGGCCCTTGGAAATGAACCTCAAATGAATTAGATTTTGGAGGAAAGCTACACTAGAAATTCATTTAAAAAACGATCAAGTAGATTTTAAGAAGTCATAAATTGATTGGGGTTATCCTTATGTATGTTATACCTTTTCACTTCATATTTTTTGGACAACCAATTTCTTAAAACTAACATGTAAAAAGATTATTGAAAGTTTTCAAATTACTTTCATAGTTTTGACATCCGCATGATCAAACATTGTGATTTTTTAATCTATGCATGGTATTGTTGTATTTTCTTTTCCCATGTGATTTCTAACGTATCTAGTTTGAATTTGTGAGGTTACAAATCAAAAAAATTGATAAAAACAATAAAAATGTTGTCTTTTTGTTCAATTTAGAGCACATTCCAAGAATCTCAAAAAAGCCTAGGACATTAGGCATTATTTACAAGATCCTATGGTTGGATTTGTTAAAAAACATGTATAGACAAAGATTTTTGCCTTGTTTTGAAGACTAGTTTTGCGCCTCTAAACATAAAAGAACTTTAGGGGCCACCATATTCCTACTTCCTATTTAAAAATTTGATTCATGTTTCTTGTTTAAAAATGTGAGTCTTGTTTTGTTGTTAAAAAGAAAATTATCCATATTTTCTTCAAAACCTTTAAATTTCCAAATTTGTGGTTACTATTATAATTTATGTTTACAAGATTTTTTTTATTAAAATTAACTATTAAATTTTCTATTTATATATATTGCTTAATTTTATGAAAAGTTGAAAATTGATTTGATTTACAATGTACAAGCATTCTGGCTAGTCAAACAAATCCGAGCATTCATCACTATTGAATTCTGTCAAAACAAATACAAGCATTCATTGCTATAAGGGTTGGGTAGTCCCCCAAAGCTTTGTATTGCATGCCTGACCTAGGCAAATGGTACATCAATGTGCACCTGCAATCAATGTTTTATAGGCTAGCAATTTTTTATTTTTTTGGACACAAATAATGGATACCTTTACTGCAAGATATAGAAGTACAAGAACCCAACCACAAGCGGCCTAGGACAAGAAAGAGAGTAACGAGGCTAGCAATTTTTGTGTCTTAGAGCATCACCACTCATTCTCACCAAAGCTGGTCGAAACAATCTAGGGCGGGCCTGGTGAGAAAAAAATAGTCCACCGGGGCCTTGGCCAGGGATGAAAAGAGACCGTCACTCCAAAAGTCTCTTGCCAAACAATAGGACCCCGTCCCCACCATCCTTCTTATTTGGGTGCTTGATCTTGTCAGGTTGTTAGTTTGTGTGCTACAATACATTATATCTTGCATTTTTTAATCAATTGGCATGTTGATTGGCTCCTCGGTTTGCAAAGACATTAATACTTTGAGATTGACTTTGTTTGGTGTGTCTCGAGGGTGGAAATGAATGGGGCACAATAGACGCCCGGAGGGAACAAGGCCAGACCACCCTATTCCCCCAGCCACGTTTGGCGAGAATGGGTGGCGATGCTCTAACATCCGGGATTTCCAAATATCTAATGGTTGAATTGGACAGCACAGTTTTTCTTGCCCAAAATCGGAGTTGTGCAAAAAGTACTCCATATCTCCAGTGCACTGCACAAGCTTGGATAAAACCGATTTCAAATACAATATAACTTTATACTATATTTCACAAAGCACTTTGAAGTGTGTCTTGTTTTGTACACAATGGTCTTTGAAAACCTCTATGGATGAAATGTTGCATCTCTTGCTTCCATCAACGTTCAAATAGTTCATGCTGCATGCATATACCAAGGCGCCAAATAGCCCTTTTCCAATAGGCATTGTGTTTGACTGTGTTTGGAGACCAAATGCCGAGTGAAATTTCACTACACAGCTCGTTTGATGCTCTGCAATCTCAGTCTCGTCCTCTGTCTGGTGCTCTAGAATCTCAATCTCATCCTCTAGCATTCTCCTGGCAATGCATAATTCATGTTTTAAGAAAACTTATGCATCATGAGATAAGAACATTGGACAAAGAAAAATAAAGTGAGTTAAATTACCTATAATCCGAGATGCTGCGACTATGTTTCCAGAAATCATCAATACTTTTTCTTTGAATTTTGGCGCTTTATTGCCGCTGCAATTCTTGTTCGTCTCAACCGCTCTTGAACCTGCAATCTCTCATTCGTCTCGACCGCTCTTGAACCTACAATCTCTTGTCCGTCTCAACCTCTCTCCATCCTTCTCCCTTGCCCCCTCCGTTTGGAGACCAAATGTTGAGTGAAATTTCACTACACAACTCGTTTGATCCTTTTGAATTTGAGTCTCTTCGTCTAGCACTCTCTTGGCAATTATAAATTCATGTTTTAAGAAAACTTATGCATCATTAGAGAAGAAACATTGGACAAAGAAAAATAAAGTGAATTAAATTACCTGTAATCCGAGACACTGCAAATGTGTTTCCAAAAATCATAAATACTTTTTCTCTGAATTTTGGCGCGTTGTTTACTCTGCAATTCTTGTTCGTCTCGACCTCTCTCCATCCTTCTCCCTCGCCCCCTCCAAGGCCATTGAAATTGAAACCTAAATTTCTAATCATCTCAGTCATCATCAATGGTAGAATCATAATTGCAAAATCATCAATTGTCAAGTGGGTCAGTCGTGAGTGTACCGCGTGAAGAAATCCGCCTCGTGCTTGGTGATATCCTCGATGCTGGTTCGTCAAATATGTCATCGTAAAGCGCTAATTCTCGATTCTGCAATTCTAAACCTAATTTTGAATTGGCACCAACCCCGGTCGCTCCTCGCAAGATTGCACTAGAGTGGGACCCGTCGTTTTTCATTCCCCGGAATAGAAAAAAAGCGTAGAGGGCAACAAGTTTCTCACTCGTCCGTGGATTCCACAAGCGCAGATGTCATCAACAAGTGAAAAGAGTCACAAATGACTTCACGAGCACTAAGGAAGTACTATCCGTTGTGGAATGTTTTGAATCAGGGCTTGATAGTGGCACGATCCAGCATGGCAGCTGACATGGACAATGCCCCCATGTTGAGGAGATTACACCCTTCTCCGATGCTGTCTATGGCAGTCTGCTTGAATTCCGCCTGAGCATTTTGAATCGCTCATATAGGGGGTTCTAAAACAGTGCAAACAATGGCTAAAATGGATGAAAGTGCATGTGCTATAGAAATGTCTATCCATATGCGTGGATTTTAGGGACTTGATGAATTGATTGGGGATACTACTAGGAGTGCTTTCTACTTACAGTGCAGTTCAGAATTATTTTAGTGTAAAATACAAATATATTTTAGTGTGGCTGGCACACACTGGTTTACAAGTACTAATGAGTAGAATATAAAAGTGCAATGCTTTTACTTGGGAACCATGTGCATTGAATAAAATGACAACTATACACTTTCTATCAATAACAACTGCATTATTTTAAGCATAATGGCCGTCAATTCCAGAAACTGCTGCAAACAACTTATTCAATGGACATGCAAAAACGAGAATAACATTAAAGAAATGGAGTCTCATGACAAAATTGTTAAGTATTGATGTTTTGAGCATGTCAAGGATAGGCTATGTTCCATGAGCTTAGTGCTAAGCTTTAATGTAGTACCTTGTATGAATTCTATATCCAGCCAATAGATTTTCTTGAAGGAATAGCAGGTGTATGAATCAAGTATAGAGGTTGTACATCGAAGCATAGAAATTAGATTCCAATACATCATTGTGAGTACAATGAGTTCAGAGAGCATCTTAGAGGATAGCAGTGAAGGAGACAGTTGGCATGAGGACCAGGGTTGGCATAGTAGCAACTCTAATTACTATTATGATGATGATGAGTATGGGGATTAGAAAAACAAGGAATTATTCCAATGGCAAAACGCCAAGAAGAGATAGAATCGTTGCAACACTTGCGAGTAATGGGCGTGTTTGCGGAAGACGTGGTAATTGTGGAGGAGACAACAATAGAAGCTGAACCTCTTGAGCTCAGAAGACTACTACGACAAAAAGCATGGACAAAGGCCAAGGCGGCCGCACCAACAATTATTGCGGAAGGTGTGGTGGACGAGCACGGTTAGCATGATGTAGACATCGATGAATCCGGGCGGACTGGACATGAAACTAAGGAGCATAGTTCGAAGGTAGTACGAGAGAAGGCAGCACTTGAGGGTGACATCAGCAGGTCACCACATTTGCGATGATGACTTGCATATGCATCTTCGTCAAAGCCACTGGATACTCAGAGTTGGAGTCCAACAAAGGGGGACAACCACTTGCAGCCAACACAGTAGTGGATAGCCAGCAGGAGGCAAAGAAGCAAACGGTTTGGCGGAAGTCCAACAAACACAGCTATCGCAGCAGGTACAATTCTTAACAGAACTTCCCCTATCCATGCCACCCAAGGCACGTCACAATGGCCATCAAATTGTAAAAGAAAAATCAACGGTAATAGGATAGAGGAGCAATTGAAAAGGGCATCAGTTGTTGTTGATGACAATGTACCAATTCGAGTTGTTGCTAGGGAGCACAGCATACCCTCATCCACATTAAGAGGCCATGTTTATGGCAAAATTTTATATAGAAAGAGGGGTAGAAAGGGTGTGTTAACAGATGCATAAGAAAAAGAGCTAGTGCAGTACCTAATCAAAATGCAAGACCTTGGATTTCCTTTGACAATAGGTCAAGTGCAAGAGAAAGTTGGTATTCTTATTGAAGGTAGAGTAACTCTTTTTAGGGATGGAGTGCCAGGCCCTGGTTGGGTGAGATGTTTCAAAAGAAGACATCTAGAGTTAGCAGTACGAAAACCCTAAGCTCTAGACCAAAACTAAGCTAAAAACTTGTGTCTAGAAATAGTTGCATCCTTCTATGACAATCTACAAATCTTATACAACAATCACAACTATGGAGCACATCAAATCTGGAATTGTGATGAGACAGGGGCCCAAACTAGTAGAGATGGTGGAGGGTATGTAATTGCAAGGAAAGGATCTAGGAATGTGTAGAAGGTCACTCCAGATCAAAGGGAATGGATCTCAGTCTTGCCCTGCATCAATGCTAAAGGTGAGAGCCTTCCTAATTTCTACATTTTCAAAGGCAAGAGAAAGACTAGGAATTCCCTCAAAAAGACAGGAGAGAAAGGTGCAATTCTGGCTATGCAAACCAAAGCTTGGATGACGAATGAACTATTCAAAGTTTGGATGGTTCATTTTTTATTCAAAGTGTCCAAGTTGTATGGCATTTCAGCAACCAATAGGCATTTGCTCATACTGGATGGCCATGGATCTCATGTGACTATGGAAGTTATCAAACTCACCATGTCCAAAGGCCTAGATTTATTAACCCTCCCTTCCCACACTTCCCATGCCCTACAACCCTTAGATGTCACATGCTTCAAGCCATTTAAATTGTCCTTCAAAGCCTACAAAGACAAGTGGACATTAAGTCACATAGGACAAGTGCCCATTAAATAGGATCTAGCGTAGTGGGTGTCACAAGCTTTAAAAAGAGCATTATCTACTGAAAACATTACTAAAGGATTTCAAGCAACTAGCATCTATCCTTTAAATCCAAGAGCCATGGATTCCAAGATGGGCCCTAGCACAACTTATGAGAGGCAACAAGGGAGATCAACCAATGTGCAGAGCCCAGGAAGCCCAAATCCTAATTAAGAACTAGGTGAACTACAGGAATGGGAACTACAGGAAATAGTGGATGACAAACCATTTGATTTGCCTAACTATTAGTAATACTATGTCAAAATAGATGAGGAGCAAGACGATCTGATGCATGAAGACGGACAAGCACATGGAATGTCAAGTGCTGAAGATGATGAAGACGGACAAGTACGTGGAATGTCAAGTGCTGAAGATGACAAAGCTAATGACGAGTGGGAACATGGCCAACACAATGATTTCAGTGATTTGTTGCAGCTGCCACGTATTTAGCTACCCCCAATATCCACCACAAGAATGGAGCCCAAAATTGATTACCAAAAGTCTATACTATTGACAGAAGAGTAGCATGTCAAACATCTTGAAGCTATGGCTGCCAAGAGGGAGGAAGCTACATAAGAACGACAAAGATGATAACTAGAGAAAGAAACAAACAAAGAAGTGAAGGCCTAGCTAAAGAAGGAGAAGCTACAAGCTAAGTGAGCGAGGGCAGAAATAGCTAGAGCGCAAAGGAAATAGAAAGAGTTATGGAGTGCTAAGAATGTGAGAGCTCTCGGGGACAAACTACATGCAACAATAAAAGCAAATCTTCATGTGGTTGGATACAGGGCTCCTTATTGCGGAAGCGCCCTCCAAGTTTGCAGAGATAACCAAAAAATTGCAATACAAAGGAGAGTAGCGAAGAAGAGGGGTGAAGACACCACTTGCTTCCCACCTTTGCAAGAGGTGCAACCTTTGAGTTTGAATACAACTTTCACTACACATCAACACATGTACAACCCTCACATTTTCAAGTACCCCTAGTTGTCTTTAATAGTGCAAGCATCAAGAGCTCCAACAAGAAATGCAGTTCAACTCCGTTACAGCAATCCGTAGCAGTGACCATGCAAGAGGTTAGAATATGTAGTGTGCCATGAAGAAGTGGCAACAAGGACATTGGAGCACACTACGAAAGAGACCAAGCTAGGAGGTCATAGCAACCACGGTTGGAACGGGCGACAAGACTGTACAACATTTGCATACAAAGTGGCCACTTCACCGGTGAGCACACAATAAGGAGGTCACGATATCAGAGGTTCGAAATACTATTCATAGGCGTACCTGCAGTAACATAAGTGATTTGCGAAATGAAGAAGCAACTGAAATTAACTACACGAAGGAGACAGTCAATCACTTGTAATGTTGAAGCTGGTGCTGAGGAAACGGCCATACTAGCAAGCAACCTAACACACTAAACAGAACGCCAGGTCTACTTGCTTGAATTGAGGTAACAAGGAACTGAGGAATTGAAGATGTATTTTTTTCTATATGAAGCAAGATTGTTTCAACATCCATTGAACTCAAATGGTCCATAGTATCCTTGCAGAATTAATGATTCGACTGCCTTTCTAGCAATCCCTCCAGCTGATTCAATCTACGACAAACCATGGGAGAGAACCGGGGACCACTAAAAGAATGACAGTCTGTTGCTCAAGTAGGGGATGAAAGTTCGGCCAGCATGAGGATAGATGGGAGGTGCTGGGACCACCAGAGAAGGCAAGGGCGAGGATCCCAGCATTTGGTCTACCCAAGGGTAGGTAAGGGAAGGTAGGGATGACATTGGTGGAGTAGAAAGAAAGGGACAAGATAGGGCAGGGAAGCAAAAGGGAAGTGAATGAAAGGGAGGGACAAATGAAGGGCAAGTAGTGATGTTGTTGCAATTTGAAGCAAGCTAAGCAATAAACCCCATCATTGCAAGAGCATAGACTCGTCTGCACCTAGGAACGCCACCAACCAATGCCACTTCCCTGGTGATGCAAATTCTACCCCGGCCTGTCCATCTACATGACTCCATATACATTAGAGAAGTCTACTACTTAATCACTACTCTTCAAACAAAGTACTGAGGAAACGCCAATTCTGGGAGCAAGTGCAGGATTGCAAGCAACCGACTAAGGAACTTCCCACCTTCGAAGCGGGAGATCAACATGTGTGTGGAGGAAGGTATTAGCACTTCATGCTTTGCCAGCTTGTAGTGCCAAGTCCTGTGGTGAGGCTTCTTGAAATTGGAGGCACATAGAGTTGTCATCAACTTTGATGCGCAACACCACTGACGAATCTGTCAACAAACTTCTAAACAGCCGCTCATCATGCTAGACAAACGGATCAACGTTGCTGCAGAGGAGCTAAGAAAAGTAAAGGAGGGTACCAGCACTAGAAGATAAGTGTGGGCCGATTTTCTTTTTTTGAATTCTACTACAGTGTGTGCGATGCAGACAACCTATTTATGTTGTTTTTGAACTATTTTGCTTTCTTTTTGAACGTCTTCCAAGCAGCTTCCAATGTATAGAGCGTTCCATATTAGAAATGCCAATACACTACAATAATTTCATCTCAAGCTTTACAGTGGACATAGCTCACATGGCCATCACTCACTTTTTTATTTCAATTGGAAGCTTTAAAGACTTCAATGAACAACTTTGATGTCTATATTTATGACTTGTTGGATTCACTTGCTCTATTCAGAGGAACTTCTGGGTTCATAATTGTTGTGGCCTATAAACATGAATAGATACCTATACACCTTTATCTTTCATAAATCATATTTAATTCATTTTGACCCAGAAAATTCCGCTAAAAATTGTCACTGAAGTGCTCCTTATTCTTCTTTCCACCAAAAATATAAATATCTTGTTCTGACTCACTAATTTCTCCACAAAGTTGTTATTTTCCTTAAATGGGCGCTTTAAGAGTAGACTACCGTAGCACTTGTCAAAAGAGACTTTAGTTATGATCACATATTTTGTTTTTTGACTCAGGATGTTGATGATGAACTTAGTAGAAGGTAGAAAAATGCATTTAAACATTGCCTTTATGGTGCAATTTTCCTGTATCTTGATAATAATGAGAACAATCAACACGATTGAAGGCAGGCAATTGACCCTTCTAGTGAATTGGATTATTAACCCCTCACAGCCCAAGGAGCCTGTTTTGGGCCTCTCACCTATTCAATAGGTCAAAGTTATAACTTCATTTTCCTACATTCTCACAAGCATATTTAAGTGAATTTCATATTATGATATTCATATTGAATGGAGAAGTTCAAAAGTACAATTGACATCATGTAATGAGTTTGATGTATAGTACAATGCATATTGTCAATCAGAGTTCAAACTTGTGAAAAAACTATGAAAAAAGTACAAAAATTACTTGAGCCTTGAGGGGTTAACCTAGTTTTGAACACAATCTCTCTTTCTCATCGTGATGAGCAACACAGATGATATCAAGGAGCTTGAAGAATGTTGGCTCATAAGTTACATTTGTGGACTAAGAGAGGAAGAAGAGTGAACAAGAACAAGCTAATTGAAGTTGGTGGTCGTTCTGATGGTAAGATATGCACTATCTATATCAACTAATATGCATTGGTTTGCAAGTCATTTAAGTTACTTTTACTTGTCTTGCATAGTTGAATTTTAACCCCTCAATGACAAGGTGGACGTTTTTTGTCTAATGAATGACAAAGAATTCTCATGTGCAGGATAGAAGTGCAACTATTCATCCTTGGAATTAGGGGTGGAAATAGAAGATCTTCTACATTAGTTTGACTCCCAATGAATATTTCTGATTTTTTTAAAGTAGGTGGTGTCACACAGTTCCAAAATGGCTGATTTCCACAGTCACCAGTCTGGCGTTTAAGGGTTATTGTAACAAATTCTGTCTTGATCAAAGTATTTGACATAAAATCTTTCAAACCTGAATCTAGACTTCTTATTATGAGAAATGAAAGTCTAAATGATCCAACATCTGTACTAACATCTACAGTAGGTAGATGATATTTTTGATTATGGACATTACTCTCCTACGAGCAGGGGTGGTAAGATAGTACTGATGAGTTAGTGATGCTGGCAACAAAGAATTCACAGATAATGGTTGGAATTGAGTCAATGAAATCATTGGCTAAGTTACTACAAATGCAAACCATCTCCTATGATTCATGGAGGGTATCAACGCAACATGTTTCATACTCTAGTGGAGTCCAAATGAAACGTAATGTAACAAAACTGATATCAGCAAGTGGAGAAAGTACTCTGACTAGAGTTTACAGATGAAGGCCTTCAATTGGGTGTCAGATTAAACTCTACTCTAGAACCAAAATGTTCAATGTTGTACTGGATTCCTAAAAAAAATTTACGCAAAAGGATTTCTTGGAGGGATACCTATGCAACAAATTAATGGCTAGATATGAATATTGTTGATTTTAAGGTACCTTATTAACTTTATTTTCAGAATTCATTGCTATTTTGATCTCTGATGTCACAATCACATATTCAATGCCACTGTGATATTTTAACAGAATTCTCCATCAAGAGAAGGATCAAAGTGTAAACACTTATTCAGTTAAAGAATGTTATAATTTCACATACTGCTAGTACCTCAAATCCATAATGTAGGTATTACTTGGTGCCACATTGTCTTTCTAGTTATTCTTGAATTGCAACTTTAGAAATATTTCTCCAACTCATAACCCCTAAACACCCAAGGCCTTTTCTTAGCTTCTAGGAATTTGCTCTAAAATGAACAAAAAGACAACATTTTGATAAGTTGTATCATTTTTTTTGGAATTGTAATCATTCAAATTCAAACTAAACATGTTAGAGATCACATGGGAAAAGAAAACACATCAATATCATTTAAGGATTGAAAGATTATAATGTTTGATCATGAGGGTGCTAGAACTGCAAAAGTGATTTGAAGTCTTTCAATCCTCTTTTTACATGTCAAATCTTAAAAGTTGGTCACAAAAAATATATGAGGTTAGAGGGCCTAACATGTATAACACCAACCAATCTATGGCTTGGCAAAATCTACTCTACAATTTTTCTAAATGAATTTCTAATGTGATTTTTTCTCCAAGATCTAGTGTATTTTGAGGCTCAATTCCAAGAGCCTTCAACACTATGGAATGTCAAGATTGCAATGTGCACCCTTGCACAAAATCTTGAACAAGAAAATCAAAATCAACCATTTTCAAAATCAGATTTTTGATGCTAAACCTGGAGTTCAATAAGAATTTTTTTAAAACACTAAATACTAAAATTACAAATTGTTTATTTTTTATAAAACTTTAAAGTATTGTCAACACCAAAATTTGGTGCCTTGGACATTTAGGGTTTAACCCGTAAAGTCTCAAGGTCATTTTTCTATCTAAAGTGACTCAAAACTAGTAGTTCTACTAGGTTCATCTAAGAAAAAAAATTAGAATTTAACCACACAATCATATACTTCACTGGTCTCAAATCATGTGGTAAAATTTTTCATAAAGTTTGAACATAAAAATTGGAAGATATTTGCATTCAAAGTTGGAAAAAAAATTTGAATCCTAGTATCCAATTTTAGATGACTTTGATAGCCATTTGTAGAGTTTTTTTGCACTAAAGACTTTGAATTTAAAAAAACTTTTGTATCAAAGAATTGAGTTGAAAATCTAGGATAATTTTTTTTTTAAACTTGATTTTCATTCTTTAAAAATTTGTTAAGTAGAAGTAGGTCCAAGATTGACAAAAAAATCTAAATCATTAATAGCTCTAAGATGGGGTTGAAACACTATAATCCCAATGGTGAGATTGTTTTAGATGGGGTTTTAGCCCACCACACCTTAAAAAAGGACTTTGGGGGCCAAAACTTTTGCTCCCAAGCACCAACTGAAATAAAAATTGTATTTCCCAAAACCTAATATGTTTTTCTATCTTCACAAAAATATTCAAAAAATCATGATGAATATCGAAATTATAGGAGCTTCCCCGAAATCCATTTTGTCCCTTGAGGGAACAATGGGACTTTAGGGATTAAATTGGCAAGAATTGTCTTCAACATCTGGTACAAAATCCCATAGACTTGCAAATTTAGATAGGAAAAGACAAACATTTCTATTTTTTTAGTACTTCTAGGAGGTCTTTAACCCTTTAAATAACCAAGATTTCATAGCTAAAAAATCCCCAATTCAATGGATTATATTGTGGTCAAATATAATTCAAATGGTGCCACATATTTTAGACAGAGAATGAATGAAGAGCATTGCATTTGTTAGTCAAAAGTAGACAAATCAAAATGAAAGAAACTCCATATTGCTCAAATTTGCAAGAAAAAATATGAGGCCAATTTGGGCCTTCAAAGCTAAGCCGCACTTCACCTCCTTTGGCTCTTGCTCTTGTTCTAACTCCACTTCAAATGTAGGATCTTCAATAGATGTCAAATGCAAACTAACTAAAAAAACATAGTTATGAACAACCAAATACAATCTAGAGATCAATTGGCAATAAGAAATACTATAGTAGTTCACCTACAATACCCTAATAGCAATTCATCAAAGCAACTTCACTTCCTTGCATCATATAGCTAGAATAAGCGCAACAAGATAGATAACCCAATACATATACTTCACTAAAGCAAAATGAACAAAAACTTACAAGAAGTATTTCTATTTGAGATTTTATTAATTCATAGTATTTAGTGCATAATTTGATACTCATTGCAACTAGCAGATGTGCCCATGGGTTTAGGGTTGTGCTCACAACCCATACCCTAAATCCTAAAACTTGGATTTATGAATTTGTGTGGTTATAAGTACGATCTGACTCTTCAACATTGATAATAAGGTAAACCAACCCATCACTGTTCATTGCCCAATTCCGTTCTCCTTCTTTTGGCTCCAATTCTATTCATTCAAACATTCAAATTTGTTCAAAAAAATATGTAAATCCGTTTAAGATTCTAACGAAATCAATGTACTAATGCCAAATGGATAACATGTCAATCCACTATAAGAAACACACGTTTTTGTGACGTTAGACAAAAAACATGGTGTGCTTTTGTAGATAGAAGAACATCAAAGACTCTCAAGTAGTGGATGATAGAATTGTGGTGGACGTTGCACAAAACATATGAATGTCAAAGTTGACAACTATGTTGTATAAGACATCCAGAAAAACTTAGTCAAGTTTTTGTAGACATCCTAGAAAACATGAAAGTTAGTACAAGAGAAAGGGGTGATTTTAGTGAGTTTTTAAGTATAGTCGTAGATTTAAGCTTGTAAGTGATGACCTTTAAGGAGATTTCTAGTAAATATTTACTAGAAATACATGCGTGTCTTGTAAAATTTTATTGAAAATCTTTTAAAAGGTCACTATTTATAATCTTATGTTGAAGACTGTACTTAAAAAACTCACTAAAAACACATGTTTCCCTTATAGTGAGTGCCACATCACCAAGGGCTTATAGTTTGACTGTAGTTAAGTTTCTTAAAGTTATTGGTGGTTGAAGTAAAATGTTGACCAAGTGTAAAAAAAGAGGGAAATAGTAGCCGTATGGCATGCTTGTGCAAAAAAAAAATGTGGCACCTAACATGGCATCCAATGAGGATGACGTGGTGTGCCATGTCAACACACTTTAACGCCATTTGAGAATTTTAACATTGTTTTTTGCAACATGAACTAAAACATCAACTTAGTCCTTAAGACGTTTCCTACGATATCAACTTATACAACTTTATATATGTCATATTGTTTCATGTATCCCATATGGTTTGTCTTCTCTACTACCAACCCACTTGTATAAATAGCTTGTATTCTCATATCAATATACTTACAATAAGTGGCTTCTTAAGCCATGCAACATAGATGGCAAATATGGTGTATTGTGTATGACATATATGTATGATATATTGTATATAGTGTACTATGTATTGTATATTATGTATGGTGTATTGTATATAGTGTGCATCTAAGTTGATTTCACAAAATGTAAAGACATCTAAGTTGATGTTTCAAAAATTTTGAGACTGCACATCAAACACATCCTAGAAGACATTGTTCGTGATGTACCATGTTTTTGCAAACATGTCGTAGCACACAATGGATGCTACATGACATTCAAAAGAATTAATCTCATATCATAGTTGATGTCCAAAAAAACATGTGTGCGTCATAGTATAGACATCCAAATAGACAAGACATAGGGCATAATGCATTTGATACCTCATGAATTTTCCTTTACCACATCATGTGGTTGCCATGTCAACAAGGACCTAGATGAAAAAGTTGATGACACGATAGTCTCCCTCCATGTGGAGGTGATGTGACTAGAAGAAATCTACGTTTGCCTCAACAAAATGTATATGACGTGTTTGTTGAGACAAATGCAATTTGTCAATGTTTTTTTAGCGTTTTTTAACACAGATTGTGCATTTGCCTTAACAAACATGTCATGTAGATTTTGTTGAGGCAAACACAAATTTCTTCTTTTGTGTGGCTACCACATTTGGGGCACCTTTTTTTGTCCCTGTTTGAGCAAATGCCACACTAAAAACAGAGCGAGTTTTCTCAAATTTTTGTGTGTTTTTGCCATGTCAATTTAGACAAATTTTGTTGAACATCCATGGGGCATGTGTGATGTTAGAAAAAAAATTCCATGTTAATGAGTATGTCAAAAAAATGGGGGTTTCTTCTAGTGATCCTTAATTAATGAGTACTTAATTCCTAAATGCCCAAGCCTTTCCAAGTGTGTTTTGACTATGAAAAAAGAGCATAGTCTTATAGTTATTCTCAATGGAAAAAAATGTTTCTTTGTCAAAATCTAATCATATGGATGTCTAAATAGCTTGCTTATTAGTGTGCATACCAATTTCGAGAGCAAAATTGCATAGAAGTTGTGAGATTATAACAAGAGAAATGTACATTTTCTATTTTTAGTATGTTGCCCCTCCCCACAATGTTGCATATAAGAAATTTGCATATAAGACTTTTGGGGGATTGGAGGTGACATGACCAACTAAAAATTGTGTTAGCATGCTTCCAAAAACCTAAAGTTCAAATGAAGAGCTATCAAACTTGTTACACAATCCACCTTGCAATTGTTGAAATGCAATTTTCTTTATAAGTAAAAATTGCAATTAACTCCAAATCAACATTTGTATGTTAAAATTTTCAATGGTGAATATCATGAAAACACTTTACTCTTTCCATGGGGCCATTTTCAAAGCAAATGGATAAGTGCAATTTTTTAGATCTCAAATCAAGTGAAATTGGAAAGCTTTGCTAAAAGCCAAGAAATCAAGTAAAATTTGCAAGCTTTACTCTTCCACTAAGATACATATATGCCTTTGAGGACCTTTCAAAAATCAAGTATTTCTCTTTTTCTGTGAAAAATAAAAAATTTTAGTAGTTAACCTTTGAAATTGCCCATAAAAATTTTTAAACTAGTCACAAGAATTTAAGAGCCCATCCCCAAATGAGCTTGAAATTTCAAATCAACCACATAAGGTCAGTTGGGCAGTTAGGGGTTAAGTGCCAATAGCTAGATATATGGAAAGGTAGTTAAGTATTCGGGTGGTTATGGGACACTCATGCCTCTACTCTATGGATAGTGTTGTAATTTATGGGTTGACCACTTCAAAAATTCACAAATATTACAATTTTAATTGGAAAATTATAATTCCACTTGGGTTTGATATGTGAAACAAGCGCACACATCTGAAAAATATGTGCCCCTCTTGGAATTGGCCCCAAGATACTCAAATTCCAAATGAGGGTGGTAATAGGCTTGTCTAGCTTAGGTGTACTTGCCCTACATGATAGTTTTTTTACTGCAAGGCCACTTGCCCATGTGGGTCCATGCCCTTATTTAAGTTAGTCTATTGTGCCACTTACCTTACCTTTGATTAACTTAGGGCCGCTTTACATTTGGAGTCCAGGCCAATTTGTTGTGTCAAAGGCTAAGAATCCTCACTTGTGATCAAACAAATTGTTCAAATTGGTCCCAACCCCTTTATACTTAGAGGTTGGGCCAATTTGGTGGAATGAAGTATTTATTCAAAAAAGACATGATCTAACATGGCCTGGGCTTGTTGAATTGGGTGCAACAAAAATGGGAGGCCAATTTTTGGCCTAGGGGACAATGTCAAATTTCAATTAAATTTATTTTTCTTATAAAATATTATTTTTTTCAACAAATGTAATCCGATGGAGTTTGTGCAATTGGCCTCAAGGAAATTTGGCCCAACCTCTAGGTGTAAAGTGGCCTTGAAAAGTTTAGATCCACTCTCTCTCCTTTCTAGATTTTTTTGAATCGGCTTAGCTTCTTGGCCTTCAAGCCATTACGTATGGGAGAATTGGCCCCCTTTTTATTCTTATTCTAATGAGTAGTTGAGGCCGACCCTTACCCCGAAAGGGACTGAAATTTTGTGCAATTGGCCTCAAGGAAAATTGGCTTGGCCCCCTAATCCCTATACGACATAGTGGACATTTTCTATTCGATGAATGACAAGGAATTCTCTTCTATAGGACAAAAGTGCAACTATTCATCCTCGAAATTAGGGGTGGAAAGGGAAAATCTTCTATTATAGTTTGACTCCCAATGAATATTTTTGATATTTTTAAAGTGAATGATGTCACATGGTTCCAAAATGGTTGATTTCCACGGTCTCTAGCCCGGTGTTCAAGGGTTAACCCTAGAAGGACGCTGCGGACAATAAGTGTTTGATGGATGACTTTGCTTGAGACTGTAGGATGGAAAAAAATGTTTTTTCATCCATTTTTGTAATTTGGAGGTACTTGAGTACATGTTTAGTGAATAGTATTGCAAAGTCTCTCATTATGGTATTCTTGATTTTTCTAAAGAAGAAGATGCTTAAAATACAGATCACCCTTGTAGTGTATTTTGACCATTTTTTGCTATTTTCTCTTGATGGTGAATTAAATCCATAAAAATGATATTTTTTGAATTTGGGTCCAACTAATGAAATGAAGCTTATCAAGTTCAGTTTCTACTCCAATTGAAAATTTTGAAAAATTCATAAATTTCCATGCTTTATAGCAATCTGAACTTGAGGCCTATAACCATGGTTTGTTGCTTTTCTAATTTTAGAGTCACATGGTAACTTTGGTTTATACCAAGATGTTTTGCATTGTAATATACATCTATGTTGAAAATTTCAGATTTTTTGAGTATATTTTGTATTTGATCTGAATTTTCTTCATTTTTTTCTTAAAAAATTCACGGTAATTTCAATTTTTTCCAAAATTTTTTATGACTTGTAGTATACATATGACTTCATCTCTGAAAAATAAAATAAAACAATTTCATTCATATTTAGTTGCAAAATGGCAGCAAATAAAGTGATGGATAGGGAGGCTTGAAATCAGTGATCATGGGCCCGTCCTTCTAGGGTTAAGTGTAAAGCGGCCCTTAGTCAACTCTGAAATTCCAATAGTACTTTCTTCTGCCACCAGCAAAGTGTTGAAATCCCGATCAGGGCGGTTTCGCCCCGGCCCACCCTGCCGCGCGTCCGCGTCACGTCCACAGGGCTGCTTCCCATTCGTCGTTGACACGTGGTGTCTTCCCACGGGCAGATGAAATACGCGCTTGCTCCACCTTTCTTCCTATTGTTCGAACTTCTCCCGCACCGGCTGTTGCCGATGCATGGCTATGGTGGACTCGACGATCTCGAACCTGGAAAATTATCTTGTGGCTGTCGAAGGTTCCGTAAATTCTCGATCTCCTCTGTATCCCAGCTTTGTGTGTGAGAATTTTTTGGAACTCTTTCTTGCCTTCTATGCTTGGCTATGGCGGACACAATTTCCAGTTTGCGCATGCGGCCTTAACACAAAATCGGTGGAATATTTGTACTTTCTTTGTAGGTCTGCGTTAGCATGATGAATTTACGGCGGAGGTGGAGTGGTTTGCTCTTTTCTTAGTTCGGAGAGCAGAAAGTCGGTTTGATTGGAGCAAATAGGGCTCGGTTGCGAAATGGCGGCTTCCATCTCGGGTTTGGTCGCGCAAAAGCCGTGGGATCCTTCCGTTTTTTCTCGGAGTTCGAAGCAAAGGAGGTCGAAGCTTCAGGTATGGAGTAGCAAGAAGTTCATTTTTGGAGTTTTTTTGGTTTTGTTGACGGATTCCTAGCTCATAGTAAGAATTGAGTGACAGAGCCTGTCTTAGAAAAGACGATGTTTCTCCTCGGAGGAATCTCAGGGATTTTTTTTTAAGTGCGTAATTAGACCTTAATCTGCTGCCTATGACAGAACTGCTAGTCATAAGCTGATTACTGCGCACAAGCTCATCAATTGACCTTTCCTTAGTCGTGTACTGGATAATTTTCTTCACACGAATAGAAAATGAAGCACTTCGATTGTTGATGTAGAACGATGTCGTGCGGGGGTTCACCGCGGCGTCCTGCTTTGGACTAGGGTTTTACCCAAGGCGTGAGAGTTCGAGAATCTCGAAAGTCTTTGACTATTCAAGCATGGAACAGTTTGTTTGCAATTTTGATTGTGATAACATAGTGAACCTCACCTCTCACATTCCCATGTGGTATTGGCGACTATCATGAAGGGAACCGAACTGTTCAGGAAAATTTAAAATCATGGGATCCGGTAATGGATGATTTCAGTTGACGTTTTTATTCGCCATCTTAAATTTTGTTTGAATATGGTTTGCAGAATTCATTCAAAGGTGATGAGGTGAAACTGAACTGTAGATTCATTACTCGTCGGAAAGCGCAGCTCTCTCAATGTGTGTCTGTTCTGGAAAAGCCTATCGGCAAAGCAGGGAACTTTGGTCCAACAGATGGGAATGGGCAGTTAAATCCCGCTATAGCAGCTTTAGAACGACTGATTCAGCAGGCGCAGGGTCAGGAAGAGAAGACATCTGATCCAAATTTCCGAAATGGAAAAGGGATTGAGCATACCGTGAATGAGCTTGAATTTGACCTTAATATTGTCCTCAATGCTTTGAAAGCCAAAGAGACAGAGCTTGGGGAAGCTGAACAGGCTGTGAGGGCTGACCAATGGGATGTGCAAAGGACTCGGTCGGCATTGCTAAACAGGGAGAAGGAACTTGAAGCTGCCTACAAAAGCCACTCGATTAAGCAGGAAGAGCTTCAACGTGCACATGAGGTCTTTTTGTCTAGAAGCCAAGCGTTAAGAACTGCGGAAGAGGTGAGCAATATGTCAGTCGTAGGTTTCCTATTGCAGTTTTCCTCTGCTGTTTGATAGATACCAGTGAGGGCATTGCTGAGGATTGGTCTCCCATTTTCTGACGGATCATGTTGAACATTTTGGGTCATGATGTGGGTCACACTATTTTTCTTGAACATTATTATTTTATTGCTCTGAGTTGGTATGGTGCTTCAATTGATTATATGTTATGAGTATTTATGTGGAAATCGTGATGGAGCCCTCTTGTTCTTACTTCGTTTGTATTGAATGATTCAGATGAGATGATACTGGATACTGTAAGGCCTTCTTTGTGAATGAGGAAATTTGGGGGTTGTAATGAGTGTTTCCCACACGAAAGAATTTTGAGACAAGGTTATGTGTGATTATCTTATACTGTGAGAGCATTTCGAAGGGCCCAGTATGCTTTAGAGCTTGTTATTGCCTAGAGATTTGTATTAATGGTTTGATGAACTCGTGCAGGTGGTAAACCAAAATAATGCTGAATTAGAAGATGCGCAAAAACAGCTAGCCAAGAAACAAGATGATCTTAGGGAACTCCAAAATCAGTTGTTAGAGAAAGACGGAGCTCTTGAGGAGGTAGCCTCAAATCTCTCGTTGAAAGAACTGGAGCTTGAGCGAACAAAGGATCTTCTTTCCACGAAGGCGGCTGACAATGAGTCGCTGCAAGCATCTTTACTGGACAAGGATTCTGACTTGGGAAAATTGCGAGAAGACAGGGATTGGAAGCAAGACATGCTGCGTAAGTTGGAAGCTGAGTTAGTAGAGAGGACCGAGGCGTGGTCAAGTGCACAGGATGACTTGAGAAGCTTGGAACAAGAATTGGCCAGCAGTAAGTTCAGAGGAAAAGCCCGTCTAACTGAGCTTTCGCAACTTAAAGTCTTGCTCACCGAGGTGCAGGCGGAACTTTCTGAATCCCAATCGACGGTAGCCAGTCTTCGTCAGTCTGTTGATGAGCAGAGCAAGTTGATTGAGCATCAAGAGAAGGATCTTGCATCTAAGAGAGCCATGCTAGCTTCTTTGGAGAAGAATCTGGAATCTGCTCAGAACGTGCTTGAGAAGGAGCAAGAACACACTAGGCTTGCCAGGTTATCTTACGAAGCTCTTCAAGAAGAGCTTCGACGGGATAAGGAGGCCAATTTTGAATTGCAGGCAGCCCTATCAAGCGAGAAGCGTAGGGTACAAGAATTAACGCAAGAGTTGAATGTCTCGACGAGGCTCTTACAGGAAAGGGATTCACTACTGTCTGATACAGAGTTAGCTTTGCAGTTGAAGGAAACCGAGTTGGTGGGAACCAAATTGGAGCTTCAGAACGTTAAGTCTGAGCTTTTTTCAGTGAAATTAGCTCTGAACCAGAAGGATATTCAACTTCAAGCAGCTCAGGAATCCTTGAAGTCGTTGCAAGAGGAGGTGATGCATGTCAGAGGCCTACTGCAAACCAAGGAGGATCAGCTATCCAAAGTGTCGCTGCTTTTGAGGAAAAAGGAAGAAGAGGTTGCCATTCTACGGGTTGGCTTAAATGACAGCCATTTGCAGCTCAACCAGGCCACATCTGTGGTAGAACAAATCACTGAACTTTCTCGAGCACTTGTTCAGGACTCAAGTTCAAGTCAGGATGTTTTGGAAGAGTCAATGCTTATGCGAAAAACATCAGAACTTGTTTCCACAAAACGAGCACTCTTCGAGTCTCAATTGCAAGTAGAGCATTTACAGGAGCAGTCCCTCGATGAAGGCCCATGGCAGCGAGAGATCAACGCCTTGAAGGAGGACCTGCAGAAAAAAGATCTGCATCTGCTGGAGGCACAAACTGAACTTGCTAGCAAAAATCGAGAGCTGCAAGCGCTGTTACGTCAGTGGGGTGATCGAGAACAGGATCTTACTTTGCTGCGGCAGGATGTGATCGATGAAGCCAAAGTTTTAAGTCGAGTGCGAATGTTACAGTTGCAGGGTCTAGATGGTGATACTGCGTCGCAACTCTTAGCAGGTGGAAGGGCAAAACTTGAAGCTGAAAAGGCGATTGAAGCCCTTCGTAATCTGACCAACTTGAGCCACAACCTTGTTCAGGAGTGCCAGCCGGGAACAAGCATTGAAAGCCGATCAGACGACGTTTCATCTGCCGAAGCCCAGCTCCCGCAGCATTCGGGTGGACTTCAAGTTCTCGAAAGCGCGGAGGAATTTGGGGATTTGAAAAGCCGGTTGATTGAGAAGGATACGGCCATAGAGATTACCAAGCGTGCAATGGCAGAGCTTACAAATTTGACGAAAAAGTTGATGAAGGAGGCTGGAGTTGATGACCTCGGCTTTCATGGAGCAGCGTCAGCAGGGGCGTAATGCATGGTACTGCTTGTTATGTATCGTACTTAAAGTTGATTTGTCTGAAATTTAGGAAATGAATTTGTCTCTTGAGTCTTTTCGCCTGGCTTTGTCCCAAGTTTCAGGATGATTTACTTCAGCTTATCACCACCAGATCTAGTCAGGGTAATTGTACCATATTTTTCTCTTGCAATAGAATTAGTTCTATTTGTTGTCTGAAAATAGTCTCATCGTAAAGTTACTTAGACTCCTGTCTTTGAACCAACAATCTGGGATAAATGGCCTCCCCTCTTTTGTTGCCTTGTAATTTGGAGCACCTTTTGATTCTTGCGAAGCATGCCGATTCCTCTTGCAAAGACAGGAAGTATTCGTTACATCAAGGGCACTTTTTTGGAATAAAGAGGGGCAATATCTTCATATTTGATATACTAGAGTTCTCCTTCAACTCGTTCAGAGTAGAAATGCTGACCTTGTTTGAGTGAAGTAGTGATGAATTCAATGAATATTGCTGTGAATAATGTTGTGAATAGTTGTCGTGAAGCCCTCTTTGGATGATTCAAATTAATCTGAAATATTGCTGATCAATAAATTTCATATAATTGATGGAAACGTCTCTTCAATACCCATTGCTAATTTCAACATTTCAGCTTAGATCCTGAACTTTTGAGTGGCCACTCTGCTGTGAACTGTTTGCCTGTTTGCCTGCAGGCGGCCAGGGAGTACCAACCCATGAGCTCAGCCCCCGGTGAAAACACGAAAATTAATTATTTATCCCAGATGGAAATTTTGAAATTCATGTTTGGGTTTGGAGAGGGTAAATTAGGTAGGAGAGGGTAGGGGAGGATAGGAAACACAAAACTAACCAACTACAGAATAATGAGGGGCAGATTTTTACTAAGAGACCTAGGCTGATCTCCTAAGTCCAAGCATTTGGATTAGTTCGTCCAAACCCTTTTGAAGAAATCATGTATGGTAGAACCAACCATTATCAACCACTTAAGCATTTTGTGTATGATCTGGAGTAGTAGAAGGTAAACTTAAGATAGAAATCATGGGGTTTGCAATTTATTTGGTAATTTTCTGCCTTGAATTGAAATTACTATGAATTGTAGTAGTCAAAAATTGATATGGACCCATCCCCAATATATAGAGTCTTCCATAATTGTTCATTCAAAGATTACTTTGGCTCTCAAAACCAAATACATGTGTCATGACATTGATGGTTAGAAGATGGTTGGAAATCATGACCAAATGGTTAGAAATCAATCATAGTCTCTATTCCTAGTACCTATAGATTGGCCATGGGGCTTAATTAGTAATAGGTGGTTCTACAATATAGGCCTCCTAGAATCTATTATAATGATGGAGAGAATAGTAAAGATAGTGAAAGAGCCATTTGTCTAGGAGAAAATGGAGAGCTTCGAGAAGACTATTTTTTGTCAAAAAAATGTTATACTTGTTATGAAGAGTTCAAATATTGAATCATGAAATTTACCCAATTTAAAGTTGTCTTAAATTTGACAAGGATGGACAATTATAACAATGGTCCAAGGTATGTTTGGGGAATAAATTCTCAAGAATTCACCATGTTATAGGCCATTGAGAAAGTTTGAAAAGAAATCAATAATATATTTTGAAATTCAACTATACAAAACTATATTAGATTTCTAATGGATTTGTGTGGAAAAAAAATGAGGAAACATCAATTAAGTAGGGTGCAAGATTATAACATTTGAAGTTAAAAGAAGAAATCTTTTTTCTAAGTTATAGAAATGGCTAGCACATCTAAATCCCTAATTTCCCATACAACCATTTTGAAATTGGTATTGCCTAATAATTTTTTATAAAAAAAATGAACACTAACTATACAGTAAGTTTGGAGTTTTAAAAAATACTATTAGAAGAAGTAATGATGATTTTATGATTAAATCCTTGAACATTATTTTAACCTTGTCAATCTTTAGAATTTGTCAGTCTTTCAAAGTTAATACTATGGATAGTATCTATTCATGATGCATAACACTAATTATATTGATGAAAACCTCCTATGTTGAAGTTATATTTTATAGCCCACCTAAGTTTTGTCCAAACTTCGTAAGGAATCATTAGGGTTTAATATGTTAGAGTGAGATTATGCATTACAAACTATTTTTTTCTTTTATCAATTGCATACTAAATCATATTAGTTAGTCGCATGCCAAAATTTGGAAGTTAACCCTTAACCCCTAAAGGACAATTGTCTATTGAATGGACAATCAAAATCCGGGCAGGTTCCTATGAAGTCAATATTGGTTGGATGTTCACGAAATTTTGACACAAGGTGTAAACATGTACCCCCTAAGTGGGAATATAATTTTTTTCCGATTGGGTGCCCGGGTCAAAAGTCATGCTGCCCCGAATTATTTTTTTATCGGGCAGCTTTTGCAAAACTCCTCTTTTATTTCTAAAATTTTAAAGGTATGTAATTTACATGATGAAAGATACAAATGTCAAAAAAAATAACCATGTATAGTGTAAAAATCTCACTTTCACAGGAGTTAAAGTCTGCTGGCCCTGTTGGGCAGGGTCAAAAAAAACTTTTTCTTCTAACTTTGAACGTTATAATCTTTCAATCCGTGCGGTCAAAGTTTCTGAAATTTTTTCCACATATTCCCATATTAGTCTAGTACAAATTTGTACGGTTGAACTTTTAAAAAAACTTTTTTTTTTTTCATATTTTTCTTACTGCCCTAAGAAGTGGTAGTTTTTCACAATTTGTGCCCAAAATGTGCCTCGTCCTTTAGGGGTTAAAGGTCCGCACATCCGAAAAGTGGATGTGCCTTGGTCAATCTTGATTGTAACTTTCAATATAACCATTTTCAATACTTGATTTAAGCTAAGAAAATGAATCTTGACAAGATTTCTTTCTACTTCATCCTAAAATTTTGAAAAAATCCAAAAATTGAAAGAATTATTGTTTTTGCAAGTTTCATATGTTAGAATCCAAATAACACAATATGTTTTGTTTCTCATTCATATGTTTTCATTTTAAAACGAATTTTCAATGTAAATTACAAAATTAAGTTTTTCATTCTAACCTTCATTTATGGTAAAAATTCCAGATTTTTATAATATACATTATAATTGATATAATTTTATTCCCACCTTTAACTTTAAAAATCACAGTAATTTGATTTTTCCATCAAAATTTTTGAAGAAAAAAAAATATAAGAATAAAATAAATTTTTCACTAGTAAAAAATATCAAAACTTTATACATCCATTACATAAAAAGAATAAATTTGGTTTGATAGCCAAATTTGATGTCAAGGTCTTTGATGTGGTTGTTTTGGGGGTTGAAAACAAAATAACCAACAAAAAAAATTTCACACTAATCTTCATAGCTACTTATAAGTCTTGAGAAAATTTCAAATAATTAGGATTGTTTATGATAGCAATTACATTTTCACACAACAAATTGAAATTTCTCTTGATGATTTACACTTCATAGTTTGAAGTAATAAAAATTTAGGATTGATAGTTGAACAAAATCTAATAGGCTACTTTCAACTTAGGCATGATGTTTGACCAAGTGGCAATGGATCTTGTCCTTATGGGGTTAAAGAGTGCTTTAGCAAAAGTTGCCCTACATGCTTGGATCCAAAGTTATGTTGCTTGAAGTTGACTTCCTACCAATAAACCTTCAAGCAACATAACTTTGGATCCAAGCACCAAATTAGGAAAAAAAAACATTATATTCCTATAAAAGTAGTATAGCTTCACAATTTGTGTCAATTTTTAGAAGTGATACATTCAAATTTGACTTCATAGGAAAGTACCCAAATTTTCTTTTGTTGTTTAGAGGTTAATATCTTGTTTTTTCTCAAAAAAATGAATTGAGATCCAATAAAAGTTTGGATCCCTACATAGCTCCCTACTATAGTGGAGGTTTTTGTTTACAATCAAATCTAAGTGCTATACACAAAAAGGTCTCACTTTAAAATTTAAAATTTTGGATGTCTTAAGGAGAAACAATTAGCCATCTCCAACAAATATGTTTAAATTGGCAATTTATCTATGCGAGACTTACTAAGATCTTCCTTTTGGAGGCTAACCCATTTGATCATGAACCCCACCAAAGTCCACATTCCACAAGGCAATAAGACAATAAGCATGTTGGTTCAAGAGCCCACCCCAAAGTCCAATGTTGTACACTACAAGTTTGTTCAACATCCCCACCGAAGTACAATGGAAGAGTGTGCAAAACGTGAATTCAAAGGTGGAGTCAATGCTTGGAGAATACATAAGCAAAGAGATTCTGGTGCAAGGGGTCCTCGATAAAATCAAAAAGATTATCTATGGGTCCTTTCCGTGTTACCAAAGCTTGCAAATAAAATCCTAACCATGCCACCATAGCAAGACGGCCATTCTTCATCTCCTTCACCTTTAAATCTTCGAAAGCTGCAGCATCTTTCGTCAAGCCCAAAGGGTCGAAAAGAGCCCCACCCGGGTAGTTTATGTCACCAGGAAGAAAGATTCCTAAAGGCTCTAATGCTTCAATACCACAATATCTTGCGTACTCTGGTCCAAGCTGCAAAATAGAAAACAGGTTGCGTAAATATGGAAATTTACATAAATAAAAACATCCTATCACCTAGAGATTTTCTCCTTTAGGTCTTCTGTGACACCTCACCAAAGTATGGAATATCAATCCCTGAAAGTATTTTCATTAAAGTGGTCATTAACATCTAATTAGCAAGGTCTCTATTTTCATAGGACTGGTTAATAGTGTTATAAATTGGAGTGAATGCAGGTCGACACTGCTACCGAGAACAGGGGTGAACTGGGAATTCTGATGATTTTACATTAGTTGGTGAACAAACCTAGCCTATCAATGTCATAGAACGCATATAAGGTCAATTCATCTCCAGGGCTGACGACAGATGGAACTAATTCACTAGCTTTGGGGGTAGTGGCGCTCAAACCATACCATAAGAATAACTTGACAGAATGTTATAACAAGAACTCCTTGAGCACCAGCAATATGCAGTCCAGGAATGCCCAGGTAGTCGAGTGTATCACCCTGCAACTCAGCATTCGGATATTTCAAGTAAGCAATGACCATTACAGAAATTTAAGACGTAAGTTGGCTGCTCTCACAGTAAAAACACAAGTCATAAAACGTATCATCTTTCAGTTCATGTGCAATAAGAACAAGCGGCTAATCGCTAGTATCTTTCACAAATAGAATATGTACAATTTTCATGTGATTCCATATAATCCTCAATAAAATCCACTCCATAATCCTCAGAGGTAAAAAAGTTGAAAAATCATACTTGACAATTATAAAATGGCACTGCATTTATCTCATTGTCATAAATACAATAACTTTCTACATTTTCAAGCCAGTGCTTCATGTCACCCTTGGGATATAGACAATATAGAAGAACTGTAAAGTGGAAATATAGGGCTTTCGAGATTTGGACCTGAAGCTTAGCGTATCCAACTTTCCACCAAACAGGCTCTGAAAAATGAACTCCACCAAAGCGATCTAAAAGCTCTGGGATCACTACTCCCAAAGCGGCCAGCATAGCCCAACGAGCATGCAGGATCTCGAAGCTGATCACGAAAAAAGCAACAGCGAAAGGAGAGATTTAGTAAATTCGAAGTGCCCGAATGGCCAAACGTGTCTGCTTTCATATCTACAGGATTGATATAGATTTTCTCGGAAGCTTCAAGGAACGTAATAAAATATGTTGATAGAACGAAGGAATCATATCATACATTTTTTTCAAATGGAAATGTGATTTGAAAGTCACTATAATTGACTAATAGCTTCCAAAGTGAGCTTCATATATTTAGATTAGGCACTTCAGGGGTACAATCTACCATAAAGGTATATGGCAGAAACATAAAATAGAAAATCACAGACATAAGGCTCAAGGAACAGAACACACGATGGTCTATGTGGAAATATTGCACATACTTGAAATACTTGTCGAAGTCTGTAGGATTCCGAGCTAGTCCTAATATGTCGAAGCCGTAGTCACCTGGAGCCTCTCCTCGAAGGTAGTCTGGATAATCATATGGTATTGGCCCTAGCCACTTTGCACGACCTTCCCTATACCACACACTGCACTAACACTCCAATTTTAGTTATTGCTAGTAAAATAATTGAATCGCAATGCTGCGCAACAGGATTAAAGATACAGCAAAATAAAGGCCACTAGTGTACGTGATACAGGCACAATTAACCCCCAAATGACCAGAAGGCTTCGTGTTTCTCGTAGCACTTTTGAGCACGTCATATGTGGACTTCCTTTATTCCATTTGATATACTTTCTGACCAGAACATGCAGTGTTCTTCATTGATCGTGGTCATATAAAATTCGGCCGGGTCTGAAATATATTTTCCTTAATTTGATCAATGGGATTGGTCATTTTACAACCATGAAATCAAAAACCTTTAGGGGTTAATCACTACCTGGCATTTCTTACGTTGCTTTGAGCCTCACGAGCCTCGCCTGCAGCTGCTTGGGCAGCAGCCTTTGTTTTCAGCATGTTCTGTTGGAGTTGCTCACCAATGGAGCTGTTGGCAATGCCTTTAACAATGGTGAAAGGGAGTGCGGAGAAGACTACTACTCCTGCTAGCTAACCACATCACCCGAACAGGCACTCTGAGCAAGGTGGTGAATACACTAATACGGTTATAAGTAAAATTGAATTCTTTCAAAAATAAACTAGAAAAAAGCATGAGCAGATTGGTCATGGAGAGTCAAGATAAGCATGATGTAACTTAGAGAGAAACCTCCCCATGATTCATAAAAAGGCCTCCTTATGATCACCCACTTGCAAGGTGATGATGGTACTAAATAAATATTACTTCATAATTTTTAACAATTCCAAAGAAATTTATGGGGAGGTCTCCCTAAGGCTGACCGCATTAAACCCAGTATCTACCCTCATAGCCGCCCAGTTCCTTTCAACGGGTCACGTGCTTGGAGTGTTCTACGTAAACCCTGAAGCCCTGAGTGGCACTCTTACACTAGTTTCTTGGGCATTCTACATTGATTATATAGCAGCATAAACTTAATGCTTAGTTGCCATCTCCTCATTCCACATCCTCCCATTCCACACCTCCCAATGATGATGTCCGAAAATCACTGAAAGTCTAGTTTTACTGAAAACCAGGGTACATATGTACATCATCTTACATCGAAAGTTGCGACAAACACTATACAGGTTCTGAGACAGGAAACAAGTTGGTTGAAATGGTCCAACTTTTGCAACATGTACAAAACCCCACTCAGAGTAATACTTATTCCGTTTCCATTACTTGAGTGATTCAGCTGATTTCCTGCCAACCAACGTACCTCCTGCCAAGCTGCTCTACATTGAGAATTTTGACCTGTTCGACGAGTACTGCATCCACGCTTCAGCTTCACTTCATCACCCTTAAATGGATTCTACAATGCACAAACATCAATACCCTGACAGTGTGAGCACATATATGTTACTTCATACTAAGTTGCAATCATCTCTTCGAAAAGATTCAGATAGTAAGAAAATATACGTAAAGTTCAACAAAGACATTCGGGGTAAGCTAACAAGTACCATAACGCCCTTACTCAAACCCAAGTCAAGGCATCAAATTCAGATGAGAGGTATTCCAACTGCAATTGACAAACAAATATCCTTATAGTTGATAGTTGATGCTTTACTTCATTTCATTTATGTGCAGTAATATCAGTGTTACATGTTTAGCCCCTAAAAGGCCACAGCCCCAAACAGATTCTCATGTTTTTCTTAAGTACTCTTGATCATTTCATATGAGGACGGATAAATTTTCAATTTCAGTTATTTAAAGCCACTACATGCAATGCTCCACTGAAATATACGTGGCCATATAAGAGTTAGTTTCTCACAATATGATGAATTGAATAGATAATTTTCGAACCATGAATCCCGGTCCTTTAGGGTTAGTTGCAGCGTCATCCTCACGAAGATGACTTCCACCCAAGAAATTAAGCCTGCTCCTCCGAAACGTTACATTCTGTCTCAATTCACTAGCTACGGTATCCACACCTAATTGTGACACCTATTTAAATGCGACACTCCAAAATCTTGCACAATAAAAACTTTTGATTTTGAGAATGCAGACCACCTCAACATCAGAACTCCTGTCGCTTTAGAATTTAGATCATTTACCGCAAAAACTTTGACACCTAATAAATTTTGCACATAGTATCCAAATAATTCATTCTTTGGAGTGCTGGAATCACATTTGATGTGCTAACTAGAGCATATAAAAGTGTCTCAATTCAGTTCGTTCACCAAGGCCAAAAACTCGGACAAACCTCCACCAAGAATGAGTACTACTGTCCTGGCAATGTGTACCTGAAGTTTCGACCTCCATTGCGTTGCACTGCGAGCAAAACCGGATGGATGTGGCGTTTGCAACACCAAACCCGACATTCTTCACAACAACGACACCTCAATTGGGTTGCAGAAATCTAACCACCGTATTTCTTCAAAGGATGAAGGACAAAAGAGAAATGTCCACCGAAATGCGAGAAATTAGGCCCAAATTGGAAACTCCAGATTAACTTTGCGTCGAATCAATCCACCCAATAGTACCGACCCCTCAAACAGACTACCGAAGTGCGCTTCAAGGGCTCAAGAGACGAGAAGGAAACGTGCAGAAATTTCGAGACCCACAGAAGCTGCTGATGGAAATGAAGATTTTCAAGAGCACTGTTTCGCCATGGCTGGCCAGATGAAGAAATTTCAGCTCTATGAGTAGCATGCACATCTATCGCAGCCAATTGGCAAGAAACACTAGAACTGCGCAGTGGCTTCCCTTGAGGAACCCTCACCGTTTTTCCAGGATGGCACAGACGCGCGGCACGAAACAAACTGCCGCCGCGTTTGGCAGCGTTAGTGGTAGTAACCCCTAATTGTGCCCGACCTAAACATAGTAAAATTACTTTTGAAAATTTATAATAAATATTTTAAACCCCTCCAAAATCTCTAAATGATTGGAGCATTGGATCATGCAGAGCTTTGTCTCCTTTCCATTGATACATTACATGATTTTTCCTAAAGTTTCCTCAAGGAATATTCAATTAGATGAAGTATATGTTTCAGAACATTCATTATCCATGCAGTGGATGGCTGAGCACTTGAGGACTAAGGACCGTGGACTCATACATTCAAAATGACTATTTTGATTGATCATACTATAAAGAGTAAAAAATTTAGTGTATATATAAAATTTATAACTTATTCTTACATTGTCCAAATAATGCATGTTGAAGTGTGTTGAAATCCTCCTTCATTTGCCAACAAGTTCAAATAAAAAGAATTTATATTAAATAATGATAATTATATTCAATAGCTTTTAGTGATTATTAAGGGGGCATAAATTTTTTAAATAGGTGACCACATTTTTTACCTATTATTTGACACAATTGTATTGTTGGTGTATATAAAGATTGCACCA
This sequence comes from Straminergon stramineum, assembly GCA_963920665.1. Lineage (NCBI taxonomy): Eukaryota > Viridiplantae > Streptophyta > Bryopsida > Hypnales > Calliergonaceae > Straminergon > Straminergon stramineum. The sequence goes on from OY987272.1 coordinate 3,672,160, forward strand.
ACAAGAGTTTAAGTCATTTAATCATATAAGATTGCACATAATCCAAAGACACATCCATTATAATTTTTTAGTGATTATCGGATGGTACATCTTGAAGATTATGATGTTTGTATAAGTATATTCAAATGTGGAAGACAAAAATATGGAAGGTGCTTTAATTCAATGAACAATATATTTGAGGGAAATTTTCAAATTGATTGTAAAGGAGTTCAACATTGCATACATTTAACAACTCAAAAATGTCTCATTGTATATATATTCTACCCTACAAAATCTTCAATGATTTTTGGAGTTTATGGTCATCCTACACATTTGATGGTCTTGTAAAGGATTATATAGATAGCATATACTTACAAACAAATTAGGGTCAAGATTAAGGTATGAGAAACCAAAGACATAGAAATATGTATGAACACCATGAACACAATATTTGAAAAACAACATTTTTTGGCTTTGAAATGTTGCATTGTAATGAAAGTTATATAGTTGTAGATGTCAATGGTGGAACTTGCTATAATCATCTTTTGTGACGAAATCCAATCACATATCTTCCCTATGTCTTTCCTTTGGAATTGAACAATAACGAAATCCCATTAATGTCCATGTTTTCTTTTATGTTATTGATGTTTTCCTTTGCCATGAACAATGTATTCATGGTTTATTTTGTAAATCACGATCTCTTCATATTAATTCAAGGTCTCAAATTGAATATAAATAATAAAAAATTCAAATTTGATCATCCGTGGTTAATAAAAATAATTTTATGTATTTTTTCAAAATATAAAATGAACGAAAGCTCCAAAACTTCCCCCTCCAAAGAATGCTCATGGTCATAGGATTAAGGTAGACAAGCCCATTTTCGTTCAACCTTTAATTTTGCCATCCAACTTTTGGTCCCAATACCATCTAAAGAATCATCTAAATCCGTAATTTTCTAAATAAATCATTGCAAGAATTACATGACTTAAAAAGGACAATTGTAGAATGTTTTTACACTTGTAAGAAGGTGGCAATAGAGATTTAGACGGTGTTTTTAGATACAGTATATCTGAGGCTAATGACTAGCATTTTGATAGATTTGGAGGGGTGCATGTTGAAGATAGGATCATATGCCTCCTTTGAGCTATGGTGAATACTTACGTACCATTGGAAATGTGGGAGAGCAATTATAGATTGTTTATAGGATGTAAATGACTTCATTCTATGAATGGTTTTGTAATTTTAGGGCAGACCTTTTAAGAAATTCACATAAATTACAATTTTAATCAAAAAAATTATAATTCTACTTAGGTTGGATTTGAGAAACAAACACACACCTCCGAAAAATATGTGTCCCTCTTGGAGTTGACCCCAAGATATTCAGATTATTTAGTGTGGTAATAGGCTTGTCTACCTTAATTTAAGGAAACCCACTCTTAAGGGTCCATTGAATTTATGGTCTAGAATTGAAGAGATTGTCAGACTATCTTCTTCACGAGAGTCCTTAACCTCTATCAAAGCTTATCATCTCAAAAAATTCCTTTGACATCATTACATAACATTAATATGTGTTCCCTACAATACCACACTAAATGCAACTTTCATTTGAATTTCAAATGATTTGAAATTTGTGAGATCTACAAGTCGAAATAAATTTCTTTTTTTCTTTTTCCATAGCATGCATGTGGGATATCTCAACTTCATAATTGAATGAAAAATTAAATGATCTTGAATTTAGTTTGCATCTTTTGGTGGGATGTAAATTCTAGAGTTGGAAACTAGTAGACCAAAAGTTAGAACTTGGATCCACTTCGTGAAAATTTATGGACCTTGCAATATGAAGTTCCTTTGAAATGAATAAAACATCAATAAACCCATAAAAAATTCAAAAATGCCTTTTCTACAATCCAAATGGTAGAGTGTTGCATTGTAACAACAAAGTGTGAGAAGAAGAAAATTAAAAAAAGTTCTAGAACACAATTTTATGGCCTAAAAGATGATTCTTTGTGTCCTCAAGGAAGAATATCCTCAAGGAAGAATGTCCTCAAGTGTCAAAAAAATTCCATTCAAGTGGCAATCCCTCACAAGTCCAACGATAATTTCAAAAATTGAATTTTTGAGGCCGAATCACTCTTAAAGTCATAGAAAATGAATCTAAATTTATATGTGTATGCTAAATTTTGGATTTGTATAAAAAATGTTTATCTAGAAATAAAAATTGCATGTGCAATCAAGTCAAAAGTCAAACCGTAGCAGGTGACTAAAACCTCAAAAAATACATCATGGTTGCAAGGAATTTTTACAGTTAGAAATTCTAGTTTCAAATCTAATTACAAAACATATAACATTAGCTCAATGAAAAATCAAATGAACTGCATCTACATATCAACTATAATGTCAAATCTTAGCTTGACAAAATTGATATATCTTAAAGCTCTTGAATCTAAAAATTTTTGTTTTAATAATATTACAACTAATTGCTATACAAACCTTGATAGTAAAAATTGCTCACTTTTGGATAGAAAATTAAAACTCATGTTTATCACACTTTTCAATTGCAAATTTCAATTTTGAACAAATTAAAAAGAATTTAAGAAAATTTTAAATAGATAAATTATTAAATAAAATACAAATGTTGAAAATTTTAATTTAAAACCTGAAAATTAGAAAAAAAAAATTAAGTTTTATGAGGAATTATATTCTTATATATTTTTTATTTAGTAAAAAATTTATAGTGAAAATTCTAACAAAAAAATTCTTTACCATGAAATTTGTGGTGCACCTTTGCATCGGGACAAGCAATGTATTTAGTAAAGAATTCTATATTATATAATATTTGTGTGAACACAATTACAATTTTAATAATATTTTGGTGATTATATTATAATATCAACATCCTAAATCTACCGAAAACTACATTTACACCAAGATCACCTTTCTATATTCATCCATCATTTTTGTTAGATTGTCAAATTCGTTCATTTAGTGCATAGAGGCACAAAAGACATTCATGCATTTTGGCCCAAAAAGTTTAGGAAAAAGCAAGCACAAGGAAGCATTTGAAAGCTCTGTCTCTAACTTGTTCTTACATCAAAATTATATTCAATGGAAAATATAGTTTTCTCTCCCTAAAAGAATCAAACTCCTTTTCATGACGGATTATTTTATGTTAACCTACTCTAGTTACCCCCTAAAGCACCAAGGCACATTTCGAGCATAAAATTGTCCATAACTACTACTCTATACTCTTTAGGGCAATTAGAAAAAAATGAATTATTTTTTATTACAATTCAACCATATAAATATGTACTAGACCACTATTGGAATATGTGGAAAAATATTCAATTTTTTGACTGCATAGATCAAAAGATTATAACATTTGAAGTTAGAAGAATTATTTTTCTAACCTTGTTTGATAGGGGCAACAAACTTTAACTCCTAAAACAACATTTTTGCATCACACATGGGTGATTTTTTTACAATTAGATCCTATATTATGTTAGGGACATACTTGCAAAATTTTAAAAGTAGTGGAGGAGTTTTGCACATGTTGTCCACATTGCCCAAAAAATTAAAGGCAACATAAATTTTGATTTGGGTACTTAAATAGAAAAAAAAAAAATGATATTCCCAACCAAGATGGATATGTTCACACCTTCTGTCAAAATTTTGTGAACATCCAACCAAAATTGCCCCACTTTATCACTTAAATCCATTTTTGAAAATATTCACATGTTTGCTTACATGTTTGAATTAATTAATTATTCACTAACAATCATCAAACTAGTCATAAAGGAAATTTGCCTCTTAAATATTCAAATGCTATTTCGGATAAATGAGAAATTATTTGGACAAAACTTCGTTTTGAAACACTTTGTTCATCATTCAATTATAGACTTCAAAGCGCTAAAGATTTAAGGTGAACCAACCTATTACCATCCTCCGATTCCAATTCCACCTTCATATATTTGTGGTGTCCGTTTTATACAAGAACATATTCCTTGGGTACACACACAAGGACGGAATTGGGATGAAAATTCATAAAATGACGAATTAGACCAAGTGTGCATTTGAGAGCTTAGAGTCTATGCAATTCATATTTCTACTAAAGTAAGTGAGCCCACTGTGGTTGAAATGAGAGCAAACTCATTGTAGGCAAAGTTACAGTAGTAGCTTACATTTAAAAGCTTGAATGTACACCACCATTACAATTTTGCCCACAATGGGCTCACTTACCTTAGTGAGACCAATGGTAGGCCGGTTCACTTGGTTCACCCGGTTCACCTTCATTCAATTTGAGAGTTAGTTTTTTTTTCATTTTATTTTATTTTATTTTTCTTTGCATTATTTTTGGTTTTTTCTCTTGGAGTTACATTGCCATGATTTCACTTCTTTCCTCTCCTTGTCATAGTGAATGTCATTGTGAAAAAGGCAAAAAGAAAGCACATGGCAGACATATATATTTACTCCTTTGAGTCCAAAAACTCAAGTGTCTTCCCCCTACCCTTCCCCTTCCCTTCCCTTATATTACAGAGACTCATCACAGACAGTCATGTGTGCCGGTGTATGGTAACTACTTACATGTCATGACCCACATCTCACTCAGTTGCAGTGCCAAAACTGAACTGAAGCAACACTGCAGTCTCTGCTTCAACAACTGAATTCACGGACTGTTAACTTACAGTGAGAGGAACACTTAATGGCCAGTTGGTCTCAGCTGGTTGTCTCTGTTGGTCTCAGTTGGTCCCCATTGGTCATCTCAGTTGGTCTGTAGCTTCCAAAATTTTAGCTTCCAAAATTTTAGTTCAGGTACAGCCATTGATCCGGTACCATTGTTCTGTTCTCTCTTACATGTATCTGTGGGTGGGGAAGCTTCAAAGGGAGTGCTACAGGTGAATATTGCAATTGTACTTTCATGTGGACTTGGTGGGTGGAGAGGAATCCATATCTTAAATTAGGCCATTTGTTTTATTTTGTTTTGTTTTGTTTTGTTTGTTATGTTCAGATCTCCCGGACCATGCATCTCCTGATCAAGTTCTTGGTACCGTTGGAAAGCCCTCGGCAAGGAGGGGTGCACGGGCTTTGTTTTGTGGCGTTTGGACTTATTGTGTGAAAGTTATGGAATTTCAAAGTTTTTATAAATAAAAAAATTAGAAAAATACTTTTATTTTGCTTTTGATTGTGGCAACAGCACAAAGGCACACTAATACAATAAGAAATCAACACGTAGTAGATTCTCTCAAGAGTGACTAGTCTCCACCAATGGAGTTGTCCATTGATATCTGTGAAACTTCAACTCCTCCTTTCCTGCTTGCCCACCTTGGCAAGACAATCAGTTGAGCCTACTTTGTCTTACTGCTTGAATTAGTACAAAGCTTGCCCACCCGGCTAGCATCAATGTCTGGGAAGAACTAACGGCTAGTTCAAAGTTAGCCAATGGAATTGGTAAAAACCCTGGTTGCAATTTGAAAACATCAGCTAAAAATAGGAGGGAAAAACAAAAAATCGATTTTGAATGGGAAATAGGGAAAAATAACCGGACTCTGTACTTGAAAAAACGGTTCAACTTTGGAATTGAAGGAAAATAGCCGGTAGACCTCATAAAACTTCCCGAACGCTGGCCAGCATGTAACTGAAGCGCGCCCTTCCAGTAAGTTAAGCTTAGTTGCATCATCCGTCAGGTCCGAGACTTATCCGAGAGTCTCCCTGATCCCAACTCCCAAGTGATCGAAGGGGTTGGTCCTGCTGCGAATCTGGTGAGTCAGAGGTTTGATATTCACTTGTGTTTCTCAGTTGGGCTCTCCGACAGTCAGTCCCCAAGAGATGCCGACTCTGTTCGGGAGGAGGCAACGACTGTTCGGGACTATCGTAACTAACTCGAGAGGACTGGAATGAGACAAGCTTATTATTATAATAAGAATTCTGGAAAGTGCCGGCATGGAGCGGAGCGGAGCAAGTTGGGTTCAGTACAGACTTCAGAGTTCACAGGTTTGTCTCTCATAACTTACTGTCAGTTTGGGGGGTGGGGTGGGGAGGGAGCAAGTTCCTTGTGGAGCTCAAGTGGAGGGCCGGGGGGGGGGAAGTGACTAAGGGAAACCAGCCTATGGCAGGCAGAATGGCTGGTTTGCCATGTTCACATTTTTGAAAAAAATTGATTTTTTTTTGCATATAAAGATTTTCATGAGAGATGGAGAGAGCAATTGAAATTTATTTATTTTGAAAAATTATCAATTTGTTATGATTATTTGAAGTGTACTACCCAATTGGTCCAAAACAGTATGTAGACTACCCCAAAATCACCATAGAGTGTACCCATAATGGTTGTCTCATCACCTAATGCAATCTCAAAATTTTCTAATTTAGCCATGACATAAAGGAAGAAAAAAGTTAGCTCTTGAAATGAATTTGCACTAGAAAGGTAGAAGGTCCTAAAACTGTCACTAATAACTCCATCAACATCATTCAAGGCATTGATTTCGGCCACTAACAAACCTAATGAAGTCTTAATCCCATTTCTTAGCAAAAATTTGCCATGGATTGATGTAAGACTAAAATAGGTGGTTTTCTAGGTGTCCATATTGGGTAGTTTGCCTATCATGGGTTGGTTTACCTTAACTTATTTTGGGGGAAAAGGGGAAAAAAAAAATAACTTACTAGAGTTCATCGTACAATTCGTCATGTGTCAGAGGAAGGTTTAACTAAGAATAGAAAAAAAGAAACAAGTCACCAAATTCCATTAGACCTTAGTTTTGGTTCTCCAAGGAGTTTCATCTTGTCTTTTTCCCCAACTCTGGCTCCTAGACCCACATTGTACTCACTTTACAATTACCTCTATTTATCATTGATGATAAAAATTTGGAAAACTTGAATTTCTATTTGGAATTAAGGATTGTTTGACAGGAAGGAGAGGTCATGAAACACAAAATTTATAACCTTACAATTAGGGGCCAAGTTTTTATATTAGTCCCTACATGGAGGAGGGGGGATTCAACCCCTTTCCAAAGTTGGCTTGCTACCCACTTATACCTCCCTCCAATGAGTGTTTATTTTTGTTCCCCTTCAATTTGTGTCAATAAAAAAGAACAACCAAGCTTTATCAAGTGGTGCAAATTTGTGTTTGATACCCTTTTATTTACAAGGGTGAGACCAAAAACTCCATGTAGGAAAAAGCCACCTCAATGTGATTAGATTGCATGTGATATGCCTTATTGAAATTCCAAGAGAATTCAAGTTTCGTAAGCCATGCCTTGTTGTCATTCCTAAAATATCCAATAAAGAGATTTTTGCATGACTTTATAATTAATTCTAATGACATTGATAGCAAGTTTTTAACATAACGTATGCTAGTCAATAACCATAATCAATGTATAGCATACCTTAGTTAGAGTGCAAAATGAAATGTAAAACAAAATGCTAATTGGAAAATAGAATATGGATGATTAATAATGTGTAGAATATGGATCGGATGTATTGAAATTTAGGAGATGGATTGTAATGAGATGTAAAAAATGAATGAAACTTAATGTAGAAAGTAAAAGACAAATATAAAATGAAAATAAAAAAGACAAATGTAAGATGAAATGTAAAATGAAACTCATTAGATGGGATTCAACTGCCTTGGAGGGCCATTTCAAGCCAATTCCCCAGTCGGGAACCAGCCAGAGTTGGCCAAAATTTAAAACTATTAAAAAACTATTAATATTTTTTAATTTATTATTATTATTATCCGACATGGCCGTCGCTTGACCACATCAACGAGCTGCTATGGCCGAGTTCCCACAATCCTAGAACTTGTGGGAACTTGTGGGAACTCGTAGTCTTCTACAGTAGCTCATTCTCTTTTAATGTGCAAAAGACTAATATAAAATGAAAATATAAAAGATGAATGTCCAATGGACCTAGAACATGGTTGTTTAAGTAAAAGTAAAAAGTGAGATGTAAAAGGCATGCTCTAACCATTACCAATAAATAAGAAAAGCCTTTTGAACCAAAAACCCAAACTACTTTCAATATTCAAATGGCTCACACATCTTCTATTAACTTGGCAAGATGCTCATATAGATTGCATCATTGTCTAATCTTCTCAAAACAAAATTTCCATCTTTACTAAAGTTCTTACCTCTCATAGAAGATTCAAAGGGACCCAAGTTAGAAGATTTGAAATAGAGGTTGAAAGTTGCCCATTAATTAGCCAAGACTACCCATATACTCATTTCTCTCACTATAAGAAACCCACTTTTTTATGTCTAACCAAAAACATAGAGTGTCCAACATGGACATGCTATGTTCAAAAGAACATTGTGATGTTTACCAAACAAATGCAACAAAAGTGTAGATTTACGTAGATGTTGTAGAAAATAGAGGAGAATTACAGTCACAAGACATAGGTGCTAGCAAAAACAACTATGTCATTAAAAACATGATTGTAGATATAACACTATAACAAAACATGGTAAAAAAACCCGTAGTCATAATCAACTACGGGTTTTTTTTACCATGTTTTGTTATAGTGTAATGATGTTCCAAAGATTGTCCAAGAAAACAATCTTTGCCATGTCAGCATCCTTGGTCTATTTTAACTATAGATAAATTAGTAGAAGTTACTACAATTTAGGAGAAAAGAGTTGCCTAAGGTGAAAAAAGACGACAACGGGTATGTGGTTTGGGAAAAAAGATGAGGTGGCAAGTGACATGGAAATTCATTGATGTGGACATGAAAATGCTGACATGGCATGCCACATCATCATACAAGGTCCACCTATGTCATATTTATCAAATGTTGTTGACATCAACTGGGACTTACAAACATTTTTAAAGACATTAAATTGTTTCTAAAGACATTACTCTTGCCAATATTGTCTTCACTTCCTTGTGATTGTGACATAATAGCGCATATTGTCCAACGTGCAATTCATTATGTCTTAGCAAACAATCTCACTGTTTTCTTTAATATAAAAATGTTTGAAATTATCCATCTTAGTTTAGAATTTAAAATAGAAAGACACATCAACTTAGTTTATAAATAATAAAAGTAAAAATAAAAAGATAAATATAATTTCTTTCAAGCACTAGATGGTTGCTCCAAATTCTGCATTGTCTATAAAATGGTTGATTGGAATTTGAAGAATTTAAGTTGGATCTAGTTTGTTGGATCTCTATATCACCAAGGTTCAAGTGTGTACTGTCTTTTGAGTGGAGAGTGAGAAACACACCAATTTTAAATTAAATTCACACCACTTAAATTTTAAATTAAATTAAATTTTCAATATAATTTTTGGAAATCCCCTAAGTCCCCTACATACTTGTATTGTTGGAACTTAGTTCCCTGTGCATTTGATATGGGATATTTGAGTCAATTTCTGTAATTTTATCTATATTTTTGTATTGTAATTTATACCTATATTTTATATCTGTTTTAGAGAACTAAAATTCACAATTGATTCAAATCCAACAATTGACTTTAACCCTAGAAGGGCCTCAAAACCCTTTGTGGCCGTATAGTATATTATGTATTTGGTAGTATTGATTAGGAAAACATTGACCAAATACTTCTCAATCCAAAGTAAATTAATGATCATGATAATACATAAATAAAAATGTATGAAAATTCATCTATTAAACCACAATTGAAGACTTATAAAGCTAAATACGGGTTGTATAGAGGGACCCAAAGGGCCTTCCAAGGGTTAACATCATATCTAACAATAGGGGGGATTTCCCAAATTCCAATCAACGGCTCTTGATTTTTGGGGAGGGAGGATGGTGACATCATCACAAGAAATAGTAGCATAAAGTGCATTCTTCATTCAAAAGTAGGAAAAAAATGAATTTTTTTAAACAAGATGTCAACTTCAATTGAAACTACTTTCAAGCAACGGGTTGTTTTTTCACATACAAACCTATAGCATTGACCATAGTATGGGCCCCCAAGAAGTTGCTTTGAAGGCCCAAAAGGCATTGGCTACAAGTAATCATAGATCAAACAACATAAGGTCATTTGTTTTAAAAACAAAATGAAACGTGAGGTATAACTTGATTGACATTTGAAATAAGGTAGAAACACTCAAAAGCATCCATGTTCCCATTCATGCATAATAGAGTTCCCTTGAAATATCCCTAGGTCTTCATGAAAGTGTCCCTCCACACTACCATTAAATTGTCCCCTTATTTATTGATGATTCATTGATTGCTGATTTTGTCAAGTTTTTGATTTCAAGTCCACCTATGTCATGATTTCAATGGTCCAGGGAGTTGCTGCTTCAAAAATTCATAGAAAATACATGCCATATCCGAAAATTCTGATTTTTTTTTTTCAAATTCATGATTTTCAATGGCTAATGCCACAAAAATATCTTTTCTAACAAAAGGTGCCTCCAACTATGCTGAATTGCATATATTGACAGTTTTCGGTGCTTCCACCATGGGTACCATAAAATCTCCAAAAATGACCCAAATGACTCAAAAGTTATCCCACACTTTATCCCACATGTGTAGCTAGCCCCACATGTGCCATACCAATTTTCCACTCAAAGTTCAATCTTTTTCAGTCTGACCAAGTGAGATTTGAGTCTGAAAATGTACAGTTTGGTACTTGGGTAGTTAGGAAATTCAGTACCAGGGTTCCACCACTCCAGCCAGGTCTGCACCATGCAAAGCCAATTGCTTATGCCAAGAAGTCAGTTAACTAACTTCAATGGGTACCTGTGCTTCACATGATCAATAACTTAACTTAGTTCCGAAAACGGTGTCATTTGTTTAAAACAAAAACAACATCCACCTGTGGCTGCTGTCTTGTAATATACTTTGCCTTCGCAATGAAATTCTGTTTTCATCTGGTCCAAGATGACCCTAAACTGCCGGATGATGGTTGAAAGGTTCCCAATCCGAATGGTGTAGTTGTGGGTTCAATACCTGGCTGTGACAGGTTGTTTATCTGATGTGAAATCAACCTTTCTCCTTGATGAAAACCCTAACAATGTGTTCTTCAACATGCTTGTGTCAAAAATAAATAAAAATCTGTTTTCATCTGTGTCAAGAAAAACAAAAAAACAGAACCCGAAAAACTCAGTTCCAATGTTGGTGAACAAACAATTTGATCAGATATGGACTGATAATTGAAGGAAAAACTGTCATCTGTCTCAGAGTGTCCGGCTTCAGATCCAATGACAGTATCATTGTTGCTGACTGCTGGGCATCAGGTTTGGTTCCCCTTCCAGTGTAAGATACTGCAGATCCCTACTGCAGTAGTGCATTCAAAACTTGTACTCAGTCTCTGTAATTTAGTCGCAAGTGAACTCTGTAACGGTGCTGCGGAGGAGGAGGAGGATAAGAAGTGGATGGTGATATGAATGACACATCAATCCGATGAAGGTTCCTGCAAAAATGATGAAGAATGAGGGAAAACAGCAAGCAATATCGACGAAATGAAGCAATGATCAAATAAAACATCATTCCTCAAAGTGAAACTATGAAAACAATCTCCTTGGATCTTGTTGGAAGTCAAAAGCAGGGTTGAATGTCCAATTGAACACCACAACACTATGTCTAAGCTAGGAGGCTCATAAACTGTGCATGTAAGCATACATGTAAGGGTTGATTGCCTTTTGGTGGAAGCTAACATCCTTAAAACACTTTCCAATAAATTTTCATAGGAAGAAAAAAGGAATTGACATCTGACATAAGTCATTTCATATTTTTTGGAGCTTTGTGGAATTAGTTATGAATTTTTGAACTTGAAATGCAGTGGGCATAAAAAACAACCACCTCCTGAAATGTGCAAATATGGTACATTGAAGAAAGCAAAATGTACCTCAGTACTATGTTCGCTTTTAATGCCTGGTTGGAGTTTGAGCCTCCTACTTTAACACACAACAACCAATAGACCCCATCTATCTCATAGATAGATTTTTTAAAGGTAAGAAAATTATTTTAGAATATTCAAGAATATTCTATTTACACATTTAACATATGTCCAACACGTGTCCAACACAACACCGTCCAACAAGACAGACATGGAACACATGTCTGATAAGACAACCCTGGTGAAAAGGGGAGAACCGGTAATTGGAGTATTATGTGCTGGTTCATTTTTGCAAGTTGCCGGTTGAAATCAAAAGTTTAGGCACCTCATCGGTTACTATTACAAAAAACAATTCCATTCAAAAGAAAAGTTACACGGTTTAGTCTATGATTATCAATGAAAAAACATTTCCCAATAGAAAACTATAGATATTAGCTGGTTGGGCTCAAAAAAATTCCCAAACACTGCTACATTCTCATAGCATTCATTTTTTGGACAGCGTATGACTAAACTATGAAGTTTCAATGTGATGACAAAAGATGTACCCAAATTCCCAAAATTGACACTAGGTTCTTGTGAATAGACTTCATACATTTTAGACAAGAGTCTACAATTTGTTTTTTTTGAAGTGGGTCAACAATTAGGTTCAATAACTTTACACAATATAATTGAGGGCCTCTCAAATCTTTCATAAAGATAATTGCACCCAAAAACATTGAGTGTGGCTTCTATCACTCCCTTTGTCCCCATAATATAAATCGTTGACAAATATTGTAGTAATGAAAGATTTGTGATATATAGTTTCTCATGCATGAAAGGATAAAAAGATTTTATAATGAAGTTTTTCTTTACAATTGTTGATGTTCATATTAATAGTAAAGAAAGAGAGATCAAATACTTGAGTTGCTCATGCCTTATATAATGTATCAAAAAAAGTTTGAATTTTTTACAAAAGTTATATTTCATTATGAAATTAAATTTAGATGTAGATAGATTTTATTAAATCTAAAGATTTATTTTTAAAAAAACTCAAGATCTAATGTGTATTATGGTTGTTGACTTAGTCAACTTCTAATTGTTGCAAAAAAACTCGATTTTTAGAAGAAGAGAACTATACTTCCAATTTGCAAGATGAGAACTACCATAGACTTCTTTTATTTCATTTCATTATTTGAATTACAAAAACTTGAAAACATCTTCAAAACTAATTTTGTGTCTAAAACACATTATTGATAAGACCATGATTTTTGGATAGAAGAATAAACCAAGTTGGACTAATATATTGTAGTCAATGGCTAAAAACTATTTCTAAAAAATGTTTCTAAAAATATATACCATCATTTTTTGGGGATTATTTTTTCAAATTATTTTTTCTATGGGAAAAGAAAATAAGTCTTCTATTCTTGAGCATTTGTTGAATCACATTTTTCAAATTTAAGTAATTATTTGGCAAAGAATATGGACCTTGATCACAGTCAAAGGATATGGTAATTGGACATAGTGAGTGTAAAAACGCAAAATTAAATTGTGGTGTTAAGTTGGAAAATAAAATATGATTTAGGTTCTCTTAACATTTTTTTTTTGCACAATATATGAATAAACTATGAATTTTCCATTTGAAGATTCAATTTACTTTTTGGATGCAAACAAAGAGGGTAAATTGCACTTAGGAAAATACAACCCGCCTACATTGAAAGTCAAGAAAGTTCTAAGCAAAAAGAGACCAAGGAAGTGTCGATTGACCTTAGGCTCTCATGTTTAGAATGTAAGGCCAAAATCAAAAAGTTGATTTTGTAGCATGTTTGCAATTAGGTGTAGCCCATCTTAGTGCCTAAAGTATTTCATTTAGGAAATTTTTTTAGCCTAGAGAATTTACTTCCAATATTTTTTGGTGTATGTATACATGACTATCGCCTGTGCTGATGCATCTACCCTCGAGGTTACAATTAATGCACCCCCCTCTCTTTCTAAAAATCAAGAGTCATTGATCTTGTAAACAAGAATTCCTCTCCCCCATCCAAGGCCATTGATCTAGAAAAATAATATAATATGAATATGGATAGTATGGAATACGGATACCTTGGGGTATATATATGTATATAGAAGATGGATACGAATACAAAATATAAAGTGAAATATGAGATATAAATATACATATGGAATACATAGGTATAAAGTACACTAATATATCCCATATTGATTGGTGGCCAGACTACTTGAAAATTACAAGTATTTGTGTGGAAGGGGGGTAATTCTTGACGAGTAATATGAATAAAAAAATCACTTTTACAGGGGTGGGGTGTAATACAAATAAACAATTCACTAATTGAATTGTCCCCTATGAGTGACTATCTACTACATGACTACGGTATTTTACAAGAGGTATTATTTTAGGTCCTTTGAATTTTAGACTCCCTTCAATTATGTAAATTTCTATTTTGTGGTATTGTATGAACTCTAATAATTACTAAAATATATACAAATAGACCATTTCAAGGAATCTTCTTTACTCATAAAATTTAGTTTTTTGCAAATCCAAGCACATGTTTATATGTTATATCAACATACAAAACAACATAACAACTACAAAAAAAATGACTCAAAAACTAAGCATGTATTTTAACAAGCACTTAAACACATGCAATGTTAGAGGTTGAAAAGCTCAAGTAACCAAACTTGCAATGCTTCAAACCTAAGTGTGCCTTCTATAACCAAGATGAATGATAGAACCCTAAAATCTCCACGTCATTCTAAAATGCATACCCAAAAAACAATATTCATATTGGAAATATAGTAAAGCACCAATCCATGTGTTGTGCAATCTTGCCCTTTATTGGATCAAATCATCCTATGTGATGTGTTCCTTATTAGGTGTTGCACAAAGCATCCAAGGTGCAACAATCAATTCTTAAAACCTCAAAATAGTATTATATGTGATCTACCTTGAAGCCTTTATGGTATATCTAGAATTCCAAGTTGTTCCAAGTTGTCACCTAACAAACACTTTTAAACAATTAAACAAGCAAATTTTAATCTAAAATAATACATATGGTAATGTGTAAAAAAGATATAAAATAACCACATTACAATGGCCCCTACCTTACTTATATTCATTAATTAAGAAACATACAAATGCATAATTAGTTCTAAAAAATTTATATATTTTACACAAATGAAATTATATATACTCTATCTTTTTACATTTAGTTTTTTGAATGAAGTCCACTAAACTCCCCAAGTCTTCTAGCTTTCTAATGGTCATATTAACAAAAGAAAGAATATTGAGGTTTGAAATTTGGATCATTCTTTTATTTCTCTGAACTATTGATTGGGCAATTGAAAAAACATTTGAAGAAAGAATAAAAATAAAATCTTTTGTAGAATATATCCATGTCTCCAAAAGAAAAGTTTTGTTACTTTCCAATATGAGGAGAAATGTAAAAATTATAGAAAATCTATTTTGATTTTGGTCACATGGTACAAACTCATTTTAAATTATGTGCTTCACAATATAATCAAAGCCTCTAATTTGAGAATCATCACTATAATGTTCTTCTAGTATAGTTGTATATAATGATTTATTAAATACATCCATAAGGTTGGATATTTCATTCCAATAATGAATCATTGTCCATAAAATTTGAAATGAAAAATAAAAAAATTGAAAAAATATTAAATGAAAGATTAATTAATTTGTATAAAATTAATTTTTGTAAATAAAATAAAATTGATTTTGTGCTACTAGTTTGAAATGAAGGTATGAAGAAGCTGGTAAATTATGAATTTTTTATATTTTATAATTAACTATTTTAAAATTAATTAGAAAAGGTCTTCATGCATACATATTGTTTTTGAAATACAATAGTTAACATTTGAATTGATATAGAATTGCACTTTTTAAATTATAGAAGATTTGAAAATATTTTTGTTAAAAGTCTAGAGTGTATTAGACAATTAACATAAAAGTCTGTAATAGATATGTGAATGAAAATAACAAGTTTTGGTGCTTGAAACATTGTTGAATTCATTCACCATACAAAATATGTATGATACAAGGATTAGTGGTTGTTGGTTACTATTAAGAGAACTCTCATCTTCAAAGTCAAAATTTGCTTTTACTATTAAACATCCAAAATGCACGTTATCATTCTTTAAGGAGTAAGAATTCTTATAAAGTAGTAGTTTGGGGAAGTTTTAACATAGTGAAGTTTTGACATAGAAAATACACTTTGGAACAACAACCAAAATACAAGACCAATTTAGCCTTCAAGTTGTACTTCTAAAGCTATTCATTATAATTAGAAATGTGAATCTTAGCTTAAAATCACAATCTAAATTTAGTTTGACCGCTTTTGAATAGAGGCCCAAAATATTATATTTTCGAACATATACTTAAAATTATATTAGTATTTAAAAACTGAAAAGTTTATTCTTCTATGGAAGTTGGTAAGGTAGGTTTGGATTGTCTTAACCCACTTTGGAAGAATAGTTGTACCTATCTTCTAAGTTGTTATCCTTTAGTCTCTTAGGAATCTATAGTCTTTAAAGACAATCAATAATATAAATCTTTGGAGAGTTATGTCTTCCTCCAAGCATAAAAATGTAATATTTTTAATTAACATTGCTACTATCTTATAGACATGTTCTCAAAGGATACAATTTTTCTTACATCTCAAGTAGCAAAGAAAATATTTTGGTTCATTTTTGCAACTTGGAATTAAAAAGGAGGAGATTTGAACATCTATTTAAAGGATTATAAATTCAATCTGAATAGTTTGCATGAAATTATGCCTTGTTATCACCCACCCAAAACAATTTGACACATTTGTTCAAATGCATTTTAGAATAAAAAATGAACTAGCGACCAAACCAAGGGTGACATTTCATAACTTTCAAAATAACTCTAATAACAACCTTGAATTTTGTTACACTTAAAATATGACAATTAATATGAATCCAAAAACATTGATTCACAAATATACTCTATATTGGGAAAGAATTTTAGTTTGCAAAAGAAATTGAGATTTTTTAGATTTTCCTTGTATACAATATGTAAACTTTGTTCTGGTAAAACATAAGTTTTAGGTACTTAAGCACAACCAAAAGTACTTAAAGTACTTTGTAGTTGTTTTTTAATTTTTTTATAAAAGTAAAGGTGCCCTACTATGTGTTTAGGATGGAAGACATTTGGAGGATTTCTTCATCTATCAAAGAGGATCTTACAATTTTCAATCACAGGTAAATCTAAGTTGCAAATGTCATGATTTACCAATACAATCTTGGAGGATATACACATACAAATTATGGTAGAGACCAAAGGATGAAATGCCACTCAACGGTGCTAGTATGCGAGTCCAAGAATGCGAGCTTGTGAGCATAGAGCCTACATTATAGATACCTATAATATAGATACCACACACTATAGAAGGTGTATGTATCATAAACACCTATAGTATGGGTATTTGTAACATACATACCCTAGAATCATAGACAATTTCTATGGTATATACCCCTATAACATAGGTGTGTAGTATTGTAGGTTCATGGGCTCACACTCCTATGCTCACATAATAGCAACCGTCAAATGCTCCTATAGAAGAGTTACTATAGATCAATATAGTGGAGGAAGTGTGGTAGTGTAGGCATCACATGGGGATTTTGTATGTGTTTGTAATTGCAAGAGTACATTTTCAATATGTTGTATTAAAGATAAACCAAATATGAAAAGTTAGTGGAGGTACATTATTTTGGTTTTCTAAGTGAACAATGAGTGATTCCATTTGTTGTTGGTGTATATTTATAATCCGCAAGTGAAATTATGTAACAATAAAGTAAATGCACTATACAATGATAAAAGATTCAATCGTATAAGCAATAAGATTTGAAATCACGACAACATTAATAATGTATGAAGAAGTTTGGAATGAAGGGAAATGGGGTCCCTTCATCCATAAATATACTTGTGCTAGTGCACAATACAACATATTAACTACATACTTGAAAAAGTTGGGGTACCAAAGTTTTGAAAATATTCATTTCAACAAAAAATAGCGTAGATGGTCAATACACTTGGCCAAGTGCAAAAATGTCTAATTTTCTATTTAAGTATCATTAATATATAGTTGACATATATACATGGTTCATTGGATTTTTCATTATGCTAATGTTATATATATTTAAATTGAATTTAAAGCTAGCGTTTCTAATCTTGGAAATTTCTTGCACCACATTGTATTTTTTGAGGTTTTGGTCAATTGTTGCGGTTCGACTTTTGTTTGAGAATGCAATTTTTATTTTAGGCTGCACAATTTTGTACAAATCTGAAAATTTGCATGTACGTGCAAGTTTGAATGTATTATCTATGAATTTGAGTGATAAGGCCCTAAAAAATTTTAACTTTTTCAATTATTGAAGGACTTGTGAGGAATTTTGATTTAACAATTTTCTTAACACTTGGAGATATTCTTCCTTTGACATGACATGTCAATGATATGAAAAATCATCTCTTTTGCCATAAAAATTGTATTTTAAATGGATTCAAGTTTTAATTTTTGGTCTTCTAGTTTCCAACCTTAGAACATACTGGAGTATATTATACCAAAAGGTACAACTAGATTCAACATCATCTAATTTTTATTGAAGTTTGAAGTTGGGATACCTCTCGATAGGCATGCTATAAAAAAAACATCTTACTTTGAGCTCATAGATCTCACAAAAGGTCAAGAATTTGAGATTGATATTTTTGAATGTGTTATGCTTGAAGTTGAGATCAACTTTAGTTAAAATTTTATAATTTTAAAGGAAATCATAGAAAAATCTTGACACAAAAGTGACCATTTTCTATGTTTGGGGGGCTCAAAATGTCAAAGGAATTTAAGGGTTAACAAAATGCACAATATTTTTATGGAATCTTTGTTCAAAAGTTGGTATTCCATACCATGCATTAGCCCACGTACCATATCTATAGTCAAACAAATTTGTTCTCCTCATTTACTAAAAATAGAGGTTTAATAGCATCAGTCTACATTGTCATAGTTTCATACCAAAGGTAACAACACTTGCAATAATCTAAATAAGCATTTGAGCATGATTCCTATTATTAAATTGTTTTAATATTTGATGTATCTTTGTGAAAGTCAAAGGGAATATCAAATTCTCTTTACATGCATTTTTTGATTAATGCATAATAAAATACGAATTTCCATAGTATTGAAACTATGTATATCCAAAATTGATCGTGGGCTCTAATGTCCAAGGGGTTGATGTTTTAGACAAGAATCTAGATGAAATAATTCTCTAAGCAAGTCACAACAAGGTGCAATCACCTTTGTACATGTGTGGACCTTTGACACAAAACTTTAGTGAGTAGTTTGATACTCCAAGTCTCCCATACCTATTTTTTACTAGTGATTTATTCCAAATTGTTAATATTCTATTGTGTGCCTTCTAATGTATAAGTTTATAATCGGAACAATGGAGGTTTTCTCTTCTAGAAATGAACAACAATTGAATCTACAACAAAACAAACATCCTCAACAATACAATAACTAAGAGCCTAGTAAAATTGCCCCATATGTGACAAGTCAAGACTATTGTGCAATAGTTTGTAAACTTAAAATTTAATTGATGTCTTAATCCTTTCAACAACCTTGGAGATGGAACAACAATTGTTTGGGGAATTGTTCAAAGCCTTGCCATTGCACCAACTTTTTAGCCCTTGAATTTACTCATGCTTCTGCAAGCATGCATCTAATGCAAGAAAAAACACTTTATTTTGGGGGGCATATTATAAATTAAATGCATCAAGTTTAGGTCACGTGGATGCAATATTGTTTCCTTGTTCAATTTAACATTTTTTTAACATCCAAACCTTGGCAAGTACAAAGACACATGTCCATGGCTTGAGAAGTTTTTAGATTCTTGATGGGCTCTGGAGAAGCACAAAAATGATGTTCAAGGGTTAATGTCTACATCAAGCCCTCTTATTACTTTTGCATAGGAGATCTAAATGCACCTTACCATACTTCAATTTATACCACTTTGTTACCACCAGTTTTCACTATTTTAGTAGAAACATGGTGTAAGTGAACCAAAAAATGGCCATAAGAAGATCCACAACCATTCTAATTGGTCATGTGGATTTTTTTTCTAATGGACAATTTCCTAATTTACATAAACCATGTTTCCATACCACTTGTACATTTTCATTTGTATTTTTGTGGTTCTTGTCATTATTAGAAGACAAAAATCAATTCAAAAAAATTAAATTTACTCATATTTGACAAAATTGAATTGTTAAATTCTTGGAATTGTTCTAAGTTATTTGCATTTAAAATCAACTAAAAATTTGTAGATGTTGGTTTTGCAACAAGTCAATTCAAATGCATTTACATAACCAAAAGTGATAATGAGTTTAGAGCTAAAATTCATAATGAATTTTAGCCATATAATTTGGTGTTGTGACAATTATCCGCTAAATGAAATTTCTCCCCTTCAATTCAGTTGTTGAATTGCTAAGACAATCTTTAATTTGTAGGATTGAGATTGAGCCTTTGTATTTTTTATTTTCTAATATTCAATACAACCATTTTCAATTTAGTATTAATGTGAATGTGATTGAAAAGTCGGTGAAACCCCACTAGAAAATTCAAGGAAAGGTTGGTGAAAGAACCAAATCTTAAAAATATAATACTAAACACAAAAGAACATTTGTAGGTAAGTTATTCTACCATCATGGTAGCTTAGGCTATTATTCATTGTTTTGGGGTTCCCTAATAATTATATTAAGAAATTTATAAAATTACCTAAAATGTAGAAATATCTCTAAAAAAATACCTAATTCTTGAAAAAATCATTATTTAAAAAAAAATTAAAAGTAAGTGAATTTTTTTTTAAAGAAATTAAAATGTCATCTATTAGAGTATACAATAGAAGATGGAGAGTAACCTTCATTCTAAAACCATTATGATTGAAGAATTTTTTCTTGGTAGAGTTGACTTACTAGCCTAAATTGCAATTACTACCAACTTTGCACTATGATGTCAATCCCCAAAGTTAGATACTTTGAATTGCAACAATTCTAAAGGCACCTCAAGAAATATGATAAAGGAGATAACTAGAACATGATAGAACAACTACCTTAAATACGAGGTAGAATACTAGGAGGGCAAGTATATGACCCTAAATAAAAAAATAAAATAAGACTTCATTTGCTAGACCTTGCATAAAATAACATGGTACCTAAATTAGATTCTCCATGTAAATTGATATTATTAGGCAAAGTTTGTCAAATCAACTATGATGGTTGGATAGTTGAGTACCTAGTGCAATTTGAATGCTTCTTATACAATAGCTACTAGAGATATATTTGGGTCTACTTGACTTCAACAAAAGTACAGAACAAATTTGACAACTTCTCAAACCTCAAGCGCTTGCTTATCCATAAATCAACCCAAAGATATTATTGGTTCCTTAAAATTTGGTTTAAACTAATCAAAAAAATGATTGCAAGGCTTTCAAAAGTTTTATCAATTCATTTGAATTTTAACCATATAATGTTAAATTAAATGTACTATGGATCATTTAAGAAAGAAAACACAATCACACATAAATTGAAAGACTATAATGTTCGATCATGAGAGGGTTAAAAAGTTGAAAATGATCTAAATTATTTCAATTCTCCTTTTATATGTCAAATTTGGAATCGTGGTCTTAAAAAAGTATGAGGTTAATCCCTTAAGGACTAGATTCATTGCAAAAATGGTCAAATATCATGTCTAAGCTAAATTCAACCTTTTAAATTTCTATTTCTTTTACTTGACATTATGGATCAATTTTTTTTTCTGAGAAAATTTTCAATCCCTTTTGTAAGAAACTTGTCACAATAATAGTTTTGCAACAAAAAAATAAAAATAAATTAGTAAATGTAGCCAAAAATATCCAATTTTTTTGATTTTTTTCAATAGGTACACGTAGCAATGGATATTGGTGAGAATATTTTGATGAAATATTTTATTTTTAACACCTAAAACACCCTTGCTAATGACCTTCAAGTAAAATTTGACTATCAAGCTACATTTATCCTTTTTCTATTTGATACTCCATTTATCAAATTTTGATAGTTTTGGCTTGTGAAAAAATGTATTTTCTATTGATGTTGATTTTTTTCATAATTTTTAAAGTAAAATTTAGAAATAAAATTATATCAACTATGATATACATTAAACTTATATAAATTTTTTATCATTAACAAAGGTTAAAATAAAAAACATTATTTTATAAATTCAAAAACATTTAAAAAAAATGAAAACAAAAAATATTGTGTAATTTGGATTTTAACACATTGAGCTTGCAATTGAAATAATGATTTCAAATTTTGGATTTTTTCAAAATTTAAAAATAGAGCTAAAACAAACATTGTCATTTTGAAGGTTGACCAAGCTACAACTACTTGATGTGGATGAGTGGACTTTTAGGGGATAAAGGATGTAACACATGTAACCATAATCAATTTACCACATACCTTGAGGATGAAATGAAATGGTTCAATAAAATGTGAATAGGATGTTAATTAAGGAATGGAATATGTAAGTTTAATGAAATGTATAATATGGATGTAAAATGAAAGGTAAAAGACAAATGTAAAATGAAAAGTAAAAGGCAAGTATAAAATGAACTATAAAAGATGAATTTCCAATGGACATAAAACATGGATGTTCAAGTAAAAGTAAAAGTGAAATGTCAAAAGGTATGCTCAAGCAATTACCTATAAATTAGAAAAAACTTCTCAACCACAAACTCAAAGTGCTTTCCACATTTGAATGGCTCACACAACTTCTTGTAACCTAGCAAGAAACTCATATAGGTTGCATCCTTGTCTAATTTTTCTATATTTACTAAAGCTCTTGTCTCTTGTAGAAGATTCAAAGGGATCCAAATTAGAAAATTAGAAATAGAAAGTTGCACATTATTTAGTTAGCCATGACTACCGGTACACTCATTTCTCTTAATGCCCTCATGCCTTCTTTTGTAGACTTTGTAGTTGATTATACAAAGCTCTATGGGGCGGGACATTCTTTTATTGTGGACCTTGAAGATTTGGAAGGGGCAAATGTCATTCCTTCTCCTTGCATTGACGACTCTACCTTGGACACTTGCAAATGGAAGAAGAAGAATCCAAATGAGCCAAAAGAACTTCCAAGAGGCGAATGGCTCAAGGATAAAATCACCAAGAAAAGAACTTGCAATGCCTTTGCTTCCATAGACAAACGTCAATGGAGGACCAGAAGACTCCATCAACATGAAAATTTCTCAAGAATTTCCTGATTGGTTGTATGAAAATGCATGACTTCACTTGGTAGTCTGTGTCCAATACAAAATTTGTTATTACTTTAGCCTGTACCATAGCTTGGGATACTGAGCTTATTTACCACCAAAAATCCACATCAACAATTGAAAGTGTATTGAAAGTAGACATTAGCTGTCATGAGCAGAGGCTTCACAAACTAGGGCTTGTAAAATGTGGTACAGTAACTTATGTAATACTCAGTAACAGATTACGGCTTGATACTGTGTTAGTACTGATTTACTTGAATTTCTCAAAGGGTATTTCCTTCGCTTCATTTTGAGTACATTGTGTTGTTTGTGAACTTTATCAATTTCCAAAAATCCATATCAGCATAGTGTATTTAAATTATACATTAGTTTTCCTGAGCAGAAACTTTAAAAAAACTATGTTTTGTAAAATGTAGTGCAAGTGAAGGCAAAGCCACACATCTTTACCTTAGTCTTAATTTGAAGTTTCTGAAATATATAACTTATAGTTATGTCATTGTATAGATATCTTTCAGCAAACAGGCCACCTGGATTCTGTTGGTAATTGCAAGTTTTGGGTGTAGAGAACAGGAGTGTTATTATTTTGCAGTGTAACTTAACTTAGATTTTAGGAATCCAGCATGACTCTTAAAAGGCCTAAAGGTGGGAAACAAGATGTGTGCATTTAAATATTTTCTCCTTTTCTTATTTCTTTATCTTTGCAGGGTTAACTTCACTTGACCAGAGTTTGACCCAAACACCCAAATGTTCAAACTAAACTGAAGGTCAAGTCAACATGATTTCAGATTGCAATACGTTATGATTTTTTTTCCACCTGATGGGATTGATTTCATATCCCTGTCTGTTATTGATGGATGCCCAACTGAAGTTTTTTTCGGTCTACCGGTGATGCGGACTTCATTTTCTTCCAGTTTCAAATGATTGGCAAGAACAAAATTAACTCATGGCTCGAATCCAGATTAGAACTTCAATCTATCACTCACTCACACAGCATGACTTTCTTTCCTTCTGAAATCATACTCTTTATTATCTTCTATCCACCTGGGTATGAACCCTAAATCATCAACCCTAAAATCATGAACCCTAAGAAGTGAAGACAACCTTAGGATCATCATCATATTATATTACAAATCCCTGGGTATGAACCCTAAATCATGAACCTAAAATCCTGAACCCTAAGAAGTGAAGACAACCTTAGGATCACCATCATATTACAAATCCCTGGGTATGAACCCTAAAATCATGAACCCTAAGAAGTCAAGACAACCTTAGGACCATCATCATATTACAAAACCCTAGATTTCCAAGCTTCCAAGCTAGGCTAGGCAGTGGATAGCATGCTTGCCCAGCACTCCATTTCATCTAGCCTAAGGTAGTCTGCTCTTAAAGCGCTCGTTTAAGGGCTGGTCGGCCTTTTCGATGGTTCTTAGAAGTACGAAATTATTTTCCCTTATTTTTCACTCGAAGAAAAACTGATGTGGAATCTAACCCAAGTGGTTTCATATTTTTCGGAGCATTTTTGAATTACTTACGAATTTCTAAAGAATTCTGCCATAGGTATCTATTTCTTGATCGTAGGCCTTTCAAAACCCACACATGCGTAGTCTGAAAAAGATAAGGCTTCAACAAAAACAAGGACTGCAGCATGTAGAAAGTAATAGACAGGGTTCTAAAATGAGACCTTTACTAAACTAAACTCCTAAAAGGCCAAGGCCTATTTTTTTTGACAAAAATCACTTGAAATTGCCATTTTTGCTGCATTCTTTCAAGAAAAAAAAAATTAAAAATTAAAAAATCCAACCATAGGATCTTGTACCATACTTGTAGGAGATCATGTGGTAAATTTTTTTTTATCAAGTTTGATCGTACAGATTGAAAAATATTAGCATTCAAAGTTGTGGGGGAAAAGTTTTTTTGAATACAGATAAACATTTCAAAAATGGACCCACCTTGACTCTTATTCCATCCACTAACAAAGTATAAAGGAACATTTGACAAATGTTAAACCGCTCTGACAAAACATTCAATGCTTTACACATATCCATTTCACAACTTGTTAATGTCCATTTCAGACCCTGGCTAGGGACAGCCTTAAGAAGAGGGGTGGAATTAGAGCAGACTATCACACTAACTTAACCAATGAGAGTTGAAGCATTTCGTGCTTCAAAGATGTCTTGTACAGTAACTTACTAGTCCTCACTGAGTGGTCCAGGTAATACGGTATCACTATTTTAGCTCAATAATAAGTGCTACACATCAGGAACTTCAAGGCATGTGAACATGGTGCCATGATGGTGCATTCAAATGTAATTAAGTTAATTTGGTGTCAAACTCCATACCAACCTAGTATGGATAAAATGACACTAAAATGACCTGTATGCAGTCTTTGGTGTCAAAATGGCACCAAAACAATCTGGCCCAACTTTTCTGATGCAGTATTATAATTTCAATTTTGAAAATTCATAGTTTATTCATACGATATGGTTTTAGAAAATTCTGAAAAAATTCTGAAACAGGTGTCTGTCTGTTTTAGGTGAAGAACTGATGAAGAAGATACGTACGTTACCTTACCTTACCTTAACCCCCCAGAGCACCTGAACTTGTCCTGCCAACCTAAACGAAAACCTGGGCACAATAATCGAAGCCTTTGTGAGCTTCTCATTTATTTCGCACGATCCGCGTCTGCCATCATTCCTCAACGGCACCCAACAACTGCCCCGGACCTAAAAGGAAAAGATGGATCCCATAAAGATAAAGAAAAAAAGGGGGGTGGGGGGATGGCAATGATCCAGGTTCACACATCCTGTTCCTCACCTGTCTACGGGGGAGACAGGCTAGAATCTACAGTAGATTCTTAGCAAAATTAGTATAGTAAAACAAAATAATAATATCTCTCTGGTACGGCGCACCCATACTGGCCATTACTTTGGATAACTTAACTTTTTATTTTATTTTATTTTTGAAACAAATGAAACGGAATTTCATTGGAAAGAGTGAGAGTACAAACCCACCAGCTACAAGTGGCTGGGTAACTTAACTTAAGTTACTACCAAGGGCGGTGGGCATGATCCCTGGATGCGCCATGGACCCCAAGCTGGCATGATCACTCTGGGTACATCTCGAAAATCAATATGTACCTAGGTGGAAGAAAACGAGTTTAGAACTTTTACTGGGGAAAAAAAACTAAAACTTTGATCTTTCGTAACTTTTGCATACAGTCATCAAATATTTTGTTTCTTGGAGTGTTGGAACCGCCTTTCATTTGTCAACAATAAAATATGAAATTTTTTGACTAGTTTTTAAGGAGTGATAGTAAGTAGTGGTGGTTTTGGGTGTACCTACCTCAACCCCTAAAGCACAATTGTTTGTTGAACGAACAATTGAAAATCCAATTAGGTTCCTATGAAGTCAATTTTGGTCGGATGTTCAAAAAATTTTGAGAGAAGGTGTCAACATGTATCCCCTATGTTGGGATATAATTTTTTTTCCAATTGGGTACCTAAATCAAAAGTTATGCTGTCCCAAATCTTTTTTTTTGAAAAGGTAGCTTTTGCAAAATTCCTCCTTTACTTCTGAAATTTAGCATGTCTATAATTTACATGATACAAGATGAAAATGTCAAATAATTATTATTATTATGTAGAACACAAAAATCTCACTTTAGGAGGAGTTAAAGCCCGTTGGCCTTATTAGGCAAGGTAAAAAAAAATCTTCGAACTTCAAATGTTATAATTTTTCAATCTATGCGGCCAAAGTTTCTGAATTTTTTCTACACATTCTTGTAATAGTCTAGTACAAATTTGTACGGTTGAATTTTGATAAAAAAAAAAATGATTTTTTTTCAATTTTTTCTTAATGCCCTAAAATGTAGCATTTTTTTAATAATTTGGGACCCAAATGTGCCTTCATCCTTTAGGAATTTAAATGTCTCAACTTATGACAATATTTGTGTATGTGAAAAAAAATCCAGAAAATCTCAATTTCCTTACGGGTGAGCAACACCTCCATAGCCAATCAAATCCTCACAAACAATTGCCCCTATTGGGCTTGGATATGGCCTCATCGTCCAAAGATCTTTCTACACCCCACCTTATCATGCTCAATTGGCTTGGTGAAAGTCAAACTAAAATTCCTTTCCATTTTTATATTTGAAATTTGAAATTTTTGCAATTACAAACATAGAGTCATGTGGGAGAATATGATCAAACATGATAGAAATTTGGCCAACTCTATAAGTTGAAGAGTTTAGAGTTCAAAAAGTAGTTATGCCATTCCAATGGTAGGTGGTGGTTTTGAATCTCTTGACCCCAAATGTAATGTCTTTTGTCCTAAACACCTAAACATACAATGGACTTGAATGAAACCTTAGTAGTCAAAATCACTACAAATTTTCAAAAGCAATCAATGGAAGATGGAAGAATTTTCAAAAACAACTAATGACAATTGAGACCTTTTGTACTTTAAAGATGTTCATTCTAGATGAGCTTGGTGTTATAAAGAAGGTACCCTACATTCTCAATTTTGAAAATTTGTAAAATATAACCAAAAGATAAGAAAATTGCAAAACAACTTGAAGTGCATTTTTTTTGAGTTTGCTAATAACCTCATTCAATTTTTTTTTATCATTCAACAACCAAAATAGTGGAATTAAAAAGAATCTCTCTTCTAGGTGCTCACACTTTAGTTAAACTACTAAAATCCCCAACATTCTCCATTCACAATGATCATCAATCACCACATTCAATTGTTAGGCCAACACAACAATTAAGGTAACTACACCTAATGCTACAAATTCTTGCCCATAATGTCTCCCTCTATTCATGAGAATCTAAGGTCATTTAGAATATGCCTATTTTAAGACTTTAAAAATTCATAATTTATTCATAAAATGTTCAAAAATTCCTTGAGAAGAAAATCCCAAATATACTTTTGACTTCCAATAAGATCTATCAAAATTGAATTAATTTCAGAATAGAAATACTACTCAAAATGCTCAGTATTTGGACTCGGTGAGGTGTGGTAACCTTATAAGTAGTGTAAATAGTTTGGATTTTTCCGTATTGACAATGTCAAGATCAACTATAGGATAAAAAAACCTTATTTTTTCGACTTTAAACTCAATTGATCCCTATTGATCCATTTCAACTACATGACTTTCTATAAAGATTTGAGGAATCCCAGGCTCAAGATGAAATGAAATTGTCAAAAAGTTGCTCAATTAAACCTCAAATTTCATGTAGACTTGTTGTTGGACCCTCCTTTAGGAAGGCAACCCATTCTTGATCACTCCCCCATTATACTAGCACAAAGTGTAGTAATTTCAATCAGGAGGTGATTAACATGATTAATGCGGGTATAGTTCCCGGTGCAACTCTAGCACATTATGATTGGCTACAACACTCAATATTGAAACCAACCCTTGTTGGATTTTGCAACTAGCCCTTGGTCAGAAATAGGAAGGTATGTAAGACTAGTATGGGGTGGGACAAAATTTTCAGCTAAAAATTCATAGTAATTTTGTTTTGAGAAATAAAAATCTGAAAATTATGGAAATCTTATGAACTCTATTTCTGCACATACAAAAATTTCCCACTGTTAAAAAACTCCCTTGCAGATACATGTATTTGCTTAAGTGGTCAGAAATGGGTTGCCTCCCCTAGATAGTTTCCGGCCACAAATTGCCAAAAAAACATTTACGCTGCTGAACTTCGAGGCTATTGCACCTTCTTCTAATTTTCAAAAATAAATTAAAAAATGATGATTTCACCTCCCCCATTAATTTCTGAACCTACGGTAACTAAATTGTCCTTTTTCGGTGGTTCCCACGTTCCTACTTCCCAGTCCTTGAGTTCTGACTCACTCCTTCCCCTGAGGCCCTGACTCCCTTGTGGGAACCGAAAATTTATTACCCCCCCCCGAGATCCAAGCCCCCTTCCCCCGAGAATATCTGTGTCTCATGAACTACTAATGCCGACGCCTCACTAAAGGCACTACTGAACTACTAACGAAGTCACTAACCTAGTCACTAATTATTCCAAGCGTGCGTCTCTCGGCGGGGTAGGCCGCAGGCGGCGTCACTCGCCGAGAAACCCGAAGTGGCACCGTTGCGCAAATCTTTCCCTGCCCGTCCGAAACCCAAGCTCAACGTCGCCTGCTTCTTTGATTGTCTCTTTCCGCGCTCCACTCATTGAGGGGTGTCAGGCCAATCTGCTACCCAACAATTTGCAGTTCCCAATTCTAAATCCCAACTTTACTTTACAATCCCAAGTTTGCAATCCCATGTTCTGCAATCCCATGTTTAGCAATCTCGTAGCTTCAAATCTAAACCCATCAAGAAGCCTGTGGCGATTGAAGTGGTTGGCGATGGCGTCGCGCGAGAGAGGAAGCTCAAACATTAATTGAAGCGATTGCGCTTGGAGATTTGAATTGAAATCGAGGCTTAGTAAAGCTCCATTATTAGAGGTCACATTTAGCCCTCGTAGTTGCGGAGTTCATTGACGTCGGATCGAAGTTTGAGAGATTTGAAGTTTGCGAGCTCTCTTAGTCGCGAACCTGATTGGCGTAGGATCGAAGTTTGAGAGATTTGAAGCTTGCAAGCTGTCGTAGTCGCGAACCTGATTGACGTAGGATCGAAGTTTGAGAGATTTGAGGTTTGCAAGCCCTTAGTCGCACACTTGATTGACGTAGGACCGAAGTTTGCAATTGTGAAATTGATGGATTTGGGTTGTGGAGGCGCAGTACTGGTAGCGCAAATGGGCGTACATTCTGGGTGAATGTGAATCCCATTTGGGCGTACATTGTGTGTGTGTGAGTGTGTGAGTGTGAGTGTGTGTGAGATTGAGAGAGATGGGTGCAGAGGAGGTGATTGCAATTGAAGAGTCGAGGCGTCTGAGCTCTGCGGAATTAGCAACGGATAGGCGCGCTGGTGGACGCAGGTTGTTAGTGGGGATGAAGCTCAACACTTCCTGCCGGGAGATGCTTACTTGGTCAATCGCTAAGCTAGCGCAACCTGGCGATCACATCCTCGCGCTTCATGTTTCCTCACAGGAAGGTAATCCACCACGAATTTCTCGAGGAATTTTAGGGATTGCACGAAACCCCTCACTCAATTTCCACTGGAATCGAGATATTGGTCATTCTCTTGCTAACCCACAACGGCTATGCCCCACCATACTGCGCAATCAGTTTGCATTCCTGGGAGAGCCGGCTCTATGATTGCTTGCTTTTGTTGCTGCCCGAGCTTCCTTGGTGCAAAAATCGAGATTGCTTGTAATATTCTAACGTATCAGCGTGGAAAGAGTCAAAAGTGTCGTCGCCGGCTTCACTTCGAAGTTCCCAGGCGTACGTTAGAAAGCCTGTCTTCCACATCAGAGTGTTCTCTTAGAGGGACCGTTGCAGTTGTACTGCAGTTTCTTACCTTTTTTAAAGGGGACAGCTCCACTTTTGTGTTTAGGGACAATCTCTGCTTTGGTTTGGGTTGTCGTAATAAGAGCTCTGGTACGTTATCGTCGTCTTCGTCGTCGTCATCATCATCATCGTCGCCATAGCCACTTGGAGAATTTCTTGCTCTCTTGGCGCGATTGGCCTTTCTGACAAATTTGATTGCAAGCACTTGCCCATGCGCTGGCGTCTGCATTTCCGGCACGTTGCGTCATTTGTTTTAGTAATGGTAATTAATTGTTCGAGCGACGTCTCGGGATCTGTATTGGCTGTAGGACCTGAGTCAGCTTTCCTTCTTTTGCCACTGCAGCTTTGGTCTTTAGATCTTGTTGGTAGTTTGTTCCCTTTGACTCGAATGAAGAGTTGGTAGTCTCACTGCTTTTGAGGGGTGAGGATTTGCGTTTCTTGGCAACCCTAGGGAGTGCGTTATTGTAGCGGTTTTGTAAGTTTAGGTGACAAGCATTTGAGTATTGGAGTGGTGATGGAGTAGCGAAAACTTTGATGATAACTCAGGAACACTAGAACCGTTTTTTGCAAACGGTGAGATGCCGTTACGTTCGTAGAGCATCAAGATGTGGGGTATAGATAGCGAGATTCAAAGCGCTCAATTATAAGCCTTTTCCTCTCTCTCCAGGTTGCAGCGAAGTTTGTGCCAATGCACACTGTCCTTTCACTTCAATTATGATGTCGCTCCTTTGTGATAGTCATAGCTGTGACTGATTCAAGGGATATTCTGGAACAGGGGCCACGGTCCAGGAGGAGGACTCTCATGCCCAACAATTGGCCAACACCTTGCGTGGCGTTCTCTCCGTTTACGAAAGCTTATGCAATCTGAAGCAAGTGCGTCCCTTTTGATTACACAAAAAGCTCTTCTGTTAAATTTTTTTTATAAGAAGTAAGTAGCTTTGTTGTGACTATTTCTCAGTCGTTGTCATGACTGACAGATTACGCTGCAAGTGGAGATCGTGAGTGGTGACAAGGTGAGAAACGTGCTGGTGGAAGTGGCCTCCAGTTATGAGGCTTGCAAACTCATTCTCGGTACCAACAAGAACTTCTCCGTTGGGTGAGTTATTTTCGTTCTGTCTTTGCGATTTGTGTGTGGCTATGGCGTGATCGCCAAGTCACAGTGATAGCTACTTCATTTCCCTTCTAACGAAAATCTTTATGATCCTTCAGGCGGACGAAGGCTCTTGGTAGATACTGTTTGAATCGACTGCCCAGCACTTGCACGGTTGTCATCCTCGAGCGGGGTGAGATCATTTTTGATAAGAAAGGGCGGCTCGGGACAGACATGACACGTAAATATCTTGACCCTTTCTTCCAAACTTCGTTTCCTTTGAAATGCATTCAAATTGATTAATTTCATGATGGTAGGTTGAAATCGAATAGCTTTCTCTGTTCGTAGGGCAGCGGATACTGTTTTCGTCCAGGTTTTAAGCATTTTAACCAATATGTACGAGTGTGTTTCCATTCTAAGATGAGTGTAGAGCTGTGGAGAGACCACTTTGTGGACATTCCCTTGAGATCAAATTGTTTATTACTGCGTCAGATTTGTTATACAGTAGTGGGAGGTTGTAGATCACTATTGAAGGGACAGATTTAGACTACCCTATTTCCATTCGAACATTGGTTACCTTAGACATTTGATCAAGCCTTGCTAATTGAAGTCCAATCAAGTGTTGATTGGAAGAAACGAGTATCTGTTAGTTCCAGGGGTCAGGATGAGGTTCAACACAGTTTTAGTATCCTCTACCTTATCAGCTCCTCCTGTTATACCCGAGGTGACATTCACTTCTGGAGTCCCAACTTTTTCACATAGCTTGAACATTTGACAAATCTAATAAAGTCAATCAATCTCTGGCAACTGTACCAGATACTCTAGGATGTCATTTTCGGCAGACTCTTATAACCAAGAGATTTGAGTGTAACTTGCCAAACACTCACAAACTCACCTATCTTTGTTTGTGTTTCAACATCATTCAGGGTTAGACATGATCAAGGTATTTCGACGCAGTATGCGCCTAGGCCGGCACCGAAACCAGAAAAGCAGCCGAGTAGAAGAAGAGCCTGACAACCATTACCACCACCACCACAACAACAGCAACAACAGCAAGCCCGCTCATGGACACCAAAGGAGCAAGTCAGAGATTCCTGATTACACCTCCATTTCCAACAACGATTTTTCCAACGACCCCCCTGAACTGAGCTTCGGCTCATGCTCCTCCATACTAATCCAAGAAGACTTCTCCCACTCCCCTGTGAGTGTTCTCTCACGCAACAGCACGGCGACATTCGAGGCTCTTCGCATCTCGTTTTCCAAACGGAGAGCACAAGGGAGTCTCAAAGCACCTGCTGCAACAGCTCAGAGATCCGACATGTATCTTCTCGAGCATAGTAAAGATAATAACAGTAGTACTAATAGTATTAATAACGGTAACGGTAGTACTAAGGTTGAGGATGTTATTGTGCCGGGTTGGCCACTTCTGAACCATGCGATAGAATTTGAGAAGCTTGTTGGGAGAGCAGTGGCCCATGATCCTTCGCCTTCCCCGAAAGAGTTTTGGATTCGAGAGGAAGTGGGAGAGACGAAGAGTCGAGTGCGAGACTGGAGTTTGAATTTGGCGCAAGATGTGGGGGGCCGTTGTTCGAACCGAGCTTGCATTGCGTTTGGTTATGAGGATCTGGAAGCTGCCACGTCTGGATTCTCTCAAGGTGAGTGTGATCGTCTTCCAAGCATCAGTCTTGTTGTTTAATCCTTAAAACTCTCTGGTGTTCACATTTTGGATGATTCTGGGTGACGTTTTGTCGGAGTGACTTCTCTGTCACCCAGAGTAACGCTTGAATCTTTAACAAGCAAGCTTCCTTTATGACATATTTCATGTCAACAAAGTAGCAAGTGTTCTTCTTCCAAGCACAAGTGCTTGAAAGTGTATGAAAATGGGGAAAAGAAAAGAGCTTTTAGGTGTTATTCCTGGCGTGTGGACTGGTCCTGGGGAAGTAGTTTTGCTTGCAAGCCTTTGTTGTTCTGTAGTAGGCCCCCATAATGGACTGAATTTTTAAAAATTAGTTAATTAATTTTTTAAAAATACATCTGCAGAGAATGTGGTAGGACGAGGAGGTGGAAGCGAAGTGTTCAGAGGCACCATGCGAGATGGGAGGGTAGTGGCTGTCAAGAGACTAAATCCAGGTCCCCAAGCAGAAGAGGAGCTTTTGATTGACATTGAAGTCAATACAACTTTGAGCCATACTCATGTTGTATCCTTGCTAGGGTACTGTGTGGAGGCATCGCATATGCTTCTTGTTTACGATTATCTACCTGAAGGAAACTTGGAAGACCATCTTCATGGTAAGCATCGTCTGGGAAGCTAACCTTAACCTCTAGTCGCCTAAGTTAAAAACAACAACGAATTTCCACTTTTCAAGCTAATTTTGCAACTATAGGAACTTTCAAAACATATTTCGGTGTGATTTTTAGTTTCTGCCAGTATATTTTTCTACCTTCCCTTGATGCTTCGTAAATGATTTATTTCAACGCTTATAGATATGGAAGTGGCTACTTCTGGCGACATCGTCAATGACTACGAAAAGGACTAGTTATTGAATTGTTTTTTTGATTCATTTCTAGCCATTGTGTACATGGCAATTGTTTAATAGTTTTTCTCAAGTTAGATGTGTTTTATGTGTGTTTCTCAGCTCCAGGAAAGGATACATCAGTTCTGCCATGGGATGTGCGCTACCAAGTGGCCGTAGGAATTGCCAGGGCTCTAGAGTATCTCCACAAGGGCTGCACCAGGCCTGTCGTGCACCGAGATGTTAAAACGTCGAATATTCTCCTGACTGCCAACTTTGAATCTCAGGTTTTTCTTCTACTCAGTTCTTCTCTCCTGCTTTTCTAGATCTGATGCCACATGTATTGTAG
This sequence comes from Straminergon stramineum, assembly GCA_963920665.1. NCBI lineage: Eukaryota > Viridiplantae > Streptophyta > Bryopsida > Hypnales > Calliergonaceae > Straminergon > Straminergon stramineum. Next base: position 3,706,632 of record OY987272.1, read on the forward strand.
CCATTGAAATTCGCGCTTTGCAGCGTTTCAACAGTAATTTTTGAGTTCCCAATGATAGTACTTTATAATTGAGAGCATACAGGGAGAAGAATGAGCCAAATATCTGGTTCTAGTGAAGAATTCTTTTGTACTGACACAATGATTATTATAATTGGAATGTCTGCAGTTGTCAGACTTTGGGCTTGCAATGTGGGCACCCACCAAGGTTTCACACTTGCTGTGCAATGACGTTGTTGGAACGTTCGGGTAATGCAGCATATCTTTCTCTCTTTTGATTTATCCCCCTGTTTATGGAAACTTCAAAGTAACCCTAATAGCTCAATTAGCCGAAAGTGGTTGCACCATAGCATTATTTGAAAAACATCATATTAAAAGCTTCAAGGAAGGTAACAAATATGCAATTAGAAACAAGAATCCATACCTGATTCTTTTTAATGATCCGAAATATGTTTTGAGAGTTACTGTAATGAACAATTAGCTTCCAAAGTGAGCTTTCATTTTTTTTGCGTGGACACAGAAGGGGTTAACCTGTTACATGCACTGGCTTGATTGATACAAGTAGTGTGATCAAACTTAGGATTTCGTGGAGGGATTGTATTGAAAATGTAGGAGTTGTTTAGTGTTCTTTTAGTTTTTAAGCTGTATCTCTGACGGACTCTTCGTTTCTTCCAGGTATTTGGCCCCGGAATATTTCATGTTTGGGAGAGTGAACGACAAAACAGATGTTTATGCATTTGGTGTGGTGCTGCTGGAGCTCATCACAGGCAGGAAACCAATTGATACAACCAGGCCTAAAGGGGAAGAAAATCTCGTCAATTGGGTATGGGTCTTGGAATCTCTCAACGCAACTAGGGGTCTTTCTAATGTATTGCGCTTTGTAATATAGCTTGGTAAATGTATGATGGACAGGTTCCTTTCGTGACTAGAATGTACCTCTCAGAAAATTCGCTATCTGGACATATGCATAATTGTTGCTGTTACAGTAGAGTAAGGTTCCGATTGGGGTATTTCTTTCTGGATATTTTCAGAATGCGAGAAGTGTCTTTTCACAATGAAATCAATACGAATTCTTTTGTCAAATACTAAATTTGTTAGAAAGTATATTCGAAACTAATTAGTACAAAGAAATATAACCCCTATATTACAAGCTTCTTCCAACATGTGAATACGAACTGACCTTATGGTTTTTGAAACAGGCAAGGCCTTTGTTGGTGGAGAGAGCATTGAATAGATTAGTGGACCCCCTGCTAGGAGGAGTCTACGACATAGCTCAAATGAACAACATGGTAGTAGCAGCATTTCTTTGCATCCAACAATCAGCTCAACAGAGACCGCAGATGAGTCAGGTATATTCATCACCCCTTTACTCTTAAAACTTGGAACTTTTTAAAATATTTTTTTGATTTATGAGATGCTTTCGTGTCCATAACATTCTTGATCAACTTGGAATGGTTCCTTTGTCTTCTGGACTAGGTTCCTCTCCTTCGCAAGCCTCTTGGCCAATCTATTAGTGCTAAAATCTAATAGTGCCTTCGGCTGACTCCCTAGTCTGTTTTCAAAAAACTGTGATGTGTAAATGGTGAAGTAGCTTGCAAGTACGTAAGGAAAGTTTATTCCTTCGGTGTTTGAAAGTCACTAAAGGATGTTTGAAAGTTCATCAAGAAAGTTATGCAGTTGGGCATGGCATGCAATTTTCAATATATGTAGGATGTAAGAATCAGTACGGTCTACAGTAACCCTGGAACACCATGCTGATTACCGTGGAAATCATCCTTTTTGGTACTGTGGAAATCATTTTGCTTAAGAAAACTGAAGTTAGAGCACTCCTTGGAGGTCAAACTATTTGTGCAAGACCTCCCCTTTTCAGACAAAATTCCAAGGATGAGCATCTGCACTTACTTCTTACCTAGAAGGAGTCTCTGTCCTCTATCAAACACTTAGTGTCCGCAGCTATGTTACATAGTTAATGAATGGGCTGGTTGTAAGAGAATTGTAGAAGAGCAAGCAAGTCCATTTCCCTGTAATTTATGAAGTTCAACTTTTGCTCTCTGCTGCAGGTACTGCAGGTTCTTTCCGGTGACCAAGACAAGACCCCGAGCATGTGCATATCCAAGTTGGATGTGATGTCGATGTCCGATCCCGAAGACGTCGATCCCAACAACGACACTCATATCCGGAGCCACCTGGCTCTTGCGATGCTGGGGGTGGACGACGATGCAACTTCGCAGTGCAGCGTGGTGGACATCCCCCATTCCAACAAATATCTGGAGGAGTATTTGGAGGGCCGGTTCAGCAGGTCCGCTAGTTTTGAGGATTGATTGACGAAAACTGGCGAGCTTCCATGGGTGGTGTGCTCTCGAGACCAATATCAATTTGGTTGGTTTCCGCAACGTGGTGCTCCATATCATTATTAAACTCTTCTCTTGTACGGTGGATGATGACCCATATGCATAGGAACCAATTCATAGATTCATTTGTGACTTTAGAAACCTCTGTACCTTAAGAGAGAGAGAGAAAGAGAGAGTAGCCCTTTTTTCCGCCTTCTTCAGGAGATTCATAACACATGGAGCTTGGAGAAAGAGCGCGAGCTAGAATCGGCTACCAACGACGATCATTGAACTCGTGACTCCTATTTTGTGTACAATAATTCGGAGGTTCAACTTGAGAGAACCTTGTGAGGTAGGTAGGTCAGAACCTTAAAAGAGACAGTTTTGTTTTTGCATTGATTTCTGGTAGCAGAGGTTTCCATACATTAGTCAAACACCTGAGATTTTTTGTTTATATATAAGGTGGTACTTTAGATTTTAGGGATGATTTTTACCAGTGATAAAGGGGATGCACTCTCATGTACCTCGAAGGATTTCGGTTTCTATTTTCTCCAATACAACGCACTTCACCCTAAACCAGCTTTCAGAGCTTGAATTTGAGATATGTGTGTTACAGTCAATCATAGTGTAACAAGTGTGCAAAATATATTATTCTAAAATATCATTGGTTCATAGGATCTTGCAGTATGTTGGTTTGAGAAGATGTACAAATTTTTTTAGAAATTTCCACCATTTTAATTACAAGATATTAGCATTTGAATTGACAAAAATCCTTTTTTTGGCCATGCAGAAAATTGGGCAGCTACACATAACAAGGTCACATTTGTATGAAAAATGTTGAAAATGGTGGTGCTTCTTTGGATTCATTCTTCGAGTTGGCTACATGCTTCAGATCATTTGGAATTGTACAACATATAGGAAAAGAATAGTAATACAAAGTAGTAGAGAATGATTCAAAATACTAAATTGTTAAAAATTTAGTTATAGAATTGAAAAATGTGAATCCCAATGGTTGTAATGTTGTAAAAAACAATCTGCATCCTATGATTTTATTTTTTTCTAAAAAAATTGAAAATTGAGTTAAAATAAAGGACTTCAAAGTTTTCTTAGAATAGAGATTCTATAACTAGCCGCAACATAAAACTCCTCATAACTTTCATTTCATTATATGGATCATTCCAATATGGAATGATCCAAAACTTCCCACTTATATACAAATCTTGGAAAATCAATTTCAAATTTTTATTTTTTTGAAAGGTGATTTTTTAAGCAATTTTTCTAAGTTGCCCAAACTACTTGCCAAGCAATGATAATGACATATCATGCAATAACTTTTTAACAATATAGTCAATAGTTATGAGAATTGTTGGGCCTTAAAGCTAATCCTTAGGCACATGTTGTGTGAAATTTTCAAAGAAAAAAAAATTCCTTTCATAGTGAGCTATCCAAAATTGCAATGTTGCCAAAAAAATGCCATTTGGTCCTTTAGGGGTTAACCCCTAAGCACTCTAGTTTGCTCTTTGGGGATGATGAACAAATTGAAACTCAAGCTTCATCCTCATAACTACTTGGATGAAAGTCATCCTCATTTTTGGAGATATTTTATCAAATTGTTGCCCTATCTAATGGTTGGACTCGGTGCTACTAGAGTCCATTTTAAAAAAAAAATTACAAATGTGCAAGTATGTCAAGTGGTTGACCAAACCAAAATTACTTTGACTCTAGTTCAAAATTTTATTTGCAAAAATGAGGTCATGGATATGAAGAACACAAAAATCTTAAAAAATCACCAATCATGTCAAAAGAACCTCATTTCAAATCCATTCCAATAAATTTTACTCAAAAAATGATAACCTTTTTTTTGTAATCGAATATAGAAGGAATTTTGAATTTTTTTGAATTTATAAAAAAATGCTCGTGATGGCATTGAAAAATCTAACCATATAGATGGAATCTATAATTCACAGTCCTTCAACTTTTATTTGGATATCAATTCCAAAATATTACCCCAATTAGCACTTTATAATGGTTTTTCTGAAATCATCAATTCTAGAGAAAACTTTGTATGCTTTGGGAGGTGGGTGCATTTTGTAGCAACAGTGCAAAAAAATGATATTTCTCTCATTTTACATACCATGTATTCCATACTATTTTTGTGCAAAGTCTTCATGATGTCATTAAATTCTATAGTATGGATGTAGTATTTTGCCAAATTTCATATGTAAGTGTTCAATTTCTAGCCCCTAAATGCCCAAGGCCTATTTTGAGCTTCTTTGAATTTGCTCTAAATTGAACAAAAAGACAACATTTTGATAAATATAATCAATTTTTTTGAATTACAACCATAAAATTTCAAACTAGACATATTAGAGATTACATAAGAAAAGAAAACACAACAATATTATTTATGGATTGAAAGATTATAATGTTTGATCATGAGGGTGTTAATACAATGAAAGTGATTTGAAGTCTTTCTATCCTCTTTTCACATGTCAAATCTAAAAATTTGGTCATCAAAAAATTATGAGGTTAAAGGGTATAATATGCATAACCTTAATCAATTTACAAATTCTCAATATCTACTTTCAAAAAAATTTTAATGATTTTTTAATGTGATTATTTCTCCAAAATCTAGTAGACTTGATGCTCATTTCCAATTGCCCTCAATACTAGAAAATCAAGATTTGATATGGACACCCTTGCACAAAATCTTGAATAGAAAAATCATCATCATTCATTTTCAAAATCAAGTTTTTGATGCTAAAATTAGACTTCAATAAAAATATTTCAAAAAATACTAAATACTAAAAAAAATAACTTGGTTAGGATTTATTTTAACTTCAAAGTATTGTCAACACTAGAATTTGGTGCCTTGGGGATTTAGGGTTAGTATAGAGTAGGTTACTAATTACATTTTATCAGAAAAAACATACTTAAAATTGTAGGCACTTAAGGCAAAATTTAATAGAATCATGTATGTCTATACTTTCCCCTATAAAATGACCTCATATTATTTGCTTTCATAAAATCATTGATGAAGGATTTGAAGAGGGATATGATAGATTGATCTATTTTTTTGAAGAGGGATATGATAGTTTGATCTATTTTTTTCACCCACTTTTTAAGTGTTTTGATAGGTACTCTAGTTAAGATAATTAGGGTGTGAATTTGAATAGTATGAGATTCTTCATACTAATTAGATGAATATTTGGATGAAATTAGGATGATAGTAGCATAAAAGTTGGATGAAAGTTGTTAAAAGTAGATGAAGATTGGATTATAATAACATAGATGGATATATTTTCTTGATTTTACCTACATGGTGCAAACTTCCAAATAAGTGTGTTTTGCATATTTATATAATCCCAAAATTAATGCTAGGGACTATATATTGTGATATATGAACCTTGACCACCCAAATTTGATTTGGTCATAGTCAATTATACAAATACATGATTATTGAATTTGGTCTTATATAAAACCTAACTATCACGATCATATGATGATTGTGACCACATATAAGAGTCGTGAACATCCAATCAAGATAGAATGCTCTTCAAGTGATTTTTTAAGAGTTGAACAATTGCATTTGGGGCTGGAAGCTAAACCCCAAACAATTTTCAATGGATTTTCATACGAAGAAAAATGGATTATTAGTATTTTTATGTTAACTGTTAAGCACTCCAACATTCACTTTTTGGATGACGAACAAATTGAAATGCATGTTTCATCTCATTATTACTTGGATGAAAGTGATCCTAATTTTTGGAGATACTTTATCAAGTTGTTGTTTTATTTGATGGTTGAATTTGGTGTTACTAGAGTACATCTTTTTCTAAAATTACAAATGTGCAAGTATGTCAAATTGTTGACCAAGCCAAAATTGCATTGACTCTAGTTCAAACTAGATTTGCAAAAATGTGGTCACAGATTTTATTAACACAAAAATTTCAAAAAATCACCCATGTGAAAAAAACCTCATTTCAAATCCATTCCAACAAATTTTACTCAAAAATGATAATATTTTGCTTGTAATCGAATTTAGAAGGAATTTTGAAATTTTCCTTTCAAAATTTATAAACAAATATTGGTGATGGCATTGGTGAATCTAACCATACAGATGGAATCTAAAACTCGCAGTTTACAATTTGAATTTGCATATCAATTCCAAAATAATCTCCCAAACAACACTTTTTAATAATTTTTCTGAAATCGTCAACCCTGGACGTTTAGGGGTTAACACTTGAGTCATTGGCAGGCCAGCCCCTCAGTTTGCGGGGTCTGGTTTTTGTGCTAAAGATATGGAATTCACAAACAACACAATGTACTCAGAATGAAGCGAAGGAACTACTCTTTGAGAAATTCAAGAAAATCAGTATTAACATAGTATCAAGGAAGCTGTTTGCTGAAAGATATTACATACTGTAACATATTTTACAAGCCATAGTTTTTAAAGTTTCTGCTCAGGAAAACTAATGTATAATTTAAATACACTTTGATGATATCGATTTTTGGAAATTGATAAAGTTCACAAACAACACAATATACTCAGAATGATGCGAAGGAAATACCCTTTGAGAAATTCAAGTGAATCAGTACGCAGTATCAAGGAAGCTGTTTACTTTGCTGAAAGATATTTACATACTGTACCACATTTTACATGCCAAAGTTTTTGAAGCCACTGCTCATGACAGCTAATGTTTAATTTCAATACCCTTTGCTGATGTGGATTTTTGGTTCTAAATAAGCTCAGTATCCCAAGCTACGGTACAGGCGAAAGTCTGAATGAATTTTGTATTCGACACAGAATATGATGTGAAGTCATGCATTTGCATTTTCATACAACCAACCGGGAAATTCTTGAGAAATCTTCATGTTGATGGAGTCTTCTGGTCCTCCATTGACGTTTGTCTATGGAAGCAAAAGCATTGCAAGTTCTTTTCTTGGTGATTTTATCCTTGAGCCATTCGCCTCTTAGAAGTTCTTTTGGCTCATTTGGATTCTTCTTCTTCCATTTGAAAGTGTCCAAGGTCGAGTCGTCAATGCAAGGAGAAGGAATGACATTTGCCCCTTCCAAATCTTCAAGGTCCGCAATAAAAGAATGCCCCGCCCCATGGAGCTTTGTATAATCAACTACAAAGTCTACAAAAGAAGGCATGAGGGCATTAAGAGAAATGAGTGTACCGGTAGTCATGGCTAATCAATGGGCAACTTTCAACCTCTATTTCAATTTTTCTAACTTGGGTCACTTTTGAATCTTCTACAAGAAACAAGAGCTTTGGTGAATATAGAAAATTAGACAAAGATGCAACCTATATGAGTTTCTTGCTAGGTTACAAGAAGATGTGTGAGCCATTCAAATGTGGAAAGCACTTTGAGTTTTTGATTGAGAAGGCTTCTCTTATTTATAGGTAATGGGTTGAACATGCCTTTTACATTTCACTTTTACTTTTAGTTGAACAACCATGTTCTACATCCATTGGCATTCATCTTTTACATTTCCTTTACCATCTTTATTCACCATTTTATTTTACATTAGTCTTTTACATTAAATTTTTCATTTACATCCATTTTCTAGGTTTGAAAACAGTGTGATAAAAATGAAAGATCCGTCTGTTGCAGATTACTTGCGCGAGAAGGTATCAGTGCTGATCAGCTGACACGGGATTTGTAATCATTTGAACTGAAGGTTAGATTTCTGTTGCATCAAACTGGTAGAAGATGATTTTTTCTGTGCATCACAAGTGACCTTCTCATTACAAGATTGACGAAGTCTTCAAATATTAAGTTAATAAGAATCGGATTCATATGGTCTTCTTGCTCTGTTAATTCTAGTGCTAAGCATATGTTGTTAAACCTGAATGCTAGGTATAAGACTCGTACTAATATCATCTGAAACCCTACTCAGAAAATTGTTTGCTACGATCTCAATGCTGAATGTGGTTAATAGCTTGTTAGAATCACATTGTTCTCAGCTTTTCAAATAGCGATCATTGCAAGATTTTGGCACAGAGATGAGCCGAAAATCTCAAACAACTGAACTGCTTGTGGCTCTCTGTAGTCTGCTAACAGGATTACTGCACACCTTCAATTTATTTCTGTGATCTCACTGCTTTGAATTTTGAGTGTATTATAGCTCATTAGAAGAGCATTTGCAGTAGCTTTTCAGCAAGATATCACTCAGCATATGGTTTGAGAGTTGAGCACGAATTCCTAACTTGAAAATTTAAGTGCAATAATTCATTATGTTACCAGGGCCTTTTATACTTGATATGACATTAGCAACTCGTTGTTTTGGGAGCTCCTAAGCTGGATCTCCTTCTGTGTATGCACATGCAGACTTCCTTTGAGGATGTTTTCCAGTGGAAGCGACAAGTGTGGAAGAATACTTGCAACAGGTGTGTTTCGTCTTGAGTTTCGTATGATAATTTCGATTCTCGGCGTTCGCGTCTACGTTAAAACTTGATCACTTTTCACAATCAGCTGTAATATCATCGAATTTGAGTTTTTGGCAAAACAGCCACAAGTTCCTGTCCTTGCATATCTTGGAACGCAATGAAACTTCATCTAATCGACACGTGCTAATTCGACTCGAGTTGAATGCTCCAAGAGAGCAATCTCTGATGTTTGGATTGGGATGGCAGGTGCATGAAATGGCTATGGTCTCTGCCATTCAAGAGGCACAACGGGACAACCTTCGCAGCTTCGACTCCTACAAGCTCAAAGTGGTGGAGGTGAGCAACGACAGATAATTAATCTATTAGTATTCTGAGTCTTTATTGTCTCTCCCCTTGGTTCAAAGTGTAGAAATTTCTGGTGCCCAGTGAAAGCGAAACATGTGTTGTACGCAATAGTAGCATGTTGGGGCTCATCATTGTAAAGGATGATTTGTTATGTGTAATAGAGTTGTGACAACCAGTTAAAGCAATAGTGGCATTCTAACATTGTCAAGGCTTTTGTGTGTTTCAATCAATGAAGATTATACAATTCGGAGGATTACCCTAAGAATTATATTGAGGATTGGATTGAGTATTATGTCGAGGATTGGATTGAAAGAGACATTTGAAGATTTTAAAATACTGTTATGGGGTAGAGACACTTGCTTCTTTTCCTTGACTGAGAACGAACTCTGTGTTTAGGGGTAGCCGACCCTTACTGACACCTGGTATATGGTGCTTTCTGGTCCATGCTTGACTTCTTTTGTCAGGGTAGTATGACCAGGATCCAAGAAGTCGAAGAGACTCCAGTGCGAAGCAGGCTTCTTAGTTTTGACGATGATTAAAGAAGTCGAAGAGTCTAGTGCGATTCAAGCTCCTTAACTTTGAAGTTGATTAGTAAGTGATTTTCAATAGTCACTAGACTCACTTGTTATTATTGCCGTTCTTGTTTACAGAACATCAGAGGATCATGACAACCGACCAACTTGGTCGTTTTGTTTTAGGGTAACAAACCGAAATACAATTGGGTATATCATTTTGACCTATCCTTGTCAAGCAATCGAATGGATTAATCTTCATAGAATCTTTTGTGAATGTTTGACCATGTTTGACCTTGAGCTAATGGTCCCGGCTATTGCAAATGTGATGATTGCATGGAAATACCATGACAACTTACCCTCTGTGTTGTACAAGCCTTCTGAAGTTTTTAAGAAATTCTCATTCTTGCACTTGCTTGATGAATCAGAACAATGTATGTGCTTAAGAGCCAAGAGATTAGCCAAGTTTGTGGACCTTGAAATTATGCAGGAATGTTCAAGTATGCTACCAGCCTAAGTGCATGTACGCACTGTGGATGTAAATATCATCCAAGATCGAGATCTCCGTCAAGCTGTGGCTATGGGATTGAACCATATACTGCCCAAACCCACAAATATTGTTGTAAGTATTGCCACTGTCCTCAATGCTTTTGCGCAACTTGTGCAGATCTTAGACTTGGAGACAACTGGGCTCCCCTATTGTGTTAGCTACTGAGTGGATAAGGACGATATGTTTGAGGCAATTTCAAATAGCGTTGCAATCTAACAAATCAGGCTTGCGCTTCTCAGGCCTTGACTTGTTACAGCAAAAACATGTAAAAAACGAGATAACCTGGATTACCTTGCATCTATATTGTGCGGGCTTGGACAAGGCCTCTAATAGTACATGTTTCATATGCATTAAGCCATGAGCGCCCAGACCATGTTTACCAAAATCAAGACCCTTCTCAACTCATTCTAATCAAATTGTCACCCAAAACAAGATCCACATGAATTGACTGTACAGATTGGTAGTGGAGACATGTTTCAAGCTATGGGTGAAAGGACAAATGATTTCACCATACAGTTGAAAAGATTATAATAGTTGAACATGACAACCTTTCATTTGGGGGAGGCCATATTTGGGGCGCTTGGGCGTTCAGGGGTTAAGCACATTAGACTAATGGCATTAGAGAGACTTTTTGACCCAGAATTTGCACCTTGTAAGGAAGGGTCAATTTGGCTACTACCATCCTCCGTTCTGGATCAAGTTACGCATGAAATAACAACCTTGTTACTGCAACTCCAAATTTCCTTCCATTTTCTACCTTATCTCATGTCAATATATGAGCTACACAAAAACAAGTATAGATGGATCACCAATGCCTTCCATACTATATATTCTAACTTCGCCCACCTCTTGACCATTACTATGATGACAATACTAGAGGTTGTCAAAGACTGGGCTAAAGCTACTGCACAAGGCTATGAGCATTTTTTGAGTTGTCATACATCTCTATTTGGGATGGTCAACTCCTCAATTAAGGTAGCCCTAAACATGCCTAAGAAAATTCATGATGTGTTTGTTGCTGACATTACACAATGTTATGAGACGATTCCACTTAGTGGTCTTGATAATCTTGGTGATGCGATTGCTCACATCATTTGGATTGGCTTTAAACAAGCTCGATCATTACACCCTCGTGCTACTCCTTCTATTTGGGTAAGAGTGGGTCACAAACAAGGGCATGTTGTGCGGACAATCTGAAACACCTGTTATCCACCTTCCAGTGATTGGTTCCCAATCTCGAAACAACTGATCATAGATTTACATCGATGGTTGATGTCCAACTGTTATATATCTTTAAAGGACCGAGTATGGAAACAACAATTGGGAATACCAATGGGCTTTTCATGTTCACCCTTGTGGTGCAACATATATCTCTAGCATTACTAAATTTCGCTTATACAAAGACTATCCAAACTTGGTCGTGTAGATCTGATGAAGAAATTTGCATCAGCTTTTAGGTACATTGGTGACCTCTGTTGATTGAACTCCTCCAATCCAAAGGAATTATTGGCACCTGAACAGAAACGCACGGATAACAATCCTTTTTGGATTTACCCTCTTAATGTTCTCGAAATCAAATCAGAAGTTTCCAAATATTCTGCTCATAAACCACTGCAGGGTATCGTAGCCTCGTTTATAAATATGGAAATTCTCATAGCAGAAGATTCAAGTGGTACTTACAATACCCGTAAATTTGACAAGCACCGTGCGCTACCATTTGCATAAACCCAATATATTCAGTTCAAGTCGCCCTATCAATCAATCTTACAGCATCACCGTGTCTCAAACGGTACCAATTTTATGTTGACACAATCTTGAAAATGAAGTCGCAGCAGAGGCTACCTGTATTGATCAGAAGATGATGAGTACAAGTCCCGTGAGGGAATAAATACAAGTGGTGAGCAGAGCTAATGAATGACAAATGATAGGATGAATGTACAGATTAATATACTACAGTAACAGAGCTACAGTGATAGACATGGAACTTCGGTGGAGTTTGAGCGACCAATGTTCAACACCCCCTCTCGCTCTCGAGTAGGTTGCAAGAATCAATAAATGTCGCCAGTATGGGTGCTGGAGGAGATGTTGTGTGTGTTTCGAGAGCGAATAGAGACGTTGTCAACGGTGAGTTAGAAACCCTTATGCTGAAGTTGTTTTGGGTTTGATAAAGAATAGGGTTTGAGAAATTGTGTTGTGGTTTTGTGATATAGATACAAGTCGGAACGTTGATAATATGGCTTTGCTTGTTTATGGTGCAACGTGGGAGTGATTGGCTTCTTGACACATTTTTTTTCTGGTTGATGGAGTTAGTGCGAGGACGAGATGGGCAACGGAGCAGCTTGATGGGTGATGTACTATTAGGGAGTGGGAAAGGAAGTCAGAGTAATGAGATGCACAGAGCAGATAGGGTTGTGTTTGAGGAGAGGGCTTGGGAAGATTACTTCGCAAATCCATCTGTCTGGTGGGATAATAGATTGAGCAAGCGGAATCCGCGTGCTCCCAACTTCAAACATAAAGTGACAAAGAAGGCGTTATGGATTGAGTCTTGGTATACTCCTGAGTGGGTAAGAGAGAGACTTGATAGTGTGTTGAAGTAAGTGTGGGTTAAGAGGGGTTTGGTAATAAGTTGATGCCCATATTTTGTCTGTTAGTATTGAAGGCTATTAGGGTGATAGGTTTTGTAAGAAGATCTGCTTCCTGCTGAGAGGTGGGAACAAAATGTACAGAGATATCCTTGTCTTGCACTTTCTCCCGAATAAAGTGTTGTTGTATCCCAATATGTTTTGTTCTTGAGTGAAGAACTAGATTGTGCACAAGACGTAGACAAGATTGGTTGTCACTAAAAATTGGAGTAGGAGAATTGATTGATTCGCCAAGTTCGTGTAATAAACTGCAAAGGTAGATTATGTCTTTGGCCGCTTCACTAAGTACACGATATTCAGCTTCTGTTGTAGATAAAGAAACTGTGGGTTGAAGTTTACTACTCCAGAGAATGCAAGAGTTGCCGTATTTGTGTAGAAGGCCGGATGTAGATCGGCAAGTATCTAGGTCTCTTCCCCAATCGGCATCTATAAAGGTATATAGAAGAGCAATACTATCACATGAGAAAAATAGTCCATAGTTTAGAGTGCCTTTCAGATATCGGAGAATATGTTTTGCAGCTTGAAGATGGGCTTGTTGGGGTCTATCCATGTAACGACTTATGAGACTGACTGCGTAGCAAATGTCAAGGCGAGTGTTTGTTGCAAAAATAAGGCTACCTACCATGGACTTGTACAGTTGTGGGTCAATACTTGGAGTTCCTGTGTCTTTGGCTAGTTACAATTTAGGGTCCATTGGCAATTGAGCTGAGTTGCAATTTTGAAGTCCAAAGCACTCTAGTATGCGTTTGATATACGATCATTGGTGAAGAAAGAGTCCAGAGGTGTGGTATTGAATCTCAATCCCAAGATAATTGGCAACTAATCCTAAGTCTGTCATTTCAAATTTGGTTTGTAGTGCTGCTTTGAGGTGTGACATTTGGTCTGTGTCGCTTCCAGTGATCAAAAGATCATCAACGTATACTAAGATAATGGTAAGTTTCCCATTACGATGTAAATAATATAGGTTTGAATCAGCATTGCTTTTGGTTAAACCTTGAGATATGAGCCATTGGTCTATTGTAGTATACCAAGCCCGAGGTGATTATCAAAGGCTGTAAAGAGCCTTCCTAATTTTGCACACTTTGGTGGGATTTCCTGCACTAGGGAAGCCATCTGGGATTTCCATAATGACATCCCCGTCTATAATTCCATTTAGAAAGGCTGTAATAACATCCATATGATGAAGGGGCCAATTGTATTTTGCAGCAAGAGCAAAAATAAGTCGGATGGTAGACCATCGAACAACAGGGGAAAATAATTCATTGTAGTCAATACTGTCTTTTTGTTGGAAGCCACATGCAACAATCCTAGCTTTTAGTTTTTGTGGTGTTCCGGTTGGTCCCCTCTTTACTTTGTAAATCCATTTGGCAGTTATAGGTTGCATGTGAGGTTCCCTATCAATGATATTCCATGTTTGGTTTTGTTGTATTGAGCGAATTTCTGAATTCATTGCATCTAGCCACTTGGGGTCTTGTGCTGCTTCTATGTAATTGAGGGGTTCTTCTAGAAGCTCACTAATGAATGTCCAAAAATCTTTGAAGTGAGTGGGAGGTTTTCGTTGTCTAGTAGGATAGCGGCAGTCTATACTGGGATGAGAACAACTGGGCGGAGAAAGAGGAGCTTCGGGATTTGAGGGAGGAAGATGAGGTTCTATAGTTGGTAAGTTGTCAGAGTCATGAATGGGAATATCAAACGTGGGAGTTTTAGTTTCCTGTAAGGTCGGAGGATTTTCAATAGGGACGGTGTCATCTAGCTGTAAAGGTTGTGAAGTAGGTGAAATGGGTTGAGATGGCATTGGTGAATCGGGATTTAAGGTAGGCAGGGCAGCGTCTTCTTGAATATTTGAGCTAACCATAGGAATTTCTAATGGGAGACTTTCAGGAATAGAAGCGGTGGCACAATGGAAGCCAAGTTTAGTCTCATCAAATACTAGATCTCTAGTGACAATGATTTTCTTAAGTTGGGCGTCATAAATTCTATAGGCTTTGCTATTTGCATCGTACCCTAAAAATAAACATCTTTTACTTTTGTTGTCGAGTTTCTTTCTGTATTCCTTAGGAATATGATAATAAGCTAAACAACCAAAAATTCTGAAATGAGATACAGAGGGGCTCTCACCAATATATTTTTTGTATGGTGTCGTTCCTTGATTTTCTCAGGTAGGGCTGCGATTTATCAAATAATTAGCTGTAGAGACAGCCTCGCTCCATAAAAATAGTGGCAACTGGGAGTGAGTAGATAGACTACGGGCTCGTTCAATTATAGTACGGTTATGGTGTTCAGCTACTCCATTTTGTTGTGGCGTATGGGCTTGAGTAAGTTGGTGATGGATTCCACGTTCATTACAAAATCTTGTGAATTCGTGAGATGTATATTCTCCTCCCCGGTCTGTTTGTAGAGTGCAAAGCTTGGTGCCGGTCTCTGTCTCAAGTTTGATAATAAAATTATGAAAGAATTGAAATGTCTGGGCTTTGCTGTGAAGAAAATATACCCAATTGTATCTTGAATAATCATCTGTGAAGACCAAGATGTAGCGTGATCCTGCCAATGTTGGAACAAATAATGGGCCTATCAAATCGGAGTGAAGTTTTTCACCTGGTTTTGATGCTTTAGAAAAAGACCTTTTTGGTAGTGGGTGTCGATGTTGCCTCCCAGTTAGGCAATGTTCACAAATTCATGATGTTGATGGAAGGTCGGGGAGCCCAATAACTTTGTTTTTGTTGGATAAATGATGCAGGCTTGGATAGTTCAGGTGACCATATCGGTGGTGCCAAGAACAGCAGAATCTTCAGATACTATGGTATTAGCATAAAGTTGAGAGCCGATAGAATATAAGCCATTTGAGCAATCACAATTGCCTAAAGCAATAATGTGGTGATCTTTATCGATAATCTAACAATGCTCATATGAGAATAGAATGGTATTGCCTTCATCAGCAAGGGATCCAATTGAAATCAAATTTTTTTTCATGGATGGAACATACTTAATACCTTTCAATTTTATTTCACCATCTTGGGTTTTAACAGATGAAGTCCCAATGCCTCATATTGCATGTGACTCGCCACCTCCCGTTTTAACTTCTTGAATCTTGACAGTAGAGGAGCTTGGTACATCTATATCTATCTTGTCACTATCTGAGGCTATGTGAGTGGAGGCACCACTATCCATGTACCAAGGGCCGTAGCCATAACCCCCCCCAATACTCAGACAAAGTTGCGTCAAAGAACTCAATTGAATTTGCAGTGGCAGGATTTTGATTTGATGAGGGGAAGGAATTACTTGTACGAGGTTGACGGCAGTCACGTGCAAAATGTCCAATTCTTCCACAATTGTAGCATATAAGTGGTGGTCGCAATCCACGTGCTGGAAATGGGCCATAGTATGGTTGTGGAAAACCTCGTCCAAAACCACAACCTCTTGACTGAACGTTGCATAGGGAGTTCTTCTGCTGGAAAGTAGCTACCAGGGCTTCTTCGTCTCCAAGTTGCAATGCCCGATGCTCTCTTTGGTGAGATTCTGTCAACAAGCTTGACACAACTTGTTCAAAGGACATGTTGATATTAATATGAGTAAGGGTTTGAATCGTACTCTCAAAACTACGAAGAAGTCCGTTCAAAATGATTTGAATCATAATCTTGTTTGATACAGTTTCCCCCATGCTTGCAAGGCGATTTTTGATCTCTCGAGCCTTTTTGACATAGTCTTCCACTAAACCGCCTTCAAGTAGTCTAATCGATTGGAGTTGACTTGTAAGCATTAGAATCTGAGCTTGGTCACCGGACTGATAAGCTGCCTTTAGCGCGTCCCATGTTAACGCCGGATCTGTAAAGCTAGCGATAGAATCCAAGAGGTCATCATTGATAGAGAGGATCAAGGCAGAAATGGCATTTGCTTTCGCAGTTTCTAGGTGGGCTTTTGTGTACGTACGTCCTACAAGGTTGGCAGGAAAAGTGGTTAGATTAAAGACTTCTTTTGTAAGTCGCCACCAGTTCTCTCTACACAAGATGGCTCTCATCTTTAAACTCCAGACATAGTAATTTGCTATCCCAATATGTTTATTTGTATCACCGATTGACACATTTCTCTCTCCCATGATGTTCACACAACTAGTACTATCGTTCTACAATATGACTTAGATCGGAAATCTCAAACTCTGTCGCAATACCAGATCTGTGGATCTAGCTAGATATACTTCCTATTCTCTTGTCTGTAAGCTTTGCTAACTTGCTGACACACTTCTCACGCTACTAGACTTTAACGTCGCTCTGATACCATGTTGACACAATCCTGAAAATGAAGTCGTAGCAGAGGCTGCCTGTATTGATCAGAAGATGATGAGTACAAGTCCCGTGAGGGAATAAATACAAGTGGTGAGCAGAGCTAATGAATGACAAATGATAGGATGAATGTACAGATTAATATACTACAGTAACAGAGCTACAGTGATAGACATGGAACTTCGGTGGGGTTTGAGCGACCAATGTTCAACATTTTATACGTGTCGAGCTCGATTGACGTGGTAGCATCTGAGATAAATCTCCTAATCTAGACCTTAGCAGGCAATAGATTCCATGTTCCACATCTCAGGAACTTGATCATACAATTCCTCGATAGGAATCCTTTTCCTGGATTAAAATTTGATATTCAAAGACTCATTACTACCCTCAAGTAGTTATTCTGCGCCCTATACATCATGATTACATATTAAAAAATGACATTGATAAGTCACATTGTTTTGAGGCTCTGGCTTCATAATACAATCAAAAAAAAGGACTCTGATTCCAATGGTTATTGACCTTACAAAGCAATAGAGGCCTGGTGTACACTTCAGCACGAGTGTACACTTGTGCTCTTACTGAAGACTTGCACTCCCAAGGGATGGAGGCACATTATTGGCTCTGTCCTTTGGACAGAAACTACGGCAACGACTCCGCATCGACTACTCCACATCGACTTTGGTATGTGAAAGTCCCAATCCTATCTACAACCGTATTCACACTACACGATCGAAGGTCCAATGATTGGTCTAGGGGATTTGCTTGGGTAGGGGGTCTAATTGGGGGGGTTTGCTTGGGCAGAGGGTCCTATTGGGGGAGGTCCAACTAGATAAGGGATCTAATTGGGGGGGTTTGCTTGGGCAGGGGGTCCTATTGGGGGAGGTCCAACTAGATAAGGGATCTAATTGGGGGGGGGGTCTAATTGGGCAAGGGGGAAATTGGGCAATTTAGGGTCGATCCTATACATCCTCCTCACTCCAGAAGTCCAACTTGCAATGCCACCCTTCTCTTGCTCCTCTCTCGCATACCACCAACAGTCTCTAAAATAATTTCTCACGACGATGATGTAGCTTAAACCCTAAGTTAGTTCTCTTGCACGTTCTTCCTACCCCATCCTTGTCGTCACTTTTCAAGGATAGAGGCCATAGCAGCCATGGCTCCTCCTATTGTTGCCTAATCTATTGCTTTTCCTTCCCATTGTTGCTCTGCTCCACTTCTAGAGCTTTGAGCTTCGTGCATTCGACAACCTGATGGCTAGGTTTAGAGTCATTGTTGGCTCTATCTTCATCATTTTCATCACTGCATTTTTCTAGTGGGAGTAGATGGCTATTTGTTGATAATTTTTTTTGCAAAGTGCAACGTGGACATTGTTGTGTGTCAAATGACTCATGGCTAATCCATTAAAAATGAATTCAAATTAAAAGCTAATGGACTTTAGTGAATACATCAAAATTGTAAATAAGAGACACTGTACCCCCTTCTAAAAATACAATACCTCTAAGGCTAGCCTTTTAAAGTCAAAACATGGGCATTGAGAGATTTTTTCTAAGACTTTTCAATGTAAAATTAAAGAAGGATGCTCATAAGTATAATACTCTTCAATAGGGCAATAGGAATTGTATTGTACTATTGTATATTTTTCTTTTGAACCTCCATCCTAGAAAATAAATAAATAAACAAGATTGTAATGAACTAAAGTGTACAATGTGAATTTACCATAAAACAAGTTGAATCCAAAAAATATGGTGAAATTTATAATTTCTATAAAATTAAAAAATAGAAAAAATATAGGAAATTTAAGGAAGGCCAGTGTAATTTTCAGCAATTTCCTATTTTTTGATGATATCGGCAATAATCATTGAATTTTAAAAAAAAATTGGTCAATTATATGCATCATGAGCTCTAGTTTATTGAAAAAAAATTGAATCTAAAAATGAATTATATAGATATAAAACATAAATTGAACACATTGGCCTTTTCAACAAATATCTCAAATGCAAGGGCAATAAGATATAACAATGGCCCATGTTGCAACCTATACTCTCTCTACAAAGGCTAATGCAATCCCATGCTTTCAATTCCAAAAAAATTCAAATATTGTGAGAACCAACATCATTTGCATGTTTATCAAATTGTTGATATTTTGAATTCTATAAATGTAAATTTCCTTCAATTTTTGTGTACAACAATTTGAAATGATGTATACCAACATGCCAATGCACAAAGAGTATTTTTAGAGTTCTAAGAAAAAATTGACAAAAGATAAGGTAATTCCAAAAATGGTGAACAAAACCAAGTTTTAGACATGGCTAACTTTGAAATTAATTTTCTTTCAAATCACAACTAATTTTTTCTTCAAACTTCCATGGTAATGTGTAGTATGTCACATACTACAAGTTTCGTGTATACATTTTGGGACTTTGTCCATTGATGCTTATGTTATGGATGTTTGAATGAAAATGTTTCAAATTTGTACTCAATTTTGTTTGTCAGTGTATGTACCTTAGTTATGAATCTCAAGTCTTTGGAGGTACAATGTAAAAGTTATGACCAAAAAACATTTCTCACTACAACGTGTCACTAGAAATAGTACTATAAGTATTTCTTCTAATGACTCTAATGTAACAATATTGCACCATCAATTCCATGAAAAAGGTTTATACAACAACAAGGTTAAAAAACAAAATATATTTGTGTTGGTAGAAAGGATCGTGTATACATTTGTGTGGTGATTATAGATAAATATAATCATCTTTTGTTATTCATGTATGATATATAGTTGAAGTATGCCATCCATTTCCTTTGAAGTGACATTCATTCTTTCAAAAAGAATAGAGACCAACCTTTGGACATGGATACAATGAATAGAATCAACAATTGCATTGATTTGTACCATAGTGTTCCTAAAATAACTATTGTATTGTACAACATTGTAATTTTCCAAGAATATCAATATATGCCTTCATAATGGGCTATAAAAGACACAACAACCTTATTTTATTTTTTCAAAAAATTGGACAATATGCATCATGACCTTTTGTAAATATTTGTAGCTTATACATAATCCAAATACAATTGTTTCACTTGTCCTTTTGATGTTTATAAGCTTCCCAAGGACTCCATTGGTACTCAAACCTCCTTAGGCATTCTCCAAGATTCATGTGTCATTGCTTCTTTTCTAGAATTTTTATCAATGTAAGTACATTTCAATATGAGATATAGTCTCTTCATAAATTGTTGAAGAGAAATGTTAAGCTTTGTTACTCGAAGATTGATCGTAAGCCTTTGATTGAGTCTTGAGCCAATGGAATACAAATCAACCCTTATCATTCTCAAACTTGAATGTGAACTTATATATTAATCATACAACTTGCTCAAATTTCAAACGAAATTATGAAAGCACATAACATTGTTAACCAATCTAAATCATTTTGTCTTGGAGATTGGGATAATCCCTCCTTGGATCCTTGGGAGTGAATTAAGTTTCATTCAAGATAGCCAACCCATTTATGATCACCCCCCATTTCCAATATGTAGGATGCTTTCTTTCCATAAAGTTGTGGTGTAGTTCTTGGAATAGTTGTGTCGCATTATGATTGGTTGCAAGGCTCTCAATATTGCAACCAAGCCTTGGTCAATTTTGGAATTAGCATAAGGCCACAAATAGAAAGCCTTAAACTCTATTTTTGCACATGCAAAAAATTCTGCATTAAAAAAACATCTACTCTAAATATGCATAATTGCTTAAGTAGTTGGAAATGGATTGGCTACCTTATACAAATTAGCAAATTGATTCACTAGAAAGTTGCAACGCAAAATTGTGTCATTAGTTGACTAAGAAATTACAAAGAATTATTAGTTGGCTCGGAAGTTGTAACATTGAGGGCTCCTACTTTCTTAAGGAGCAAGAGGGTACTCCAACATTTATTAACCCTTGAAGGATCAAGCATATTTTAGGCACAAATTGTGAAAAACTGCCACAATTTAGGGAAGTAAGAAAAAAATGGATTAAAATTTTATTTTTGGGTCATTGCAAGAAAGACCGTCCAATTTTTATAGCATTTTGCATAGTACTCATGATTTTTTCGAGAATATTGTATATTTAGAAAAATATTTTTTTTTAAATGTAAAAAATATGTTTAATGTATACACCTTTAAGAAGAAGGTACCCTAGGAAGGAAAAGCATAGAAAAATTCTCTAAGTAGGAGAACTAGAAAAGTGCAAAATCTCATGAAAATACATACTTTCACATTTTAATTTGTAAAAAATAGGAAAAACAATTTTCAAAGAAACTAAAAATTGGACATTTGGGAAGACTTCATGGTGAAGATATTTCACCAAGAGAATGATCTTGAAACCATTTTCAATGTTTAGAACTATGCGCGCAAGGGAGCCCTGTTTGCATGAACGTAGAGGACATAAAATAATGTTTTTTTAAGTGATCTTTGGTAGACACATGCTTGACTAGTGTGGGAATAGACCACAGAAATTTCATCTCTATATCATTAATTTTGGGTACTCCCCAGTACTAAAAAACCCGAAACAACAAAGTGTGACAAATTAGCTAAATTAAAATTTAATTATAAATTGATTTTTGAAAATTTCTGAAAAATGAGGTATCTAATTAATATCAAGTTATCCATCTCCAATAAAAATTTCAAGTCAATTGGGTTCATACTTCAAAAGTTATAGCACAAAACAGCTCCATCATTCCAAGTGTGACATAAAATAGTACTCCGTACTAGTCTTTCTTGCAATCATCCTTTTTTCAAAATTCAAATTTGTACTAGACTACCATGGGAATGTGTCGAAAAAAAATTCAGAGACTTTGACCATGTAGATTGAAAGATTATAACATTTGAAGTTAGAAGAAAAAGTTTTTTTTCTTACCTTACCTGAGAGGGCTAGTAGACATTAACTGATTCTAGAGTGAGATTTTTACACTATTGACACATGGTTATATCTTGTATCTTGTAAATTACATACACACCAAATTTCAAAATTAGAGGAAGAGTATTGTACATGTTGCCCAAAATTGCCTAGGTTGCTCCAGAAGTTTAGGGCAACATAAGTTTTGATCTAGGCATTTTATTAGAAAAAAATTATATTTCCACTTAGGGGGGATATAATTACATACACCTTGTGTCAAAATTTGAAGAACATCCATTAAAAATTGACTTCATACACACCTACTTGAGATCACTTGCATATGTTCAACCCTTTAGAGATTAATAATGTTGTGCATGTGATGCAAATTTAAGATATTTCAATGAGGAGTTGTCCACACATTGGCCGCATATACTTTAAACAATGTTAATTGTATTTCTTCTTTGAATTCAAGTGTAATATTAGTAATAAATTGATCAAGTCTAAGTTTATCAATTGAACTTTAATTTTTAAAAGGAAATGATTTTTTTTGCAATTAATCATGAAAATTAGATAAACTAATTATAGAAATACAAAGAAATTTGGTTTAGACCATACTATATGACAGTGTTATACACAACAAGTTGTGGGAAAAAATTCACAACAATTTCAATTTTCACAAAAAGAAAGTTCTTTTGTTTATGTTTTAGTCTTTCACAAGACATGGGATTTGACCAATGAAAAATAAATAAATATTTAATTTCATTCATAAATATTGGTAGTCATAAATTGAGAAATACAAAATGAAGGATTCTTTAACCCCTAAAGGACTTGATCCATTAACCCCTAAAGGTATTTGACTATGTTTCACCAAAAATGCTCTGAAACTATCATCTCTAGTACACATACCAAATTTTAGAAAACATACATTTTTGGACAAATGTAACTGTAGGGTCTTGTAGTATGCTGGTTTGGAAAGATGTGGAAAAAATTTCAGAAATTTCCATCATTTGGATTGCAAGATATTAGCATTTGAAGTGACAAAAAGCCATTTTTTGGCCCTGCGAAAATCTGGGCAGCTACACTTCACAAGGTCAGATCATTATGAAAAAATGTCCAAAATGGTTGTAACTCTTTGGATTCATTCTCCAAGTCATGTTGGCTACATGCTCAAAAAATTTTAGATCATTTGGAATTGTACAATATATAGGAAAAAAATAGTAAGTTGAAAGAAGTAGAGAATGATTCAAAATACTAAATTGTTAATAGTTTATTTATGGAATTGAAAAATGCCAATCCTAATGGTTAAATTCTTTTAATAAAAAATCTATACCTCACCATTTTATTTTTTTTCAAAAATATTAAAAATTGAGTTAAATAAAGGTCTTCAAAGTTTATTTTAGAGTAGAGATTCCCTTACTACCCACAAACTACCCTCAACTAAAACTCTTCATAACTTTCATCTCATAAATCAAAATGGAATGATTCAAAGCTTTCCATGTATATATAAATCAGGAAAATAAATTTCAAATTTTTATTTTTTTAAAAAGTGATTTTTAAAGAAGTTTCTTTTGCTGCCCGGGTTGCCCACAAAGCAATGAAAACAACATACAATAACTTTTTAACCATGTATTCAAAAGTTATGAAAATTGTTGGGTCTTAAAGATACTCCTCAGGCACATGTTGTGTGAAAATTTCAAAGGAAAAAAAGAAAGATTCCATTTGTAGTGCGCTGCCCTAAATTGCTATGTTGCCAAAAAACACCGTTTGGTCCTTTAGGGGTTAAGAAATGGTCAAACTTTCTATGTGAGCTAAATTCAAGCTTTCAAATTGTGTTACAAAAATCTTATATTTTTATTACTTGAAACTCTCAATTCTTTCATACTTTGAGAAATTTCAAATTGTTTTGTGAAAAATTATAATTATTATCATTTTTGTGGCAAAAATTGAACATAAATAAAAAAATTCAAAAACAATTGAAATTATTTCAAAAATTTTCATGTGGTACAAGTAGCAATGGAGATTAGTGTGAAAAATTTTCAATTGGCTATTTTATTTTGGACACCCAAAATAGCCACAATAAAGACCTTGAAGTCAAATTCAACTATCAAACCAAAATTATCCTTTAATTTAATTGATGTGTAAAATTTTTATATTTTTTTCTAGTGGGAAAATTCATTTTCTATTTATGTTGTATTCTTTCAATAATTTTGAAGGAAAAATAAAATTATTGTGATTTCTTGAAGCTAAAGGTGGAAATAAAATTATATCAATTAGAATATAAATTAGAATAATCAATAATTTTTACCATAAATTAAGGATAGAATGAGAAACATAATTTTTTAATTTATTAAAAAATTTATTTAAAAATAAATAAAATATGAATGAAAAACACACCATAATGTATAATTTGGATTTTAACCCTTGAACATCCAAAGTCATCTCCAGATTTGACAATTTGAAAAAAATCATTATAAAGTGCAATTAAGAAATTTGGAGGAAAAATTTGGAATTAGTGTGGGAATTGATATACAAATAGAAGTTGTAGATTTTGATTTGTAAATTCCATCTATATAGTTAGATTCACCAATGCTATCACCAATATTTTTTAATAAATTTTGAAAGGGAAATTTCAAAATTCCTTCTAAATTTGATTACAAGAAAAATATTATTATTATTTGAGTAAAATTTGTTGTAATGGATTTGAAATGAGGTCCTCTTCACATGGTGATTTTTTGAAATTTTTGAGTTCTTAAAATCTATGACCTTATTTTGGCAAATCCAATTTTGAACTAGAGTCAACACAATATGGGCTTGGTCAACCACTTCACAAACTAGTACATTTGTAATTTTAGAAAAATATATACTATAGTAACACCAAATCCAACCCTTAGATAGAACAACAATTTCATACAATATCTCCACAAATTAGAGTAATTTTCATCCAAGTAGTTAGGTGGATGAAACTTAAGTTCCAATTTGTTCATTGTCCAGAAAATGGATGTCGAAGTGATTAGGGGTTAACACATGGAGCTTTGAATTGCAATAACTCTTTCAATTTTTGACATTTCTCAAATTTTTAAAATGGAGTAAAACAAAACTTGTCAAACTTCATTTTCTTAGTTGAAATCAGATTCTAGAAATAGTTATTTTGAAAGTTGTAATCGAGGTTGACCAAGCTCCATTGACCAAGGCACATCCACTTTTTGGATGCCTGGACCTTTACGGGTTAAGTCAACTGACTGTGGTAACAACCCCGTCCTTCAGGGTTAACAAAATGGGTTCATGTCAACAAAATCAAATATTTGAGTTCATATCATTTCATTACAATGTTATCAGAGAAAAGATTAATAATTGGCCAGAGAAATCTGCCCAAGAATACTGCCCAAGCATCAGTCATGCAGACAGCATGCTTGTGTTAGAGTGATCTTGGCAACTATAAGAACAGTATGGTCAGGGTTTAGGGTTTATTTCAGCTGTATGAACAGTTACATACAGTGTAGTTTGGAGAACCAATACACTGTCAAATGGTGTCTATTAACACATATCAGTTCAGCATCAGAGGCAAGCTAAGGGGGAGAGATCCAAGAAGACTGAGAAAACAACAATTACAGTCATGAAGAAATCAGTAAATTTATGAGTAATACATTAAGTACTGCACTGCAGTTCAAGGACTGCAGCTGCTACAGAGGATGAGTCGGTTCTCTGCCCATTGTGAAGCGGCTCAATTGTCGTTCCATTGATGCATCACCCCTTTTAGCCATGGGTGATGACAAGGTCTTGTATATCTCGAATAACACGATGACACTACCAGCAGCCATGGCTCCTACAAGCATATATCTTTGGCGATCATTGGTCACCATCACTGCAAGTGCACCGCAGATGTAGGCAGCAATACACAGCACCAAAGCCACTCCCAAGTAAATCCGGATGCGCCTTATGCGGTAGACATTTTCCAGGCAGAGCTTTGCCAATAATTGAATATTGTCCAAGGTGACGGAGTTGGGGCCAATTTCCCAGCATCCTAGCAACCGATTTCTGAACCCTGCTCTTGCAGGAGTTTCTGTGTTGATGCTGTCTTGTGCTGGCGGGAAATCAAGCAGTGGCTGCCTCAATTCACTCACAGCTGTATAATTGGCTAACTTGGGATAAAAAAAAGGTCGGAAGAGTTCAGTGCAGCCAACCATGACTGCACCTAAACCTGTGCATGCAATAAAGAAGGATAAAGTGGCCAGTAGCATAAAAAGTGAAACCAAGACTGATTCTTGCAGCTTCCCGTTGTCAAACGAACCTGGCGGCTGCAAAATGGCAACAAAAGTAATGCCTGCCAACAGAACAAGAACAAGTCCGTATGCATCCAGTTGTTTCACCAATTCATCACGGATCTGTTTGAGGACCTTAACCTGCACACAAGTATGAGATTCAATGGCCTAAGTACTAACATGGGATTTCCACAGCTTACAATTGGGGAGGAATGCTGCTCAATAGATAGCAAATACAAACCCCCTGAAATGTACACCAATTTTTACATTACTTCCATAGACCAGACACAGACTACGAACACGTTCCCTTAGCTACACGCTACCCAACAATTGAAAGCATGGCAGTTGAATTCACAATCTCCAAAGATAAATTGTACACAAGCTTACCTCTGGATTTTCATCTTCCAATCTCCTATCAAGAGCGTCCGAATCAACTTGATTCGCCTCCTCATTGCGACTAGGCCGACTGTGTATTTCACCATTCTGTCTTGAAGATCCATTTTGGTTCAGAGATTCTGCAGGTTTATTTAGGGTCATTCATTTATCATGTGTATCCAAATATCAGTCCGTTGGATTACAAACTCACTCACTACAGCGGTGTTTTTATTTCATTTTTTCCCGACACCTGCCAAATAAAAAATGTCCTAGTATTGGAATCATCACTGCAAAGTTTTGCAATCTAGTAAGCAAATTGATTTGGTGAATGGCTTACCAGGGTCCGGCTGTTCAGGTTCTCCAAGTCCTTGTTGACGAGCGCTCCGCGCAAGGGTGTGGGACCTCCGAATTCGTGAAACCGCTACGGTAGCATAAATGGCTCGACGCCATTGTGCCGATGTCTGCAAGCATACATGAAGGCACTTATACTCTTCAACATTCATACTGAGTATTCGTGCAATCTGAGAAGGCTGGGATGTATAGAAAGTTACCATGGCTGAAGTCGAATTAATAGTTGGTACCTCTCAACTTAAGCAATACCCAGAAATTAATCACAGGAGAAATCCAACATGGAAGCTGGACATATGTCCTTTTGTTTCCAAATTCCCTTCTTTATGTATTCAGTGTAACCTATTATGCAATTCTCCAAAGATTCTATAGATGGACATTTTGGATATCTTTCTCCTGTGTGGTTAAACACACACATATACCAAGTCCATCCACTTACATCAGAGACAAGCGTCACCGGGAGCGTCTCCATAGGAGGGTCACCGGAATGATTCGACATCATTTATTCTCGCTGGTATTGATTCGCAGGTTTGATCGACACAACTGACTAGCGTTGTATAAATTCTCACAGTACTTCGAATGCTCGATCGATCACCTGGGACTAGACCGCGAGGAACTGATAGACTTACATACAATGCAACCTTAGCTTGTGGACATGCACGGTGCTCTAGATCTAGCAGGCCAGTACGAGGTCCTCGAGGAGTGCAAGAACTTCCATAGAACGAGATCGGAGGTAGGCAGTCCTCGGCACTAAGTCCCAAGGTGTTTGAGGTTTCCTGAGTCCCCTTGGGACTTAGTGCTGAGGGTAGGCAGTACCAGTAAGAAATACTCATATACCCGACAAGACGAAGATGATGATTTACGGCCGTCCCGGAGTGAAGGATTTAAAATTAATTAAAATTATTTAAAGGTGACCCCATCCCAAGTACATAGAAAAACTCGCTGCTAGAGTACTGCTCTTGACCTGTCGATCTACAGAGCTAACTTAATTCAAATCTGGCTCAGCAAAATTAGCACTGTCGATCGGTCAATCATGTAAGTTACTCACTCGGCGCTAACTAGCTCACTTCGATCAATTCCCTTAGAGAATATCTTGCAGCCTTTCTCCACTTTGATTCTTGCAAGTTGCTACTGACATACAGTCCATTCTATTTTTGTCTTGCATGCATTACTTACGTCCTTCACTGCTCCACGTCTTTTTTTCCCACGGGAAAATTAGATACAAGTTGGCTGTCATAAAAACCGACACTGTTTTGCTTCTTAACCCGTAAAGGAAGGACTGGTGACCGTGGAAATCATCCCTTTTGGAACTGTGTGACATCACTTACTTTAAAATAACCAAAAATATTCATTGGAGGTCAAATTACTGTAGAAGATCTCCCCCTTCCACACAAAATTTTGAGGATGAATAGTTGCACTTTTGTCCTACAGATATAGATACTCTGTCAGCCATTAGACACTAAACATTTGTGTAGAACGGATATTTTGTTAAAACGGTGATATTCCACAAACTTGGCACTTTGAGGTTCAGACTGTGCGGTCTGAAATGTATACCCCTCCTAGATTCCAGACAGTGTGGTCTGAAATCTACACCTGTCTTAGAAAATAAATGAAAAAATGGCTTATGAATACTGCCATTTTAATGAAATATCTGTTGTAGACGTTTATGGGTTAAACTTCTTTCCAATGCAAGAAGCGAATTTTTTAATTATGAAAAGGAAAATCAGTAATGCAAAGTTGTTGCTAGTGGTCAAATAGATTGTCATTGTCTCTTGTTGTTGTTGCCTAATTGAAATACATTTGTCTGTCTTAGAGCATCCCCACCCGCCTGGGAGAATACAAGGTTGTATTGGCTTGCAAAACAAGGGCCATCCAATTTGCAAGCCAGACCACCCCAAACATAGCCTACTACCAAGTTACCAAGATCAATAAGCGGTTTGCAAGCTTGTTTGTCTCGTGCGGTTTGCAAGCTACCCAAGGCTTTTGGCCCCACTCCTTAACAAGTTCATCTATTTTGTAAGATGGATGGGAAAATTTTGCAAGCCATTTTGGACAAGTCATCCATTTTGCAAGAGGGATGATCTTACCATATAATGTAATGAGATGGCAATACCAAAAAAGGATTCACTTACATGTATTCATATAATATAATGCTTATCCAAAAGCCATTAAAATTAATCCTAGAACGTTGGGCTAGTCACCATTGGTAAAAATCATCCTCCTTGGTGCCTATGTGAATCATTTGCTTAAAAAATTCCAAGAGCATTGATTGGAGGTCAAGCTACTACACAAGACCTCCCCATTTTCAGAAAAATTAGAAAGATCGACTTGCCAAATGTTAAAAAAAAAAAAATTATTTCAATACCAAGGTGCCAAATTTGATTTGAACGTATAGTACTGTGATTCATGTCTCTAAAGTGAATGCACCCATTACTAACTAACACACCATTGCCAATCAATAGGGTGTCTCAAATTCAAGAGAGGTTGGGACTCATTTCCATTTTTCAAAAAAACGACACATGTCACTCATCTTGCGTGCCATGGCATGTCTAAGTACCGAAGTGCTGTAACACATGTCGTTCACCTTGAGTGACTTTAAGTGAGAGGTTTTGGAAGACTCTACTGGCATTAGGCATAGGTCCAAACCAATCTTTCAGCTTTCAAAGTAATTTTAGTTCAAGTGATAAAATTACCAAAGTTTTTGTAATCCTCATCATTTCTATCATTGCACCTCTGAAAATATTTGCTTTGCCTTGCACAACTCGAGATCATGTCCAAAATTGCTTATTTGATAGATTATGGATGCCTTTACCTTATTGATTGTTTGGCATTCTAAATTTGCGGAATTCTTACGATTTAGAGCCGCATTGGACTCTATTTATTGGCTATGTCTCCTGGGGATTGAAAGCAAAATAGAACTGTGGATTTATTAAGTTAAGTAATTCTTAAAAAGGTTTTGCGGAGCCACTTTTACATTAGGTCACCGATGAAAGTGCAATCAGAAGAGGCACAAATTTAGGTTTAAGTTTTGAAAAATATAGAAGGAACAGAGTCATTTGTCAAGGACTTGCTTATTTTCCTCTTTCAAGTGGATGTAAAAAGATTGCACTTGGAAATCAGGCCGAGCCATCACTTTCTGTAAAAACATCGAACTAACATCGAAATCACTAAATCGTCAACAGCTAGCAGAGAACCAACAGCTAACAGTTCTATCGTATCCGATATTTTTGCATTTCACTTCTAACACAACAGTACAAGAATTGGTATGAAAACCTCTCGGTCGTGATTTGTAGCAGATCTCACAATATGAAATTGCAGTCCTACATGTGTACTGTGAAGCTAGCTGATTCGAACTGAAAAAACGCGAACTCGTGCATATATAACTGATTTTCTGGCAGCCAGACACAAGCAGCCACTGATCTCAGGTATCTGCTCTGGCCTGCTTCGAGTCGTGTTCTCGTAACTGAGAGGATCTTATTTTCTCAGTATTTCCTCCCTCGATGATTAAGTCAACAACCTCAACCTCGACACACAGAACAAGAGTCGATGCACTACTGGAAGGGGGTGCACGCACGTTTTTTAGCCACGTTCGTTGTGCTTACAGGAACGGAGCAACATTTTTATTGGAAGGGTGGCAAATTTGGAGTTTCAATTTACAAAGTAGCGTTTTGTTTTGTTTTTGAACAAATGGGCGAGCCATTGCATTAAAAAAAAGGAACCATACAAGACAGCCAAGCCGAAGCTGGACAAAGAAGAGAAGCGAGCACAGACGAAAAAGCAGCTAGTTACGAGAAATGACTAGGGGGAGGGGCCTTCAGATTCCAGTTAATAAGAGACCCGTTCCTAGATGCAAGAATCGGAGAGTGTAACCAAATACTGTCAAACTTAGCCCAGATTGATTGAGCATGTTGGGGACGATATCGAGCAGCAAGTTGTGCCTTTACTTGGGCAGCACGACCTGAGTCGAGCAACGCAGTCCAAAGAGTTTGAGCGTGCTAAAGTAGCGTTTGAGCGTGCTAAATCACGCGTTCCCAATGCGGTTCATTAGCTGCGTGTACTTTTATTAGGGTGACTTGAATGATGAACAGTGAATTTGCAACTTTTCCGATTTTC
This sequence comes from Straminergon stramineum, assembly GCA_963920665.1. Taxonomy (NCBI): domain Eukaryota; kingdom Viridiplantae; phylum Streptophyta; class Bryopsida; order Hypnales; family Calliergonaceae; genus Straminergon; species Straminergon stramineum. The sequence goes on from OY987272.1 coordinate 3,737,648, forward strand.
TTTCAGTAGCCGATTAAGCCGAAGTCCTTATAACAGGGTCGCTGCAATGGTCACGGGTGTATTGCGAATGGGAGTATGGGACCAGTCCCAGTTTTTGCTGTGGAATATAATTGAATTGATGAAGATTCTTAATTTGGATTGCAAGTGGTGAGGGATTCCTGAACTTTAGGTGCTGAATGTGTGCTGTGACGTTGCCGGGGGCACGATCAGTTACGTTTAACCCTGGAAAGTACATTTCATGCTGGACTTGGTGAAACTCCATTACAATTCTATATTATCACTCGGATTTCCAGAATTTGATATGTTGTAAATGGTGTAAGATATGTCTAAAATTTACTTACTTTTTAATAATGAAAACATGTAATTGATTTATATTTGGTTTCTGATAGAAATATCTTTGATTTTTTTTAGTAATTATAGAAATCTTTAAAATAATATTGAACTTTTTAAAAAATGAAAATAATATTGACCAAAATCATGGTGTAATTGGTGTACTCTTTAAGCTCGCACAAAAATAAATTTCATAGAGAAAGTTTGAAAGTATAGAAACTAAAATTGTAGGGTATTAAAAGTCACTTGTTCAGATGTAATTTTGACTATTTTGACTATAAAGGTACAAGTCTCTAACTTTCTATTTTAGTTAGCAATAAACTCCATCATCGTCACTGAAGTCATTGAGTGTGGCTACTAACTCAACTTAATGTATTGCAAATCTCATGTATTGGAAACACTTTGGAATGAGCTAATGCTTGATTGTAGTAGGTCATTTTTAAGGTGTCTATCATAGTTGGTTTACTAGACATAGGCTAGTTTGTATTATATCCAAGCACTAAGTTGGCCTATCTCAACTTGGCTATATGAACGTTTTAAAAAAGAAATGCTAATAGTGTGAAGCTAAGTCATTTAAAAACCATCAGGATGCATATAAGTTGGCTTGTCTCAACCTAGCTATATATATTGGAATTGCATTTATGGAACAAGCTATATATCATATTCAAATTATATGAAGATCAAGTTCATTGTTGTAACTAGTTACCTAAGCATAGAAGAGTAATATGTTTCTAATAAGTGTATATCTTTCACCCATTTAGGTATTTTATATACTACCTCCATATCCTTCTACATACCATTGAATATATAGGGACTTGCTATATATATTGTACACAATACACTGACTACTAGAATAGTTTTTTCATTTACATCTACCTTTGTCCTGTAGTGTTCTACCTACCTAAAGCTTAATTATCCACAGTCTATGTTTGGGAAGGAAAATAGAGCCCCTAAAAAACATAGATAGATGTAAATGAAAAGACCATACCACTAGTAAATGCACAATAGACCTATTAAGTCACTACAAATTCAATGGTATGTAGAAGGACATGGAGGTAGTACATAAAGTACAAAAATAGGGGAAGGACATTCACTTGATGGGAGAAGCTCAAATTAGTGGAGAGATGCTCATGATTGGGTATGTAATTTAACCCTAAGCACCCATGGGACCCAAAGTGTCTTCACCTAGTCTAAAAGTAAAATTTAAAGTGTAGTAACTTTTACACCCAATGTCCAAATTTAATAAAAACTTGTTGGAAAATTTGTGTTCTCTCTTCTTGTTTGTGTGGTAAAACTTTCAAATGAATTCAAGATGTAATGATCTTGGATTTGGAGGGGAGCCATTTGAAGTTCACAAATTCATTTGAATTTGCCAAATTGCATTTTGATGGCTGCAACTTTGTGGGCTTGCATCTCCTTCATCCAAGGTTAGTTTTCAATAAAATTTGTTGGATTATGTTTTCCTTAAAGTCTAGTTATTGTGGTAAAATTTTCATGTCAATCCAAGTTGTTTTGAATATTTGGGAGCAATTTAAAGTTCAAAATGTAAGCATTTTTGGATTACGATGAACTTCAACAACCTTTTTCTTCTTCATAAAGTGTCCATTCCCAATCTCTTTTTCAAAAAAGTTATGCATACTAGTCTATTTTGTGTGGTTAAAATTTCATATCAATCCCCAAAATTATGAGTGACTAAGAAATATTTTAGTAGAAGGAGGTTCAACATTTTATGCATTTATTGTAATTTTTTTGCTATTTTTTTACATTTCAAAGCCATTTTGCACACACAATGAGACTATTGAATGATATTTTCTTTCACCAATGTGTTTGTATGCTATTTTTGAATCACTTTATAGTCTAAAGTTTTTTCATTTCAGTAGGTTAGAAATCAAATTTCTTCTCCGAACATGTTACTAGGAAAATTTCACCATCCATTTTCAACATTAAAATATTATAATTTTGCAATCTATGTACACTAAATAGTGAAATTAGGTTTCCCCACACTATATAAATACTTAGTATTACATCACAAGAATGCACTACTTTTGAATTAGGTGTTGTTGTGATTGGAACTCATGAACCTTCATTTGTACAAATGGAAATATATGTAGAAATTTTTGTTGACTTCCATGGCTTGTAAGGTACCTTTTGGGGGGTAAGTCAATCTAATTGTTAAGGTAACCTAATTTCTCTATTAAGTGTAGCCAAATGACTCAATATTTGATTTACATCATTGTTTTTATTGACCACAATTGTATATGTAGTTAACCCCTAAACGCCCAAACTGTGTTTTTTGGCAACATAGCGATTTTGGGCAGCTCACTATGAATGGAGTTTTTCTTAATTTTTCTTTGAAATTTTCACACAATATGTGCCCGAGGAGTATCTTTAAGGCCCAACAATTTTCATAACTTTTTACTTCATGGTTAAAAAGTTATTGCATGATATGTAATTTTCATTGCTCTTCGGGCAGCCCAAAAAATTCTTAAAAAAACACACTTTTTTAAGAAATAAAAATTTGAAATTGGTTTTCTAGATTTATATGTACATGGAAAGCTTTTAATCATTCCATTTTGATTTATGAGATGAAAGTTATGAGGCGTTTTAGTTTGCGGGCAGTTCCGGATTCTCTACTCTAAAATAAACTTTGAAGTCCTTTATTTCACTCAATTTTCAATATTTTTTGAAAAAAATAAAATCATAGTGTGTGGATTTTTTAGTAAAACATTACAACCATTGGGATTGGAATTTTTCAATTCCATAACAAAATTCTTCACAATTTAGTATTTTGAATCATTCTCTACTTCTTTGTACTTACTTTCTTTTTCCTATATGTTGTACAATTTCAAATGATTTGAATTTTTTCAAGAATGTAGCCAACTTGCCTTGAAGAATGAATCCAAAGAGTAACCACCATTTTGGAATTTTTTTCATACAAATGTGGCCTTGTGAAGTGCAGCTGCCCGTTTTTTCACAGGGCCAGAAAAAGGATTTTTGCTAATTCAAACGCTAATATCTTACAATCTACACGGTCAAAAATTCTGAAATTTTTTCCACATCTTCTCAAATAAGTTTCGTTCAAGATCTTACAGTTACATGTTTCCAAAAATGTTTTTTTCCAAAAATTTGGTACTTGTTCTAGAAATGACAGTTTTGGAGCATTTTTGGTGAAAACATAGTTGAAAACATTTAGGGGTTAAATGTTTTTATTGACTATGATTGGGTATATAGTTTAATGATTTTATTGATAATGAAGTTATTCAATATTAACTGTCACCGTCACACTTCAAAGAGATTATGATGAATACCCCCTTCCTTTGATACCATATTTGACCTATTTCACTGTTATAGAATTTATGTTTTGCTTTCAGATTCCATTTTTACTTTATATTCATTTCCTCGTCATTCTTTCCTTTACATTTCTAAAAAGATTTTGATATATTCTTTATGCTTTTCTTTCTATTGATTTTTATGCAATATATCTTTGTAAGATCTTTATGTATTAATAATTCATCAATGAATATTCTATTAGCACAATATAAATCACCTTGTAATATTTGCAATCATATTGATTTATAAAAAGGTAAATGCATTTGTAGTAATATTACATTTCTATATTTCTATCTATCAATGTAGTTGCAAAATATTTTTGAAAGATGTACATGGATTAATAGTAATGCTATGAATATTATATTATCTTGATATATATCATCTTATAATATTTGGAGTGAAATTGATTTATAAAAAAGTGAATGAAAATGTAATCATATTACATTTTCATGTCTCTTTTCAATCAATTTACATACAAAATATTTCTATAAGATGTATATATATTGAAAATTATTCTATGTATATTATATTATCTTCACATACATCTTATAATATTTGCAATAACATTGATTTATAAAAAATGGAATGAATATGTAATGATATTACATTTTTTTTCTTATATCAATTTCTATGCAATATAATTTTAGGGTATGAATATACATTAATAACTTTACTATAAATATATAAAAGTATGATACTAACTTATTAGTTGGTAAGGTAAAAAAAGAATATGGAAAAAATAAAAAAATAAAAATTCTCAAGTCATCATTTGCACAAAGTTTCTTCAATTCTTTAAAGGGAAAGAAGAATGTCACTTAGGCAACAAAACTAGTTGTGGGGGAAGAATAATTATAAGGCGTTGAATAATATTTCTTTTTCTAAAATAAATAAGATTAAATACAATAGTCTTATTTTATACATGAGGTCATACTTTGAACTTCTTTTGCACATGAATGTCTTTTAATTTTTAATTCTTAGCATACCAAATTAAAGTTTACTTTCTCTTATTCCCTAAAGGATCGAGGCCTTTTCTCCATCAAAACACAGTCAAAACTTACATTTCTATATAAAAATGTATAGAAGAAATTTTAGAAACTTTGACCTTATAGATTGCAAGATATTTACATCCAATGTGAAGAAAACTAGTTTTTTGCAACTTGCTTGACTAGATTTTTTGGCTTTGAATCTTCTTAACTTAAATTTTTGCTTTATTGATTTTGATTTTCTACGTTTTTATGTTGAATACTTGAGTTGAGAATCTAGGAAAAACATTCAAGAAAAAAACACTTAATTTTTACTCATTAAAAAATTGTTAAGTAGAAGTAGGTTCAAAAACTAAATTGTTAATATCTTTAAGATGAAATTGAAATACAATAATCCCAACAATGAGATTGTTCTAGCAAGCAAATATAACCCTCTTTGAATTTTTTTGAAAAATTATAAAAATGGCATTAGAAAATGAATCCTATCAGTTACGGAGTATTTTCTTAAGAAGATGTTTGGATTGATGGAAAAACTAAGATTGCCCATAACTTTCTCATTACTAGTCCAAATAGAATGAACAAATGCTTAAAATTTAGGATATTTATTTTAATGTAGAGAAATAAAAAAATTTAGGATATTTATTTTAAAACATTATTTTGAGTTTTTGTGATCTTTTCATGCTACCCGTTGACCTCCATTTCTGGATTATTATTCCATAACTTTTTCTCCTAGGCATTGATTGAAATAAGAATGATATATTCATGAAGCTCTCACAAAATTGCACATCCTCAAAAAAATTCAATAAAATTTGAGGTCATAAGAACCTACCCAGACCCAAATTGTCCCACGAGGAGACAAATGGTCTTTTAGGAATTATGTGCATGCTATTAATTGTGGAAATAGCAACCATTGTATTCTTGGACTATAACAATTGAAGATGTTCAACATATAGGCAATAAATACATCTTTTATAAAGAATAATTATAAGACAATGAATAATGTTATTTGAGTCTCATAAGAAGAATGCATTGGAATCTAAGACAAATGCATTATTTAACCCCTAAATGCCTGAGGCCTATTTGGAGCTTCTTGAAATTTGCTCTTAAATTGAACAAAAAGTCAACATTTTCATGCCAACTTATAGCTACCTATGATGAAATAAAGAGGTACTATTTACCAAAAGTTTGATAGACGCTCAAGTCATTAACAAGAAGGACTGCATAGAATTCATCATCGCCTCTATTTTTTATTTTGAAAATTCTTTTGAAAATTTGGGAATCACAAGGGCCCTTGGCTTTTGGCTAGGGTTTTCAACATCAAGTCTTGTTTGGATGGATGGCTAACCAATGAAATGTCAGGATTCAACTCAATGTCCTTTGACTTGTACAACCAGTCCATCATGTCAATGGACAAGCTATCGAAAAAAATAAAAATAAAAATTCAGGTTGATGTGAATCATCACGTGTGACTACCCATCCCAATTGACACTGATGGACATCCTGATGGAAAAGCAAGCATCACGTTGGGATAGAAAATCCTACCGTTGTCTAACATTTCGAAATGCAATGACAAATTCATTCAGGGTCGGAGTTTCTCTCTTGCCAACATAGCCGTTGTGGGAGAAATTTTCACACAATACCCATATTTGCACACCTGGGAGCGCACTCTTGTGATTGCAATGAAATTCAATACCTCGCGGAGGTGGTAGCAAACATGTACTTCTCATGATTAAAGCCTTCTCCATGATTGTCTCCTTTGTACTCCTTTGTGTTGCAATTAATAGAATTCCTTGGGTACTCACAATGAGAAATGTTGTGACTCTTGAACTCTATCTAATACACTTTTTGAATCCGATAGAAAAAAATATAGCTAGTAAGAAGCCATCTCCTTTAGTCTAGAGGCCTGCCTAGTAGTCACAATTCTTTTTAAATTTGAAACAAAGTTTCTATTTAGTTGTCTGCCTTCATTGCCATCACCTTTGCCCTTCTCTGGCTATGTTGCCATTGCCTCTAGCCCTCTCCCTCCATCTCCATAATATGTCCCTGATAAATTCATTGCCTTAGTTTGCCTCTTACTCAATTGCTAAGAGAATTTCCTCCTATAAATTTAATAGTTGAGTGCTTCCTATGGTCTTTAGACATCATCTAGTAGTGATGCATAGGCAAGGCTTAGTGACAGAAAGAGAAAAGATTTGTCAATTAGTGAGAAACATGGCAAAATACTTAAGGGGATAACCAACTTACCACCTTACAAAGCCCAACCGCCTAGACTACAATTCTTAGGGCAATAAGCACCTCTCATTGTATGAAGGTGACCTCTCCATGAAGAAGCAAGTAAGGCATCATTTCAAGATGAGAGGGGAGCTGGAAATAACAACATTGATATGTGGCTCCATTGAACTACATAGCTAATAAATCCTATGACAAGGAAAAATCAAATTAAAAATTCATTTTAGAAAATTGTATTATAGATATTGAGAAGCCTTAAACTAATTGGGGTTATGCATGTTATGCCCCTTAACCTCATATTTTTTTGGTGACCAAATTTTTAGGTTTGACTTGTGAAAAGAGGATTGAAAGACTTCAAATCACTTTCATAGTTTTAACATCCTCATGATCAAACATTATAATCTTTCAATCCATAAGAGATATTGTTGTGTTTTCTTTTCTCATGTGATCACTAACATGTCTAGTTTGAATTTGTCTGGTTACAATCCAAAAATAAATTGATAAAACTTACTAAAATTTGACTTTTTGTTCAATATAAAGCCAATTCGAAGAAGCTCAAAAAAGGCCTTGCGCATTTAAGGGTTAACTAGCTTTTGAGGCTATGTGAGAGACTCATACTTAAGGTGAGTAGTTGTATTAGGGTAGAAAGTCTAGGTTAAGTGAAAAATAAAAAGCTTCATTAAATTCATTTGAATATATCCATCTTCGATCACGGAATGAAGATAATTTAGATTAGGTGCTAAATATTTTTTTATTTTTTGGAGTTTCAAGCCCAATTTATGAAAGTAGTATTTTACATTTCCAAAGATCATTTACAAATATTAATTAATTATTCAACGCCAAAGTGCCAAACTTGCTATCCAAGTGCAGTAATAAAATACTCAAGCTAGTTCCAACCTTCACAAATACCTTGTAACCCAAAATCATGCTCCAACTAAATACACAAAACTGAATCATAATCACATAATAAAACCATGATTGAATACCACTATAATTTCTTCGTTAAGGTAGAATAGAGTCTACCCTGTATCAAGGGTATGTAGATTCTAAGTCACATACAGGGTTCGACAAACAGAACCTCAACAAACACAGACTCTTGGTGTGCGCCCATTGAATACAAAGAATAGGAGTTATTCCTCTCTATGGGGGAGCAGGTTGCTGAAAATTAAAGCTTGTTTCAAAAAAAATTAAAAATTAAAGCTTGACTGTACGTTGTTGCAGCTCAGCTTTTGTTCTTGGACGGGAAGGGAATCATGCTGGAGTTTTATGTGAGAATCAGGTTTTATCCCCACGTAGGCAACTCCTATGATAATAAAACTTATTAAAGAAAACTTCAAATGCATAATAAGCTATTGTAAGGGTTTATGATTATAAAATAAAACCTCTCATTTGAAAGTACTTTAAAAGACAAATTCAATGGTATAACATTTAATAAAAATAGAAATGTATTATAAGTTACAACAAATAATAAGTGAATAATAAGTCAAACCATAAATATAGGTGTGCTCATCCAAAGGCTAGGCCATAATTTACAATAATGAATAATAATAAAATAGTTTTTATTTTATTATTTAGGTGAATGTATGTAGATGTTCTAGTGGGTTTTTTGTATGTGAAACAATAGTAGGATTATGTGTACTTCTTTATTCTGAATATGATATTTTTTCTTATAAAATTTGAATTATTATATTATTTTACTTGAGCTTTTTTTTCAAAAAATTTATTCATAATTTTTTTCACTTATTATAATTACATAATGAGCTTGAAAATGGATTTATGATCAAAGCACCCATGCAGATTATAGTACAGTTGCTTACCCGGGTTTTTTTCTTGACAGCACACAAGCCCACTAAGGTAGGAGGCTCAAAATCCACACAGGCTCTAAAACTACACACCTCCTCAAATATACATTGTTTGTACATGGGGTTTTTTCATCTTTACACGGATGTGTCAATAGTGTACATTTGAGGAGGTGTGTGGTTTTAGAGCCCTATGCCATTTCGACTTCAAAGATTCATAACTAATTCTACAAAGCTCCAAAAAAATATGAAACGACTTGGGTTAGATGTCAATTCCTCTTGTCTTTCAAGAAAAATTTACTGGAAAATATTTCAATAAGTTTCACCTCCCCAGAATTCAGTTTCAGCTCTTAGATGGGCGCTTCATGGACCTCCTACCTTAATGTGGCTCTCTGCAGATTGATCTACAAGAGCTCGTTCTTTTCGTGCATGCATTCCATATGCCATATTTTAAATTTCTCCACCATGTGATGAGGAGAATTATCGATCAATGGTTGATGTTTTGATTGAACGCTTTGTAAGTATTGGGGCCTGCTAGTACATTCAAGTCAGAAAAACTCAGATCAACAATGAGGAAGATGATAGCCGTCCCGAAGTGAAGGATTATGTCTAATTTTAATTATTTGAAGGTAAATACCCACATCCCACATACATGTGAAAACAAACATTTTGCTTCTTGACTTTCTTCCCAAGAGGCGCATTCTTTTATTATGAAATTATGAAAAGGAAACTTGGAAAAGCAAAGTCGTCGCCCGTTGATCACCGTGAAAATCATCCTTTTGTACCGTGTGAATCATGTGCATAAAAAGACTCAAGAGCACTCATTGCAGGTCAAACCAATGTGCAAGACCTACCCTTCTCCCACCAAATTCAAATGATGAACACCTGCACTTCTTACATAGAAGGTTTTAAGATACATAGAAGGATTATCTTATCTGTCATCCATCGATGCAACGACGTTACATGGTTAAGGTTGATTGCAAGAAACACTTGTCCTATTTTGTGTCACACATTGCATATTGATATGATTGTTGACCATAACTTTTGTGTTTTGACTCCAAATGACTTAAGATTTATAGGGAAGGTACTTGTGACTATTATAGACCTTGCCTAATTTTTTTCATAATTTTCAAAAATAATATACTATCCAAAAATAGAGTCCGATTCAATATCACGCTTGTCAGTTTGGAGTTTTTTAGTACTATTTAGAACCCAAATAAACGAATTTTGAGTTGAAATTTTGAGGAGATGGTCTTCTAGTAGACTTATAGCTAATGACCGAAGTAATTTTATGTGGTGTGGAAGTCTACAAAGTGAGCTACTTTTTCCTTGCATTTTGAAACATATAAAATATTATTTTGGTGGTTCTTTTGGTGAATGGCCATCTCCATAGAGTTGTTACAAATGGCCAATTTTTCCTTTGTGTATTTTTTTAATTTTTACTGTTTTTCCCAAATTAAAACATCAAGGTATGTATTTTCTTAAGATTTGCACTTTTTTGGTTCTCCTACTCAGAGAATTTTTCTATGCAATTCCTTCCATGGATACCTTCATCTTAAAGGTATATACATTATTCATATTTTTTCAATTTAAAAAAAATTAGTTTTTAAATTTTAAAGTACTCCCCAAAAAATCATGAGTACTATTGAAAACGCAACAAATAGGATAGGTGTTTCTTGCAATCACCCTTAAACCACAGGAGACAACTTTGAACTCTAGTGGAATAATTCTCCCCTTACTATGATTCATGACAAAATTGATTGTTGATCATTCTAATTTCGCAGAATTCATACGAGTTAGAGCCACATTGGACTCTGTTTATTGGCTATGTCTCCTAGGAATTGAAGGCAAATCGAACTGTGGATTAAGTTAAGTGATTCTAGAAAAGGTTTCGCGAAGCCACTTTTACATTAGGTCACCGATGAAAGTGCAATCGGTAGAGGCACAAATTTAGCTTTACGATTTGGAAAAATATATTAGGAACAGAGTCATTTATCATGGACTTGCTTATTTCCCTCTTTCAAGTGGATGTAAAAGCCTTGCATTTCCGTTGGCACTTGGAAATCAGGCCGAGACATCACTTTCGGCACAAAAATCGAAGCTTGCAAAATCACTATACTCGTCTACAGATAATTGAGACGGAACCAATAGATATCAGTAATATTCGGAGGCCAACTTAGTGCATTTCATTATTCACACAACAGAATAGATATGAAAACCCCTCAGTCGTGATTTGTAGCAGCTCTCACCATACGAGATTGCAGTCCTACATCTGTAGCATGAAGCTGGCTGATTCGAACTGAGAAAACGCGAACTCGTGCAAATATAACTGGTTCTCTGGCAGCCGAATACAAGCAGCCACTGATCTCAGGTATCCGCTCTGGCCTGCTTCGAGTCGTGTTCTCGTAACTGAGTGGAACTTATCTTCTCAGTATTTCCATCCTCGAAGATCAAGTCAACAACCTCGACCTGGACACACAAAACACGAATTGATGACTGCTAAGAGTCCCAATCAAACCCCCGCTCCAATCCAAATCTTGAAAAAAAGAAGCAAGCTGCGAAATCTGAAGAGAGCTACTCAAATTCCAGCGTTGCTTGATCACAGAAGATGCCAACTAAAACAGATAAATGCCCACAAAAATTAATACCTGCAATTGAGAGAGCCCCCTTTCAGCCCTTTTCTTGTTGACCGCTTCTCCTCCTTTCATGGTCTCCTGGCTGTTTAATCAAATGACACCACTGAGAAACCACATAAAAGATCCCTTCACACAACTTGACTACATTTTTTGCAACATTCAGTTGAATGAAATTCATGCTAACCTTACAACAATGGCTTCCAAGTCACAAATTGCAAGTGCCAAGTCACAAATTGCAAGATAATAGGACTATAACTTAGAAGAAAATGGTTTTTCTTGAAACCATCCCAACATAGCTAATAAAGTTTGACTCCCCTTAGAATGTGATTTGAGGAATAAAATTTGTTTTTTCTTGGAAAATTGTATGCTATATTTTATTATTTATGTACAAGCCAAATTTCAAAAGTTGATGAGCTTTTTCACAAAAGATTTCCCAAAGGTTCTTAAATTGCCCAAGTAGCCCTAAAGTTCAAGGTAGCATAACTTTTGATTTGAGCACCCAATCGGAAAAAAAAAATTCACCATAGAAGTACATGCTTACACATTGTTTCCAAATTTCATGAACATCCGAACAAAAATGACTTCATAGGAACCCACCTGAGATTTCTAGTATACGTTGAACAGACACTTGGTCCTTTAGGGGTTGAATGCCGTGTTGGTGACCATGGAAATCATCCCTTTTGGTATTGTATGGCATCATCTACTTTAAGAAAATCCAAAATATTCATTGGAGGTCAAATTACTGTAGAAGATCTCTCCTTTTTGCACAAAATCCCAAAGATGAACAATTGCACTTCTATCCTATATAGGAAGATTCTTTGTCATCTGTGGGACAAAAAACATCTTTAGTGTCATTTAAGGGTTCAATCGATACATGGCACTCAATTTGACACAAGCATTGAATCAAATATTTTGTATGATACACATTCCAATATTAAAAGTCCGTTATGTTTTGGTTTAGTGCCTATCATTTTAGCCCACATAAAAGCATTAACTTCATTATTCACTATTCATCTCAATGAAATCAATTTAAAAGTTGTGTTTAACTCCTAAATGCCTAAAGCAATGGTGCTATTTTGTGAGCCTGTGAACATGAGCCTAAGAACATTGAGTAGGGATTATATGAGCGTTGAGCTCATAAATTTGAAAAGTCATTAGAAATTTATTAATATTTCAAAAAATAGATTCCATCTTAAACTTTGGATCAAAATTTAATATTTTTTGGAAATTTTAGTACCTACTACTGTGGACCTATTACCATGGACCTATTACCTTGGGTATATAGAATTTAGATGAAAAATCTAATTTTGAATCTTATTTAGAAGTATACATTATGAAGATGAAGAATCCAATTGATGTGAAAGATGAATGGAGATGAAAATAAGTTTGTTAGAAATATTGGTTGATCATTGTCCTATAAGAACATGGACCCTCCTGAGGTCGATGGAAACATACCAATAATTTTTTCTTGATGTGCTATTATTGAATTTGTTTAGATTTTTTTTTAAATGGTTGATAAGATTTCATTACATGTGTCAAAAGAACTTAGCGGCACTAAGTTTCTTTTTTGTTGATCACTATCTTATAGTAGCATGGATCTTCTCAAGGTTGATGGGGGAAGTACCTTCACTTATGTCTTAATGTGTCGATAATTAGACTTGTTAACATTTTAGAAAAATATTGTTAAAATTGTTAAGATTTTAAGAAAATATTCAGTTGATAGGGATTATTTTTGTCAGGAATGAACTTAGTTACTCCTAAATGTTGATTAGTTGATCATTGTCTTCTTGTGGGACCTCCCGAGGATCGAACTCCTCTGTCTTGATCAAATTGTTGTTTGATTGATCACTCCCCTCTTGCTACTTGGTACCTCTTGGCACCGAGGGGAGCCACCTACCCACAGAAAATTTTAAAAGTAATAAAAATAAAAAATAAAAAATAAAAAATAATTTTTGCTTTTCATGATGGGGGATCTCCCTTCGGCGCCGAGGGGTACCAAGCAACAAGAGGGGAGTGATCATAAAAAACTAATTTTCAATGGAACATCCATATTTGATTTAAAAAGAATCCTAATTAATTATTTTTTTTTTTCTTCTTAAAATTTAGTGAAGTCCAATGAATGGCATATCAAGGTTGTTTAAAGGACCATGGTAATAGGTCCACAGTAATGGGTGTTAATAAAATTTATTAAAAATAGAAAATTTTAGCTAAAAATTTTAAATGAAATCTCTAAAAAGTTGTATGTTCACAGGCTCATAATCTCACAAGCTCATGCTCATAGGCTCACAAAATAGCAACCCTGATGTCCAAGGCACCAACTTTTGATGTTGAAAATACTTCGAAGTTATATAAAACCTAACTAAGCTATCATTTTTATTACTTTATTATATGAAAAATTCTTTTTTAATCTAGTTTTAGCATTTGAAATCTGATTTTGAAAATTAACCATTATGATTTTTCTATTCAAGATTTTGTGGAGGGGTGTCCATTGCAAATCTTGATTTTCTCATGTTGAGGGCTTTTGGAAATGAGCCTCAAATACACTAGATTTTTTGGAGAAAAAATCATATTAGAAATTCATTTAAAAAAATTGTAGAGTGAATTTTGAGAAGTCATAAATTGATTGGGGTGATGTATATTGTATCCTTTAATCTCATCTTCTTTTGGTGACCAAAATTTTATATTTGACATGTGGAAAGAGGATTGAAAGACTTCAAATCATTTTCACAATTTTAACACCTTTGTGATCAAACATTATAATCTTTCAATCCATAAGTGCTATTGGGTTATTGCAAGAAACACCATCCATTTTCCATAGCATTTTGAAAAAACGGTTTTTATCCAATGCTATAACTTTTGATTTATAAACCAAGTGCCCAAACAAAAAAATTCTATCGTAGAATTCTTGATTTCAATTGTACCCCTTATTTTTCAAAAAATTCAAAAAATTATTTTATATTTAAAAATCAATTTCATTAATATGTCACACTTTCAGGTTTAGGGTTTTTTTATACTAAATATTGGTTCAAATTAATGATTATTCGCTGAAATTTCTGTGGTATATTCCTACAGTAGGTAGACATGTCCCTACTAAAGGTCATCGAAAAAAAACATTATTTTATGTCCTCCACATTTGCGCAAAGAGGCCTCACTTATGAGTGCACTTATAAACATTAGAAATGTTTATGACCTCATTTTTTTAACCAAATCTCATCACCATGAAGTTTTTTCCAATGTCAAATTTTTCGTTTTTTTGAAAATTTATTTTCCTATTTTCTACAAATTAAAATGTCCCAATTGAATTTTCTTCACCAAAATTCTATGTCCAAAAAGTTGTCCCAATAAATACAATTGGGACATTTTAATTTGTAGAAAATAAGAAAATAAATTTTCAAAAAAACTAAAAATTGGCCATTAGAAAAGACTTCATAGTGATGAGATTTTATTTTTAAAATGAGGTCAAAACCATTTCTAATGTTTACAAATTCATGCACAATGGAGGCCTCTTTGCACAAATGTGGAGGACATAAAATAATGTTTTTTAGATGCCCTTTGGTAGGGACATGTCTACCTACTATAGGAATATACCAAAGAAATTTCAAACAAAAATCATTAATTTGAACCGGTAATTAGTATAAAAAACCCCTAAACCTAAAAGTGACATATCAATGAAATTGACATTTAAATATAATTTTTTAAAAATTTCTGAGTAATAAGAAATATGATGACAATTAAGTTAACTAGAAATGAATTTTTCATTTTTGGCATTGGATTTTAAATTCATAAGTTATAGTGGATGACAAGAGAGTCATTCTAATTGTGACGAGAAAACAGGTAGGTGTTTCTTGCAATGACCCTATTGTTAGGTTTTCTTTTTCCATGTGATCTCTAATATGTCTAGTTTGAATTTGAACTATTACAATTCCAAAAAACTTGATAAAATTTATCAAAATGTTGGCTTTTTGTTCAATATAGCTCAAATTCCACTAAGCTCAAAAAAGACCTTGGACATTTAGGGGTTAACAATGTTGTTTAGACTTTAGAGTAAGGATTTGTACTAATATCATGTTGAGATTGTTTCTCTCTTTAGTTTTTTTTAAATCACATATAAGTAAATTGTGAACTAAACTTACTTGAAGACTAATAAATGTATTTGGATGTTGTATATAAGGTGTTTAGAATTCTTTGATAAGAAATCCATGTCCTAAAGGCATAGCTAATCAACTACTCCAAAGTAACAAACTCTTCTCATGATGGTCTCACATCACCTTTTTAACTACTATTGTTATTGGATTTTTTCTAAGGTTTAAAATTTAAAATTTGGAATTTTGCACCTAAATCTACCAATTGATAATTTGATATAGATAAGTAGAGTAATATCAGTTTCGCTTACAGTATGGCAAATAAGCTTACTCTGGTGTTTTTTGGATGGAAAGTATACAATTCATGCTTGGACCCACCCTTAATCCATTATATTCTTTTTTAGCACAGTAGTAGTTACATTTTTTTGCCAAGCTTGGCAATTTTGTAAAAATTCATTTTTTTACTTCAAATATTATATTGTATTAGCAACTATAGAGATTTTTTGGCTCTTGCACACTCAAAGACTTAGAATTAGTAGAAAGTCAAATTAATGTATTGCACAGGTGAGGCAACAAAAGTTTATCCTCAAAAAAATAACCCTATATTTTGTTGAGATGAAGTTTTGTCAAACTACTAGCAATGCTCACCATGATTTTTCTGAAATTATCAATGTGGAAGTACGTCAAGTGGTTGACCAAGTGAAAATTGCATTGAATCTAGTTCAAAACTGGATTTGCCAAAATGAGGTTATAGATTTTAAGAACACAAAAATTTCAAAAAATCATCTTATCAAGAGAACCTCATTTCAAAGCTATTTCAACAAATTTTACTCAAAAAATGATAATATTTTGCTTGTAATTGAACTCGAAGGGAATTTTGGAATTTCTCTTCCAAAATTTATAAAAAAAGATTGGTGATAACATTGGTGAATCTAACCGTACAGATGGAATCTACAAATCAAAATCTATAACTTTTATTTTTATATCAATTCTAAAATATGCTTCCAAATTGCACTTAGTAATGATTTTTCTCAAATCGTCAATTCTAGAGATGATTCTGGACGTTTTAAGGGTTGATGCAATGTGTTTGTGTAGCTATTGGGAACATACTACAAATTTGCAATCCACCTAGAATCGCAATTCCGAAAAACAATAAAATTAATGCTCAATCATGTCCTTTGCATTGGAATCTACAATAAAAGACCTTAAAGGCTAAATCCTACCTAGTTATTAGGGCCTCTTGCCATGTGAGTTGGGCCAGTGGAAAAAGCACTACAAGACAAGAAGTGAACATTGATTGTTTTGTAGGTCTCAGTGAGTGGAGAAGTTGGATTTCAAGGTTCACCAATGATCGGTGGACAAGCCCATTGGTGGAGATTGGTCAACTTGATGGGAATCATTATGTGTAGAATTTTCACTAGATCTCTCCCCACCCACCCGGTCTACATAGCACTACAATTTCTTTTTTGACATTGTAGCTTCCCCGGGGAACTTTGCCCGCTCGATTCACATGGCAGGAGGCCCTTAGGATCATCACTTTGTGTTGAATAATCAATTAAAATAAATAAAAAAGTGATTTAATAGTCACTTTTTGAATTAATAAAATCTTTAATTTAAAATAAAATTCATAAATTTGACTCTTAGTTATAGGAACACAAAGAGGACAACAAATTTATTATTTTGAGATTTACTTGTGGCCCATTTTCTAATAGCTTGGAATTTGAAAAATTCATGAATTTTTTTTCTAGCTCCCTCACAATGTAATTTAAAAAAACTTCAATTTTTATTTCTTTATTTAATTTTTTCCGACCTTGATTTTTCTGGCAGTTGGGCAATGATATACAAAATTTGAATGAGCTCATTTTATAGATGAGATCAATAGGCAACAACTCCAAGAGAACACAATCTATCCACTCAAAAGACAGCCTCCACTTCCTGCTGAATTAATTGCCCCCCCCTCCTCCAAAAAATTAGTAGCCATTGATCATTTTTGGAAAAAAAATAAAAACACCCCCTTCCTTGCTGTTGATCTTGATACGAATATTATGATACCGTACATATATCATATGGATATGGAAAACGGGTACAGAAAACAGATACGGATTATCCCATATCGATTGTCAAACAACTTTGTTTTCAAAAATACAAGAGTGAGGGCTATATTGGGTTTTGAAAAATAATTTGATTGCCTCAACATGCCTTCCTCACTATCCACTCAAAAGACAGCCTCACTAACAATCCAATCATCTAATCTTTTTGAACTTGAAATTTGTAAAATATGGACTACATACCATACCCGGCTATAATTAAATAAAAGTTGAATGTTTTTTGGAAATTACTTTTGAGAGCGAGCCAGAAAACAAATAAATTAATGTTGTAAATGTTGAACTATCAAAAAAATGGGCCACATGTAAATCTTAGAATGGGCCAAATGGGCTACATGCAAATCTTAAGATAATTAATTATTTTGTTGCCCTCTTAGTATTCCTATAATCAAAGCATTGAATTTTTGAAAAAATGGAAATTTTATCAATTCTAAGAGCAACTACTAAAACACTTTTTTCTACTTTAACTAATTATTTGGTACAAAATGTTGTCCTTGGGTATGCTACTCTAGAGAGACTAGGAAAGTGCTTTTGAGAAAAATGGAGTTAATTTTTTTTATGAATTTTACATTCTAGAATCTAGACTTCCCCCCCTTACTTTGTTAGAAGACTTTTAAACATGGAATTCACCAAAAATGAACTCCATTTTCTTCAAAAGCACTTTTCATTTTTTTCATTTTTTATGGAACAATTCATTTTTGACAAATTTTGTAGTTTTGGCAATGCACTAGTAGAAATGTAGTCAAAAATGAAAAAAAAGTGGGGAAATGCAACAAAAAGAACCACTGGTAGTCAAATCTGCAATGTGGGTCTCCTTGTGAGGCATTTTCTTAGTCTTTACCGACTATATTTCTACTAGTGCGTACAACACTAGAAAAATCCAATATGTCCATCACAATCCTTTTTGAGGAGCACTATTGGTTCTTAGATTATTTCTTTGATCAATGCCAAAACGCTCTCCAACCCATATCTTTATTTGTCTAACCAATAGGGACAATTATATTTTGTAAAATCAATGAAAAAAATTAGATTGAAACAACATTAGTAAGAATGTAAGATTTACCAATTTATTGCAATATCTACTTAATTAAATAGCCACAGAGCATATCATAGAAGAGTCCTAAATTCCATACTCAAGCTAACACAATAAGCACATCTACTATAAGAGCAAGTTTTGTTAAAATGGTACTCATTCCACAACTTTGATTTGGCACTTTGACAATTTAGATTGCGTGGTCTGAAATTTGTACCTGTCCTAGATGGTGTAGACCATGAGGTTTAAAAATGGCTCATGGAATATTGCCATTTTAACCAAATTTGCTATTAAATCAATATGAACCTATTCCTAAAGAAGTGATTTACCCGAAAAACTTTGAATCAAAAAATCATGGACCTTTAGTAATTTTTGCATATAGGATCCAAATGATGCGTTCTCTGATGCACTGACTGAAATCTCCTACCATTTCCCAAACGAGAAATTATAAAATTTCAATATTCTAATAGTAGGAACTGTTCACAGCAGAACACGGCCAAGTACAGAATTCCATATACAGTAGAGACTTTCTATGATGTCTTCACGCGGACAATGTGGATTTTTCTGTGTGGCTCTGCTTTACCGAATACGCTCTACCGATTATGCTCTACCGATTGTGCTTTTCATATTAAAAAAATCGCTTCTAGTACGTGAGGAAGGGAAGTAGTTAACTGTCAGCTTTAATTTACGACCCTTCAAAGGCCTGCATGGTAAACAGAAATCTTCATACGGTCGTGGAACAGAGAAGCAAGGCGAGGACAAATCAATAGCAAGGATCTACTCAGAGTAAGTTAATAAGCTTTCGAGAATTGAGCCTCGTTGAATTGAGCTGTCGTTGAGCTATCGTTGAGTGAGTACGAGTGACCGGGTCTTGCAGAGCCAGATTTTAGTCGTTTAGATCGACAGGCCAAGAGTAGTACCGTATCAGTGAGTTTGTAGGATAAGTGTGTGTGTGTGTGTGTGTGTGTGTGTGTGCAAAATCGAAAGTTAAATCCTTAAACTTCATCTAGCTTGGCAGAGTTAAGTCTTACACAGGATAAATTAATCCGAAATGCAGGTCCATCATTCTGTGGAATTTTTTGAAAAATTCCACAGTCAATGCCTACTGATGATAGAGTAGGATAAGTCACTAGAATGAAATTTAGACACAATTAATAGGGCATTTTTCAAATTTCCGTACTGGATTTCTCCTGTGTTACTTCCAATCGAGCTCGTACTCGAAGCTCCTGCAGAAATTGTACGTACTGGCCAGGGCACAGTGTTCACAAGCTAGCAATTATTTCAAAGCAGGCATCGTTTGTTAATTAGATACTCACAGGCCAAGCTAGGTGAGGATTCGAAGTACTGTCTTTTCAGTCTAGAGTTTTGAGGATTTGGAGAGTTTAGCAACGTTGTTAAGTACATGTAACATTTTGGAAGATCGATGCTTTAGCAACGTCTTTCAGCAAATATACAAATCTTGGAACATACTGACTTCAGCAAACCTGCGTGTTTCCAGCAGTGTTAGAGCCGGGGTTAGAGCATTGCTACAAACGTTGCTGTAACTAGGGGTGAAAGAATTCTAGTTGGGTGAACTCTAATGGACGCTGGCTAGCTAGCTGCATCAAAGAAAACTGCGCCTCGACACTACAGTAGTGAAAATGGTGACGCCTCGTTCCAGTGACGCTCCAACGGTGACGCTGTTCTCTAATGTAAGTTTTCTGGCTTCGACCTTAAGCTTGAGAACCTGTTAATTTAACTTAAGTCTACTTTGATGCAAATGTATGTAGGTTTAACCCTGTACAGATGAAGCAGCTCATATTGGGTCACCTGTTTTTTTAAGGAGTTTTGAAAAGTTGATATGGAGATTATAAGTGGTTCAAATAATTAATTTTTTCAATCAAAGCATGCAAAGTTCTTCACTCAATGTAATGATGTGTGTGTATATACTACAAGAGAAAGGGGTGTTTTAATTGAGTTTTTAAGTATAGTCGTAGACATAAGATTATAAGGAGTAATGACCTTTAAGGAGATTCTAAGTAAAAATTTACTAAAAACACATGTATTTCAAGTAAATTTTTACTTAGAATCTCTTTAAAGGTCATTACTCATAATCTTATGTCTAGGACTACACTTAAAAACTCAATTAAAAAAAAATGAAAATGAAAATTAAAAAAAAAATTAAAAAAAATTAAAAAAAAATTATATATATATATAATCATGAGTGCTTGGGGGGATAGTTTGTTCAAATTACTTGTCATTCATCCAAATTCATGTGTGAATCTTTACTAAACAATCTTCCTTTATGACCAAGTTGATGAATTTAAGGTAAACAATATGTTGATCAAAGAAGTAAGAAAACTATACAAAAATTCAAAAAAAAAGAGAATTGGGGCATTGAATATCATTTGTGATACATTGCAGGCATCAACACAATGGCGTAGTGCCATACATGCTACTATAGCTATTTCACGATTTCGGACTCTATCTAAGAGTACTCGTCAACAAGGACTTGGAGACCTTGAACACTTGCGGTCTAGTAAGTCACTCTCAAAATCAATTTTCATACTAGATTATGAAACTTTACAATGGTGATTCCAATATTAAGACATCTTTTATTGGTCCCTTGGAAAGAGCCTTTAATGCCTAGAGGTTCAAAATTGACCTTAGCTCTAGTCCCAATGCAAGTTTCACAAGTTTCATACTAGCAAAGAAAATTCAACTTGTACTTATAGGTAAGTACAAAATCATCACTAACCAATAAACGTCACATCTAGACTCTTTCCTAAATAAAAACATGAATTTCAAAGATGTACAAGGTTTAAACCTTGGGGGGGTAGTGAGTGGTTGGAGTAGCAACATACGTGTGAACAAATGATAGGGTATTTTAAAAACATGGGGGCAAAAAATTATAAATGGGTTTAGAGTAATATAGGGTATCAAAAATGACATTGAACGTCTTTAATGTACTATAGGTTATGGAATAATAGGTCCCATTAGAAAATTTCATAATGATAGCATGTGAAAAAAAAAGGTTTTAATAATTCATACCCCCCTATAAAATAGTGGTTGTTCACACCAATATCCTTATTTTTTTAACACACTGACCCCCCATGGTTTAAACACTAGAACTTTATATGGATTTACGATATACTTATCACTGGTGCTTAGAAAGTTTATAACTTCTTTTGATGTTATCCAAATCATGCATTGCAAATTTTGTTGGAATGCTTATTCATTTACCAATTAAACTGGGTAGAAACAATTCTTGCCATTTAATAATAAATATGCTTCATTACAATTTATGACAATTAAAAGTGAGCTTACCATTGTATGTGTTTCTCATGTTGGTTTTATGGAGTCTTGTTGATGTTCCTAATGCTTGAGAGTTACTTGTCCTTTTATTCTATACCTTTGCTTTCTTCTACACTAGTAATTGTGTTCATGAATTGAGGTTCTGTTGCAATGTTGTTGTTTTGAATTTGTTCCAATCTTTTCTAAAATGTTCTAAGAATAGTGAGGTTTGGTTTGGTGGTTATACCATTAATTTTGAAAAGGTAATGAATTGGGGTTGAAGAGGACTACAAACAAACCACCTTTTTATTTTGTCTACACTGTAGTGCACTTTTGTTTTTATGTAGAAACGTCCAAATTAGAAATACCAAAAAACACCATATGCCAATACACCAATCACATATCAAAGCATTTCAAATGAAAAATATTTTGGATTGGGACCCTCGTATTGTACCTGATATCTTGTTTGTCTGAATTGTCCGGAAAAAATAAGATGAAGAAAAATTTGTGAGCGAGTTTGCTTTACTAGTAGATATGTGGACTCATATTTAGATACACATGATAAATGGATGACCCTAATTAAATCCGCAGAGTTTCAGAGGACACAAAGTGGACCTTGGAGCGAACATGATGACACACCCAGTCAGGCTAGTCCTAACGAGGTAGAAAATCAAGCAGCCCCGCTTGATCCAAAAGCTCTTGATAAGACACTGGAAGATAAAAATCCAGAGGTAAGTACAACTCATCTTTACAGTTTGCGAATTCAACTGCGATGCTTTCAATTGTTGGGTAGTGTGAACCTCTGGAAACGTGGAGAGAATGTACAATGGGTGCTGTATTTTCTGTCCATTGAGCAACACTCCTTCACAATTGTAAGTTGTGGAGATGCTATGCGAGTACTTAGGCATTGAAGTTCTTACTTGACTGTGTGCAGGTTGAGGTCCTGAAACTGATCCGTGATGAATTGGTGAAACAACTGGATGCATACGGCCTTGTTCTTGTTCTGTTGGCAGGCATCACTTTTGTTGCCATTTTGTAGCCGCCAGGTTCTTTTAACAACGGAAAGTTACAAGAATCACTCCCGGTTTCCTTTTTTATGCTATTGGCCACTTTATCCTTCTTTATTGCATGCACAGGTTTAGGCGCAGTTATGGTTGGCTGTGCTGAACTCTTCCGACCCATTTTTTATCCCAAGTTAGCCACCTATACAGCTGTGAGTGAATCCAAGAGGTTACTGCCAGATTCCCTACCAAAACAAATTAGCCTCAGCGCAGAAACTTCTGCAAGAGGAGCGCTCAGAAACTGGTTGCTAGGATTCTGGGAAATTAGCCCTAGCCACATCACCTTTGACAATATTGATGTGTTGGGCAAGCTCTGCGTTGAAAATGTCTATCGGATCATGCGCATTCGGTTCTACTTGGGAGTGGCTTTGGTGCTGTGTATTGCTGCCTACATCTGTGGTGCACTTGCAGTGATGGTGACCAATGATCGCCAAAGATATTTGCTCATAGGAGCCATGGCTGCCGGTAGTGTCATACTGATATTTGAGATTTACGTCACAGTGTCAGCAGTCTTGAAACCAGTGGCTAAAAGCATTGACGGATCATTGCAGCCAGGATTGCAGCAGCAATTGCAAGACTACACCAAGAGATTTGGTGGTCATCCTGAAACACAGACGCTACCATAGAACTGCAGTAGCACTTCCGAAGTAGTAGATTTTTCCTTTCCTTCTTTCCTCTTCTTCAATCTCCAACTTAGCATGCCTGCCACAGAAACTCTTGCAAGGCAAGGCAAGGGTTCAGAAAGTGGTTGTTGGCATGCTGGGAAGTTCACTCAAACTATGCTGCCTTGGATGATATTCCATTATTGGCAGAGCTCTGCATTGCAAATGTCTACCGGAAAATCGCTTCCGACAGATTGTACGTGGGGGTGTCTTTGGTGCTGTGTGTATTGCTGCCTACATCTGCGGTGCACTTGCAGTAATGGTGACCAATGATTGCTAAAGATATACTGCATGCTCATAGGAGTCATGGGTGTTGGTGGTGTCAAAATTTTAAGCTTACACAAGATATACATCACCCTATCAGCTAGGCAACCATGAAACTAGTGGCGAAAAGCATTGACAGATCAAGGCAACCCGAGATTGCACCAGCAATTACTAACGTACTCCAACAGATATGAAGAGGGTCGTCCTCATTTACAGACGCAACCATAGATCGAACTGCAGTAGCACTTCATGTAAGTTAATAGATTCTTCCTTTAAATGCTTTTCTCTTCGTCAATCTCTCAGTCCCCCCTTATCTTGCCTCTGATCCTGAGTTGATAAGCACCACTTGATGTATGCATTGGGTTTCAAAACAAAGTTTGTTTGTTTGTTAGTTTGCTTTGATCCAAATGAAACGGAATTCCATTGCAAATTAAAGGTAAAAATTCAAAACCTGCCAGCCATAGTTGGCCTAGCAGGGAGGATCAAGACAACCCGAACTACTTACACCCCACCCCACCACGAGATCAGAGAGCACAGGCTCACAGCAGACCGGGGTAGACAACGTTCACGGCAGTTGCAACAAAACAAAACAAAGTTAATTATTAGCACACAATTGTTCACATTGGTTTGTGCTTGCATGTTCTGCACAGACCCAGGTACTCTGATCTGATCGACTGCTTTTAATTTGGGCAGTTTGTATACTTGGGCAAAGTTCTGTGGCCGCTTCATTTAATTTTCCATGACAACATTGACTAGTACGTGAAATGAAATTGAACTCAATTTTTAGTCGATGAGAATCTCCCGTTTGTCAACCTTGAAATGCCTATTGAGCCCGTTTTTTACTTTTGGATGACATTGAAAGACTGCTGGAGGATGTAAATCAACAAGTTGTCACCCAATTTTTTGGGTGTGTGGTCCACACACTAAACCAAATTATCACGGGTGTCTTGCATATTTTTGAATGAATTTAAAATTTAAAGGACATTTCATGGTTCTTGTTTGGCCAAACTTCATTAAAACACACCTTTCAAAAATTTGATATTTTTCTCAAGTAGTAATACATATCCAAAATTAAAATTCATTCATTTATAACAAAAAAAAAAAATTCAATTCATATGATCTATAAAAGTAATTGCTTTATAAAAATGATGGTAATTACAAGAATGCTTTAAATAGTATGCAATTTTTAGCAAAAATGGAGATGATAGTGATAAACATCGGAGTGTGTGTATTCCTCTAGCCTACATTCAAAGAAATTTGAAAGAAAAGTTCAAAAGCTTTTAAGATGCTAGCTTCAAAGTATCACAAAAGTTATAATTTGAACAATTCACAAAAAAAATAAAGAAAAGATAGATTTATTTTGAACTACATTTTCTTAGTCAAGCTTAAAGACATTTAAAGTAAAAATTGACTATGTGAAATCAAGATTTGATTTTTTTTATCAAAGTCCCTCAAGCAAATCTCTCTTCTAAGTGTTAAACTTGTGTGCCACGGATCACCTTGTAGTGTACTTGCAAGTTCTAGCTCCTTACTCTAAGTCTAAATTCCACCCAAGGAATGATCTTTTTTGATGATGTCTTCAACTAATGAATTAAACTTAATCAAGTCTAATTTCTACTTCAATTTGAAAACTGGAAAACTTCCTAAAATTGAATATTTAAAACTTTAAAAGCAATTTGAATTTTGGTCCTATTAAAATGATCAAATATTTGCCCAAAATATTCAAAACTTTCAAGACTTATAGAAGACATGTAATTTCACCTTTGAAATTTTTATAAAAAATAATTCCTTTGCTTGTGACAAAATAGAGCATATACTACATATAGTGTGTAAAATTTTGAAGTTTGAGAGCAAAGTTATAGAGGGTTCCATACTCCAAAGGGTAACCTTGACATGGTAAGCCTATTGATCAAAGTTCCAAATCCATCTCTTAACCCCTAAAAGTCCCTGCATTCCAAAAGTAGATGTCCCTTGGTCAAACTTAATTGCAACTTTCAAAATATCCATTTTTGGTTTTAGTTTGAAGTTAGAATATGAAGCTTAATAAATTAAAGATCTCCTCCATTTCAAAACTTTGGAAAAATGTAAAAATTCAATGAATTATTGCAATTGGAAGCTCTATATGTTAGAATCTAATTAACTCAACATTACATGCATTTCATATATATTTTCTTATTTAAAATTGACTTTCAAGTTTAAATTAAATTTTTTTTTCATTCTAACCTTCACTTAAATGTGGTCAAAATTCCAAATATTATATATAGAGAGATAGATATAGATATATTCAATTTTATGTACATATTATGTTTTAAAATTAGAATGATCTTTTTTTCCACCAAAATTTCTTTGAAAAATCAAGATTTTTTAAAGATTAAATTGTTTATCCACTCACAAAAATTATTAGAATTTTATCAATAAATTTGATAACCACTACAATTGAATTCAACTTTATAAATGGTAATTTAAGTGAAGGTAGTTGTTAAGGGTATTTTGCATGAAGGAAAGAAAATAATTACTTTAATTTTTTTTTCACTATTCTTTGATGTCTTCTTTTACGTTTTGGAGAAATTTCAAATTCCTTGAATTTTTTTTGTTATATTTACCAATTTATTGTTACATAGTAGTAAAATATGCATAACAAATCTAATTTATTATAAAACTAATACAGATTTTTCATATTGATAGATAATATATAGTCTCATGAAAAAAAATATTATTTCCTCCATCCCCAAATGATTTTCTAGTTGAATAAAATGTTTGGGATTAAGGTTGAAAATAATTTTTATTCAACCCATTTCATGCCATAAGTAGACTTTGGTGCAATCATATTATCTTGAAACTTTGAGTTTTGGAGTCCTTCTTAAAGTGTAATTTTGGACATTGAAAAGTGGAAATCTAAGTGCGTTTTCAAATAGTGAGGTAGGCACTTAATTGTTGAGTGCGAGATCATCATTTTTTGAGCAATTAGTATGGGCCTAGGACTACGTGTGGCGTTAGTCTTGCACTGTCTATCAATCTTGTTCCACCACCAAGAAAGGCCCAAAGCTTTATCTTTTTCAATTGGGCAACACTCGACGAGATGCAAAAAAAAAAGAATGACTCCATTCATTAGCTAACATTTACATTACATATAGAGAGGGGAACCTCTATTGTCTGTACAAACAATGTTGATTGATTTTTTTAGTCATTTCATTTGCCTTTTGATTGATGATTGCACAACTATGCACAACTATTCAGAATTGCTTTGTTGGTCCTAGATAACAATCAAGAGTCAAATTGGACCATTTCCTTCTAATCATGAATTATTTTTGTCTTTGTTTAGAAGGAATCTAGGAGAATTGCAAAAATCAAATAGTGAAGTTCTTATTTCAATCTCCACCTTTATTTTTATTGCAAAAATCAAATAGTAAAGTTCTTACTTCAATCTCCACCTTTATTTTTAGATCAATGTGAAAAATAATTCAAAAGTACAAGGATTCTTTGATAATTACAAAAAACAAATAGGAAAATTCTTACTTAAATCTCCACCTTGGGTTTTATATTTTTTATATGAAAGTCACAAATAATACATGAGTAGTGTGATTCTTTGAGAATTACAAATATAAAGTGGTGCATTCTTACTTCAATCTTCATCTTTTATTTTTTTATTTTTTTATTTTTAAATCAATGTTGCAATTAATACATGAATAGGGTGATTCCTTGCAAATTCTAAAAATAAAATGGAAAATTTCTTATTTAAATCTTTAGTCTTTAATTTTTACTTTTAAAATCAACCTAGAAAAAAAATTGATTAGTAGGATAAGGGAAAAAGTGCAAAAATTAAAAGGGGAAGTATTTACCTACATCACCACCCTTTATTTTTTGTTTGTATATTTAATGTGATAAATCATTCATGATTACAAAGAATCTTAGAGAATTTCAAAGAATAAATAGAAAAATTCTTACTGACACCTCTATCATATAATTTATTTATTTATAAAATTTACATGACAAATAATCCATGAGATGGATGATTCTTTGAGAATTGCAAAAAATAAATGAGTGAGTTCTTACTTAAATCTCTATGCTTTATTTTTCATAGAGTTTGGACTTTTGTCTACTTTGTGTAGTTCCTTTTTGGGTTACTACTCACATGGTCGGCCCACTTGCATGTGCTCCTTGAGGTAGAAAAAATATTTTTTGAAGGAAATTTATTTTTTCTTCTACCCAGTGTCACCCACCAAAGTTCTCTTCTACCCATCCCTTGAAAAAACCAAAACTATCTATGTACCCATTTTTGACAAGTACATTTCTATTAAAAAAATCCCCCAAAGTACCATTAAACCATTTCCTTACATTATTAAAGTTGATTGATAGTTGATTCTCTAGAATTTGGTTTTATGACCTCCTCTTAGTCACCATACTCAATCACCATTTCCTACATGTACTTCTTGAGAAGAAAAATTGTTGTTCAAGCAAATGACCTTTCTTACACATGCCATTGGTGTTCGCCTTTTCCTACATGTGCCTCTTGAGAAGAAGAATTGTTTGTTCAAGGAGATGGTCTTTCTTACACCTATAGTCACAACACCCATGATTGCCCTTCCTGCATGCACCTCTCTAAAAGATAAAATTGTGTATTCATGGAGATGACCTCTCTTATACCCATGGTTGCACTTTCCACATGCTCCTCTTAAGAAGAAAAATTGTTTGTTCAAAGAGATGAAGTTCTTACACCCATGGTCGTTTTTACTCACATGTGCCTTTTGAGGTAGAAAAATTGTTAATTCAAGGAAATTTACTTTTCTTCTACCCTGTGGTAGCCTTCTAGAGGTTGCCCCTTCCACACATGTTTCTTGAGGACAACGAGATTCTTTTGAAGGAGTGTAGGACTAATCTTCTATAATAATCAATCATGAGTGATTTGTCATCTTCATTTTAAATATAATAAACAAAAGGAGATGATTTCAAGAAAAACTTCCTTTATCTTTTATTGCAATTTTCAAAGATACATCTTACTCATCCACTACTTGTGATGTTGATTTAAAAAGAATAAATAGTAGGTAGAGATTTAAGTGATAACTTCTCCTTTTAATATTTGGAATTCTTCAAGGCTCTTCCTAATTATGAATTATTTGTAACTTTTATTCAAAAATAAAAATATTAGATTGATATTTCAGTTTTATTTTTATCCATTTATTTTTTGCCATTCTCAAAGAATCATCCTACTCCTGTATTATTTGTGAAGTTGATTGTAGAATAAAAATAATAATTAATGGCAATGATGTAAGTAAGAACATTAGATGGGATTCAGCTGCCCTGGAGGGCCGTTTCAGGCCAGTTCCCAAGGCTGGGAACCAGCCAGGGCTGTCCAGAATTTAAAATTATTAAAAAATTATTAAAAAATTAAAAAACAAAATAAAAAATATTTAAAAATTAATTTTTTTTTTAAAAAAATTTAAAAATTAATTTTTTATTATTATCCGACGTGGCCGCCGGCTGACCACGTCAGCGAGCTGCTCTGGCCGAGTTCCCACAGTCTTAGAACTTCTGGGAACTCGCAGTCTTCCGCAGGAGCTCATTCTCATCTAATGATTTCCCTTTTAATTTTTGGCTATACTTAAAATGTCTTTGTAATCATGAATCATTTCTTGTATTGATTCTTAGAATTAAAAACAAAAGAAAGAGATTTGAGTACAAATTTTTCTATTTAATTTTTGCAATTATCCAAGACTCCTTATCATGAATTATTTTATATATATATATATATATATATATAAAGGGTGGATATTTAAGTAAGTAAGAAATTTTCTATTTAATTTTTTTCAATTATCCAAAAATGCTTCTAATCATGAATTATTTGTCACTTTAATTTTGAATATAAAAAAATTCAAGATAGAGATTTAAGTAAGAAATTCTCCATTTAAGAAAATTCATCCTAATCAAATATTTTTTTTTACACTAAATTAAAAATTAAAAATATGGAATGAAAAATTGAGTAAAAACATTCTATTAATTTTTGCAATTCTGAAAGAGTCTCCCTAATAATGAATTATTTGTCACTTTAATTTTACAAATAAAAGATAGTGGTTGGAGATTTAAGTAAGAACTTCTCCATTTGTTTTTGAGAATTAAAAAAAAATTTCATCCTAATCAAGTATTATTTGCTATATTAAATTTAGAAAAATTAAAACATTGAATGGAAAGTTAAGTGAAAATTCTTTCAATCATTTTTTGCAATTCACAAAGAGTCTTTCTAGTAAGGAATTATTTGTCACTTTGATTTTACTGAAAAAACAAAACTAATGAAGATTTAAGTAAGAACTTTTCCATTTAAATTTTTTTTGAAAGTCTCATTCTACTTGAGTATATTTGTCAAGTTGTTTTGAAAAT
This sequence comes from Straminergon stramineum, assembly GCA_963920665.1. Lineage (NCBI taxonomy): Eukaryota > Viridiplantae > Streptophyta > Bryopsida > Hypnales > Calliergonaceae > Straminergon > Straminergon stramineum. The sequence goes on from OY987272.1 coordinate 3,767,807, forward strand.
GAAAAATAAAGCATGGAGATTTAAGTAAGAACTTCCTATTAATTTTTCTATAATTTTCCAAAAAACTTTATCCTGAATTTTTTTTCTTTGATTTTATAAATAAAAAATAAAGGGTGAAGATTTAAGTAAGAAATTTTTCTAGTAAATGAATAAAATTTTGAAATTCTCAAAGAATCATCTTAATTTAGAATTATTTTTCATGTTGATGTAAAATAAAAAATAAAAAGTAGACATTTCAGTAAGAACTTCAATATTTTTGTCTGCACAAGTCTCCAAGACTCCTTTTGTCAAAAATTATTTTTCACTTTTTTTTATAAAAATAAAATGAAGAAAGAAGATTTAAAAAAGAAATTTCCAAATTTAAATTTTGCAATTTTCAAAAAGTCCTTGTCATTTTGGATTATTTGGCAAGTTGATTTTAAAATATAAAGTAGAAGGTGGAGATGTAAATAAGAAATTATCCATTTATTTTTGGCAAATTTCAAACACAACATTTAGGAGCATGCATTGTCATTGCCTTGGTTGTACACTAGAAAGTATGGAATAGCTAAATTGATAGGTAGAGGCTCGATGTGAAGAGCAAGCTCCATGAAAGAATTGTAGTGAGAATGAAGGCTATGGAATGTTATGAGGATCATCCTACTCATGTTTTGTTTGTTATGTTGATCTTAAATTAAAAAAATAGAGTGTAGATATTTAAGAAAGAACTTCCCTATTTTTTTTGCAATGCTCCTAGACTCCTTTTAATCATGAATTATTTGTCATTTTGATATTATAAATAAAAATAAAAGATAGATATTTAACTAAGATCTTTTTCATTAGTTTTTTCAATTTTCAAAGAATTATCCTACTTATATATTATTATTTTGTCACTTTGATCTAAAACTATAAAACAAAGGGTGGAGATTTAAGTGAAATTTCCTAATTATTATTGACAATTTTCCAAAAGTCTTCTTAATAATGAATAATTTTTCACTTTTATTGTATAGGTAAAAAAGAACAAGGAGAGATTTTAGTTAAAAACTTTGATTTCGAGTTATTTTTTGGAATCTCAAAGACTCAACCTAATAATGTATTACTTCTTATATTCATACTTAAAATAAAAATTTAAGGATAGAGATTTAAGTAAATATATTTTTTTTATTATTTACAGTTCATAATTTGCAAAGATTCATCCTACTTATGGAGTATTTGTCACAATAATTTAAATTTAAAGATAAAATTGAAGTGTAGAAAGGACATGCCCTTTTATTTTTCACAGTTTTTGTTTTCCTTAAAGAAATTAGGCTTTCTTTTTTTCAAAGTCACTCCTTTGCATATGCCCCTACAAGCATATCTTGTATTTGTAAGTGCCCTTTTGTCCACCCATAGTTGTCATTTATCTACCCATAGTTGCTTTTGTACACTTGCATTTTCCCATTGCCTCATTGTAGTCGCCATTTGCCATCGTACATTCACCCTTGGCCACCCCTTGACCATATGTTGTTGCTCTTTTGCCATCGATAGTCACCCCTTAAATACCCGTAGTACCCGTAGTTATCCCTTGACACTTGTAGTCGCCACTTGGAGACGCACTCTTGCCCCTTGGCATCCATAGTTTCCCTTAGAGACTTGTTCTTGCACTCACCCTTTGACACCTACACTCACCTTTTGACACTTGTAGTAGCCCTACGGCCCCTACCTGCAATCCCCCCTATCCATGGGCGTTCTGTACTAGAAAATGTCCTCATCCACACACATGTGCCCTTGAATCTAAAATGTAGATGCCACATGGCATCCATGTAGCCATAATAAAAGAATAAGAATTTTTTGAAAAATAAAAGGTAAATTTGACTTTATTGGACATTGTGAGGGGTCTACTAGATGTCGTGTGATGTTTGTCTATCACCTTATCTAGGTGAATAACCCTACTTCAAAGCCGTGACATATTGATTTCTAGGTCCAAAAACTTTGTCCACCTATTCGAGCATTTTGACACTTGATTTTGTGAACAAATGATTATTGTCAATCCTAGAAAAGCCATGATGTCGCGTCCCCTAGTAACACTTACCACCTTAAGCTCACTTTCCAAACACTTAACACCTTAGTGCCACTAAGGTTCACGCTCTCCTAACACTGCACATGCCACGCACCTACAATGTTAGGTTCCAACTCAAGTCACGGGGTTCCCCATTCCTCTGTGACTCCCAATCCTTTCCTTCCAATACTTAACTCCCACAAGACACCGGGCATGTCATTTAATGACATGGGGCGGAACTTCCATTGATGTCCAAGCACTCGGCGAGGCACTACTCCCACCGGTGCTAACCGCCCTTGAATGGGACCCAACTCCCCACAAGGCCCAACCCAACTCATTTCGGGACTCACTAATTGGGACTCACCAAACGGGACTCACCAAACGGGACTCACACCATGGCCTAGTGTGGAGTGGGACACCACCCAACCGGTATCAAGGAGTGCACAAGCACTCCATGGTAACACACAAGTGGTGGTGAGGCTCCAACACTAGCCTCACCACCTGGGGCTACTTAGGCTCACCATGGCACCATCCGGGAGTGAGGAGGGAGACCACCCCTCCTCATAGTACTCTCTGCGGGATTCGGCAGCCCTCCCCCATACTAGAGGTCACCGGGAACCCCCAAGATGCACCCCATCTTAGAAGACCACCCATTTCTCCCGATTCGCGCTAGTTTGGGACTCCCGAACTTCCACCCGGCATAACTTTGCGGTCCGGGATCCAAATCGCACATGCGACCCCATTTTCGACATCTACGCGACGCGTAGATGCCGATGAACTACTCACTTGCTCCATTCGGACAAGTACTCGCAAAGATATCGCCCTCCAAAGATTCGGGACACTCTCGGCGCGGCCAGGGCACTCCCGGCGCGACCGGGACACCCCCAACTTTGAACGCCCATAACTTTTGACTCGCAAGTCCAAATCACGCGTTCTTTAGACGGCTAGAAGCATCTTCTCAAGACCTTTCCAAGCGTATATCACACGCCCCCAAATTCGTCCGGATCAGAGCGCTACATCGCTCTGATCGCTCAGGACTCCTAGTCCTCCTCACCTCATCTCTTGCAAGGCTTGGGGAGTCACCCCCAATGTCCCCCTTGCTCACCAAGGTGGCACGGGCACGCCTTGTGATGAGGGTCGTGACACATGACTACTTCCCTCTATATCCTATATGTAAAATTATCATGTAAACAGTTCCAACACAATCAATGTACAATAAATTGTACTACATTACGAGAGATTTTTAAAACATATTTCCAAATAAAATGATTGGGGTTGCATACTTAATTAAATCCATGTACCTTTGGAGATGTCTCCGTACCCCCAAGTCATTGCTACAACACCTACATCAAAAACAATGAGAAAGGATATATATATCATAAAGGAACCCGCCCCTACCCCTGCCCCTTAAATTATATTCACAAATTTTAATGTTAAATTAATAAGCATTAGATAATTCATACAATCCTTATGTTCACTTAATATTATTATTGCACAAAGAAAATGATGTCAAATTCATATAAATGTGATATTAGCATGGGCCTAAAATTGATATCATCCTAGAAACCATTAAGTTAACATTCAGTAAATAATTGAATATTAACTTCACATTGTTTTAACATTGACTTCATTTGAGGGAGAGCATCTTGATTGTTTGTTTGGTTAACGTTTATCTTGCTAGATTCTAGCCTACATAGATTATTGGGTACAAAATCATGTTCATTACAACACCACCAAGGAAAGATGGTTATGTTTGCTTTGTAAATTTGGCATTCTCACTATCTAGTTCATTTCACGTTCTTAGTCCCTGTGAAGATGGAAAGACATGCTATTTTTCATGTCACTGCTTTTGCTTTGCAACTCACAAATATATAGTGGTCTAAGCTGTAGAACATTTGTTGGCACAAAGTAATGTATTGTTGCAAGAAGTCCAGTGTGACACATTTTGAAGGTGGGTTTACAATTTTCAAACCATGATGCATCAAGTCATCAATAATTGATGAACCATTAATCATTTTTATTTTCTAGTTGATCTAGTTGATTGCTAGTAACATATTGAAATCAACTATCATTGAATGTGGTCATGTGGTAGGATTTCAAATGATTACACTAAACTTTTTAAAATTCGGGAATGAGGAGCATTCCCATGAACCCAATGTACTTTATATGAATGTCAAGTCCGATTTTAGTAGCATTACATTTCAAAAGATCAACTAAAAGATTCAAGAATCTAATATTGGAATTTTTTTGTTAATGTGAGATCAAAATGAAGACAATGTATAGGGGTAGCTCTTGATTCATTCGTTAAATATATAACGACACAATCATTAACTACAAAAGGCCTGAAAAAACTCATCCTTTCGGGTGCCAAATGGAGGTAGTTGAGGGTCTTGATGTGCCCAAGAGGGTCGTGACTCCTTGATATTAGTCAATGATGGATTCTCTAACAAACTATCTATTTGCTTGTTTAGTTGGATCATCAAGTTATTAGTTCAAATGTCAATGTAAGGTACATCGAGTTTCAAACACAAATGGAACAAATGTTTCCTAAATAAATGGTGCCTATGTCATAGCTATATGTCCTTCTAAATCTAAATGAATTGGTAGAATGTAGAAACATTCTGTGAATTGGTAGAATCTCAATCATGCATCCAACTTGATCACCCCTAGTAAGTCAAGCCCAATCATTTGTTTCTTACATGGTAGTTCACCCGGACAATTTGATAGTACAATGAACATGACGTCCAACACATCTTGTAGACCCCCTTGTCCATCTAATACAATCAACTTTAAGGTTGACTTTCAAATAAAACACTTTCTATTTCCGATCTTGACATATTCAAGTTTCATTTTCTTGAAGTGTCTCAATTTAATAAATACTTATTGCATTTTAAGTTTGGGGTCCTAAAAAAATTGAGATTATGAAATTGTCTCAATTGTCTTATTAAACAATCATGTCTAATAAGGCCCTATTTACTTGACACTTGTCTTATGCAACATACAACATCAAATGAACAACACAACACCCGAACCCCAAAATGTGTTCGACAGAATAGAGAACGCAAAAAACACATGCGGGTGTCAAGCCAAGTTGATTATAGTATGGAATTAATTGTATATTATTTAATAATTTGTAGCCAACTCAAGCAAACTTTCGAGACATGCCTACATTTTTGCAGGCCCTTCTCAATTAAGATTAAATTTCAGTATCACCACACTATACTTAATAATCAATCTAAGCATATTATAAATCTATTCTCCCAAGCCAAAGTTCAGTACTAATTACGATGGAGCCAAGTAGACCATGTGTACACATTATCAAGCTAGAACATACTATAAGGTATACAAATGAATCAATTTGACTAGGCAAGGATAGGTACAGATCTACATTGAGGTAATGACTATACCATGGCCAAAATTTTGTGCCTCAAGTCAACACAAACCTTTGCGCTCTAAAGTAACACTAAGAATGACAATTGACATGAGTATTTCCACTACAAAAATTCCAAGAAATGCTTTGCTTCAATGTTAATGATCAAATATCCAAGCATGAGCAATGAATTGATTCAACAATAATTAACTAGCCACAATGCAAAAATGTAGCTACTTGCGAGAAAATAAAGAGTTACTATGTACCAAAAGTTTGATAGATGCTCAAGTCATTAACAAGGACTACATAGAGTCTATCATCACCACTACTCTTTGTTCTGAAAATTATTTTGAAAAATTTGGGAACCACAAGGGGCTTTGGCCTTTGGCCAAGGTTTTCAACATCACATCACGTCTAGACGATGGTTGACCAATGAAATGTCAGGATTCAACCCAGTGGCGGTTGACTAGGATAAGTCTATTGACTTGGATGGTCCGTCCATCAACTAGGATGGCTTATCCGTCCTGTCGATGGACAAATTGTTGAAGAAATAATTAAATAAATTTTGGCTAAATGGAATACCAATGTGTTAGGACAAGTTTTGACCAACACTAATGAACATCCAGATAGAAAAAGCTAATGTCATGTGGGATAGAAAACCTTGCCTTTGGCTAACATTTAAAAATGCAATGACAAATTCATTTAGGGGTGGAGTTTCTATCTCATTAACATAGCCGCTACAAGCAAAATTTTCATGCAATACCAGTATTTGCATACCCGAGACACTATAAGAAAAGTGCTTTTTTTGGTGTTGTTTCAAAAAAACGTAACATGTATTCTAAAACCCCCTATGTTGGACAATAAATGTCTACAGGAATGTCACAGTAGATGGACATGTTCTTAGCGATGTTAGAAAAAACTTGGCCATGTTTTCTTGTGATGTCCCAAAAAACATAGATTGTCACATTAGCAAGTAGCTCCATTTTGACTTCCAATAAGTTAGTAAAATTACTAAGATCTATGGTAAAACTTTGACCATATATGAAAAATTAAGGGAAAGAGCAACCATGTGGCATGCTTTGTGATAAAAAGAAAATGTATGGATGTGCATCATGGATGAAAAGAGCCGGTGTTTATAAACATGGGGTGGTAGGAAGTGCAACAATCCATATGGGATGTGGAAAACAAGAATTGTATTTCATATAAGATCTCTCCAAAAACATCAAGATGTCTGACACAACATGTAGACGTCTAAAACAACATTGACATGTATAATGATCAAGTTCCCATATTCTAATTATCCCATATCTTTTGTCTCACCATGGATAGAGAATAGATATAAATATGACCTTTTTACCCTTCATTCTCACTAACATTCAAAGAAGTAATTTGTTCATTTTACCATCAAAAAATCTCTTGATGATAGATGGTAAGTTTTTTGTAATTTATTTTTAAGTCAATAATTTTTTTGTTCATTTTATTTTAATTTTAAATAATTATTTTTTATTGATCTTGCCTTATGAAAAGGGTATGCACTAGTTGATTGATGTCTTCCACAACATCTAGTTTGATGTCTGAAAAAGAAGCACCAAAATTTTTTAATAACATAAAAGTTTGTCGACAAGGCATGCCACATCACTTATCCCGCCACCATGTTAGATGCCACATTAGGTGCCACGTCAAAGATGGGTTGGATAAAAAAACACCACGTGGCTCTCATTGCCCATGTGGTGCTTGTGTGGCATCCACATGGCACATTTGGGGGAGATTGAAAGACCACATTATTTGTGATGTTAGAAAAAATTAAGCTCAAAACGGATGTTTTTTCACTACAAGAAAAAGGGGCCCTAATTAACACAAAATGAATTGATTTGTGTTGATTGTGGAAAAATTGGAATTTCGTGTGTTGATCCGGCTGTTGCATTTCTTGATAGAAGTTGTAATCAATATAAATGTGTTGATTGTCACCAAAAACAAAATTTGCTTAGTTGATTTGGCAATCCATTAAACATACTTCAAGCAAAATTTCAGACTTATTTTGACATAGTAAAATAAAAAAATTCAAAAAACTTTGAACTAACAAAAGGTAGGAAATCAAACAAAATTTCATCTCCAAACATCCTTTTGACATTTCAAGTCTCCAATCAAAAGTTATGGACAAATTTTAGAGAGGGGTTGGAAAGGACATTTTTTTGGACAACTTAAAACTTCTTCTCTGAAATTTGTCCATAACTTTTAATTGGAGGCTCAAAATGTCAAACGGATTTTTGGAGATGAAAATTTGGTTTGATTTCCCACTTTTTCTTAGTTTAATATTTTTTGAAAAAAAATTTCTACTATGCCTAAATGAGGTCTGAAATTCTACTTAAAGTATGTTTTCTAGTTTTGACTTAACTATAAGTGGTTGTGTTCCTATTCATCCTAATCAAATATATCCCATATGGTTTATTCTACCACCTACCACTCCACTTGTATAAAGAGCTTCTTTTCTCTTCCCTCCATATGTCAAGGTAAGTGATATATAACCCATGTGGGTTGTCTTACTCCTAAAGAACCCTCTTGTATAAATAGCTTGTCTTCTCTCATCTACGACCATTAAGGTAAGTGGCAATTGAAGTTTGATTGTAGATTACATTTGTTGGTATAGAATTCTTTCATATCAAATTATAAAGTATTATACTTAAAATGAATTAATTACATTTCATCCATGTCCTCCATAGAAATTATATGTGTTTACGTGGTAAGTTAATAGATGTGGTAGTGCATTTGTGGTTGGTTTAACCTATGTAGCATCCTACGTGGCACCCTTTTGAATAATAATAATTTGACCAACTCAAGAATTAAAATCAACATATATGTGTTGATTATTGTCCAAACCAAAATGTCCTAATCAACTATCCAAACTAATATATATGAATTGATTATCATGTTGGTTTGGACACTATTTTGTCTTGTAGTGTTTTCCACGTTTTTGGCTTGTTGATTACAATGAATTCTAGGTGACATCACAGTTGATTACTTCCATGTCAAAGTCAATGTCCCATTATGTTTTCTACGACATCCAAAAAAACTTAGGTTTCTTGTAGTGAGAGAGCACCGTTGTGATCGCAATAAAATTGAACACCTCTCGGAGGTGATAGTAAATACATACTTCTCATGATCAAAGCCTTTGCCATGATTGTCTCCTTTGCACTGCAATAGGAATTCTCTAGGTACTCACAATGAAAAATGTTGTGACTCTTGAATTCTATCTAAGGCATTCTCTCAATCCATTAGAAAAAAAATGTGGCTAGTAAGAGGCCATTTCCATGAGTCTAGATGGCCTGCCTTGTAGTCAATAATTTTTCAAAATTTGAAACAAAGTTACTATTTACTTGTTGGCCACCTTTGCCAACCTTCATTGCCATTACCTTTGGCCTTCTTTGGCTTTGTTTCCATTTCCATAACATGTGCTTGATAAATTCATTGCCTTAGTTTGCCTCTTGTTCAATAGCTAAGATAATTGTTTCCTCTTGTAAACTTAGTAATTGAGTGCATCCTATGGTCTTTAGATACCATCTAATAGTGATGCATAGGTAAGGCTTAGTAATAGAAAGGGAACAAACTTGTCAATAAGTGAGAAACAAGGCAAAATGCAAGGAGATAACCAACATATTACTTCACTCAGTCCAACCACCTAGGCTACAATTCATAGGTGATATACACCTTTCATTGTACGAAGGCAACTTCTCCATGATCAAGAAAGTAATGCATCATTTCTAGGCAAGAGGTGAGATGGAGATACTAAGATTGATTTATGGCTCGATCAAACTACATATCCAATAAATCTCGTAACAAAAAAATACCCTCCATTTTGATGCTTAAACACCTTATTGGAATTTATAGCTAAAGGACAAAATGGATTGCTAGGTTACATTGAATCTATCATTTTTGCAAGTAGTCAAAGTGATGCATACCATTTAGCTTCAATTTACAAAATCAAAGTATAGAGGAAATTAGTGATCTACAAAATCATATTGAATCATTTTAGAGCAGTTTTTTTGGTGTTGATTACACTTGTGATGGTGCCAAAATATTGGCCAAGAAGAATTGTTTAAACTTCGTGAAGAAAACCTTTTGTTATAAGGAGAGTTGAGTGCTTTGAAGGTGTATACAACACAAGTAGATGATCAATGTGAAGGACAATTTCCAGAACTACTTATTCAAAATCATCAAGAGGACACGGACAAGCTATAACTTGATTTTGCCAAAACAAGGGACAAATTAAGGTGTTTACAAACAAGATGGACAAGTTGATCCAAACTCTATTTAGATACAAGTCTCAAGTTAGATAACATAAAGACCTTGCACAATTAGCTCTAAAAGGAGGTCATACTAAGTCTCAGAAATGATTGCTCAAGTAATTCCTTGAATATAGCACACCTTATTCTCTATGTTTATCTATAAATTTACACCGACTTGTCAAACTTTACTACTTGACTTCAATACAATCATTTCTTTTGTGCAAACACGTTTTGGCTCCATCAATAGTGCATAGCATTCAAACTAAGAATGCTACAATAGGAAGAAAAAAGAGATTATGTGGAAGTTATGATTCACAAGTTGGTTTAGGGATTGTGGTTGCCTCCATCCTCTCAAAAGATGAGGTCAAATAAATTTTAGGCTAAAAAAACATGTGTCTATTGGGGAACATATGGCAAATCATATATTGGAAAAAATTGGAGAAAAAATAGGTGCTAATAAGATCTTGGAGACTTGTGATAAATCTAGAATCATAAGAAAAAACTATCCTAAAATTTATGAGATTTATAAGACTTTCAAAAGTGGTTTGAAGCAAGTTGGCAAGGATCTAAGACTGTTGTGCATGCCAAATCCTCACAAGATATCTTTAGCTTTTAATTCAATCATTGAAGTAACAATGCTCTATTTTAATGTATTATCTCTATTATAATTGGAACTTTAGTTGAATGGAGTTTGTTGCTAAGAATGGAGTTCATTGCTAGTAATGCAAGTATCTATTCTATGGAGAAAGATGAATGCAAACCTTACCAATTTCATCAGTGACTTTTACCACATCAACAAATCTCTTGTACTTTTTGCAAGAGCCAAGGTAAAGAAGAAAAAAACTATGATGTTAAAACTCACAAATATAAATTTTTTGTTTGTAGATGTTGAAGTTGTACAACGCACAATGGTGCAACTCTATGGTATCACTCTTGAAGGTTTGATATTGAACCTTTACCTCTAAATGATTTTGAAAATCAGTAAGTCAATTTTTAATTCAATTCTTATTTATCAAATTTTAAATTACACAATGTATTCTTATCATAGAAATCCGAGCAAACCATTGACATTTGTCATCAAGCTAGATGAAGTTGAGATAATCAAAGGATAGAACTAGGTAGAATGTGTAAGTCTTACATTGATGAACACAACTCTTGACAAATCAATTGAAGAAAATAGTCCATTGTATTTCAATGTTCAATCCAAATGTAAGATTTGGCCAATTGGTTGATTTCAAGTTGAGAAAGAATGTCATAAAGTTTTGAGCTGGGTATTTTAGTGTGCAAAAATTCTTGCTTTAATTAAAGCACAAGAAGATGGTCAATTGTTGTGCAGAGGAACTCATGCTCTCTTGATTTTTATACTAAGAAAATTGAGACAGTGAAATCAATCCATAATTGTCTACACCAAAACCTAACTAAATTGGCTATGCAAATCATCGAAATGGGTGCAAGCCTCTCTAGATCCTAGAAATCATTGTAGAGTATAAGGAACTTGGATTGTGTTTCAAACGTGCCATCTAGATTGGGGCATTTAGGGGTTAACCTTGAAACACTCTTGAGGGTTGTGGGCACTTTATTCCCATCCTTGAAATAAGACAAATACAACCAAGTTCTAATTGATTTTTATTGTATGAAATTCCTATTGGGTGTTTGCAATGTGTAATCTAGTTATGCCTTCTAAGCAATGGATCTTTTGTTTTTGAATGCTACTTATACTTTCCTTTTGGCAAAAAGTAACCAAATCAAATAAATTAGTAATTTGGGCTGGTTTTGGCTACGACAACCAAAACTAGGATTCAATGGAGGTTAGTCAAGTGGAAAAGTTAGGTAGCCTGAGTTGTAGGGCTTGGTTTGCCCTTTCTAAAATGATAAAGAAATCCAAAATTGACTTACTTCTCTTAAAGATATTCACGGATGAAGTTTGACACTAAAATGACCTCTTAAAACTTCATCCATTTATTCCTAATGTTCTAATTATCAAAATTCACTTTTAATTTTTGTGTTCTTTTCTATTTTTTATCTTCTTCGTGAATTCTGAATTTCACTTGGTTTGGTCAACTATAGTTGACTTTCATCCAAATCCCTCTTAACTTTGATCAATTCTTCATCCTTCTCCAACTTCTTCAATACTTATACATTTTTTAAGGTTAAACTAGTTTTGGACCTGGAAATTATGCTCTCAAAGATCCTAACCCTAACTTGTTCCTATGATACCTTAAAAAATACTCCTTATAATTCCCTATTGTTTTAACTATGTCTTTTAACTTTTAATCCTACTTGCTATTTTTAGGTCAAAAGTATTTTAAAATAAAAGTTACTAAACTTACCTTCTAGGAAAGGTTAAACACTTGTACTTTTGACTTTTCTAGCAAAAGTTATTTACAGATGAAGTTTGACCTCAATTGGTTCATCAAACTTCATCCATCAATTTCTTTTACTTTTACTTTTGAAATTAAGTTTTCTTTTTACTTTTTACTTATATTTCTACCCTAGATCCTAATATTCCTTTCTTGATTCTTTTGGATAATTCTTAACTTTTCATCCATTTTTAAGACTACTTTTCATCCAAGCTTAACTTTGGGGGTTTTTGTCTATTTTTTTATGTTTAATACCTTTTTGGAAAGCTACAAACTTTGTCTGCTCGCTTTTGAATTCAAATCCTGCATATCTAATGATCCTAATGGTCTGAACTTGAGGTTTGTCCCTTACACTAATATTTAATGTTAATCTAATTCTTTTGGGGTAAAGCAAAGCAAAGGCAAGTAATTTATGAACTTACCTTGAGATTTGCTAACTCCAAATTTTCATTGGTATGCATCACAATTCCATCCTTGTTTTGTGCTCCCTCCACTTCCATCTTGTTTTTGTTTTTTGGAATGTTTTGGTGAAAGGTGTCATTCATTGTAAGAGTTTGAAAGCTCCTTCTAACTTGTCTCGGCTCTTGTCTTTTTTCTTTTTTTCTTTTTTCTAGCTTTCATCCCCAAGTATTAGTATTGGGATGACTATGAGACAAGATTTTCTAAGAGAAAAGCTCCTAATTATAGAAATATAGAGACATGTTTTGACTCTGAAGCCAAATAATAGTTTGTTTTTTCACGTTATATGTTTTTTCACTTTATTTTTATAAACAAAAATAAAGGAAGGACCACAGATAAGAATTGTGTAATAAAATCACAGTGACAACTATGGTCACATCCTATACACATGGCATATTGGGCTTTAAAGTTGTTGCCATGTCAGATGCTTAAATGACAAAATTTGATTCTGATTATGAACAGATGGTCATGGATTAGCATAATCCCTTTCCAACTAAGATTGGTTATAAAGCTACTTGTCAACAGTGACGGGATTTTAATCTACTCTGTTGATTTAAACTAGTCAGTACAAATACTCAGAAAGGAGAGTTCAACTACTGGACTCACCAAAAATTAAAACGAGCATTTAAAAGACTAATGTGACATTTATTTGGGTTTTTTTATGAGCCTCCATTTGTTCAAAATGGGTTGATATGAGGGTAACGTAGCAAGTACAGGGTATGAACCAAGGTCTAATTCAAATACCTGGGACCAAGCTATCCCAACACTTGAGTTCTCAAGCTGCTTAGTTCTCAAGCTGCTCAATTCTCAGTCTGTTCCAAACTAGCTACAAGGATGCTCGAGTGATTTTATTCATTTTATCAAACCTGTCATTCATAGTTACAATTGATCTAGTTCAAGCAACTGACTGGCCCAAAGAAGTTATGAGCTTTGGAGTTTACGTAGCTTTGGTTTACGATACAGTGAAACAACAAGTGAAAAATGGCTTCTTCTCAATCGATGAACAACAGCCAGGTTCATGTTTTGTTGCTTACAAGTTTGTGTATATCAGGAGATTTGTGTAATTTATGATTCTTTTTTTCCTTGTGAGAACTATGACACATTGTTAGTAAGCTTAAGACACCTCGCATGCAACATCTAACATCATAATTTGACATTGGTTGTTATGGGTGCAGATGAGGCTTACTACCTCAAGGAACAATTGAATTTTGTGACATTTCTCACCCTATTCAAAGATTTTAGTGCCATGAGAAGTTTTTGAAGGCTCTTAATAGGCTACAATTTACCATTTGGATTTGGCTAAAGTGACTTTGTTATGTAGCTTTTTGAAACCTTTACCTCTCTTTCAAAAATTCTCAAGAAAGCTTTGGACATTATTAGAACACTTGCTTGCATGTTCCCTGTTTTTGCTATATTGGTTTGATACTTGTTTATGACTATGTCATACATACAATTGCTCATCAAAAAATTGATGGTACTTAGGATGGTTTGAAAATAAAGGTATGGTTTGTTGTCTCTAAAGAAGTAGAATGGAAATGCTCAGATAAGTGCCTGTTCTAGGATGTTTCAGAAAAAGGCTTTTTCTTTCTAGATATTTCTTATAGATAAAATCCTATCAAATCCAATCTCTAAATTCCTGGCTAATTTATCAAGAAGCAAACAAATATTTGAAGATAAGTTGGTTTAACTTCTACTAACTAATATATAACTAATTCCTAGCATCTGAAAAGTCAACTATTCCTACGTTTTGTCTTTTTCTATTTATCTTTTAATCAAAATCAATCCTCAGTAACGAGGTCAAATGTTCTCCAGCTTGTGGTTCTTATTCAACTTGGATCTCTCACCCTAAACCACAACATAGATATGCCAAGCCTACTTCCTCCAAGGTTTAATTCTTGGTTGCTTGTTTGATCTCCTTTGCTTGCAATGTTGTGATATTGACAGAGAATTAGAGAGTGAGTTGATCAACAAATGATCATAATTTAATTTGAGCTCACCAACTATAGCTTCCAAGCTGGTCAAATTGAGTTGACTTTAGTTCAGGAACTAGATTCTACTATCAAACTGACCCTCTCAGATTGTGGTTTTCCAACTCAACGATTTCAATTAGATTTATATCTTAGAGTTTGATTTTTTCACTTTGTATTTGAAAATACACCTTTGGATTTAAATTTTTCATATCTCAGAGATTGAATTGAGCAAAATCAAACTGATCTTTAAATTCTTGGAACCCTCCGAACTAGCTTTAAACCTTATGTCTCTCTGAGTGTTGTAATCAATCAAGCTACAAGCTTCAAACCAAATAATTAGACCCTTCTTTTGTTAAAAACCTCTGAATTTTGATACTTCCATTGCAATCAAACTGAAACTCTTGTCTAATTTTCAGTCTTTTTGCCATTGATGGCCATCCCCAGTTTAAATACTTATTGACTTATGGTAGCCAACCTCTTTCCAATCACCCTTCCCCCCTTTCGCCTTGAAAACTGGTTTCTTCCTGTTCAAGTATTGATGAGCAATGATTTATTATGATGCAATTTACGGTGTAGTTGTGGCACATTATGATTGGCTACAAGACCTTCAATATTGCAACCAGTCCTTGGTCGGAAATAGGAAGGCCTATATAACCAACATGGGTTGAACAGAATCTTCAGCTAAAAAATTCACAAGAATTATGTTTAGAGAAATAAATTTTTTGAAAATTATGAAATCCTTCCAAACTCTATTTTTGTACATGGAGAAATTTACCCATTTGAGAAACCCACGCTCCATATATGCGTAATTGCTTAAGTGGTTGGAAATGGGTCATATGCCCTAATTCCAAACCAACAAGCCTCGGATGGCCGACTACCTAACTGACGCTACTAGCTGCCACGTGGCCTGATACACAGGTGGTTATAGACTAGTCCGTCACGGTATTGACCAACTGAGGCGGGTATAGGCTATACCAACTGGCTGAGGCGGGTATGTACTGACTGGCCTTCCCCGAAATCTGTGTGATTGGCTCCCAAGACTAGGACCAACTGGCTTCCAAGACTGGATTTAGTCAGCCTCAGACTGTTGTGTATTGGCCTTCAGTTGGACTAGATTTTGGGGCAAAATAATTTCCCCCATCACCAACTTGGAATTTTCTGGGTTTCCTTCACATAGGGAAACCCTAAAACAAAATATAATGGAAGTTTTGAAAAGTTAAGGGTAAAGCGAAAGCTTTGCTGTATTAGAGGTATTAGCCTCTAATTCTTAAAAAATAGGACAGACAAAAGTGTTAGTAGACAAACATAAACATGGTAAGGACAAGAGCTCTACCATACAATGAGTTAGTATCAAATTTTAAGACAAAAATTTGGAAAGACTAGTGACCACTTGTACCTTGAAAACTTTGGTTCCAATCCAAAGCTCTCTAAATGACTTCAACCCACACTTGGACCACAAATTCCAATGTCTAGGCTTTAGGGGGGATTTGCAACAACCAAATATGTGAAATCCCTCTCCAAAAAAACTCAGGTAGAATTGGTAAGTATAACAAAGACTTAAGATCATGAAGAACAAGTATAAAACGATTAGTATGCAAAATGCAAAGTACGATAAGCAAATTGACAAACCTAGAGGGACTCCAACGTCTTTTAGAATGAGCTTAAACACAAGAACTTCAACAACAAAGAAGGAGCAAAGCTTTAATGCAATTTAAACAATGTTTTTGGCCAAATAGCCAAAATTCAAACAATGTGGTAGCGTTTTGGCCAAAGTATGAAACAAAGGCCTCGAATGGCCAAACAAGAAAAAAAGCAAAAGGGATTCTTCAAAATGAAGAAAAGGGATGCAAAGTGAGAGGAGGGGAGGCCTTCCTTACACATTTTCAAGACCTCCTCCCCCCTAAAATTACCTACAACTACTCGTAGGGAAAAACTAAAAAATATCTTTTGAAATTCTATCCTAATGTTGTGACCACATTAGATGAGAATGAGCTCCTGCGGTAGACTGCGAGTTCCCAGAAGTTCTAAGACTGTGGGAACTCGGCCAGAGCAGCTCGCTGACGTGGTCAGCCGGCGGCCACGTCGGATAATAATAAAAAAT
Source organism: Straminergon stramineum (assembly GCA_963920665.1). NCBI lineage: Eukaryota > Viridiplantae > Streptophyta > Bryopsida > Hypnales > Calliergonaceae > Straminergon > Straminergon stramineum. Next base: position 3,784,367 of record OY987272.1, read on the forward strand.
TAATTTTAAAATATTTTTTTTGAAAAAAAAAATTAAATTTTTAATATTTTTTATTTTGTTTTTAAATTTTTTAATAATTTTTAAAATTTTTAAAATTTTAATAATTTTTTAATAATTTTTTAATAATTTTAAATTCTGGACAGCCCTGGCTGGTTCCCAGCCTTGGGAACTGGCCTGAAACGGCCCTCCAGGGCAGCTGAATCCCATCTAATGCTTTAACTTTTAAAGAAATGCTCCAAATACCAAACAGATTGCACCATCATCTTCGAAAGACACAAAGCACTCTAAGAATCTTGTTCCCCTCCTCCTTTCCCATTTTGCAAGCGAAAGCTAGCAATTTGAAATCCAATGAAAAAGGTCAAAAATCCAAAACTTAGAGTTTGACTTTTCTCAAGGTTTCGACTAGCCAAGGTTCTTTAGGATGTTCGATAAAATAAGATAAGAGTCCAAGTTGACTTCATTTGGACATTGTATGTTCTTGGTGCAATGGTCAACTCATTGAAAATTTTAGAATTTCATTAGAGGTCATTGTCGTTGCCGATTCTAGTACTTGTTGGTGTCATAATGTCTTGAAATTTTGTAAGTCTCTTATTTATGCTAAAAAATATTGTCCTAATTTTTAGTGGGATTTTACTGCTACCTAGGTAATTTCTATGAATTTCCCAATACCGGTAAATGCGGTTGACTTTCCATAGAGTCATCTTCTGCAATCCAAAAAATGACAAAAAATTTTGGGTGGGTTTTAGAAAATCCTTGAATGCTAAGTAAAAATTTCTATGTCTATTTTTCCCTTTATGATAAAGTTATTAAAATAATACCTATTGATTTAATTCTTCCGAGTAGGAATCATTCATATACTAGGGAATCTTCACAAACCAACTTTGCCATTGTGCTCTTCATGTGTTTTTAAGCAAAAAATATCTCTCTCCATACTTTTGGTTGTGTAATCTTCGAACTTGTGGAATTAACCTGCAAGGAGTAAAAAGTGATTTTTCCAATTCTTTGCGAATTGGATGGTGACATTTACATAGGGCATCCAAATGTGTTTCTAGGACTTAGGGAACCAATTCCCACCTTTACCCCTTAATTCCTATCATCTAAATCTCTATCACTATCACCTAGAGGTTTGGTCTACTATAATCCCAATTAGGTGTTTTTAACTATCTTTGTTAACCCCTAAAAGACCAAACGGTGTTTTTTGGCAACATAGTGATTTCGGGCAGCTCACTACGAATGGAATTTTTATTTTTTTTCTTTGAAATTTTCACACAACATGTGCCCGAGGAGTAGCTTTAAGACCCAACAATTTTCATAACTTTTGAATATATGGTTAAAAAGTTATTGCATGATATGTTGTTTTCATTGCTCGGTGGGCAGCCCGGGCAGCAAAAAAACTTCTTTAAAAATCACTTTTTTTTAAAATAAAAATTTGAAATTTATTTTACTGATTTATATATACATGGAAAGCTTTTCATCATTCCATTTTGATTTATGAGATGAAAGTTATGAAGAGTTTTAGTTGTGGGTAGTTTGTGGGTGGTAATGGAATCTCTACTCTAAAATAAACTTTGAAGACCTTTATTTAACTCAATTTTTAATATTTTTGGAAAAAAATGAAAAGATGAGGTGTAGATTGTTTATTACAACAATTTAACCATTGGGATCGGCATTTTTCAATTCCATAAATAAATTATTAACAATTTAGTATTTTGAATCATTCTCTACTTCTTTCAACTTACTATTTTTTTCCTATATGTTGTACAATTCCAAATGATCTAAAATTTTTCAAGCATTTAGCCAACATGACTTGGAGAATGAATCCAAAGAGTTACAACCATTTTGGACATTTTTTCATAATGATCTGACCTTGTGAAGTGCATCTGCCCGGATTTTTGCAGGGCCAAAAAATGGCTTTTTGTCACTTCAAATGCTAATATCTTGCAATCCAAACGGTGGAAATTTCTGGAATTTTTTCCACATCTTTACAAACCAGCTTACTACAAGATCCTACGGTTACATTTGTCCAAAAATGTATTTTTTCCAAAATTTGGTACTTGTACTAGAGATGACAGTTTTGGAGCGTTTTTGGTGAAAACATAGTCAAATACCTTCAGGGGTTAACAAGGCCTAAACTATTCCAAATCCCTATTTGCTATGCTAAACACCTAAATTGGACATTGGAAACTTGAATTGAAAGTGCTTAAGGCACTTTCAAAATTTTAAAGACAAAAACACAATATTTGTAGGGACTTTTGCCAAACACGATGTAAAGACTCTTTTTTAATATTTTTGACTATAAATTAGACCAAAAATGAGCAAAAGCAAAAAAAAAAATCCCAAGGCTTAGTTGCTAATTACATAACTCACAATGACTCAAAACATCCTTTCAATGACTTAAGACTATTGGATGGAAAAAAATATTTTTTCACCCAATAGTTTTTTTGAGAAGTTGCTTTAGTGAATAGTATTTGAAACTCCCTCATTGTGGTATTTTTGACTGTTTTTAGAAAGAAGATGCTTAATCCACGGATCCCCCTTAAGAATTTCTTGCTATTTATTCTTGATGTCAATTTTAGCCATAAAAATGATAATCTTTGAAGTTGAGTTGAACTGAAGAAATAAATCTTATCAAGTTTAGTTTCTACTCCAATTAGAAATTTTGGAAAATTCATAAAATTCAATATTCTCTAGCAATATGAACTTTTGGCCTATAAACATGGTTTATTGATTTTCTAATTTTAGAGTGGCACAATTAATTTGGTTTCTACCATGATACTATAAACTATAATGTACATCTATGGTAAAAATTCCAAACTTTTTTAGTATGTTTTATATTTGGTATGAATTTTCTTTGCTTTTTTCTTAAAAATTCATAGTAATTTGAAAATTTTATGACTTGTACATAGACATATGAGTTCATCTATGAAAAGTAAATATAAATCTTTTCATTCATATCTAGTTGCAAAATGGTAGCAAATAGAGTAATGGACAATGAAGCTTGAAAACAATGGTCATGGGTGCATCTTTCTAAGGTTAAATCTATACTTTGGCAAACAAAATAGCACAAAAAAACAAAATGAAATCCCCTACAACTAACAACATAAATAAAACCAAACGAATAGAAGACAATATCTTGATTCACAATGTGATTAATAGATACAAACATACTTGCCCATGACAATTAACACCCCTCTCATGAAAAATATCATAGTTGTTGATGCAGATGAGGAAAAAATGCACCCCTCTCCAATGTCGTCGATCTGGAGAAAAATGTAGCTGTTGATTGAGACATCCTTGGTGATCTTGGCTGTTAAGATTAGGATTTTTGATATCAAATATGATACACTCAATATGTTACTAATGGAATGCAAAAGACACATGGATATATGATATATAGTATATTAGTATAGTATGATGTACATATGACACACACTCAATATCTTGATTCATTACATTTCAATCACTACAATTCATCAAAGCTTCAATCCAATCACAAGTCTTCTACTACCTCCTCAAGATAATGCTACTATCCAAACATAGATTGGATAAGAAATCAATAATTTCCTTTCCATCAATGCTCCCACGAAGGCTTTATTATATACAAGTCACACAAGGGGGTTGAACCCCTAACCATCCAGTCATTACTCCTACAACACTAACAATTTTATAGAGTGTTAGGCCTTGACACTACCAAGATATTCAACAATACAAAACAAAATAATAAAAAAAATCCAAGAGAATACAACTACAACACATATACACACTTATACATCAATTGTAACAAATACTAAAAAACAATCAAACAACCTCTCCAATTTATAACAATAATCACTACCGTACTTGGATAGAAAGTTTGACTTAAATTCTTTTTGCTAATTCTAGGACCTAACAATCAAACCTAAAAATAAATTACAACAAGGTTTGTAAAAAATCCATTAATAATCCATTGAATTAAATACCAATCCACCATTTGACCATCTACCATCAAGAATTTTTTTTATGGCAGAATGTAGGAACAACTTCATTGACATTTAATTGGGCATTTAATGAGAATGAATTTGAAGATGAGAGCTTTAGTGTTCATTGTCAAAACTCAAAACATAGGAATTGTGCTCAAAGTAGAATTTCAAACCTCATTTTGGCATAGTAGAATAATTTTTTCCTACAAAAACTTTTGACTAAGAAAATTTGGGAAATCTAGGTGATTTTCATCTTCGGAAACCCATTGGTGATTTTAAGGCTTCATAAAGAATTTATGGAAAAAATTTAGAGAGGATGTATGAAAATGTTGATGAAAATGTTCAACTTCCAACCCCTCTTTGAACTTTGTTCATAACTTTTGATTGGAGGCTTGAAATCTCAAACAACTTTTTGGATAGGAAAGTTAGCTTGATTTTTTACATTAAAATTTGATCAAATTTTTTTGAAAAAATTTATTCTAGTATGCCTAAATAAGGTTTGAAATTCTACTTCAAACACAATTCCTACTTTTGACTTGACTGTGAGTAGTGTAGTTCTTACTAATCCTAATTTCTATTTCCCATATGGGTTGTTTTATCTATTGTCACCCCACTTATATAAGAAACTCATCTTCTCATTTTTCTACATACATTGACTCCAAAATGCTCAAGGCATGAAATTTTGGTGTCGACAAAACTTTGAAATTAAGGGTGATTGCAAGAAACACTTGTCCTATTTTTTGTCCCCTCGCCCTTGGATACTTGGATTTTGGGTCATAATTTTTGTATCACAAGTCCATTTATCTTGAAATTTGGTATGAAGGTACATATGTAAGTTTCACACATTCCACAATTTTTTGTTTTTAAAAAAAAATTACTTTGCTATTTTTAAGGTTCCCGTGATTGGCCATTGGCCATTTGGGGTTTTTTTGGTACAATGTTCTACCCAAAAATGTGAATTGGAAGCCATTAATTGGAAAAGCTAGAGGTGTACTCACATTCCAATGATAGACAAAGAGTTTTTTGCAAAACACATTTGCATGAGGTGTCTACATGGGGCCAATGTGACCATTATTGGCACGCATTTTTCAGGCAGGAGAAAATTTTCCTTGAAGAAATTTTTGGTGCAATGTGAGAGCAAGCTTGTCTACAAAAATAGCTTTTTTTATGGGATTTTTTTGAATTTTTTTTTAAATTACTAAAAATGAAAAGGTCTATAGACTCTTTTTTGCTATTTTCTGCTCCCAATGGCTTCTATAGTACTCTATAGTAGTCTATAGTACTACAAAGTACTGTACAATATTGAATCAAAGGTTTAGATCTGCAAACGCACCAAATTGACGGTTGAGATTCGCAAGCGCACACTGATGTGTAGAATTGATAGTAGTCCATAGTATTGCTAGTCCTACGACTAGAAATCTTGTTTTTGAGACAAAAATGTGAAGTGCTTCTTGCAATCACCCTTAAATAAAACCTCACCAAGTTACTATTTTTAGTAGTTTATATTTTTGAAAATTATTTTTGAAGTCTAGTTTAAGCATCAAAAATCCAATTATCAAAATAAATGATTATGATTTTTTTACACAAGATTTTGTGCACTTGTGTCCATTGCAAATCTTGATTTTCTCATATTGAAGGCTCTTGGAAACGAGCCTCAAATACACTAGATCTTGGAGAAAATATCACATTAGAAATTCATTTTAGAAAATTGTATTGTAGATATTGAAAGTCATAAATTGATTGATGTTATGCAAGTTATGCCTTTTAACCTCATATTTTTTGGTGACCAACTTTTTAGGTGTGACATGTGAAAAGAGGATTGAAAGACCTCAAATCACTTTCACAATTTTAACACCCTTAGGATCAATTATTATAATATATCAATCCGTAAGTGATAGTGTTGTGTTTTCTTTTCCCTTGTGATCACTAACATGTCTAGTTTGAATTTGTAAGATTACAATTCCAAAAACATTGATAAAACTTATCAAAATGATTGCTTTTAAAAAAAACTTAAAGCAAATTCCAAGAAACTCAAAAATAGCTTTGGGCATTTAAGGATTAACTGGCTTTTGAAGCTACATGAGAGACTCATACATAAGGTGAATAGTTGTATTAGGATAGAAAATCTAGGTTAAGTGAACAATAAAAAGCTTAATTAGATTCATTCCAAAATATCCATCTTCGTTCACAGAATGAAGATATTTTAGGTTAGGTGCAAAATATTGTTTATTTTTTTGAATTTCATGCCAAATTTATGAAAATTATATTGTAAAGCGCCAAAGATTATTCACAGACTTTAATTAAATATTCGGCACCCAAGTGCCAAACGTGCTATCTGAGTGTGGTAATAAATTACTCAAGCTAGTTCCAACCTTCACAAATACCTTGTAACCCAAAATCATGCTCAAACTAAATACACAAAACTGAACCATAATCACATAATAAAACCATGAATACCACTATAATGTCTTTGTTTAAGGTAGAATAGAGTCTACCCTGTATCAAGGGTATGTAGTCTCGAAGTCACATACAGGGTTCAACAAATAGAACCTCAACAAACAGACTCTTGATGTGTGCCGATTGAATACAAAGAATCGGAGTTATTCCTCTCTCTGGGTGAGCAGGTTGCTGAAAGTTAAAGCTTGAATGTATGTTGTTGCAGCTCAGCTTTTGTTCCTGGACATCAGGAAGGGAATCATGCTGGAGTTTTATGTGAGAATCAGGTTTTTTCATGACAGCACGCAAGCCCACTAATGTGTCTCTCTGCGGATTGATCTACAAGAGCTCATTCTTTTCGTGCATGCATTCCATATCCCATATTTTAAATTTCCCCACCAAGTGATGAGGAGAATTATCGATCAATGGTTGATGTTTTGATTGAACGCTTTGTAAGTATTTGGGCCTGCTAGTACTAGTAAGAATAACTCAGATTGACAATGACGAAGATGATGGCCATCCCGAAGTGAAGGATTACGTCTAATTTTGATTATTTGAAGGCAAATACCCCCATCCCACATACATGTGAAAACAAACATTTTGCTTCTTGACTTTCTTCCCAAGAAGCACATTTATTTTATTATGAAATTGTGAAAAGGAAACTCGGTAATGGGAAGTCGTTGCCCTGGAATGCCGGGCTGGTCATGTGGAAATCATCCTTTTGGTACCATGTGAATCATGTGCTTACATGTGCTTAAAAAGACCCAAGACCACACACTGGAGGTCAAACTATTGTGCAAAACCTACCCTTCTCACACAAAATTCCAATGATGAACATCTGCACTTCTTACATAGAAGGTCTTACATAGAAGAATTATCTGTTATCCATTGCCGCAGCGAAGTTACATGGTTAAACGAAAGGAGACAGCTTTGGACTCCAGTGGAATAATCCTGCCCATACTATGATTCATGACAAAATTGATTGTTGATCATTCCAGTTTCGCAGAATTCAAAAGATTTAGAGCCACATTGGACTCTATTTATTGGCTATGATTCCTGGGGATTAAAGGCAAATAGAACTGTGGATTAGGTTAAGTGATTCCAAAAAAGGTTTTGCGGAGCCACTTTTACATTAGGTCACCGATGAAAGTGCAATCAGAAGAGGCACAAATTTAGCTTTAAGTTTTGGAAAATGTAGAAGGAACAGATTCGTCCGTCATGGACTTGCTTATTTTCCTCTTTCAAGTGGATGGAAAAAGATTGCACTCGGAAATTAGGCCGAGCCTTCACTTTCGGTATAAACATCGAAGCTCACATCGAAATCACTAAATCGTCAACAGCTAACAGAGAACCAACAGCTAACAGTCCCTCCCGGAGGCCAACTTATTGGATTTCACTTCTAACACAACAGTACAAGAATTGATATGAAAACCACTCGGTCATGATTTGTAGCAGATCTCACAATATGAGCTGGTTGATTCGAAATGAGAAAACAGGAACTCGTGCAAATATAACTGGTCTTCTGGCAGCCTGACACAGGCAGCCGCTGATCTCAGGTATCTGCTCTGGCCTGCTTCGAGTCGTGTTCTCGTAACTGAGTGGAACTTATCTTCTCAGTATTTCCACCCTCGAAGATCAAGTCAACAACCTCAACCTGGACACACAAAACAAGAGATGATGGCTGCTTGAAGTCTCAATCAAACCCTTGCTCCAATCCAAATCTTCAAACAAAGAAGCAAACAGGGAAATCTGAAAACAGCTACTCAAATTCAGTGTTGCTTGATCACAGAAAATACCAACTAAAACAGATAAATGCCCACAAAAATCAACACCTGCAATTGAGAGAGACCCCTTTCAGCCCTTTTCTTGTTGACTGCTTCTCCTCCTTTCATGGTCTCCTGGCTGTTTAATCAAATGACACCAATGAGAAACCACATAAAAGATCCCTACACACAACTTGACCACATTCTTTGCAACACTATGTTGGAACGAAGTTGGTGCTAACCTTACAACAATGGCTTCCAAGCCTGCATCAATGATCGAGGGTCCATAAGGGTCTGTGATTGGCTCAGTTTGCACCTTCAATTCCGGCTTTACTGACTATCCTGCACAGAAGCCAGCATTGCTCTTAGAAACTTAGAAAACTAGACCAGCCACCATTTCTACATAGAACTCATGTTCTTCATAAATATGGCCAAGAGAAATATTAGTCTGCGTCAAGTCTTAGCTGCAGACACCAAATGGTAGTTCATTTGACGGCACTAAGGAGGAGCATCAACCCTTGCTAGACAATCACAAACAGAAAAAGAGTGCAGCTTGTCATTCATAGAAGTGCCGTGAAAGGAAAAGAGAGAAGACATGGTACCTTAATAAAGGCCTCCACTGCGTGCCTGCGGACGTCCAGTGGTTCGATCAAATATGCATACTGAGCAGAGCAAGAAGTCAGGCCCACTGAATGGCACCCCGTTTCTTAGACAACGCCCACCTAGTTTAAAAAAAACTAAGCGAACGCCCACCAAATTTCTCGTCCCCCTCACTTTTTCACTTCCAAATCCTAGACCAAAAAATTTCGTGTCTAGCATGTAAGTACCACAGCAGAATCATGTTTTTGGACCAACTACATGCAAGGCTGACGACTCCCAGCTCAACCATTACAATTGAAACCCTAATCCAAGGAAACCAAAAGCATACAATACGGAATTGCTACAACATTCACCAACTAATCTATAAATCGTACGAACATATAGACTACCGAACAATATCTAAAAGCGTAAGATGATTTAATCAAAGTTTGTGAGGTGTAGCGTCCAACCTCTTTAGTGGTCAGCATTGGACCAGTGCTGACACCCACCACCACCCTCTCCCGCGCCAGCTCTGCCGCTGCCTACAAGCATCCGCTCAGAATAAGATTTCAGCGCAAACAACAGCACACTGCGGCAATCCAAAACTACTGTTCAACTTGATTACGCAGAGAAAAATGGTCGCCCAAGGGGTACTGTAAACAAATTGCACCTTCAAAAGGACACGATGGCCTGCATGAAGACGGTCGAAGGTGCCTCCGAGCACCACAGCAGAATATTTATTTGGTTGAATCGTGTTCATAGTTGCCAAAGCCAGCATGTGCCCCTACCACATGTACTTTGTTACTCGCTCAGCATCCGAACAATCCCCACAATTTGGTTGCGTGCAGAAACCTAAGAAAATCACCGCATAAGTATGGAAACAGGAACTTGACAGATTGAAAAATAGACAAACTCTCCAACTCTTCTACTCCTATACACTTATACTCTTCCACTCCTGTACATTTATACTCTTCAGGAATAATAAGATAGAATTGGATCACAAAACGCAGGTTCATCATTCATAACTAACAAACAGCTAAGTTTGTCTCTGTAGCACTCGCTCGTTTAGCTTTAGCATTAGTCAATGCAAAGCCTCCTCCCCTTCGGTTCAAAGTCAACAAACAAGTGCTGAAGAGAAGCCAGAAAATGCTGATTTTAGACCATTCCTACTCGTTCTAGATCCTACGCATTAAGTCCCTTGGATATTAGAGAGGCCTTCGATTTTCGCACCAAGGGTGTGACAATAAAAAACCTGGATGCAGCTTGACACTGCCTCGCCAACCTGGCTATGATTTGAATTGACAACCCGTGGTCCCCAAGTCATCAATAGCACACAAACAGACGTGGTGAAATATGTGTAGTTTTGTTGAACTAATGTGACAGAATCTATGTAGCATTAAGGACAGTAACCAGGGTCCACAACAACATCATCCAAGAAGAAGAGGAAAATGCATCACGAAAAAAATCACTTACTTTGAAAAATTCTGCGCGTCAATCATTTCGGCGCACGCCATGAATCCATTTCAATAGCAATCATACCCCGAGATAACAAGTGGTATCCGCACTACACGCGTTAAGCAATGCACTCTTCGGATTGAAAAGGGAACCTTCCAGGGTTTCGTTCTTCCTCGGTACTGCTCCAATTTCAGCGTGCCATAGCTCAATCAAAAGCGTGCAATCCTTCTCGGCAGACTGCGAGGGTGCGCGCATCGAAATCACGTACGCATCGCGTGCGATCGTGCAGCGCTCAGAGCACGAGGAATTTTTGACGAGCGGATTGTAAACGAGCTGTAGGGATCGTGGAAACTTCAGGATGTAAAAGCATTGAGGTCCTCAACTGATATCTTAAATTGAGATCTTAAATTGAGATCCTAAACCCAATTGATTTTCTTCTCAATTCAGAATCAGGTCTCGTAATATCATACACAGTGGGTTGGGTCAGAAAAATATATTTCTAAAAAAGGATGCCAGAATTGTTGGGATCTTATTTTATTTTAATTTAAAAAATTGAAGGAAAAAAATATTTACAGTCCTAAGCATTTGTTGAATCGCATTTACCAAATTTAATTAATTATTCAGTAGGAAATGTCAACCCTGACCTCTACCCTAAATAGTGAAATTAGATTGCCTTACCCCAAGAAAGTTACTTTACAAGCCATCAAAGTCAACAAAAACTTCTAATAGTATTTCCATTTGTACACATGGAGGTTCATGAGTCTCAAATACAGTGATATGAAATTCAAAAGTAGTTCATTCTCATATTGTAACTATAAATATTTATTTACTTCAAATGTCGAGAAATAAGTGAGGGGCAACCTAATTTCACTATTCAGTGTAGGTACAATAGCGCTTCCTTGATTCTTCAGATGCTAGTGGGGCCTAGGGAATCAACTAAGGATTTGCATGTTGCTCTATCTATACATTTAAGGGTTTACATCCATATTCTTCATTTCATTTAATATCCGTGATTTTCATTTTGTTCAACCTTCATGTTCTCATGACATCCATGTTCTACAATTTTATTTAACATTTGTCTCTTACATTTCAATTAGTATTCTTTCCCTCTAACACTTGAAGTTCTCACGTTTTTTTTCTCATACAACCTACTCAAAATTGCCATTTCTATTGCATAGTGCATTGCTTTCAAATTTTATTTTTTTGTGCATATCTATTTAAGGATCTTGCACTAGACTAGTATAAGAATGTATAGGAGAAATTTGAAAACTATTACTAAGTAGATTGCAAGAAATTTGCATTTAAAGTGAAGAAAGTGGATTTTTCTTGCACCTTCTATAAATTCATAGATTATAAATTTTTGAATCTTCTTAGTTTATTAGTTTTGCTCTAAAAATATTGAATTTAAAAAAAATTATAAATTGAGTTGAGAGTCTAGGAAAAAACTATAAAAACACATAGTTGATGATCATACTTTAAAAAATTATTAAGTAGATGTAGGTATAAGATTGAAGGAAAAAATAAATTGTTGATAGTTCCAACTAAGATGGAATTGAAAGATATTAATTTGAATGGTGAGATTTTTCTAGAAAGTATATTAAACCTTATGGAACTTCTTATTTTTGAAAATTGTGAAAATTGAGTTCAAAAACAAATCCAATACATCATTTTCTCAAAAAGTTTCTATGATTGCCCTCAAAACAAGAAACTTTGTAACTTTCACATCATAATCCAAACGGAATGAATCAAATCTTTTCATATAGACAAATATACTATCTATGAGAAAAAATATTTTAAACAATTTATTTCAAGTTTATAATTAAAAATATATTTTGTTTTTTGGACATGTTTTTGGACACTCTTTTGACTCTCTTTTGTCATTATTTTTTACATTCTTTCTAAAATTCTTTTTTGACACAGAAGTGTCAAAAATTGAGGGTTTTTTCAACATTTTTTCAATGATTTGAAGTATCACAAAATTTTCAAAAAAATTGTTGAAAACAACCCCCTTTTAGGGTAGTGAACCCGTCAATTGTCAATTTCTTCATGTAGATATTCTCGAGAGTCATTTCCCAATTCTAGGCCAACTATGTTTCTATTAGTACTAATTATGTATAATGCTAAAAAAAATCAACATGTCCATCGATCACAATTTTTTTTGAGGAGTACTACTGGCTCTGAGATTATTTTTTAAATCAATGCTTCAACTCTCTCCAATTTTCAATCTTTATTTGTCCAACCAAGATGGGCAAATTTTATCTTGTAATATCTTTAAAAAAAATCTAGATCAAAATAGCATTAGTAAAAATATTAGATTTACTAGTGTATGGTGATATCTACAAAGTCAAATATCCATAGGGGATTTTGTAGAAGAATTCCAAATTCCATATTGAAGTTCACTATGAATTATAATTCCAAATGGTAGGGACAACCCAAAGTTCAAGGTGCTTAAAAGCACCACTCAATGAGATGCTCATGATAATTACATCTCCTAAATCAATTTCACCCATTTTTGAAGAAACAATTTTAAAATTTCTACCAAAAAAAACTTTAATCCATTATAACTTTTACATACAGAATCCAAATGGTGAGTTCTTTGATGTACACTCAAACCTCTTTAATATAACCTTGTCTTCAATGACATTCTAGAATATCTTGCCCACTTGCCACAATATTATTAACTAAAGTACACATGTCTTACATTGAAACTATTTAATGATCTTTATTATTACCAAGATTTTTTTTCACTTTTTATAGAGTGCCAAAGTGGCAATATAAAATATTATACTAGTGCTTCAAATTAGCACATATAACATATCCATAATTATGTTTTCATCCACAATCAAGAAATTGCATCTAAGATTTTTTTTATTTGAAGTTTTTTGGCAAAAAATTCCATGGTTTGTTGGGTGATTACAAGAAACACTTCATGTTTATGGCTCGAAAATGCAATTTTTTGGCCGTAGGACTAGCAATACTATGGACTACTATCAATTCTATGTGTCAGTAGTGCACCTACAAATTTGAACCATCGATTCAAGGTGCTTGTAGATCTAAACTATCAATTTAGTAGTATGCAATACTATATACTACTATAGAGTACTATAGAAGCCACAAGGAGCAAAAAATAGCAAAGAAGGGGTTTGTGGACCTTCTCATTTTTAGTAATTAAGAAAAACTCAAAAAATTCATCAAAAAAGCCATTTTACTAGAGAAGATTGTGCTTGCATTGTACCAAAGAATACATGTAAGAAAAAATTTCCCTCTTCTTAGACTTTGGACAAAAGAAGATCACTTTGGCCCTATATGGACAATTGAAATGTTGTTATTTTCATAAAAACTCATCATTAGTCCTTGTAATGTTAATAGACCTCCAACATGTCCAATTTGTAGCTTCGAATTTACATTTTTGGGTCAAAAATAGGACTACCCCCACCCCACCCTAAATGTTTAAGGTAGACATCCAATCAAGGAAATGTTAAAAATAGTAAATTATTTTTCAAAATTTGGAAAAATTACACAATGTCTAAAACTACCACAAGTACCTTCATTCAAATTTCACCCCAAATGGACAAGCAATGCAAAATTTATGAGCAAAAAAACACCTCTCTAATTGCAAGGGGACAAAAAATAGGACAAGTGTTTCTTGCAATCACCTTATTGCCATTTTTAGTCCAATTCTTTTTTCTAGTGAAATCGAGCACTATAATAATGCTAAAAAAAAGCCTTGATTGTGACTATCTTTGAAGCAATCACATTAAACTATTAAAGGAGTTAGAGTGTACTAAAATCTCCTACAATTTTCCAACACAAATTATAAAATTTTAATATTCTAATAGAAACCATTTCCTATAGAAAAACAACAATTTGAGATGTGCTTCTTATTGTTCCTTGATGTCTACACATGGATGATTCAGAATTTTTTGTATAGTGTTTATAAGGTTTTCAAAGTTGTTCTAGTAATTTGCCACCTCTTTGTTGAAAAGCCATGGGGGGCATCTAAGACATTGATTGCATCCTTTCCTTATCAAAATCTCCTAGTTCATTTCCTCTAGTACCAAATTCTCACCAATCATCTTCCTTCAACTTCAAACTTGTAAAGGCTACAATCTTCTTCTTTAAAAGATATGCTCATTTTGAAACTACATGCCAAATTTCATTATATTAAGTAGATATGGACACTGGAGCAAGGCCTATTTGCTACAACTAACCTTAAAGTAATACCCACACATGCCATATTCCAAGCCCCCCAATGGCTGACTCTAAAGTGATACCCACCTTGTCCAAAAACATACTTGCCTCCAACAACCCAAATATTAGCTTTGAATTCGACTAAATTTTGACAATTTCATGAAAACAATGAGTTCATATCCACCTTTTATTTTTGCACACCAATTGGTTGCCAATCCTACCATATTTTTGTCTAGTTTTGGATCCTCCATTTTCTTACTCCAATCGATTATTTTCCCAAAGGCACTAGCTAACAATAAACTAACATGCGGTTCTCCCCAAACAAATTCTGTATGACTATGCGTTACCGATTATGCTTTCCACACTTCAAAAAAATCCAAAGGTAAGTAGCTAAAAGGCTGCTTTAATTTACAGTCAACTTCAATTCTAGCCCAGTCCAATGCACGGAGAAAAGAATTCCCTTAGGCCCATAAGGTGGTGGTAAAGTGAAGGGCGTGCACAAATCAGTAGGAAGTAAGCTTTCTGGGAAGTGAGCCATCTCAGAGTGAGTGAGTAAGAGCATCCCCACGGCTGGCGCATGAAAGAGGCGCACAGTTGGGTCGTTTGGCGTGCTCATCTAAGGCGGCCGGCGCGTCTGGTCATGTGCTCCAGCGGTGAATGCCACAATCCAAGAGGTGCAAGCTCTCTGGACATAAAATCCGGTTTTGATTTCGAATTAAAAATGAACCCAAAATTAATTTGGTCCAGTTCATCGAGAATTGTCTAGTCTCATTTGCATCTAATTGCATTCGTCGATGATAGCGAAGCATCACTCTGGTGAAGGAATCAAACTCATTTCCACTCGAGAGTGGGAGAATCTCGGTATATCCACATGGGGTGGTAGGAGATCCTCCAACCCATGTGGGATATAGTGAGAGCATGAACTAGTGAGAGCTTCCACTACTTCATGATCTCACATACCCCACATGGTTTGGAGGACCACCTTCCACCCTATGTGCATATAGTGAGATTCACTCCTCTCCGAGAGGGTTAGCACCATTAGAAGTTCCTCAGCCTGGTAATCGCTCCGAGTACTGTCAAGGATATTTTTGATGTACTGCACATGAGCGTTCCTTTTCCTCGGAAAAAACAAATAGAAATTCCGTTCACCTAATGATCAGTTGGCCCTCAGTACCTCGACATTGGGGTGCAAAGGACAGTCAATCCTTTTACAGAGCCATGGTCAAGACACCTCATTTGGCCGTGGCCGGCCATTTTTGGGCCCTAGACGTGTCTGCCGTAGGGCTTTGATTTTGGCCGGCCACGGGTAGTGAGCGAGTATGCGTCACTCCCTGAGCTGCCGTGGAGATGCTCTAAGTGATTGACAGATTTTAATTCTGCATAGCCAGATTTTCATTTGCTGTGTAGATCGATCGACAGGCCAAGAACAAGACTATGTCTGTGAGTTTGTAGGATCGATGGAGGAGGGGCTTACCTTAAACTGAAAGTTCAAAATATAATCCTTAACTTTGGGCCATCATCTTCGTTTTGTCTGAGTAATTGTTACTAGTGCTGTCTACCTCCAATCTCGTACGAGAAGCTCCAACTGACCTCGACGAAATCGTATTCACTTGATCAGGGCACCTTGTTCATAAGCTAGCAATTCAAACCAATCCAAGGTGAGGATTCGAAGAACTGTCACTAGTGAAGTACTCCTTGAATTTGGAGAATTTGGAGGGTTTAGTGACGTTTTTAGGATTTTGGGTTAAGTTTTGGAAGATCGATGCTTTAGTAACGTTTCTGAGCAAACGTAGAAATTTTGGAACATACTTCAATTCAGCAAACCTGCGTTGTTACCAGCAGCCTTCGTTCGAACATTTCTGTAACTCGGGGTGATTGAATTCTAGGGAGAGTGAACTCTAATTAACGCTGGCTAGCTGCATTGCATTAAACTGCGCCTCCATACTCGGGAGAAGGATCGATGATGACTCATTCCGATGATGCTCCACTGTTCTCTGATGTAAGTTTTCAAATGGCTTCGATCTCAAGCTTGAGAATTTATAACTTACTGTTTATAACTTATAATTTGTACTTTATAGTCTCCTTTCATGCAAATATATGTTGACGGATGAAGAAGCTGATATTGGGACTTATGTTTTTTTAAAGAGTTTTGAAGAGTTCATAAGGAGATTATAAGTGGTTCCATTATAATTAATTTTTGAACCAGCACATGCAAGCTAGTTCTTCACTCAATGTAATGATGTAAAAAGATATTTTGCATTTAGATTTTGCTTTCTACAACATGGTCAATCATAATGGTTGTCATATATAATCATGAATGAATCTCTGTATGAATGTTTAAATAAGCTTGAAGTGATTTGAAGTCCATATTTTAGATGACAAATAGAGTGATTTAGGGGGGTAATATGTTCAAATAACTTCTTGTTCATCCAAATTAACGTGACAATCTTCCTTTATGACCAAGTTGATGAATTTAAGGTAGCTATATTTTGTACAAAGATGAAAGCTAGAGATCAATATGCAAAAATTTAAGAAGAAGACTAAAGGTTTGGGCATTAAATATCATTGGTGATACATTGCAGACATCTAGACAATGGCATAGCGCTATACATGCTATTGTAGCTGTTTCACGATTTCGGGGGTCCCAAACCCCAAAGCAAAGTGCTTGGCAACAAGAACTTGGAGCCTCTAAGAAATTGGACCTTGGTAATTATTCTCCAAATCAATTTGCATACTAGATTGTAAAACTTTGCAATGGTGATTTTAATACTAGGACATTTTTAATGGGGCCTCTATTTCCTACAAGCATTCAAACAATGGGAACTTGACGTCATCGATACACTGAAGCAACTAGGTGATAGCCACATCAAATAATAATAAAAATGAAATTTAATAATTTTTTGGATTAAAAAAATATTGGTTATTTATTTTTTTCTAATTTTCATTATTTAATATTATTTAATATTTTTAATTCTAGCATGAAGTGATTGGTTTCCAACATGGGGAACCAACCTAAAATGGTCCTCTAGTGTAGGTGAGTCTCCTCTAATGTGAATGCAAACACATTCCAAGTACAAAAAAATGCATTTTTTCGTCCATCAAATTTTGGGAAGATTTTTGTGGTAGTTATTTAACATTTGTGTGGCATAGATTTTGAAAAATTTGCTTGGCAAGCATTCTATAATTCAAAGGGTCCTTGTAGGTTTGGCTTCAAATAGTAACATTTTTCAATTCAAAAAATGACTTGAGTTTTTTTGTAATCTTCACTATGATTAGAATTGCATATTTGAACATAGAGGGGAAAAAATTCTTGTTAAAATCACAAATATTCAATCTACAATTGATTTTAGAAGGAATTTCTAATTTTTGGCTTCAAATACTATTGAAAAATATTGGTTTGTATACTTGCTAATCTTGCCATATAGATACGATCTATAGATCATATTTTACAAGTGAACTATTGTTTGAAAGTCATCATTAAATAATTTCTCTAATTATTTTATTCCATGTATTTGCATTGTAATAGATTGTCAAACGGCCCTCTAAAGGCCTTAGATTGCCTCTGATGATTTATGGTACACCTATTATTATCACTTATTTTTACATTGTCCAAATAATGCATCACAAATTGTGTTGGAATGCCTATTCATTTACTAATTTGATTAGATAGAAACATATTTTTCCATTTAATAATAAATATGCTTGGTTGTAATTTATGGTGATTAAAAGTGGGCATACTATTGTACGCATTCATCGCTTTTATTTTGTGTAGTCTTGTGGTGTTCCTAACGTTTATGAGTTTCTTTCCCTTTTATTCTACACCATTTGATTCCT
The DNA here is from genome assembly GCA_963920665.1 of Straminergon stramineum. Taxonomy (NCBI): domain Eukaryota; kingdom Viridiplantae; phylum Streptophyta; class Bryopsida; order Hypnales; family Calliergonaceae; genus Straminergon; species Straminergon stramineum. The sequence continues at coordinate 3,802,584 of OY987272.1, forward strand.
TCTACCTTAGTGTCCAAGTATACAAGTCTCATATTATATGTAGGGGTCATCAACATAAAAATGGCTTAGAGGATGACTTTTGTAAAAATTATATCAAATTAAAAGGACCAAAAATTTGAGTGAAGACCAAATTTTTTAAAATGAGATGGAAAAAATATTGGGTTGTATATTTATCAAAAAAATTCAAAACTTATATGAAGGATTAAAACACCTATGCATAATTTTAAAACATCATACAAGAAGTTCCTTTTCGATAAAAATCTTAAATTTTCATCAAAAAGTCCCCCAAATTAGGTGTCTTGGCCTATAATAGTTGTATTAAAAAAAGTCTCATAATGAGACTTTTAATGCTATTGTTTTTGTCAAAGAACATTTATGTTAGATATTTAATTATATTTTTAGATTCCTTGTTGAACGAGCTACAATAGTTTTCTATATTAAAACAAATGATACTCTTTGAGATTTGGCTAAAATGCATTATAAGTGGTTATAATGAGGTCCACATAATACAAGAATTATATATCTAGGCCTTATTGATTGTATTGATTGAGTGAATGGGAATTTAGATTCCTCTGCAAGATTGTTGTAGTGTTGTTGTTTTGAATTTCTTTCAAACTTTCTAACATGTTCAAAGAATAGTGAAGCTGTTTGGTGGTGATGCCATTAATTTTTAGAGGTTAACAAATTGGGGTTGAAGAAGACTACAAACAAACCACTTTTGGATTTTGCTCTAGTACAATATAGTGCACTTTTGTTTTGGTGTAGAAATATGTAAATTAGAAATATCCCAAAATGTCATACATTGATAACCCAAATACATATTAAAGCAAGGCATTAAAGTGGACATATGAAGTCTATCGTGAAAGGTGAAATCAAAGGAGAATTTACCCCTTAATTGTATTAAAAAATTGTCATTAGTTTTGGATGATTAATTTGGTATGTCTTCTCCACTCATATCAAATTTGGGGCCTTTGATATCAAATAAGAATTCAAAATTAATTTTCCAAATTTTAGATCTAGCTATATGATGGTTTCAATAGTCATTAGTCTTAGACCCATCTATATGATAGTTTTAGTGGTCTAGGGAGCTTCTACTTCGCGAATTCATAGAAATTACATACTATGACCAAAAAAATCTATTTTTTTAATCATTGATTTCCAATTGCTAATACTACAAATATATTTTTTCTAGAAAATGGTGCCTCCAACTATTCTGAATTGCTTATATTGTCGGTTCTAGTTGTTTCCACTGTACTTATGTGGACTAATACACTGATGATAAATGGATGACCGGCGGTAATTAAATCTTCAGAACCTCTATCGCAAAATGGACCTCCGAGAGGCCATGATGATACACACAGTCGAGGTAGTCCTAATGAGGAAGCAAATGAAGCAGCCCAGCTCGATCCAAAAGCTCTTCATAGGAAATTAGAAGACACAAATCCAGAGGTACATACAACTCATCTTTCATCTTCAGAGTTTGTGAATTCAACTGCCATGCTTTCAATTGTTGGGTAAGTTAGCATGAACCTCATGGAACATGGAGAGAATGCACAATGATGGGAAGTGGCGGTATTCCATACGCTATTTTTCCATTCATTTCCTTCTTCCACTCTAAAGTCTGGGACTGATATAGATTTCAGAACACACAGTCTAAACGTAAACGTGCCAAGTTTGTGGAACGGGGGCTGTTTTCCCTATCCATTGAGTAGCACTCCTCCCCAAATGTTGTGGAAATGCCATGCAAGTAATACTTAGGCCATTGAATTTCATACTCGTGTGCAGGATGAGGTCTTGAAACAGGTCCGTGATGAATTGGTGAAGCAGCTGGATGCATACGGCCTTGTTCTTGTTCTGTTGGCAAGCATTACTTTTGTTGCCATTTTGCAGCCGCCAGGTTCGTTTGTCAACGGGAAGCTACAAGATTCACTCCTGGTTTCCCTTTTTATGCTACTGTCCACCTTATCCTTCTTTATTGCATGCACGGCTTTAGGTGCAGTCATGGTTGGCTGTGCTCAACTCTTCCGACCTTTTTTTCATACCAAGTTAGCCAAGTATACAGTTGAGAGTGAATCCAAGCGGTTACTGCCAGAGGAAAACGACCTCAACACAGAAACTCCAAGACAAGGTTTCAGAAAGTGGTTGCTCGGATGCTGGAAAATTGACTCAAACTATGTTGCCTTTGACAATATTAATGTGTTGGCCGAGCTCTGCGTTGAAAATGTCTACCGGATAAGGCGCATCCGGTTCTACTTGGGAGTGGCTTTGGTGCTGTGTATTGCTGCCTACATCTGCGGTGCACTTGCAGTGATGGTGACCAATGATCGCCAAAGATCTTTGTGTAGAAATATGCTGTGATCTTACAGCAGTTCTAGACGAAGGAGTGTTGATACACTTCAGAAAGATGTAAAAGCAAGAATTAGCACCCAGCTTATATACAGATGAGGTTTAACCTAAATTAGACTAATCGATATGGGACTGTAGGCAGAGATGAAACCCTAAGTTCGTTTGTTGTCAACACCCCCCCTCAAGCGAAGTTGGGTTTTGAACGTTTGCTAATCTGTACACGGGAACTGCAGTGTTCGAGTGATGGCGCGTATTGAGTTCAGGAGAATGCGAGTCCTCCGGGAGTGTGTGGGAACCACGTCGTTTGTTGGTGTGGCAGGTCTGCTGCTGTGGATGTGTTGTGCCTTCGTGGTGCGCTTGGCGAGTTGTTGTTTTGATGTAGTGAATGCAATCGTGGCGGAGCAGCCTGAAGTGGAGACTTGCGATGGGTGTGGGAGGCTCGAATGTCGTCGGAGTGGGAGCGTAGCTGCGGTTGAATTTGCACGAAGTAGGGCACCATTGCGGAAAGCTCCATATAGTGAACAGAGGGCCGGTGTTGCCCAGCAGAAATTCTATGCTGTTAGAAAGGGTCGTGTCCCAGGTCTGTATTTTTCATGGGAGGATTGTGCTCGTGAGGTGATTGGCTTCAAGGGTGCAGAGCATAAGAGGTTCGGGACACTAGCAGACGCTGAGGTTTACTTGTTTCAGGGTCTGGCTGGATAGGGGATTTCTAATTTTAGGGTTTTGTACAGAGAAAGGAATCATCCTGTACTCAGGTTGGCTAGGCTGCGGAGTCCCAAGAATTCCCTATGTTGGTGGAATTTGAGTCTACCTAAAGGTTTTGTAAGAGCGTCTGCGGGTTGATTCGTAGTTGGAATATATTGTAATTGAACTTCCCCCCCTAAAACTCTCTCACGGATAAAGTGGTAATGTATCTCTATGTGTTTGGATCGGGCATGGAAGACTGGGTTACTGGACAATTTGATTGCTCCTTGGTTGTCGCAATGCAGGGTAATGCTAGATTGTTCGTGATGAGAAGGTGAGAGTGGCTGTACCGGTGAGGTTTCAGGTTGTAGCTCGTGGAGTAGTCGGTGCAACCAAACAGCCTCTTGTGCGCCATCGCTCAAGGCTCGATACTCCGATTCGGTGGAGGAACGGGACACGGTGAGTTGCCGTTTGCTCTGCCAAGTAATAGGTCCACCTGCGAGTGTAAATAAGTATGCACCCATGGATCGTCGAGTTTCTGGGCATGATCCCCAATCTGCATCTGTGTAGCCGGTGATGGTTGTGGGACTATCGGCTTTGTAGAGTATCCCAAAGTCTAATGTGCCTTGAATGTATCTGAGGACATGCTTGGCAGCGTCGAGGTGAGATTGCTGTGGGGCCGCCATGTAACTACTAAGGCGATTGACTGCATAAGCTATGTCGGGCCTGGTAACTGTGAGAAATATGAGTTTGCCGATGAGTCGGCAGTAGAGGTGAGCGTCAATATACTCTGTCTTCATATCTGTGACTAGGATTTGTCCTGCTGGTAAGGGTGTAGTCGTGGGTTTACAATCACTCATGCCAAATTCGTGTAGTATCGATGCTGCATAGTCTTTTTGATGTAGAAAGATCCCTAGGATTACTTGTTCAAAGGAGATGCCAAGGTACCGCTGAATTTTTCCGAGATTTGTCATCTCAAATTCGGTATGAAGGAAGTGCTTCAACCAGGCGATGAGGGAATTCGAGCTGCCAGTAATAAATAGATCATCCACGTAGAGTAGTAGAATAAGTGTCTCACCATCTTTGTGCATGTAGTATAGATTTCCGTCCGATTTACTGCGGTGTAGGCCAATGCGGAGAAGAGCTGCGTCAATCTGATCATACCACGTGCGTGGACTTTGTTTTAACCCGTAGAGTGATCTGTTGAGGCGGCAGACAAGGTGTTCCTTTCCATGGACTCGGAACCCGGGGGGTTGGCTCATATATATGCGTTCCTTTAGGAGGCCATTTAGGAAAGCTGTTCGGACATCCATGTGATGGATATCCCAACGTTTCGCAGCAGCAAGGGCGATGGCAGTTCGAATGGTGGCCCACTTGATGACAGGAGCGAAAGTTTCTGTGAAGTCTATGCCTGGGCGTTGCTCAAAGCCACGGGCAACCAGTCGAGCTTTCTTCACTGGAGGTTGTCCATCGAGACCGGGTTTTGATTTAAACACCCATTTGCAGGTGATGGCACGATGACTAGAAGGTAAGGGTTCTAAGTCCCAGGTATTGTTGCGCCAAATAGACTCCATTTCGTCTTGCATTGCGCGTCTCCATCCTGGGTCACCGGCAGCTTGTTTGAAGGTAACTTCTGTTGGGTCTTGATCTATAGGTGGAATCGTTGGCTGAGGTTTGGAAGGAGTTGAAGTGAGGAGACAGATGTCAAAGTCATTAGTTGAAAGACAGAGTTCATAGCCGTCAAGGCGTATGTTCTGCCGACGAGGGCGCTGCGATCGGCGAGGTAGAGGCGGAGGAATTTCAGGGGCAGCAATGCCGTTAGGTATAAGAGATGGAGTATTAGAAACCAAGTCGGGTGAAGAGGTGGAGGGAGAGGGAAAAATGAGTGGTGTTACAGGGGAAGAGATCACAGGAGCAATTGCAAGTTCAGACTGAGGAGGGATGGAAGTAGAACGAGGAAAATCTAGTGAAGGAGGAAGAAGTCTATCCAGAAATGACGGGGGTTCTAATGGTTCAGTGATTTCTGCAGAGGGGAGATCAAAGCAATTCTCATCAAAGCGTACATCCCGTGTGATCAAAATCTTTCTCGAAGTTGGGTGGTAGCAACGGTAAGCCTTGCTTTGTTCGTCATAGCCAATTAAAATTGTCGGGGTTGCTTTGGGGTCGAACTTGCTCCTCTTGACGTCTGGAATATGGCAGTAAGCGGTGCAGCCGATTACACGAAGATGACTAAGATTGGGTTTTATGCCTGTGAAGACTTCCTCTGGTGTTTTTAGCTTGATTGCCTTGGTGGGACAGCGATTCTGAATGTAGTTTACTGTGCGAGCTATTTCCTCCCATAGGGCCTTCGGGATTTTAGTACCAGTAACGACGCTCCGGATTCCTTCAAGTAATGTACGATTCTTCCGCTCCGCTATGCCATTTTGGTGAGGGGAATAACCTACAGTGAGTTGTCGATGAATCCCATGCTTTATACAGTAGGAGTTGAAGGCCTGTGAAATATATTCTCCCCCCCTGTCACATCGAAGTGTGCCGATCTTGAGGATAGGTGTCTCTACGGTCGCCCGAAATTGCTTGAATGACTCCAGTGTTTGTGATTTGTCAGAGAGAAAGTATAACCAAGTTTTCCTTGAGAAGTCGTCGATGAAGGTAAGTATATATTTGTTGCCGTTGCGAGAGTTGAGCGGCATAGGGCCACAGAGGTTGCTGTGAACTAGTTGGAGAGGCCGATTGGTGTAGGTTGTTCGTTTCTTGGGAATCCTGTCTCTGGGAAGTTTGCCGAGCATACACGATGTGCAGACATGTTTGATCAACGGTATGTTCGGAATGCCAGCAACTAGTTGGCGAGAAGCCATGTGATACAAACTTTGGTAGTTGATGTGGCCAATTCTTCGATGCCACAAGTGGATCTCGGAGTTGGCTGCCTTGGCTGTTTTGTTAATGCTGGGAAGTTGCGAACAACTGTTGTCATATTGTGTACATCTGTTGCTATCATGATCTAAGGTTGGGGAGGTATACGACAATCTAGCCGTTTCCAGCTGTTGTGATGATAATGTCGAAGCTTGACCTTGTAGATTGTGGTCAAGTAGGTTCACTACTCTATAAAGGTTATTGCGTTGGTCCCTAGTCCCTTGCAGGAAGATTTCACTTGGGTGATCTTTGTCGTATATGAGACATTGCCGAGATTCAAATAAAACCCTGTATCCTATGTCTGTAAGCTTTCCTACTGAAAAGAGGTTTGATTTGATACCAGGGACATAAAGAACATTGTTGATCTCCTTTATTTTTCCCGAAACGTCAATAGTACTTACAGTGCCCTGACTAACTACAGGCATGATCTGTCCTCCTGCAGCTTTGATATACGGAATTTTGCTAGATGAAATATTGTTGAGTAGTTGTAAATTACCAGTGACGTGTGAAGAGGCACCTGAATCCAGAAACCAATCTTCCTCAGTAGTGGTGGATGTGACACAAGCGTTGATGACTTCTACCGGTGCTTCTTCTGATTCATCTTGGAAGGCATCGATGCAGGCTCTAATGTGCGATGGTGCTGCTTCCGTGTCTAGCTCCGTTTCGTAATCGTCCAGTTCGGTTTCAGTGACGTTGACATGTTGTGTCTGTGGTCGTTGCAGGTTGTTAAGTTGGAGTTGCAGCTTCTTGATCTGGTCCTGCAGTGTAGCCCTTGCGCAGTCGCGGGCATAGTGGCCAGGCTTTCCGCAGCTGTGACACTGAATCGTCAACCGAGCTGCATCGTCTGGTCTTGATGTTGTGTGTTGGACAGGAGTGTGTCGATCGCTAGAGGAGTGCCCTCGTCCTCGATTGGAGCATCCGCGCAAGCTTTGGCCTCCCCGAATTGGTCCCCTGCTAGATCTGATAAAGTTTATCTCTTCATCACGTTGTTCGTCCAAGTGGCGCCCCAGCTCTTCTTGTAGCAGCAAGCCTTCCAGTACAGGGAATGTAGGTAACCGTTCTCTCCCTTTTTGAATTTTCTTGAATGTTGACCAGCTCTTGGGGAGACTGTTCAGTGTTAGGTCGACTAAGTCTTCATCAGAGACCGAGACACCCAGCTGTGCGAGTTGGGTGATGATCAAGTTGATTTCCTGCAGATGATCTCCTATGGCCTTTCCTTCGACTAGTCTCAACGAATATAATTGTTCCTTTAATGACAGACGTCTAGAAGAACTTCTAACGTCGCACATGTGTCTCAGGCGGAGCCAAATAGCCTGTGGATCGGTAAGATGGATAATGCTGAGAATAATTGAGTCTCTTACCAAAGAGATAATGATGCGGCCTGCTCGAAAACGAAGCTCGTTCTCACGTTCAATGTTGGTTGCTGTAACTGCAGGTGCTGTGTCGACTGCCTGCGGTGGACTGGTGACCGTTGGTGGTGCCGTTGGTGTCCGGGTTGCCTCTCCGATCGATGCTGGTCTTTCTGCCATCGTACTCGCGGAGTTTGCTGATGTTGCAGCATCGAAAGTGTTGCTCTGGCCACGATCGAGTTGCGGTTCGACGAATCTCCACAAGCCTTCTTGCATGAGGATCATCTTCACCTTGTAGCTCCAAATAACGTAATTTGCAGGTCCTACTAACTTCATGGACTCAGGTACGTCTCTGACGCTAGGATCCATGACTATTTTTCTGTGGAAAAGTAGGATACGGATTATGGTGCCTGTATGTCTAGTGCGATCGTGTTCTAACGATGTTCAGTCGAGCTACAGTTCTACTCGTACTAGTGTACTGCGACGACCTGTACAAGAAGAAAGCTCGACTAATCTAACCCGCTCTGATACCATGTAGAAATATGCTGTGATCTTACAGCAGTTCTAGACGAAGGAGTGTTGATACACTTCAGAAAGATGTAAAAGCAAGAATTAGCACCCAGCTTATATACAGATGAGGTTTAACCTAAATTAGACTAATCGATATGGGACTGTAGGCAGAGATGAAACCCTAAGTTCGTTTGTTGTCAACACTTTGCTCATAGGAGCCATGGCTGCCGGTAGTGTCATACTGATATTTGAGATATGCATGACCTTGCCATCACCAGTGGCTAAAAGGGGTGGTGGATCAATCCACCGAGGATTGGTCCGCTACACAATGAAAAGAGAACCCCCACTCATCCCGTGTAGCAGATGCAATCTTTGAACTGCAGTGCAGTACTTAATGTATTATTCATAGGTTTACTGATTTCTTCATGACTATAATTGTTGTTTTCTCTTCTTGGATCTCTCCCCCTTAGCTTGCCTCTGATGCTGAACTGATGTGTGTTAATGGACACCATTTGACAGTGTATTGTTTCTCAAACCTACAGTGTGTGTAACTGTTCATACAGTTGAAATAAACCCTAAACCCTGACCATACTGTTCTTTTAGTTGCCAAGATCATACTAACACAGGCATGCCGTTTGCATGACTATTGCTTTGGCAGTATTCTTGGGCAGATTTCTCTGGCCACTTATTAACCCCTAAACTAACCCCTAAACGCCCAAATTGCGTTTTTTGGCAACATAGTGATTTTGGGCAGCTCACTATGAACGGAGATTTTATTCTTTTTCACACAACATGTGCCTGAGGAGGAGCTTTAAGGCTGAAATTTTTTTATAACTTTTGATTACATGGTTCAAAAGTTATTGCCCTTGACAATATTAATGTGTTGGCCGAGCTCTGCGTTGAAAATGTCTACCGGATAAGGCGCATCCGGTTCTACTGGGGAGTGGCTTTGGTGCTGTGTACGTATTGCTGCCTACATCTGCGGTGCACTTGCAGTGATGGTGACCAATGATCGCCAAAGATATTTGCTTATAGGAGCCATGGGTGCTGGTAGTGTCATCGTGTTATTTGAGATATGCATCACCCTGTTGGCAGCCATGAAACCAGTGGCTAAACACTATCATGAAACTGCAGTAGCACTTCCGAAGTAGTAGATTTTTCCTTTCTTTCTTTCCTCTTCTTCAATCTGCAACTTAGCATGCCTGCCACAGAAACTCCTGCAAGGCAAGGCAAGGGTTCAGAAAGTGGTTGCTGGCTTGTTGGGAAGAACGTTGCCTCAAAACTATGTTGCCTTGAATGATATTCAATTTTTGGCAGAGCTCTGCATTGCAAATGTCTACCGGACAAATCGCTTCCGACAGATTGTACATAAGAGTGGCTTTGGTGCTGTGTGTATTGCTGCCTACATCTGCGGTGCACTTGCAGTAATGGTGACCAATGGTTCCCAAAGATATACTGCATGCTCATAGGAGCCCTGGGTGTTGGTGGTGTCAAAATTTTAAGCTTATACGAGATATACATCACCCTATCCGCTAGGCAACCATGAAACTAGTGGCTAAAAGCATTGACAGATCGATCAAGGCAAGCCGAGATTGCACCAGAAATTACTGACGTACTCCAACAGAAATGAGGAGAGTCGACCTCCCTTACAGACACAACCACAGATGGAACTGCAGTAGCACTTCATGTAAGTTAATTAATAGATTCTTCATTTAAATGCTTTTCTCTTCGTCAATCTCTCAGTCCCCCATTATCTTGACTCTAATCCTGAATTGATAAGCACCACTTAATGTATGCGTTGGGTTTCAAAACAGAGTTTGCTTGTTTGTTTGTTTTGATACAAATGAAATAAAATTCCATTGCAATTAAAGGTAAAAATTCAAAACCTGACAGCCACAGGTGTCGTGCCTGGCAGGGAGGATTATGACAACCCGAACTACGGACACCCCACCCCACCACGAGACCAGAGAGCGACCAACGGGCAGGCAAAGCGCTGGGAGGGGCCGTCACCGCCAGCCACAGCAGACCGGGGGAGACGACACTCACGGCGGTTGAAACAAAACAAAGTTATGTTAATATTAACACAATTGTTCACATTTGGTTTGTGCTTCAGTTGCATGTTCTTTACAGACTCAGGTACTCTGATCTGGCTGATGTTTGGGCAGTCTGTTTGTATACTTGGGCAGAGTTCTGTGACCTCTTCATTTTTCCATGAAAACATTAATTGACGACGTGATATGAAATTGAACTGATTTTTAGTCGATGTGAATCTTCCATTTGTCAACCTTGAAATGCCTATTGAGCCCAAATTTTACTTTCGGATGAGATTGAAAGCCTGTTGGAGGATGTAAATCAACAAGTTCGTCACCCAATTTTTTTTGTGTGTGGTCCACTTGTACTCTATCTTGTTGTCAGACACTAACTAAATCATCATGGTTGTCTTGCATATATTTGAATGAAATTAACATTTAAAGGACATTTCATGTTTCTTGTTTGGTCAAACTTCATTGGTTTTCTATATGAAAACACACCTTTCAAAAACTTGATATTTTTTTCATGTAGTAATATATTTCTCAATTTTAAATTTTAATAATTAAAAATGTTAAAATGCTAAAATATAAATGAAATTTTTTATGATTTCTTAAAATAATTTATTTGTAAGAATCATAGTACAGTAAATAATTAAAAAATTGTTTAAAATAGTATGAAATTTTAGCAAAATTGATGATGATAGTGATAAACATCATGATGTAATGGTGTATTCCTTGAGATCACACTAAGTGAAATTTGCCATAGAAAAGTTCATTAGTGGTGTCTTTTAAGCTTTTAAGATGCTACCTTCAAAGTGTCACAAAAATTACAATTTTGACAATTTTGGTAAGAAATAAAATGGAATGAAAAGTAGAATATTCGAACTACATTTTTTTTAATCAAGATTAAAGACATTTAAAACCAAACACTATGTGAAATTGAGGTTGGATTGTTTACCATATTCCTTGGATAAGTTTGTCCTTCAAGGGTGAAACTTTTGTAATACAAATCACCTTGTATTGTATTTGCAACTTCTAGCTCCTTAATCTAAATCTAAATTTCATCCATAGATTGATCTTTTTTGAATTTGTCCCCAACTAATGAATTGAAGTTAATCAATTCTAATTAGGGTTGTCACACTGGATGGACGGACCGCCCGCCCATCCAGTAGAGGCTCCTGCCCGTTTGATGTGGTCAACACATAGTTGACTTTCTGGTAAGGTAAAAAAAGCCAATGTGGATTTATCTTACTGCCAACGTAGAAGTTGGGCACAGACGGAAGTTGGTTGGGGTGTGGATGTTGGTGGGGCATGGACGTAGATCGGTAGGGGCACGAATGGAAGACAGGGCGTAGACGTAGATTAGTAGGGGCGTGGACGGAAGAGAGGGCATGGACGGAAGACAGGGCGTGGACGTAAATCGGTAGGGGCACGGACAAAAGACAAGGCATGGACGTAGATCAATAGGGGCACAAATGGAAGATAGGATGTGGGCGTAGATCAGTAGGGGTGCAGACAAAAGACAGGGCGCAGATGTAGATTAGTAGGGGCGTAGACGGAAGATAGAGCACAGATGTAAGATTGTGAGGACAAAATGACACTTTGATTTTAATTACTTTGAAGCACTAAATTGCTACATCCATGCATTTTTAAGGGTACTAGGCAACTTCTCAATATATCCAAGAAGTTTGTCCAACTTCCTAGACCAATTATAAATGGGGAACAAACTTGGTGTGTAGCTGGCGACACAACATCCACTCTCTCCAAAAGCAGGCACTCTCCATTGAATGGGGTTGGGAAAACAATCTTGATGAATTGGAAAGGATGTGCTATAAATTGATCCCAATGAAGGACAAATTCAATCAAGGAAAAAGAATTTTTTTTTCTTCCAATGCTTCAATGGGCATTGGGATGAGGCCCATCAAAATTTCACATTTGGACCCTATCTCAAACAATTGTTTTGGGGGGTTGATGGAGTCTAAATCATCGATGATAACAGAGTTCGTATCATTGAGGATGATGAATTAGAGATGCCCAATCCTCGAGTGCTATTGCAGATATTAGAATCAGAGTAGAGAGAAATTTTTAAGAACGATAGGATGGACTTTTTGCTTGAGCAACACACTTCATCAACACATTAGACTTTTCAAGAATTGCATCACAAATCCTACAAGCCATATTGGAGGAAGATGGGCCAGCAAGAAGAACCCAGTCTAGTGCTTGAAGACTTCATTTAGGATTAAACGAAGACCTAGTTGTGGAAGCAAGGATTCATCACAACATGGGTGGCCCAAGCGGCACAACACACCACCCTATGAATGTTGACTAGATGTACTTCTATGTGTTGTGGTTAGTTGCAAGTACAATCTAATAGAATTTAGCATTATAAAGGCACCTAAAATTTTTGCTTTACTATTACGAACTACCTACAATTATATAGTGTCCAATAGAATATTCACATAGTGACCATGTCATGCCCTTTTTCAATTTTGTATTGTATGACACATATGAAATATATATTCACTTTTTTAAGTTTCTATCTAAACATGTCACGACCCTCATCAAGAGGCATGCTTGGCCACCTTGGTGAGCAAGGGGGACGTTGGGGGTGACTCCCCAAGCCTTGCAAGAGATGAGGTGAAGGGGACTAGGGGTCCCAAGCGATCAAAGCGATGTAGCGCTCTGATCCGGACGAATTTGGAGGCATGTCATACATGCTTGGAAAGCTTGTGAGAAGACGCGTCCATGGGTCCAAAGAACGCGAAAATCAAAGTTGGGAGTCAAAAGATATGGCTCCTCAAAGTGGGCAGTGTCCCGGCCGCGTCCCGAGGCATAGGGACGTGGGAAACAAGGTTTAGGAGAGTTTCTTTGAGACAAATAGGGCATGTCGCATATCATTGGAAAGCTAAAGAGACAAGATTTCTAGAATAATAAGGCTCATGAAGAGATGAGCTGTGAGCTAAAAGTTATGGGCATCCAAAGAGGGTGGAGTCCCGGAGAACTACACCTCCCAAGGGACTCGTACCTTTGGAGGGCCATAACTTCCTCAATACTTGTTGTATTGGGGAAAGTGAATAGTTCACGGTGATCTACGGAAAATGTAGATCACGAAAATGGGCTCGCATTTGGGATTTAGAGCTCGGAGCTAAAAGTTATCCCGATGGGAAGATCGGGAGTCTTTAGGGGGTCCGGTTTGAGGATACCACTTAGAAATGGGTTGTCTTCCAAGATGGGGTGCATCTTGGGGGTTCCCGGTGACCTCTAGTATGGGGGGGGGCTGCTGAATCCTGTAGAGAGTACTATGAGGAGGGGTGGTCTCCCTCCTCCCTCCCGGATGGTGCCATGATGAGCCTAAGTGGTCTTGGGTGGTGAGGTTAGTGTTGGAGCCTCACCACCACTTGTGTGTTACTGTGGAGTGCTTGTGCACTCCACGATACCAGTTGGGTGGTGTCCCACTCCACACTAGGCCATAGTGTAAGTCCCGTTTGCTGAGTCCCAATTAGTGAGTCCCGAAATGAGTTGGGTTGGGCCTAGTGGGGAATTGGGTCCCATGCAAGGGCGGTTAGCACCGGTGGGGAGTAGTGCCTCCACCGAGTGCTTGGACATCAATGGAAGTTCCGCCCCATGTCATCAAATGATATGCCTGGTGTCTTGTGGGAGTTAAGTGTTGGAAGGAGAGGATTGGGAGTCACAAAGGAATGGAGAACCCCGTGACTTGAGTTGGAACCTAACATTGTGGGTGCGTGGCATGTGTAGTGTTAGGAGAGTGTGAACCTTAGTGGCACTAAAGTGTTAAGTGCTTGGAAAGTGAGCTTCAGGTGGTAAGTGTCACTAAGGGGCGCAACAAAACATGTACACATGTGATTTTTGGATTCACTTGTTTCATAGGTACTTAAAGAAATAATGACCCTCTTACATTTCTTTCTTCTTTCCTAATATCTACTTTGTATTAATTCACCTAAACAAGATTAGATCCACTGCTAATTCATAAAACATCGTGTACAAGCACAATATAGGCAATTCCATGTTATCAAAATACAAATCCTACATTTTCATTGCATTAAACTAGAAATTTCATATGATTTTCAAATTATTAATAAACAATTTTTGTTTGTGCATGAAATATTCAGGAAGGATTTCATAATTGACAATTTCCTTGAAGATTTTTAGAATTGATATTAGCAATCAATAAAAAAAATGAAATAAAATAAGGCTATCAAATCATTTCTATTAATCCCTTCTTCACACATTCAACAACTACATGAAAAATTCCCTAAGGAAATACAAATTGAACATCCAAATGAAAAAAATAGGGAGGAAAATACCCCCTTCCCCCCTTTTAACCCCTCAATGCCCATTGCCCAACAACTTTGTGACAATGAAGATTTCCAATTATACCCCTTTGATCTTTTTGGCAACCTAAAGTCCAAAATGTGCTTGAAATGTTTTATTTCAACCATACAAAAACAAAGACCACTTTGTTTACTATACAAAGAATTAATGGTGGAAATTGTTGACACTTTCATTTTTACATTATAAATTTAGAACAACTTCGGATGATTAACTTCATAGGCTAAAGAAATAGATTTTGGAAGAAAAATTTAGAAAAGACAACTAATTCTTTTCTACACCCTAAAAAATTTGTCTTGGAATCTAAAGTGAATCTAGGAATTTTTTTTTCAAAATTTGAAAAATACAAAAATCTTTCAAATTTGTACTTTTGAAGTCTTGTATACATTTTCAAAATTGAAGTACAAGAAGTTAAAGGCAGAAATTCACCAAATTGGATCCAAAAAAATTAAAAAATTTACACGAGTCAACTTTATAAAATTTAACTATTGAATATATTGATATTCTTATCATATTTCTAGCATCGACTTCAAGGGATTTGGATTCATTCTAATTATTTTGTATTCTTTATCATAGTAGGTTGAAGATTTTCTTTTTAAAATTGTTCCAAAAAATATTCAAAAATTTCTCCAATTCCTGTTTATTTGTATAAAATAAAGACCATAAATGTTCAAAAAAGTGTTTTTGGGCATCTCTACTACTCCTTTCATTAGAAAAACATTATAATTGCTCCCTTTTTCTACTAGACTACATTTTCGAAATTTATTTTGTTCTTACTTTCAACATTCAAATTTTGAAAATAAAAAAATGCAACAAGTATGTAAGCTTATTACTCTAAGAGCCTAAGATCTAGGTTTCTAAAATATTAAGATTTTTTTCACCATATCAAGAATTTCCCATTAAAAATTTGAAGAAGAAACACTATGTCCACTTGGTCCTTTAGGTATGAATTCTATCTTTACACATTCAATGACTAAATAAAAATTCCCTAAAAGAATATAAATCTACATGCAAATTGGAAAAAATGGGGAGGAATTGGCTATGCCCCCACTATATCCCTTCTTCAGACATTCAACAACTAAATAAAAAGTCCCTAAGATAACATAAATTCTACACCCAAATTCCTCAAAAACAAATCGGGAAGGAAGTGCCCTCTTCTAAATCCCTTCATCACCCCTTCATTAATTAAATTAAAATTCCCCTATGAGAAATAGACCTACACAACTAACACAAGTACACATCCAATTTCCGGCTTAAGAAAAATAGGAAAGTGCTACCTTCATTGGATAATCCCCACAAATCCGTTCTTCATGCCTTAAACAATTGAATGAAGAATTATTTTTCAAATTATTAACTTGAAATATTCCTAACATTTTTTCATTTTTCTATTAAAAATTCAAGATGCCGAGGGCTTGTGAGGAAGTAACGCATGGGAAGTTAGGCCACAAGAGAGGAAATCCATTTTGCCCATGAGGCCTCAATGCTTGTGCCAGTTGTACTTGGTAAATGAGGTATTTAATGAGGCCATTTGACCGTCATGTACTTGTAGATCTTGTCTATAGTACAACTAGGAGTTGGCTGCATTGAAGTGCTCCCCTCTTTCCTTGGAGAGGTTTAGGATCCCATGGCCCTAAGACCTTGGAGTTTTCCGTTGTGCCAACTTCCGCACCCGACTGATGCGTCCATGCCCAGACGTCCATGCTCGACCGATGCATTTGTGCTCTGGCAGGAAAGAATTAGAAAGGCCCCAACTCTTGTTTTTTTCCTCTTTGCGTCCACACCTCGCCTGAAAACGGATGGGCTATCCAACTGAATAACTCACTCTTGAAAAAGATGTATTGTCTCTCTTCAAGGTTGAACCCTAGTAGACTCTAAACCCTAGGACACCTAAAGCCTTATTCTTTTGTCTGAACAATTAATAGGACAAATGCTTGAGAGGCAAAAAAAATTCAAGAAGTTTTCAAGAAACATACAATTAAAGTGTTTTCATGGTTATATATATAAACATTCTTCATTCATTCCCTTCTTATCTATTTTCACAAATCAATGTTGGACCAAGCTCATGCAAGAATTAAGCTTCATTTCCGTTGAAGGTAAAAAATATTTAATGAATCAAGAGCCTCCCCATCAGTCTCTCCTTTTCGATTCCCTCAATTAAATGATGCAAGCTTTAGCAAGGAATTACCTTCCCATTGATTGTTGAAATTTTTGTTTCAATAATTCAAAAGCCTTCCGGTTAGTCCCTTCTTTTGTATTCCCACAATTAAATGAACCAAGTTAAGATAAGAATGAAGCTTTATTTTTAACGCAATAGATTTTTTATTAATGAAAGTACCCCTTTTAAGTGTCCGTTATTCAATTGGAGATTGAAGTTGGCAAGTGCTAATACAACGGCTTGTTCCATTTGTTTTTCAAAGAAACAAAAAAGGAGAAGAAGTTTGCAAATGGTTTTGAGAAAACATCACATGGAAAGGTAGACCATAAGAGAGCAAAGGCATTCCCTCCCCAACTCCTTTTCAAAGTGAGGTAGGTGAGGTTTTTAATGAGGCCATTTGACCGTTATGTACTTGTAGATCTTGTCTACAGTACAACAAGGGGCTAGCAACATTGAAGTGCTCCCTTCTTTCCTTGGAGAGGTTTAAGATCTTGTGGCCCAAAGACCATTTGAAAGCCCTTGGAGTTTGCCACTGCGCTAGCTTCTGTGCCCGTCTGATGCGTCCACGCCCAACTGAAGCATCCACGCCTAGGCACATGACGTCTACGCCCATTAGCATCTACACCCACACCACTTCGTTCCTGCCTGAACTTCCGCTCACATCCTAGCGTCCACACTAGGTTTTAGCATTGTCACAAAGATTTGTGAGTGTGTTTGGAATAGCACTGGGCCTTTGCTGTGGTAATGCTTACATATAAGTAAGATACCCCTAAGCACCATAAATATTCATAAATCTACCCTCAAAAGCCCCTTTTCCCCAAATCCTTACCCTATGATTCCCTCAATACCCTAGAAACTGCCATACCTAACTTTGATCTACTATAAAATATGTACTGTAGCTTCAAACATCTTGAAACTTTGCTATAATGTAGATCAACTACCTAAAAGATCACATACCAAGTTTTAGATTAATCCAAGATATTGTCCAACTTTGATGGACATTTTACTCCTACTAACTTTCCAACCCTTCATTGCTTTTATACTCTGGTTGTGTTTTATGCATAACTCATAGATCTAGAGTCTCTTGAAGCTAAAACTTTGATACAAGAGAGTAGATAAAATAAAGAAAGTATCCTTCAAGTTTCATTACCAAACATAAAATGTCAAAAGATACACACTCTTCAATACGCCCTCCTTGGTTGCTTTGAAATCCAAACACCTCTACTTCAAACCCTCATAACTTTTTGTCCACAATAGGTCTAGATCTGAAACTGGACCTCATTGAGTATGAACTCTCTAAAAACTCAGATTAAAAATTTTTGAATCCATTCAACACTTTTACCAAATGCAACACAAAACTCCCTCAAACCAATACTTTACTCCAAATAAATCTTCACAACAAACAACTCTCCATCCTCAAGTCCACCCCTCCACTCCTACCACTCAAAACAAGAAAACAATGATAAGAGAGAGAGCAAGGGACCAGCCCTTGCCTTAAGTACCCTCCACAAATCCCTACGGCTAGCCACCGGCTAACCTTAACCCAAACCCCACTACCCTAATGTCAACTACTAACAAACCGGTTATCAACTAGCAATGAAACAGTCAACAATAACAACCTCCTTACACTCTAATACCTCCCAACATACAATACTAACAACTAATAATACTAAAGATGCCCAATACTAACAACATTTTTGAAACTAATTAAGATGTCAACTTCAAATACTAGACAACCCACATCACGATAGCATGGAATGACACATCAGTTACCTTAGGTAAATAAAAGTTATCCTTGGAAAATTTTCAAGACATAGAAACTCAAAGTTGGACCAATTGGATGGACCACCCAATTGTCCGGTCCGGTTTGTCCATCTGTCCGGGACATCTAGTGACCCTAACTCATCTGATGTGACAACCCTAATTCTAATTTCTACTTCAATTTGAAAACTTGAAAACTTCCTAAAATTGAATATTTTAAATTTTAAAAGCATGATTACCATGATCAAATCTTTCCCCAAAATATTGAAAACTTTCAAAGATTTATAGAAGACATGTAATTTCACCTTTGAAATTTAAAAAAATAATAATTCATTTGCTTGTGAAAAAATAGGGCATATGATGTGCACAATTTTGAAGTTTGAGAGCAATTACATAGGCTCCATCCTACTAGGGTTAACCTTTATATGATGAGCCTATTGATCAAAGTTCCAAATCCATGCCTTAACCCCTATAGGTCCCCATATTCCCAAAAGGGATGTGCTTTCGTCAAATTTAGTTGTAACTTTCAAAGTATGATTTTTGGTTTCAATTTGAAGTGAGAATATGAAACCTAATAAATTAAATACTTGTACCACTTCAAAATTTTAGAAAAAATAAAAATTCAATGAATTATTGCAATTGGAAGCTCTGTACTTTAGATTAACACAACATTGCATGTATTTCATTCATATTTTCTTCTTTAAAAATTGACTTTCAAATTTAAATTACAAAATATTGTTTTCCATTCTAATCTTCACTTAAATTTTGTCTGAATTACAAATTATTTTTATATGTATTTTAATTTGTTTAATTCTATGTACGTATCACACTTTTCAATCAAAATAGTTTTATTTTTTCACAAAAATTTCTTTAAAAAATCAACATCTCCAATTTTTTTTGTATTCAAATACAAAAATCATAGGAATTTTGTCAATCAATTTTTTAACCATCACGGTTGAATTCCACTAATTACCATAGGTGCAACACAGCTTCACTACTCTTCAGGGGAATAATTAATTGATTTGAAAATTTAATGTTTGACACCTGAAAAAGGAATTTTTTGAAATTCAAATTTCTAGATAAATAAATAATTATAGTTTCACCCTTCATCCAACCTTTATTCTAACTTTTCTACCCTATCACAACTACTACCCTTGTACATGTGTCTCTAGTATAGCTTGAAAAGTCACTAAATGTGTTTAGGAAAATGAGAAGACAAGCTCTTTATACAAGTCAAGTGGTAGGAGGTAAAACAACCTATGTGGGATTTGTAAATTAGGATTAGTAAGTGCTCAACCACTCATAGTCAATTATTACATAGCCTTTGAGGATTCATGATGGATAATGGATTTCTTTATAAAAATAACCTCTCAAACCCTTACTCCCAATATATGTCAAAGAAGTGTTTTAATCCCTTTGTCATCAAAAATCTACTTGATGGTAGACAACACATGGATCTTGTGTCTACCTTGAAGTCCTAATTTATTTGATTTTTTATTCATGTGCTATAATTTCTAAATTTATCATCATTCCTATCATTTTTTTAAGCAAATGTTCAATATAATTTTCAAAATATTTTGCCATCATTTTTTTGAATTATTTTTTGGCGAAGTTGCCCTTCACCTATGGTAATTGAAGGTAATTGTTAACAATTTTTTGCATGAAGGAAAGAAAATAATCACTTAAAAAAATTTCACACAATTCTTTCATATCCTCTTTTACTTGTTAGAGAAATCTCAAATCAATTGAATTATTTTTATTATATTCACCAATTTATTTTTATATATTATTAAAATATGTATATAAATTATAAATTATTACAAAACTAATAGAAATTTTTCATATTGATAGATAACTTGTAATCTCATGTAACAAAAGTATTACAATGAAATTTGAATATCCTTTAAAAGGCTTAATTGAGCTTAGAAACAAATTTTGACCATATGGCAATGGAATCCTGCTTTAGGGGTTCATAGTAATGTCTTCTTGTATTAGATAATCTTCAAATAGTTTTTATTATTATTCAGATTCATTATCTATAGCAAGCCCATGAGTGGATACCCAAGTTTTTGTTGTTCTTAACCCCAAAATGTTGCGGGGGACAAAAAGTGTTAGATGAAGGACTTTTAGAAAAGTTGTAGAAGTAAAGAATGCACTGACTAATTTGATCATTTTTATTGGACTACCTTAGTTATAGGCCCAATGATTTTTTCGAGTGAATATTTGAAGATATGTTCCCCCATTCGCAATGCATGAAATCACTAAAATTGCAACAAAATCTTCAAAAAAGTATTGGTCCATTTGGATGAACACATGAATTATCATCCACATTCTACAAATTTGGAAGTAAAAAGCTCCATGACTCCAAGCACTTGTCCAAAGAAAAAAAATGACATAAAAAACCCTAGATAGCCCTCTGTCCTAAGTAGCGCTTTCTCCCGCGTGGCAATCGCATCCACAGTTCCCAAGTAAGAACCGGCCGCAGCCGCGCGTCTCTGGTTCGCGGCCGTCAGCGTCAGCGTCACGACCTGAGGAACCTTCTTCACCAAGCACTGCGCTTCTTCTCTCACTGCAGCGCGTTTCATCAGGACTGAAAGGATTCGTGCGCACGACATTGCAACTGCAGGTTCGAATTAGACCGTTTATGGTTGCGGTGATTGAAAGAAACTCCGTGAACCTTTGTAGCATATTTTGGGACAGAGTGGGATTGCAACAGAGATCTCTCGAAGTTTTCCATAGAAAAACAGAGACCTGAAGACTTCAAAGTGGAGAAGCTTGACGCGGGAGTAGTGTTGGTCAGGGATGGGTCGGGAGTTCGTAAAATCGCCGGAGATGGCCGGCGACGGGATCGACATGATTTGTGAGCGTCTCTCTCGCCAGCCGGATCTCTACTTGCCGCACGCGCTCGCCACGCGGGCTCAGCCCGTCACTCAGATTGAGCGCAAGGATCACCTTGCCAACCTTCTTCGTCGAGACGCTGCGGTGTTTTTAGGTTATTTCTCGCTTCCACCAAACCCTAGCGGCTGTTTTCTTGTGAAGGGCAATTTTCTGTGTTTTGAGCTCCCAGGCTGACAACGCGGTTGTTAATCTTGAACAAGTAATCTCATAACCTCAAAAGTAAAGATAATTTTACTCATTTAGAATGGAATTGTCTGGTGCAAGCTGAGAACTTAAATCATATGGAACAATTATTTCAATTTGGACACGTAAACTGTACTATAAGGCACTAGGGATTCAAAGATATTTTATATTTTGACAAGTAAGGGGTTTAGTCTATTGTGTTTTTAGGTTATTTCTCTTCCACAACACTACCAAACTCTTGTGTCTCTCTCGTGTAAAGTGTCAATTTCCTGTGTTTTGAGCTCCCAGGGTGACAACTTGGTAGATAATCGTGAACAAATGATCTTAGAAGTTCAAAAGCAGGCGTAATTTTACAGAAGTTAGAATGGAATTTGTCTGGTGCTAGCTGAGAACCTCAATGAATAATCGAAGTTCAAAATTAGAAGTAATTCTACACAACTGAGAATGGAATTGTCTAGTGCAAGTCGAGAACTTGAATAGCATGCAATAATATCTCATTCTGAACGTGTAGACATATTATACAATTATTTCTAGTAATTCCTATTTTGTGAAGGAAAATGGGCTCGTCCGTAATGTACTAATAGAAAGTCCTAATTATTATTTGAATAGTCTGCTTAATTATTTAGCTTATGTAAAATATTGCATATTGCTATCGAACGTATAAGAATGCAAGTTTTGTCTCTTGTACGAAGTTTGCAAGAAATGTAATCAATTTTTGGTTCATAGTCAAGATTATTTGTATGAATAATGTTCAATAGTCCATTCCTTTGATAATGCCTTTGGGCAAGCCTCCTGTAAGTTGCGCTCCCCCCCCCCTGGTTTGAGCTCCTTTCTCATACTCTTTGAATTTGTCTACGGCAGAACGCTACGGAAAGTGCCTGAATTCAGTTGAGCTACAAGAGTTTGAGATTCTCCAAGACGACTATGAAGTGAACTGGCATCTGAAGAGTCTGAAAAGTGCTTTGAATCCGAGCGCTGAGGACCAGCGGTCACGAGCTGCCACAGTGCAGAACCGAAGGTTGGCTTACATGAATCGATTAGTTCAGGACGGCCAGTACTTTTCTGAAGACGCCATGCGGATGCGGTCCCCGCTGATGCATTTCGAGCACGTCGGACAATTCCAGGTAAAATGATCTTAGCGATACTTAACCGCGACAGCCTCAATCAACCCTATTGTTTTCAAACATCTATTACTCACAACTAAAAGCTTTGATCAATGTAAAAATATACTGGACGGAGCTTGGTGAGGTTACTCTACTAAGTCAGTGGTTGACGATATTGGAATTTGCACTTCACTATAACAATTATGAGAATAGGGTGCGAATTATGAGAACAGGATTGGGATGACCTTTTGTTCACAATTGAGCTAGGAAAATTGAGTTCATAGATTGAAGCAAGAAAAGAATTTTGAAAAACTATCACATTAGAAGTGTCACATTTTAAACCCATTCCAACCGATTTCGCTCAAAACTTTTTATTACTTTATTTATAATTGATTTTAGAAGGAATTTTGAATTTATTTTTATAAGTTTATGTATGGCGGTAATGACAATGGTATGTTAAACTTTATGGATGTTTCATTTAATGAGGGATAGTTGTAAATCTTTAAAATTGAAGAAGGGTAGAAGCCATTGGAGTTTAACAATTGGTAAAACTGATGAACTCATGCTCTCCATGACAGAGGTAATTTATACACAGGTTTTAATAAATATTTTTTGAGGATGTTCAGGACCCAGCAATTCGTGATCCAGGAGTTAGACCAGGGGAGCGATTTTCCGATACTCTGATTCGACGCTCAGAAGAGGCCTATATACAACAACGTTTGAGGGAAGAGAGAGTGGCAGCAGGAATACCAGTTGAGGAGGAGTCTGCTGAGCGTCGGGCCCAGGAAGACGAAGAATCTGAATTCGAGGAGGAATATGTAAATCCTGTGGCCTAGTACTTTCATTTTTATTGAGTATTGTTTTCTTCAAAATTTATTTGCTCGTTGCTATCCTTTTTGGTTTTAGGTCATATCGTTCTAGAACAGTGTTGACATCTCACCCTTTGGTTGTGGGTTGCAATAACGACACTTGCCTACGGTGAATGTTTGAGTATCAATGCTTTCATACTTGAATTCAAGCCGTGAATGGATCTGTCTGAAAATAAATAGAGAACCAGGGCATCCTGGATATCTTGATTTGTTTTGAATTAGCAGTTGGGCACAAACAATTCAGAACTCCTTTCGAGAATGTTATGTCATACCAGTAGGATACATTGGTTATTATAGTTATCCTTTAAACTCAATATGGTTTTAAAAAAGGCTAAATGAACCCGAAAAAACTTGCTTGCTCCTACAGATTCCACAGAGGTGTCCTAAAAGTCTTGAAAGTCATCCTCTCTTTGGTCCTTAGTTTGCTTCTAATCCAATATTCCATTTTAAGCAACATGTATTTTGGGGGGAATGACAACAAGGCATGATTGCATCACATTGGGTTGTCTTCTTCCTAAATAGTGGTTTAGCTGCTACCCTTGCAAGGAAAGAGGATCGAAATTCTAATGCCCTTCCGTCACCAAATTATTAGACAGTTCTAGATTGACCCCTACTTACGTACTGACACAGGAGCGGCACCTCACTTTGACAAAGTGAAAGGACACCTCTAACATCTACAAAATCGTCAATGGTGTGTTTTTCTCCTGAGAATTAGCCTTAAGATGTTTTCTGACTGTCATATATGTTTTCCCCATTCACAGGATACAGAGTCTGAAACAGAGTCTGGAGACGAGGAACAGATGCCACAAGCAAATCAGAGAACACGGGACAACGTTACTGATTCAAGAGCAAGCCATCCCAGAGACGCCCAGGGTGAAATCTCGGAAGGCGGGAGGCCAGTGGAGCCTTCTGGGGAAGAAGTTGCTCGACCTTCTGCGGACATGGTAGGAGAGGAGACAACATCAGATGCCCAATACCTCTCTCCTGCAGAATTAGCTGATAAGATGGACGAACTCATTCGGGTGATGCAGGAGAAGTTCTTGTCAGGGATGGACAGTGAACATGTGGACTACGGACAGATTGATAACGATGCAGCTCTTGACGATGACTGGATGCCAGAAATTACAAGAGATGCCGAGGAGAAATACTTTGAGGAAGATTGAAGGTGGGGATCATATCTAACGTCTCATTCTTTAGCAATCTTTCTCAGCTTGGTCACTTATGCTCTAGTCTGAGGTTTGGGAATTCTGATGTACTGAGCTC
The DNA here is from genome assembly GCA_963920665.1 of Straminergon stramineum. Taxonomy (NCBI): domain Eukaryota; kingdom Viridiplantae; phylum Streptophyta; class Bryopsida; order Hypnales; family Calliergonaceae; genus Straminergon; species Straminergon stramineum. The sequence continues at coordinate 3,826,995 of OY987272.1, forward strand.
CTGAGAATTAGAGACTTGTGAGATTGACTGGATTTGAATTGGAGGTAACTGAACGTTTTTCTTCTCGCCATGATTTCACGTAGTCATGCACTTCCCACTGTACCTTATGGAGGAATGATTTTGGGACAGGGCTGCAGTTTAGAAGCTAAGCAGCATTTCTTAAGTCTGCAAGCCGTATCCCTTTCTTCTGGTAGACTCAAATGTAGTATAGTTAGTGATTCTTCGAACAATTAGAAAATTTCTAGTGACTGCGAACTTGTACATTAGCGGTTGTCTGAACATTTCGTCTGACACCCCTTTAGATCCCTTTCGAGCACAGTTTCTTCTGGTATTTAGTTTATTACCGATGTCCTTCGTTTACTCGAAGAATTTGTCTTGTAGATATGCTCCTCTTTAGTCTGAAACTGATGTACAGACTCAGTAATGATTTTTGAGGCTTCTAATCTGAAAAGGATACGAGGGAATTTTTGTACAAGCTCCATGGAGTCCATTCATTCTTTGACAGAACCGTGCTTCTATACTTTCTAGGCTCTTGGTCGCCGAAGGATTTTAGAGTATTTTTGTTATCGTATTCCAGTATGACATTTGTAATTTTCTCCACTTCGGAGATCAAATTAGTCCCTAAGTGCTTTGACGTCCATTTTTTGGACGATGAACAGATTGAAACTTGAGTTTCATTCTCCTATTTGGACGAAAGTTATTCTAATTTGTTGAGATACTTTATTGAGTTGTTATCCTATCCAAGGGTTGGATTTGGTGTTATTAGAGTACATATTTTTTTTAAATTGCAAATGTGCAAGGATGTCAAGTGGTCAAATTGCATTGACTTTAGTTTAAAATTAGATTTGCCAAAATGAGGTCATAGATTTTAATAACACAAAAATTTCAAAAAATCACCATGTGAAGAGAACCTCATTTCAAATCCATTCCAACAAATTTTACTCAAAAATGATAGAATTTTGTTTGTGATCGAATTTTAAAGGAATTTTGAAATTTCTCTTTCAAAATTTATAAAAAAGAAGTTGGTGATAGCATTGGTGAATTTAACAATGCAAAGGAATCTACAAATCAAAATGTACAACTTTTATTTGTATATCAATTCCAAAATATGCTTCCAATTGAACTTTATAATTATTTTTCTTAGATTGTCAATTCTGGAGATGATTCTCAACCATTAGTGTCGCACCCCTTAGTGACACTTACCACCTTAAGTTCCCTTCCAATGCTTCTCAAGCACTTGATATTTTAGTGGCACCAAGGGTCACACTCTTCTAATACTGCACATGCCACATACATCCAATGTTAGTCCCAAATTCCAACTCTTTGTGCTAAGTTCCAATCACTGGGACTACTAGCACACACACCCATCATGACACTAGAGCATGTTACTTGGTAACATGGGGCAGAACTTCCATCTTATTGTGCAAGGACCCATGGTGGCACTATTCACCATGGTCCTAACCACCTTTGAGTGTAACCCCAACTTTATACTAGGCTCCTTGTATATTTGTTACTTTCCACTTCATCACTAATCAGGACTCACCATTTGGAAAACCTCACATAGCCTAGCAAGGAGTGGGATTCCACTCAACCGGTGCCACGGGACACACCCAAGTGTCCCATGGTGCCTTGAAGTGATGGTGACCCCACACCACCAACCTTGAGTCACCGGGACTCACCAAGGCTCCAAGAGGGAGTGAGGAGGGAGACCAACCCCTCCTATAGTACTTTCTGTGGGATTCGGCAGACCCCCCCCTTGTATGTCAAGGGGGACTCCCAAACACCCTTTGGTTTTGGAAGACCACCCTGTTTCTCCCGATTCGCACTAGTTTGGGACTCCCGAACTTCCACCTGGCATAACTTTGCGGTCTGGGATCCAAATCGCACATGCGACCCCATTTTCGACATCTACGCGACGCGTAGATGCCGATGGACTACTCACTTGCTCCATTAGAACAAGTACTCGCAAAGTTATCGCCCTCCAAAGATTCGGGACACTCCCGGCGCGGCTGGGACACCCCCAACTTTGAACGCCCATAACTTTTGACTCGTAAGTCCAAATCACGCGTTCTTTGGACGGCTAGAAGCGTCTTCTCAAGACCTTTCCAAGCATGTATCACACGCCCCCAAATTCGTCCAGATCAGAGCGCTACATCACTCTGATCGCTCGGGACTCCTAGTCCCCCTCACCTCATCTCTTGCAACGCTTGGGGAGTCACCCCCAATGTCCCCCTTACTCACCAAAGTGGCACGGGCACGCCTTGTGATGAGGGTCGTGACATTTGGGGTTAAAATGCAATTATAGTAGCAATTATTGCCTATAGCATACTTGAATGTCTCCAATATCCACATGTTTATACATTTTTTGGAGGACATTTAGTTCCACTTGCTACACTCACCTTTATAAGGTATGCATATTCGTTATGAACCTCAACCCAATTGCTTCCTTGTCTATAACTAGTGTTCATTTCAAGAGCCAAAATGTAAGACTTTTGTAGATAGGGAAGCAATTGGATTGAGGGTCCTTAACCTTTCAAGGCCTTTTTTGAGCTTCTTGGGATTTACTCTAAATTGAACAAATAGCTGACAGTCTGATAAGATTTATCAATTTTTTTAATTGTAATCATATAAATTCAAACTAGACATATTAGAGATCACATGAGAAAAGAAAACACAACAAATTCACTTATGGATTGAAAGATTATTAATAATGTGAGGGTTGCTATAGGAGTGTGAGCCCATGAGTCTAGAACACTACACCTATGTTATAGGTGTAAATACTATAGAAACCATCTATGATTAGTGGGTATATATGTTACAAATACCCATATTATAGGTGTTTATGATACATACACCTTCTACAGTGTGTAGTATCTATATTATAAGTACCTATAATGTAAGCTCAATGCTCACAAGCTCGCATTCTTGGGTTTACATACTAGCACCATTGTTAATAATGTTTGATCATGAGTATGTCAAAATTATGAAGGTGATTTGAAACCTTTCAATACTCTTTTTGATTGTCAAAATTGAAAAGTTGGTCACCAAAAAAATGAGGTTAAAAGGAAAAACATGCATAACTCTAATCGATTTATGGCTTCTCAAAATCTACTCTACAAAAGTTTTTAAAATCAATTTCTAATGTGACTATTTTTCCAAGTTCTAGTCTATTTGAGACTCATTTCCAAGAGCCCCAAGACTAGAAAATCAAGATTTGCAATGGACACCCTTTCACAAAATACTGAATAAAAAAATCATCATCATTTATTTTCAAAATCCAACTTTTGATGCTAAAGCTAGAACTCAAAAAAGAATTTTTCAAAAACATAAACTATGAAAAATAGTAACTTGATTAGGTTTTATTTAAATTCAAAATTTGGTGCCTGAGGCTTTTAGGCATTAATGGGTATGCATACTTTATTCAAGTGGAACTAGATTGGGTGTTTCAATTAGATCCATTGTTACAATGAAACAAATTTTTTGAAATTTCACAGGTCAAATTCAAGTGGGTGAATACATTATTAGACTAAACATGTATAGTCATGATATTATACATGTTACATAAATTTAAATTTAGTTTTTTTAGTCCAAAATTTTGCATAGTGAGACAAGTAAATTGTTAAATGTTGGCATCTCGATCTAGCATATTGTATGTATGCAAGATCATCAATGCTTGGGAGGATTTTTTCACACTATAAGAAAACAGATTGTATTGTGACATTGGGAAAAACGGGCGCAATCGTTCATTTTGAAGCATCAAAATTCAATGTAGATGTCTCCTAAAATTCGTTATATTGGACGGGCAAAAAACATGGTAAAATTTCAATGAACATGCTCGATTTGGCCTCATTTTTTTACATTACTCCGAACATGGTCTTCCAAAGTCCCCAGAACGTGCCATGTGGCGGACACCTTAGCTCCACATAAGCGACAATTGGGCGGGAAGTGTCACGTTTGATTTTTTTTTCATCCAACCCATCTCTGACTTGGCACCTAACATAGTGGCAAGAAAAGTGATGTGGCATGCCTTGTTAGTAGTCTTTTATGTTGTTAAAAAATTTTGGTGTTGCTTTTTGAGATGTCAAACTAGACATTTTGGAAGACATCAACTAGTGCATACCCTATTCATAAGGCAAGATCAACAAAAATTCATTATTTAAAATAAATTTTAAAAATAAAATGAACAAAAAAATTATAGAAAATTTACCATCTACCATCAAGAGATTTTTTGATGGTAAAATGAACAAATTACTTCTATAAAAGTTAGTGAGAATGAAGGGTAAAAGGGTCATATTTATATCCATTCTCCGTCCATAGTGAGACAAAAGATATGGGATAATTAGAATATGGGAACTTGATCACTATACATGTCAATGTTGTTTTAAATGTCTACATGTTGTTTCAGACATCTTGATGTTTTGGGAGACATCTTATATGAAACACAATTCTTGTTTTCAATATCTCATATGGATTGTTGCACTTCCTACCACCCCATGTTTATAAAGACCATCTCTTTTCATCCATGATGCACATCCATCCATTTTCTTTTTTTCACAATACATGCCACATGGCTGCCCTTTCCCAAAAAATTTCACATATGGTCAAAGTTTTACCATAGGTTGTAGTAATTTTACTAACTTATCAAAAGTCAAAATGGAGTTATTTGCTGATGTGGCAATCTATTTTTTTGGAATGTCACAAGAAAACATGACCATGTTTTTTCTAACATCACTAAGAACATGACCGTCTACAATGACACCTACTTGTTTTTCAACTTACCCGCTTACGTTTTCGTCAACATCAAACCAAATTCACATTCATGTGGACGTTTATTGTCCAACGTAGGGTGTTTTAGAAAACATGTTCCATTTTTTGGAAACAACACCAAAAATGCGGTTTTCTTATAGTGTCACAAAGCAATTGTAGCAAGTCACCCAAGAAATGTTGGTTGCAAAGCCCAAAAGCTAAATACCTCACTACTTTTGTGTCATTGATAACAATTCAATGTCTACATCACTATTCCATTTGATGCCAGAATCAAGGTCATGCATTTTTAGACAACCAATAAGCGACTTGGTGAAAGTTCTTCATATTGATGAAGTTTATCCTTCCTCTCCTTGCATACATCAATAGAAGATAAAACATTGCAAGCTCATTTGTTGAATGGAATTTGAATCATCCATTGAAAAGTTATAGACAAAGTTGAGAGAGAGAGAGAGAGCATACTTTTTCTTGTCACCCCTATTCAGAGCATTTTTTGTCATTCCAATACCTAAGATTCTCTATTGTATAGTACTGTACTTCATATTTCAAGTTTCATATTCGACACATGCATCTGCAAGAATTGTTAATTTTTTTCAAATGTGCATAATCACTCAGAAGCATCAAGGCTCATCAAGTATTGTTTAACGAAACTCAATATAATGTTCTCTCACGAATCCATAAGATTCAGCAAGAATAGTTCTCAATCCATTCTGTCAAGGCATTCTAGTTTGTCTTCACCTTTCCTGCTGATCTTGCTTGATCGGGAGGGAAGGTGGGGACATTTAAATTTTAATTGAGTGCCGTTTGTGCTAAGCATCCTCTGTTAAGTGTTGTCCGTGTAAAGAAAATCCTACGTAGTCATTTCTATTAACAAGAATTCGACAGTATTTGTCCCAATTGTTCTCATCTTGATCACCCAACAAGAGTTCATATCTAGAGATGCAGTGTCAAATAGCATAGAATAAGATGAAGATCAAAATTGTAGGAGCTGTCAGCTTATACTCCAATCTTGAGTAAGCATGTCTCACTTGTGCCCATGCCCCCAACACACAAACGTGAGTATTAGAAAGACGTACACTAGGTATCTTCAACATGCTTGCACCTTGTTATCGGAGCCTAAGATTAGAATACTTGCAGACATTCAAGCAATCAAGATCTTCTTTCATATTGTAACTTCCACTCTCTCAAATGCTCATGGCGATCAAGGTGTAAAACCTGTGTCGCCATTCGGTTGTCCATACTGTCTGTCGAACCTCTCCCAATGTTGGGTCGCTCACCAAGAAGCACAAGTCGCAATTCGTGCAACATCGAGAGGTGTGTGCAGTGGCAAGTGCAAAATACTCTTTGTGTTCATTCCAACTCTCAAGGCACGGAGTTCAATGTCCGTCTTAGAGTTGCCACGTTGCTCTCCAGAAGCTTCGATACTCCCTAGTATTGTCTGTACCACAATATGTGCAAGGTGTCGTGTGGTCCAATTGGTGTATACTTTATTCCAATCTTTAGAGTCGACAGTAGAAATCACAATTTTAGGATACTGATCTCCCTATTGTATATTAGGTTTTGTACCAGTTATGTTGGTTATTGTACTGTAAGTTCCTCTTTGAAACTCATCTTTTCTTGGACAGGAGAAAGAGAGAGAGAGAATGAAACTTGAACCTCCTTACTTCTTTGAACTTGGTTCATAACTTTTTTATGCTTGCAATGAATTTAGATGGAGACATTATTCCTATTGTTTTCAATTATAATCATCTGTCTTCAAGCCTATGTTAAAGTTTTTTTTGGCATCCATTTGTAATAACAAAGTAGTTTAAGACCAATGATATAGATTCTTAAAACTCTGCTTCACAAATATTATATAATTCAACAGATTTTGGTAAGTCTAGCATTAAAAAGTAATTTTTTTCAATTCAAAAAATGAACTTTTAAAAACAACTTGAATAAAAAAAAGTAAAATAAATATCTTCAAAGATCACTATGATGAGAACTCAATATTTTGAACTTTAAGGAAAAGATTCCTTTGGAAATCACAAATATTCACTCCACAATCAATTTTGGCAAGAATTCCTAATTTTTGGTTTCAAATTTTATTGAAAAATATTGATTCGTCAACTAGTTGATCTAACCAAGTAGATACAATCTATGAATCATACTTTGCAAGTATTTTTTGAGAGTCATCACACTATAAGAAACTTGTGTTTTGGGTCATAAGCCTTAAATTTTTGGAACAAATTTTAGATGATGTCCAATGCAATAAACCCATGTTTTTAGGTAAAAAAAAACACCAATATAACATCAATGTTGACATAAAAACATGGATTTGTTGCATTGGACATCACCTAAAATCATGTCCAAAGAATCAAGGCTCATTATCAAAAACACAAGTTTCTTATAGTGTCATTAATCCTTTAGCATATAGAGTGGACCTTTGTACAACTAGATTCACCAAGCTATCATCAAGATTTTTTTTTAATTCTGAAAGTTAAATAGAATTGGCACATAACCCAAGTCGTTTCATATTTTGGGGAGCTTCATAGAATTAGTCATAAATTTTTGAAGCTGAAATGCAGTGGGCTCTAAAATCGCCCACTTTGTACATTGCTGGTACAATGAAAAAAGCAGAAAGCAGCATGCAGCATGTACAAATAGTGCACATCTGAGCCATTTTAGAGCCTGGGCGCTGTATTTAGTATTGACACCATTGAAGGGAGTCTTGGCACCTCTTTCTCTTTATGACCATATCACAAGCTATATTTATAATTTTCAGAAGCTGGACACAAAGGCAAGTCAGATGAAAGAGCAGATCCCAATGTAAATATCGAAACACCAAATGCAAGAAAGTAGACATTCAAAATAACCTCTTTCATAATATATCCATATGAAACAAGAAGCCAACAGTACTACAATATTTTACCGATGTATCAAGGTACAACAATAGACAAAAACACACATGTTTCATCTATTTTTCATTCAAATTATTGTGGACCCGCTGGTGGTGTTATTCACCTCCACAAAGAATTGGTTTTCCTACAGCTTAACTAACCGAGAAACCTACCGCCTACTCAAGCGAACCCTTTGGCTTGAATCTAAAACAAAAAAACAAAAAGAAAAGCTCTGAAAAAAAGCTTTCGAAGGATCTAAAAACGTTTCCATGAAGGGAAACCAGAGATATAGGTACAAGCTCTACAAACCTTGCTTTGAAACTAAACAAGCTCTTAAAAAAGCTTTCCGAAGAGGATTGTGGTCCGAGGGTTTAGGGGAGAAAAACTGGGGAGAAAAACTTCACCAGGCATAATCTGAACACGGCTGCCATGTAGTAGTGGATACCTTTGTAACAAAAGTCACATTTAACCGATCTGCACAAGAAAAACTCAGGATTCTAGGGTTTAGCACTTGGGGTTTAAGGTGTAGGGTTTGCAAGTCAAATTTCACCAGTTCTAGAAATCAAAGTGCACATGGTGAACCTGTGACGGTTTTACGGTTTTCGAATTCTAAATTTCAACAGGTTTGGAAATCATGGTGCGTGTGCCGAACCGGGAGGGTTAGGGTTCAAAGTCCAGGGTTTGCAAGCAAAATTTCACCAGATTTGGAAATCAAAGTGCAGGAGTCGTGCCGGGAGGGTTTAGGGTTCAGTTCGAATATTCATAGGGCTCCTGAATGTCAGCCTGAGAAGCAGCTGACTCAGAGTCAGTTCGGCGTTTACTTAGAGTGGCACGCTGCATAAGCCTCACCAGGGACTGCACCACTTCAGACATTGGAGGCCGGAATTCAGGTTCAGGCTGCAGACAAAGCAAATGAGGTCAGATCCATCACATAAGGGGATGTCAGACTTGAAAGTGAGAATGGAGGCAATTTGAATAACGCAATATGAGATCTCTACAGAATGCTAGTACTTGGGGTAAGAAAAGATTTAGGGGTTCAAAAAGGATTAAACTGTTTCGCAAATGATCAAACTGAATGGCTGAAATCACAAACTGTAAATTTTATGAACCCCTCTTAGTTTTAAAAATGATGAATCTCGAGCTTTTTAATATCACAATCTCTATTGCCACATCCTCGATTCTCTCACCAAACCAGAGAAACACTTGTGCAAACAAAGGCCAAGGAAAAGATGCGCCCAGCTCAAATCTCACTTGCACTTCGTTACGTCCACAAGAAATTGTGAAAGTGAGAAGTTTGACAAGTGCAAAAAGGATTCTAGATCACCTTTTAGACTCAAAGAATTCCAAATCCCTTAATGAAGTTTAGTTTACATGCACCACTATTAATTGCCACAATGTTACACAACTCCATATTATCACAGGTCTTTGGGGCAACTAGCTAGGCTGTGACAGATTGTTGGACTCACCTGGACACACAAAGCAATAATGTCGGCGAGCCGGGAGAGGGACTTGGCAGGGTAGGCACCCTCTAATGCTGGATCCACCATTCTTGCCAGTGCATCAATGTCATGTAGCTGGGGTGTTGCCCAGCGAACCAGATTTTGTTCGGACCTTGGTCTTGAGCTGCAAGTTTACAACATTCAGGAAAAAAATTGAAGAAACACGAAGGCAGATGAACATAATACCAACGGACATGGCGGAGGTGGTCGATTTTAGTGACCACTGCGTTTCAATTTCAAAAGTTCGTAACTAATTCCATGAAGGTTCTCAAAATATGAAATGACTTGGGTTAGATGTCAGTTCCATTTTTTCTTTTGATAAAAAATTTACTGAAAAATACTTTAATGGAGTTTAGTTTCAGCCCAAATGCAAATCAGCTGGTAAATGGTCCATTTATAAACCTCCTACCGTATTTACTGTAGGGAGAAATGTTCACATTACCTGTCCAGAGGCTTGCGTCCAGTTAAGAGCTCCAGCATCACAACACCAAAGCTATAAACATCGCTCTTGACTGTGTAAGTGCCAGACATGGTGTACTCAGGAGCACTGTACCCAGCAGCCCCAAGAATTTGTGCAGAAACCTAGCAACAAATCCAAATACCCTTCGTAAACAAGCAGCAAATTACGAGTGTCTCCACCCCAAATAGAAATATATATGATTTTCAGTACAATCCTATGGATAATCCTCATTGATAGAAAAATTCAAAACCTTCTGCAATAATCTCAAATTGCCACAATTCCCACAACCACATGTTACAATTCAACTCGACCTAAGAACGAATTTATTAATTCTTCAGCAAGATGAATCCTACATGTTACTTGTGCCTTTATAATAAATGTCTCATTTTCATTGGGTCCATGACTTTCTACATTTTTGAAGTCTCTCCCCATGAGACTAGAGACAAAAAACAAGTACCAACTACTTCAAGTTTCTAAAATTCTCACATCACTAATGCCAAAACAAAAGTCAAGAAATTTGCTAGAACTAGGTTAAAACAGTTTTTCTAGAAAAAAAATCTTTAAGCAAGATTTTCAATTTTCAATTATGAAAATGGTGAGCTGGTCAAGGAGTAGAAGATATTGCTACATGTGATTGATTTGATTTGATTATTGGTAATGGTGACACAAACCTGACGTTCAGGACCGGAAGGAGCGAGAGACTCCAAACCACAATCCGACACGTGTGGGTTGAGCTCATCATCCAAAAGAATATTTGCTGATTTGAAGTTACGGTGCACAACAGGAGGTGAACAGACTTCGTGCAAATACCTGCACAACCCCCCAGAATTCAAAACCAATTCAACCCAAAAATCAATTCAAAACCAATTCGACCCAAAATACGCAAATTATATCCCATCAGTTCATGGAAACTCGCCATACAGGTTTCAAGTACATCTAAAAGCATCCAAATAAGCCTCTGAGCATGGTTCCTATTATTAAAATCTATTGTCGTAGATTTTCTTGGGTCCTGTTGGCCATTGAAGGCAATTCAATTTCTTCAACAAGCCAATGTCAATTTCTTCTTCATTCGTCACTTGTTTGTGGAACTTTCAGTACCTAACAACGACAAAACATTCTGCCTCTCGGATTTGTATTCTGGGAAACTTCCAACCGCGTTGAATATTGTTACGTAGTTGATGGATGTGTTGAGCTTGGAAATAAGTTTCATTAGTCAATAAAATCATTAAAACTAAGATTTCATCAAATTTCTCAGAAAATCATTCAACTCAAGTAGTTATGAGAGGGACTCACTCGAGAGCCCGCGCCGCGCCCAAAGCGATCTTGACACGCATGTTCCAAGATAATCCCTTGTTGTTCTCCTCCGAGATGTGAAGGAGATCGTGGAGAGTCCCTCGGCTCAGGAACTTGTACACCAGCAGCCGTTGCTCATGTTCCACACAGTAGCCCACGAGCTCGGCCGTGTTTCCGTGTTGCAGCTTGGACAGCCCCTCCACAACATTCAAAAAATCGTTCTCGTTCTGCACCATGGAGGCTTTAGTGTCCAGTTTCTTCACAGCCAGGACCTGGGAAACGGGGATTGGGGAGGATCAACGGTTAGTGTATTGTAAACCAATGAAAGAAAAAAGAAAAAAAAAGAGGTTAGTTGCTTAACATCAAGGATAAATACTGGTAATCAAACATCTTTTTTTAATATTTCTAGTCAAGATCGAGTCTAAAACCAAATAAGCTACATGAGAAAACAGCTGAGTTTGATAAATAGAGGATCATAAGATTATCAACTAATGCAAGAGAGGTGTTTTTTATGCTGTCGAGACAGCTTTAGCTATCTGGTCTCTCTATGCTAAAGCGTTGAGTGCCCAAATCATGTTTGGAATTCTTGCATACTTTTGGGTATATCTATGTGCAACTATGTACAGGTATATGATTGACCTCAATTTCGTCAAATCGGTCATAAAGAAAGGTTACGTTTTGAAGATTCAAGCACCAGTTTTGACGAATGAGAACTGATTTGAAGAAAACATCCTCGAAGCACTTTGTTCATCATCTAAAATATGGACTACAGAACAAATAGAAGATAAGGTTAAGAATCTAACAACTGCAAATTATTCTACCAGTAGCCATTTATTTAGCCATTTTTTGACTTGCTTTTGATAATGACATGAACATCACCAGCGGAGTTCACTGACCTGGCCATCAGGGAAATCCGCCCGGTAGACGTCGCCGAGAGTCCCTGCACCTAATAAATTATCCTCTGCAAAACTGTTGGTGGCTTCCTGCAGCTCAGCCACGGAGAAAGCGGTGGCGGAGATGTTGCTCTTGTTCACCTTCCCCATGGCTTTCTTGAAGGGGGTCTCCGGGTATGCTGGCGGGACTTTGAGGGTCTTCACTGGAGGTTGGGCCTTGATCTTCGGTGAATCCGTGCCCTTCTTCTCCTTGGTATCTACAAAAGCCCATTCCGAATTGGTCAAATGAATGTTCATCATTCATGATCAAACTCAAATTACATTTTAAAAAGGCAATACTACAAACATACTACAGCTCAAAAGATCCTATTAGATTTAAAAAGTTACTAATGCTGATCTATTAGATCAATATTCAAATGACATTCAGTATTCATGTTGACTTGGAAGTTGTCAATATCATATTGAGTAATTACTGATGATACAAACATCGCACTAACATTAACTAAATGTTACTCCGTAATTCAAAATGAGAACTACATGACTCTTATGTGTGTTAAGTCTGCTCTACGAACAATTTCATCAATCTGGGAGGGGAGTTCTAGTGTGATGTAAAACTACATGTAAACGTATTACTACAGTTGACAGTATGGTCTAAAGTCTTACCTAGCTCAAAAACCTTCACTTTTGTCGGTTTTTCTGTTACAACCCACGTGGACAAACACACTATCAGTTGAAGAACCATCAATCACCACAATTTCTATTGTCAATCACAAACGAATAAAGAGTCTTGAAATTTAGCCGAAGTCATGAATACACCGAAAAAATTAGCAAGATGTGCTGTGACTCTGGACACTAGATCAAATGGAACTAGGTAACCAGACAAGGGCAGTTGGGCCCAAGTTGATTATCAGTCAAAACTCTCTCCCCAAAACTCTACCAAGATCGTCAAATCTTGGAGATTTACAACTCTCTTTAGAAAGTGTGGGAAAGAGGGAGGTTATGCATTAGATAACCAGTCAAACGCCAAGTCCCGAGCTAATTATCGGACACAAACCTCTCCACCGAACTAGATCAAGACCATTAGATCTTGCAGATCTACGGCTCTTTGCAAGCTCGATGTTCAAGCTTGGTCCTCTTACCAACCACAAAAGTAACAAGAGAGGGTTATGAGGACCTTTTTTGTGAATGGCACTGATTGGCAAAAACCAGCTCCGCCGGCTGCTGTTGTTGTTGCTGTGATTGGCTTCCAGATCTGAGCCTCTGGCACGCTCCTTTCGCTTTCGGAATTTCAAGAACCACACGGCTATGGCAGCAGCTGCAAGCACCAAAACGATTGCCACGGCAACGCCAGCAATCTTCGCCCCAGACAGAGAGCTTGAGGACTTCGAATTAGATGGAGGAACTGGCCTTTGGTTCTTCGGAGGTGGTGGTGGAGTGTAAGGTGGCGGAGGTGGTGCTTGTTGACTGATTTGATTTCCTTGATAACTGTTCCAAAACAAGAACATGAATCAGTTATTTCAGTTTGAAGGAACAACAGGGAGTAAGGTAACTAAGCTATGGAAACCCAAAATGCAACGCCTACATTTGGACCAAAAAGCATCACAAACATCAATCATGATATTGATACACAGGATGTACACAATCAAACCATGAGTCTGAAAGCCTAGTCTTGGGTTCTGGTACACCTAGAGATAGTATTGTGAAAATTCATAAATTTTTCATGTGGTGTCCAAATAATGCATGCTAAAGTACACTGGAATCCTCTTTCGGTTGACAAAAATGTAATGAAATTAATAATGTTTAATATTAGTAAAAATACTCAGTTGTAATCAGTGACAGAAACAAATGGGCACACTTTACATCTAATTTAGATAGTGTAGGCGTAGAGCGCAGTTTCTATTATTAGACTAGCCAAGACCATCAGATTCTGGAGATAAAATTTTGCTATTTCAAAGTGTGGAGAGGATAGAATTAGGACTCTGTATCCACCTCTATTTCATCTGCAATGTTGTGAAGAATTGTGCGATGGTCCTTGGGTTGTATCTCATCACTGATGAATTTTTTTAGTAATACATCACTTCCCCCGGTTCAATAATCAATCAAGCTCGTTCACAACGTAGGAAAAGACTTACTATAAACTGATTCATGCTTAAGACAGATTCTGGAGCCCCATATTGAAGCCGTCATGAAGTTTCTATCCAAACCCAGTAGCATAAATAGAGAATGAAACACGGAGACGTACTTGAAAGTCCTTGGACTGAAATTCGGTGGAAGATAGCCTGTAAGCTGGTTGTTGGAAACGTCACTGTTTCAAGCAATCAGGATTTAGCTTACTCAACTTACTGGTTTTTAATTGAATCCATAGACAAGGTGTAGAAAACATGCAAGCAAAAATCCAGAATTACATACATTAAGAAGAGAAAGTGGCCCTCAAAAATGCAAGAAAAATGCAAAGACGGTTAGGAACTTACAAGACTTGTATGGATACAAGATTTGACAAAGTTGCTGGGAGTGAACCAGTGAGTTTATTGTTTTGCAAGTACCTAAGCACATGAAAATATCACTCTCAGTTCCAACAACAGCATAATATGCTTCGGATTCAGCAAAAGTGAAAAGACAAGAATGTGAACTTACTCCGGAGGGGAAAATCTCCATTCGATTGTAAATACTCAAGTTCAATTAGTGTGAGATTCACTAATTGTTTTCGGTTGCATGTTTCTACTAGAACAGAAGTTATTTCCAAAAAGTTAAGAGACTTCTGCACAAAGAAGATACTCTTTTCTTCTCCCGATAACCACTAACCATATAAAAATAACATGATTCTAGTTTGAACTAAGTGCAATATTTGAAAATTAGTGTGATTCTCACACTAATTGAATTAACTTCGAGTAGCATTTGGTCCATTACAAAAAGACTCTGCAAAGAACTCACAAATTCTGTAGGCTGACCATGTCACCTACGGTTACAGGAATCGATCCTATAAAGTCGTTGTTCGATAAATCACTGCAGGTAGATGGCACACAAAGAAATATTACAAACAGGACTACTGTATTTCCTATCAGATTTGGAGATAAATTTGAAAACTTGCTAAATATTTCTTCTGTGTAGCAATCACTTTCTCGAAGATAGAACAAGTAATAGTCACTACTTACAGAGTGACCAAGTTGACCAGTTTGGAGAAAACTTGATCGTTGAGCGATCCTTGCAGCACATTGTTGTTCAACTTTCTGCCATGAAAAGGATTTTTTAAGAAATGTACATGAAAAGATTGAGGAAGAAAACTCAATTGACTGAAGTTACCAATCACATTGCTAAATATCTTAAAAATATAGTTGACACGTAAACTGCCCACGAGTATTTACCTTGTTATTAATTTTCCATTAGATCATCAATCATGATACTTGACTTTTTGAAGTGATTTTCAGATTATCCGTTTCATGACAGTCAGTATTTCTTTGGATGTGTATCAGCAGAACTTACATGGACGTCAAAGTAGGGACGTTAATGAGCAGGTAAGGAAAGGTGCCTGAAAACTGGTTGTTGGACAAGTCTCTGCAAGAATAAGTCAATGACGAGAACTTAGCCGAAGTTCAAAAATCAAACTATTTTTCTAAAGTATATGTGACTATTCTGTAAAAACCCTACAATTACCAACAGCAAAGCAATTGCCATTCGACACTCAATGAGGTAATCTGTCAGCCTAAAGAAACACTCAAATTGGAAAACTCTATTTTTTCTGACCAGGATGAAAGCTTTAAGGTAGAGTGCTCTAATTCCAAACATTGGACCTAATTTCTATCAGATTTAGTCGACGATTACTACTGACAACATAAATGTAAGTCCACAGTACATGCACTTCCTCTTGCCCACTCAAAAAATGGTGTATCAACCGAGGACTTACATTTTCATTCACAGATGAACGCCCAATATACAACAAATGAAATTAGATCCAGGGTCAGAATATAAGCACCCTCAACTTTATACAAAGCGTGAAATGGAACTTACAGTTGAGTCAACTGGGGAGGGAACATATTAGGAAGGTCGGCGTCAAAGTTGTTGCGGCTAAGGTCACTGCAGAGAAGCACACAAATACCATAAAATTAGCAGGTCGTTAAATTCAAGGAATCTAAACGATGTGATGAATACAAAACTAAAGCATGGTAATAAGGGATCATAGTCTGACTTACAGCACAGAGAGCTTTGCAAACTTCTGTAAAACCCATCCCTCCACTTTCCCTTGCAGACCCATACTGGACAGCTTTCTGCAACGCAAAGGCAGTTGTCCAATGCAATCAGAAAAGGACACAAACAAATGCCTAATAGCCTATGAAACTACAGGAATTTTGTTGCAAATAAAGCTGCTTTGTTGGCTCCTGTCGGAGCTATTTTATTCTCTCCGAACTATTAGATTGCGTTACCGTCCTCTCCACTATTCTTTTGATCATTCCTATGACTGCTCATAAACCCTACATATAATTTCTTATAACAAGGGGGCCTTGCCAACTAGCTCAGGGAATGCTGTATATTGGTTAGGTCTTCCCAAAATTACTCTTCCTACAGACAGGTACTTTTCTGGCAACTGCAAGTTCTCTTCAATTTTATTACACCCGTCATCCTTCCCACTATTCTCTCCATCATTTTTATGGTTCAACATAAACCTAAGCATGATTTCTTCCCCTAGAGATGGCATTTCAACTGGCTCGAGAATGTTGTGTGGTGATTATGTCTTCCCAAAAATATTTCCTTTGCATAGAAAGGCTTTCTACAAATTCTCCCTCCATTCTTTCCTAGTCATTTCTATTGAATCATCCTTCTCTCCACTATTCTCTGCGCCATCCTTATAGTTCCATACAAACCAACACACAATGCTTCTAATCACACAAACGATATGTCAACTGGGTCAAGAAGGTTGTGAGATGATTGTGTACCTCCAAGAAAATCATTCTAACAGATGGGAAAGGCTTGTGGCATATGAGGGGAGGCATGAAAACTCACATTGCAGTGACGGAAGTGCCCTGACAAGTGACTCCTAACCATTGTTCCCCGCAGGGATCCCCCGCGCTTTGCACCCATCTCGTGAGACTCACGTCGTTCTCCAGGCCAGTGTACAAGGAATTCATCGCAGACACTACATTCACAAAGACCACAGACACAACAAGGCCGAATCTTTAAAACTCGACCTAATCAATAACGCTCCCCACACACACCAGGAGGTCGTGAAACCAACCAGAGTTCTAAAATGGACAATACGCCTGGAATACTCATCTTTGAGTACTCATAAATGTGTCCCTCCAGTACATGTCATTTTGTCCCTTTGATTAGAAAGTTTCAACTCTACTTACGTGGTGCATCCTCCCCATAATGCGAAGAGTGGAGTTTCCCCAGTTGAAAACTTTACAAAGAAACCTCATTCATGGCAAGGAGAGACTACACGTAGGGGCAAGTGATTACATTTAATGCCATAGTACTAAAAACTAAAAACCACTCTAGCAAAGTGGACCTACTTTGCTTAGAAAATTTCTCAGCAGGTGAAGTCCACTCATGCGGCGCATCCTCCCCACAACATACAGTATGTATCAATGCCAAGATTGGTGTTTCCACACGAGAAAATTCCACAGAGAGATCTCTTTCAAGTCAAGGAGAGACTAAAGCTAGTGGCAAGAGATTATATTTCAGAACATAGTACTTCAAAATGGAAGACTACACTTGCCTATTCACCCTACTAGATCAATATATTCTCAAAAAGTTCGAACCCTGTCTCTCAAACTAAATCAAACACTCAGCATTAGGTTCCTCTCTCTCATGAATCCCCCAAGTCCCCTTCTACCCCTGCCCCCATAACACCCGCATCAACACAAAGTGATATTCCCACATCGGAAAACTCCACCAAGAAATCTCCTTCACGTCAAGGAGAGACTTCAGGTCGGGGCAAGTGATCGCCTTTACCAACCTAGTACTTCAAACTCAATGGCCACCCCAGCATATCCCCCCTCCCAGATCGGTCTATCAAAAAATTCTACAAATCCTCCAACCTCGCCTCTCCCACTAATTTAGACCCTCGACATTAGGTTCCTCTCTCGTGAGATAAAGTATCCAGCCCAGGCCATGTCACCGTCTACCCCTGTCCCCCACATTGCTAACCCATCAACGACAGGTACCCTAATCCTCCCCCAACTCTAAAGACTACAACAACTACAATACTCACAACATCAAGAAAGGCTAGAAGCAGTAGGAAGAAGGGAAGGGAAAGAGCGCGCGTACCATCGCCTGGATCGGTAGCTCCCCTAACCGAGACCACGAGCACCACCACCACCCAAACACCAAAAGCCAAACGCCCTGCTCCTCTCCAGCCCGTCATCGTCTTCATCATTTCCTCCCAGCCTCGCTCATCCACGCACTCCCAGCAGCAATAGTCGATCTCAACGGCAAGTCCTCACCCGCCCTAGCCTGTGATCCCCAACCTGGTCACGTACGCACGTACCCAGCAATCAATTCAAGTCCTCCGCCTGCACCACCTCGTACTACACCCGAGCCTGCATGACTCACACTAGCATCGCAAGGTGTCTGATTTCCAGCCCAAAGCTGCCTCCCCCATTCCTTCCACCCATGGAAGGCGAGATCGATCGATCGAGGCCTAAGAAGCAGCTACCGACTCTGGGATCCCTTCGATCACGGAGATAATTCAGCTGGGGATCTTGACGACTGAAGTTGGGTTGGGTCGATCGGGAGAACGAACTGGATGGAGCGAGAAGGGAGAAAGAGGGGGGCGATGGCGCTGGTACGTCGTGAGAAATGAGTGAGTGAGTGTGGGGTTGCGAGGAAGCTGGCGATAGCGTCGGACGCGCACTGCTGACAGCAAGAGCTCCAGCAGACTGCACTAAATGGGAGAGACCCCCTACAGTGCAGCTGTTTGGGCTGCGGACTGTCGGGAGAGAAGCTCGGAGATCTACAGTAGCGGAGAGGTGGATTCGAGGTGGGGTGGGGATTACGTTACAACTTCCAAGGGGGGAAGGGATCAAGGGAGGGATGTGGTCCCATAACCCCCGCCAAAAAATTCCCCGTTCATTTGCGTACAGTAATAAGTTCATTCCGTGGGTCCATCCACGTAATCCGGCAGGCATTATGGATTCTTCATCCGCGAAGTTTTCTGTTCATCCAAATTTTCCGCATTATTTGGCGGACAATTTACATTGGGCTATACCCTTGTTGTCGGGAATTGCACAAAAAATATGTTTCCTCGTTGTACTCAACCTTCCTAATCAACGCATTTTTCTACACAATTCCCTCTTCCATAGGCATTGCACTACACTTAACCTTATAGTGCTCTGATGTCCAAAATCAAGATGATTAACATAGAGGTTTGAAGGGGGTTTTTTGCTACATAATTTTTCATTCATCCCAACTTGTCCAATGCTTGATATTTTTTTAAAGCACTTTTTGTGTTGAAATCCAAGTAAAGAATGAAAATCTGTAAAGATATAAGCAAAAATATGCAATAAAAAAATTTTGAAAGGATTTAGGTATTGAGGGGATAATCATCATTGTTGCCCTGACCAATAAGCAACACCTACATTGGAACCAGAAAACACCAAAGGGCAATTTTTTCCCAAGTCCTAGGTTTGGTTTTGTCAACTTCCACTTCAAGGCTAAATCCCAACTTTCTAAGGTAAAAGGAAGTGAAATAGAAAATAATAGATGGGGGACTAGGAGCTTTATAGTAGGATTGAAGGCCAAAGTCCAAAATATTGTCTCCAATATTCTCATGTATGTTATATTGTACAACAAAACCATCAAAAAATGGGTCAAAAAGCGTTTTTTTTAATTTGGGGGGCACAGAAAGCATGGAATCTATAACAATGAAAAATTTGCCCACAAACCAATCCACGAGGATGCGTGATTTTGTATTGTTATTCTCAAATTATATTTAGAATAAATGGAACTTGCATCTTGAGTCGAATCTCTTTTTTTGCTAAATCCAATCCAATCTCCAAATCCCACTTCTTTGGTACAAAAATTCTAAAATATATGTATATCATATATTATAATTGATTATATAATTTTTATTTAATTTTTTACTTTAAAGAATCACTATAATCTTTTTCCATCAAAAATTTTAAAAACAACAACAAAATGCATTCCTTCATAAGTAAAAGATATCAAAATTTTATATATCAATTATACAAAGGATAATTTTAGCTTGATCATAGCATGTTATTTTGAGGTCATTGGCTATAATGTTTTGGGTGTGAAATATATAATAATGAATTGATGAATCTTGGCACGAATCTCAATTGCTACTTGTACTTCTTCAAAATAATTATAATAAATTGGATTGTTTTTGCTAAATTTACTACTTTAATCTCATTTTTTGCTACAAAAATTATGACAATGATAATTTTTCAAAACTACAAAATGCATTTTTTTAAGTGAAAGAAAATCCTTAATATAATGTATTGAAAGTAAAAACTTGATCTTTAAATACAATTTAGAAAGTTAAATTTAAATAATACATGATGTTTGACCATTTTATAGTCAATCTAGTTTTTAGGGTTTTAGTGAAACATGAGAGTGTAAAAGAACCTAGAGTTGATTTTTGGTACATCTACAAACATTTTGAATTGATTCACATGGTGTGTAAATAATGCATACAAGAATGTATGGGAGTTGCCTTTCACTTTCCAATTAGATCCAATAAAAAAATTATGTTTAATAATGATAAGTACGTTCAATTGCTATTAGTGTCGATTATGTGTGTACTTACCTTAGTAGCTCTCGAAGCCTTCTACAGGTGGCTATAAAAAATAAATCCACGCACAAGGATGGATGTTAAAACTTGTCCCTTGTTTTAGACCAATAAATCCTAAGTATACCAAAGTTCATATTCTAAAATATGAAGAGAGTGCTTTAGAACAATTTGGCATCCTAATAATTTTTTCATTCATCCCAAGCAATCCTTGAATCATTAAAGGCAACCTATTTGATGAAATTGAAGTGGACAACACATTTGTACAAAGATTAAAAGAAACATATGCAAAAAATGCAAAAAATATTTAGGCATCACAAGTTTTATTTTATATTTCATGGCCTCTCTTTCCTAATTTGGAATCTTTAGTGATTCAAAATATGAATTCCAAATTTTCAACTTTCTTTGTATGTGGTAAATATTTTGTTCTTGCATTTTTTTTCAATGTAAAAACTTGAAATAGAGTTCCAAAACTTTTGTCCTCCAAAGCAAAGTAATAGGATTGAAATAAAGTAGTTTGCCTTCTTGTGACTCTAGATTTAAACAACATCCTAGCATTTGTTGTAAAGGTGGAACTAACTAAAAAAACTTTTACCTTACCAAATAAATGTAAAAAAAATAAACATTTGCTCCAACAATATGCAACACGTCCAATTAATTACAACTAGTTATTCCCCATTTATGAATTTTATCCCTAAAATTATAATAACATTGATCTCAAATCCATTATAAAAAAATCTATTGGGAGCATTTTGAATAGCAATGCCTTGAATGCATGAAGGCATTCTCTACATATTCTTGTCTTAAATGTACATTTTCTATTTACAAGAAGCTAGGTGTGATTTCAAATACACTTATTTTGAACACTACAAAAAAATCATTCTTCATATAATGTCCAAAAAATATATAACAAGATAAATCTAAAATTCCCTTTCCCCTTTAGACCTCCTCCCCATTTGACTACAAAATTATATTACTGCCTATTCTCAATTCAAGCTTACACTCCAAAAATTGTGAGAGAAATGTTGGACATTATCAAATCATATTCATTATCATTGTACAACAGGGGGAAGAAGCTTTTCATTGTCAAAAACTATTTGTGAGGAAATTTGAGTAGCCACCTTACCCCCAAAAAATCTCTCAATGCTATATGGATAGAACCCATTTAAAAATAGTTTCTTATTTATTTTACCTCCTTCATATTGGAGGCAAAATAGAAATTTCACTTTAACCCTCAAAGGATGCTAAGGCCGAAAAGTGATCGATAGATGACATCATTGTTGATTGTAGAAACGAAGAATGCACCTATTGGTCCAAGGATCAAAGTAGTTTGGGTGACTACCTTGGTCATGGGGGTCGCATCATGAAAGGATTAATCCTTAAAGGATGGATCGGTGACTGTGGAAATCATCCCTTTTGGAACTATATAACATCATCTATTTTAAAAACAAACAAAAATACACATTGGAAGTCAAACTACTATAGAAGATCTCTCCTTTCCACCCCTAGTTCAAAAGATGAATAGTTGCAACTTTGTCCTATACAAGAGAATTCCTTGTCACATTCATCGGATAAAACATGTCTTCCACATCCTTTAAGGGTTAAAAGCTTGTACCCAATAGTGATCATTTTTTAAGACATTAGGGGGAGTCCCAATACAATAGGGGGCATTAAGTGGAGAAGAAAGTTTGTTGAACCACTAGTCTATTGCCACATCATTTGTTGAATTGAGGTTCCCCTACTTACCATGACTCCCCTTGTTTATTTTTTTATTGCTTATATAGATGAAGGTCATAGTTGCTTTCTCTCTTGCTATAACTTAGTTTGCTATAAATTACCTTCCTTTGAAACATCCCACTATGATAAACCATGGAAAGAAAATTGATCCTCAAATAAAGCACGTTATTGCTTTGGGTCTATGGGAAATTTGAAGACGAAGAAGAAAGTAAAGGTTGGAATGATAGAATAATGAATCGAAATAGAGAAAATGAAAAAAAACCATAAAATGAAAAAAAAAAATTGGCTTTTTTTATTCTTTTGGATTGTGATTGAGATCCAATACTTACTATTGTAAGTGCTGAGCTTAATTACTTTTTTAAAAAACAAATGGAACTTAATTTCTATTTGGGGGCAGTATTTCAAGGGGTAAGGTACAAGGCTTGAAATCCACTCAAGCTCTATAACTACCCACCTCCTAAAATGTAAACCGTTTGTACATGGGAATTTTTCATCTTTACAGGGATGTACCAAGAATTTACATTTTAGGAGGTGGGCAATTATAGAGCCCTATGCCATTTCAACTTAAAAAATGCATAACTAATTCCAAAAAGCTCCAAAAAATATGAAACAACTTGTGTTAGATGCCACTTCCACTAAACTTCCACTTGTCTTTAGTTTTCAAGGAAAATTTACTGAAAAATATTTGAAGAAGTTTCACCTCCCCAAAATTCTGGTTTCAGCTCTTAGATGGGCGCTCTTATGCTCCTCCCTTACCACAGTTCCAAATTTCCAATCAATTGTGGGTATCTTAATTCTAATGTAAGCTTAACTGGGTAATAAGTACCCTCCCTTCCCATTTGTGGATAAAGGGGGCGCTGAGTGGCTGACGAGGCAGTAGGGTTGGGAGTGACTGTATACCTGCATTATGAGAATGGAATGCAGCCAGCCAGAGTGGTGTCCCTCCCTCCGACGGAATTGCTGACTGAGTGGCATTGGCAGGCAGGGTTTAGCTTTATCCCATTACTGTACGTTTTAGGGTATTTTCCTTCACTTCACTTATTGCATTTAATTCTAATAAGTTAAGTTAATGACGGTCCAGTCCAGTCCAGTCCTTCCCGAATGACAGCAGGTAAGCTTAACTAAAGGCCGATGGAATGACAGCGGGGGGCTGCTAAGCATAAGGTAAGGTACAGTATGATAGTGAGTGGGAAGGAGCGGCAAGGCAGGCGCAGGGAGGGCAAATGGGCAAGTGTCAGTGCTGCATTCGATGATGATGGCTTCATTCCCCCCATTCACTTAACTTAACTCAACTCAAGGTGGGACCCCCCCCCGTCTCCTTTTTGCTCCTGTGTCTAGGGAAGGCAACCCATTTCTGACCACTTGAGCAGATACACGTATTTGCAACAACAGTGGGAAATTTTCCCAAGTGCAGAAATAGAGTTCATCAGATTTCCATAATTTTCCAGATTTTTATTTCTCTAAACCAAATTACTGCGAATTTTTTAGTTGAAGATTATGTTTTATCATTAAGCACTAAGTTGCCGACCTCCTATGGAAATATCTTCCCATTATATGAGACAATGGCATTGCTTACACTACCTGGCACTACTTACAATGTTAGGCATTGTAAGATTTGTCTTCCACAATTATGGCACGATTTTAACTTGGTTGCCTAGTGCTTAACGCAGTAGGAGGCCTGAGGGGAGAGGGCTCCCACTATACCATATTGGTCATATATATACCTTCCTATTTCCGACCAAGGGTTTGTTGAAAAATTCAACAAGGGTTGGTTGCAATATTGCAATGATTTTTAAGGCAATTTGTTGTCAAATTGCACCAAAATGATGAACCTTGCACCACACCCTTAGAACATAAATAGGAAAATTTTAGAAGAGATCGCCAAAAAACTTCAAATAAAAAAAAATCTTGGATGATATCATCAGATTGTGGATGAAAATAGAAATATGGATATATGATATCATCAAGAAAGTACCCCCCATTGAAACAATATTGTTTCAATGGTTACATAGTCCAATATAGAAAGTATATTGTTAATGTACAAAAATAGAATTGTAACAATATAGTTTCAATGGAATGCATTGTTCCCACTAAAAACTATTTTGTTGTAGTATTGATGTTGTACTACAACAATACATTTTTAATATTGGACTATGTAACTATTGAATGGGGGGGGGGTAGTTCCCGATGATGTGCTAATGTGATATTTTCTATCTAATATGTGGATGAATGTTAAAATTTGGAGCACCACTATAACATCTAATATCGCCACTATGGCACTTTCCCAAAAATGAAAAACAAACAAACCCTGCAATATTGAGAGTCTCGTAGCCAATCATATTGCTCCACAACTGTGTTGAAAATTGTGCCAACATTAATCATAGTCAATCACCTCTTGGTCGAAATTACTCCACCTTACGCTACTAGAATGGGGCGGAGATTAGAAATGGGTTGCCTCCCCTAGTTACTAATACTAGACTAATCAAATTGTCATTGATTTTCTTATTGGCAAGTAAAAGTAGGAGGTCCAATGCACAAAAAAATGCTCCATTTGGATAAATGCTAAAACTTATGCAAAAGTTAGGAAGGGATCAAATTTTGGGGGGATGAGTTACAGATTCTAAAATAATTTCTTCCACAAAAGGTACATATTGGATTTTGGAGATGTATCTTACCAAGAGTGACAATGATGGCAGTGGTTTTGAGTCAGTGAGGCATATTCGAGGGCAACCACCTTCTGGTTGAAGCAAGTTAACTTTTTCTTTTTTTCCTTTTTTTTCTTGAAACATCTTTTCTTTTTTTTTTAGAAACCCGGAGTTTATTCCAGAAAGTTACCTTATCTTTTCTTTTGACAAGGCCAACTGCAGGCCAACTGCAGGACTTGGCCCGACTGATTTGGACAACTGACGGAAGCGGGCACATGATGGACTGCAACTGAAGAGCTGGCAGGTGAGTTGTTTCTTCACATCAGTCATGAACTGATTTTAGAGTTACTTATATAGTCTACATTCCCATCGACACAGTTGGCGTGCTGCTGGAAGTTAAGTGATGTTGAACTCTCTGGCGTCGGTCTGGACGTACTCTGCCTGGAAGGGAGCGGTGCCAGGGCAGACTGCTGACACGAAGAGAGCGACGCGAGCGAGCGAGCGAGCGAGACGGCCTTTTCCGTGTCAGACTGCGATATTGGATGTGCCAACTTCGAATAACGGAACTTATTGGGGAAGGCGACGGCCGGGGACTTGCAGTGCATGCAGTCGATCGTCTCGGAAGGTAAGGGACCTGAGTGGCCATGAAAGCACGATAGAAGATCGAAGAGCTGACTGACGGGAGAGAAAGACAGGGCACACAGACAGACAGACAGACAGCAATTGAAGGCAACGGTGCAGCCATTGGTCATATTTTTCCAGTTTCGATTATCGATTTTCTGCTAGCGGGGCGGCGCGCTCTCAGTCATTTTCTCTTTGTTTTGAGAGAGAGAGAGACTCCAAAAATTTGATCGAGGCGAGACTCACTGGAGGCTACCAATTATGACGTACAAACTTGGCTTAAGTTAATGTTTTGGATGGATTGGTACCACCAGAGCTATGATGCAATCAGTTCTGGCGATTTGCAGTAATGAAATTAATTACCTGTATGATAAAAAGCTGGTGGAACTGAAGGATTTCATTCTCAGTCCTCCATAAATCCCCGCCATGAAATGTCCCGTTTGAAAGGCGGGCACTACCGGCAGAGTATTTCCTGAAATCTCCTCCCAATGCATGAAATTCGCTCATCGGGGATTACAAATTTTTCATGCAGTGATCAGATATTTCATCCATTTCTAGATGGGCATTCACATTAGTACGCAATCTCCTTGTAGTTGGCGACACAGAAAAAAAAGGCATTCCTCGTCAAGCTTCACCCTCATCGTCAGCTTTTATTTTCTCTAGAATTCTCTCTGCCTTAGTGATTGCGCTAGGGGAGATTTCACTAATCGGTGAATTCACTAATGCATGAAATCTGCTAATCGGTGATTACAAATTTTTCATGCAGTGATCAAATATTTCATCCATTTCTAGATGGGCATTTACATTAGTGGGCAATCTCCTTGTAGTTGGCAACACTGAGAAATAAAAGGCGTTCCTCATCAAGCTTCACCCTCCTTGTCAACCTTTTTTTCTTCTTAGAATTCCCTCTACCTTGTTGATTGTGCTAAGGCAAATTTCCCATTCTTGACCACTTTAGCAATTCCACATATCTATAGGGCAGTTTTCCTTAGTGGGAAAATTCTCCAATGTGCAAAAATAGAGTTTAGAAGGTTTTCATAATTTTCCAGATTTTTATTTTTCAATACATAAGTACTAGGAAATATTGAATAGAAAATTGTATTCCTCCTACTTTGGTCAAATAGACCTTCTTGTTTCTAACCAAGGGTTGGTTGTAATATTGAGAGTCTTATAGAGCAATCACAATGTGCAACAATTGCACTGGGAATTGCTCTGTAATTAATCACTATTCATTTTCTCATGTGTGGAAAGAGGTTGTCCTCCGTTACCATCGTGGGGGAGGGATCAAGAATGGGTCATATCTACTAGACGTAATTACGGATAAACCTTGTGAGCATATTGAAGTTGATTGGGTAGTGTTTTCCGGTGGATTTTTCTTATTATTTTCATGTTCAGGAAAAAGGGATTGCCTTTGAATAAGTGTATTACATATTGAAATTGCTATAGCCTATTTTTTTTAATTGAAAAGAAATGGGCATAATATACAATATCATGGTGATGTTAACCCCTAAATTATAAAGGTAATTAATCTTTCAAAAGTTGTTCAAAATTGTCATTTTCAATGCAATCAACAAAAAAAATTTTTTTTGCACAACCAAGAGGAGGATTTTGCACTATACTATTAATGAGAAGGATGTGGAAGAATTTTCATAAACTTTCACTGGATGGATCACAAAATATAGTGTTTAAAAGTAAAGAAAGTTAGAGCTTTTTTGTTCTTAGCCTAACTAAATTATAAGGCTTTGAATCTTCTTCACTTAAATTGAATATCCTCTTCTTTTCCCATAGACTTGAATTTTTAAAATTTAAAATAAAATAATTTAATTGATAATAATATTAAAAATTCAAAAAAATATCAATTATATAATTTTCATTCTTTAGAAAATCATTGAGTGGCAAAGTACTTACAAGATAGTAGAAAAAACTAAATTGTTGATAGCTCTAACTAAGATGGAATTGAAACACACTAATTCCAATGGAGATATTGTTATAGAAAGAAAACTAAACCATGTACAACTTCTTTTTTATAATTAGTTGAAATGGATTCTAGAAATGGATTCCACATATTATTTGGTCAATATTTTTCCGAAATTGCCCACATAACAAGAAGCTTCATAAATTTTACATTCCTTATCAAAATGGAATGAATTAAATCTTTTTCACATAGAAAAATTATAATCTATAAGAAAATAATTTTTTTTAAAAACGATTCCAAATTGTAGTTTTTTTTACTTGCTGATGCCTATTTTGTGCTTATTGTAGGATACATTTTTTTCATACACCAATTGAAATAAAACTATTATTCCCCCAAAGATAGTTAGTTTTCCAATTTTGAAAAAAAAAATCTTGGCAAAAGCCTTACAAAAAATCTGGACCCTGAAAGAGGCCACAATTTTGTTGCCATAGCATGCAATTAGGAAAAATAATATTTTAAAAATTAATTAATTAATTTTTCCCCCAAAATGATGGGGCACTAGTGTGACCATGTCAGATATGGCGATTCTCAAAAAATAAAATAAAATTCAGTGTTTTTTTAATTTTAATTTTTTGTATTGGAACCTTGCTATGTTGCGAAATGGCTTCTTTAGAGTCCAAATTTTTTGTAATGTTAAGACTGTAAGTATTTGCCCAAACCTTGATCAGTCCCTTGAGGGGACTCTTTGAACTTTAGGGAATAAAATATCATTACTGTGGAAAAGTAATGATATTTTCATGATCAAATGTTTGACCATTCATTGCTATGCAATAGAAGATTAAATTATAATCAATTACTATAGAATTTGTATGCTAGAACTATAGTTTGTATTAATTGGTGAATTGTTTAAGTGAAACATTTTGAAATTGACTTGAGAATTATTCCTAAATGTTTTTTGAAGTTTGATTGCCTAGATCATTTTTACTCATGAAGCATGACATAATATTTTTTATGAAGACTTCAAATAAGTTGTAAAAGATATTATAGAAGACAATTCCATTTTATTCTAAACCCCTTCATTATGTTTGAACCAAAATAAATTTATCAGACAAAGCCCTAACTAAACAAAAAGTTTTTATATAAAATTGACTTCCCCAACAAATCCCAAAGTCCTAAAATAAGCATGACATTTTAAAATAGAATTGATTTCTTCCACCACCCTAAGCTCAAGTAAAACATGAAATTTTCAAATAGAATTGACCTTCTTTACTAACCAAATCCTTGAAAGAACATGAAATTCCCACATGGAATGTAGAACTAGCATGCCCTTTGTCATTGCCACAACCATTACAATAGCATTTGTGATTGCCACCAAAGTGACAATTGAGCCTTCTTTAATTAATCCCCTTTCATAACCATTTTTCAATCCTTTGAATTTGGCAAATCCAATGTATTCTGTCAAGTTTTGTATTATTATTTAAAAAAAAATACTTGAAATACAAAAATAGCAAAAATATTGGAAAACTAATTTGAAATTACAATTATAAGCATAATAATGTCAAACGTACAATATTGAATTTAAAAAAAAATATCTCCATAGTTCTCCGCAACCAATTTTCTAATTTCTAATGAGATTAAAACTTAAAAATTCAATAAACCTTTCTCCCGACAGTCGGAAACTCTCTTATGCGCACACACGCTTGCATGGGACATTTCCATATGGAATTGACCTCCCTCTACCAACCAGAAGCATTTTCACCCGGAATCCCACGCAGTTACACTCTGCAGCTCCTCCTTGGCGATCGAGGAGGTTGCTTCGCAGTGAAGATCGAACGCACATTCAAACTTTCTGCAACAATTTTGCAAAATTACGGAGATATTCGAAATCAGAGACCTCGACTTTTGAGTTGGGTCTTCGTATTTTTCTGTTTTGCGAGGAATTAGGTCACAATGACGGAAACCACGATCAGGGGTCACAAGGGCATGACAAGCGTGAAGGAGCTCCCCGTGTTGCAGGATGGACCTCCTCCGGGCGGCTTCCCGGCCGTGCGATACGCAAGGAGGATTGCCAATACGGGGCCTAGCGGAGTCACGGTGCTTCTCGCTTCCTCTGCCGTTATTGGTTTGGGCATTTACCAAGTTGGCCATGGCAACATTTATCGCAGGTGCGCTTCCATGGATGGCTTGGTGGAAGCTCGTTAGGGTTTAGTTGAATTTCTACTCACATCCTATTTCAGGGAGTTGTCACGAATAGAATGTGCGTACTATTCGTTCAACAATGTTCCTGTGTTTTATTCGTGCTGTAGAGGTTTGAAAGCGGAGAAGATTGCGGCAAGGCAAGCGATTGTTCCTCTTATTCAAGCTGAGGAGGATGCCAGGTTAGATTCTGGATTTCATGTTCAAATTTAGGGTTAGGGGTTTGTTGAAGTGGAGGAATGAGGTTGCCCATTGGCATTCGAGGACTGGTTTACGTTTTTGTGTTGGTTGCTGATCACATATGTTAACCCTAACGCTTATATTTTTTCAGCATTCGTGTCGACTTCTCAATAAATTCTCGTACATTTTCTCGCAGTAACCTACGAACATTTTCTCTGCTGTTGTTAGCTCTTCCCTGTAAATAAGTGTTGCATGTATGACTAGTTGATAACATTCAGGGTTGGTATGTACTACTCAGGACCTGGAAGAAGAATCCAACAGATTAGAGGGTTCCTCATGTACCCTTAGGGTCTAATGAAAAAGTTCCCATAGGTTGACCTTTTGCTTTTATAAATACGCTAGGGTCCTCTATACTTTGGATAGGACTTGTTTGCACCGTGGGTCCTCAATATTACTCATGTTTCCAAATCTAGAGCTAGATGTTGGTCATTGGTGGGTGTATTTAATGGAGTATTTGTTGGTTATATATGCAGGTTTGTTAGGGAGAAGAATAAACTTTTAAAGAGGAAGCCAAAGTGATGGCAAATGTACCCGGCTGGAAGGTGGGTGAGAACGTATACAATTCTGGGAGATGGATGGCTCCATCCTCTGGCAAACTGAGCATGGACTCATAGCGTCAATCTGCTATTTTTGTGGCAGATCTCAGTTCATTTTTGTCTATAAGAATTGGTCATTTTTCGAGTTTCCTTGCTCTGGTGGTGGTGGGTACTAGTATTTTGTTATGCTCAATGCAAAGAAAGACGTTTGTTCAGTTGGAGTTGAGGACCATGATAGGTCAGGTGGATAGTTCTCACCTTGTATATTGAAGTTGCTAATGCCATTATGAAGATGGCGTTTCAAAGATATTACCCACTCTGATTCTTATTGGAGTCCGTTTCTCAGATGTCATCTTGTTCGGGGCCTATGTTTCACCAGCATCAGCACAAGGATTCCACAATCAAACAAACAGAAAGCAGAAAGCGAGCCTTTACATGTTCAAATGAAACACAGGAATATTAACTTTAAGTGCCCTGAACTTAACGCCCGCATCTTTCACTAGAATGTTAGTCATTTTCTGTTTTAAATGTACGTCGCCAGTAAAGCCCCGAACGACCCAAGAGAATGCGTTAAACAAAATCCATAATTCATCATCACATGGCCCATTGCTGTTGGGAAACAGTATCCAGAATCATAATCCTTGTCCCTGCACTCTGAAGTCTCAACATTTCTGCTCTGCATCTGATTCAGGAAGTATCCTTTCCAACATCGATTTTTTTTTCTTTGAAGATACAGCAAACAATGTGGTCGAAGAGAAAGGAAAGAATGCAATCAACTGACCCACTAGCACCGCAGATAATCGATAAAGATTCTCGTATAACGAGTGCTCAGCAACCTCAGAAAGATTCACAGCAGCAATATCATATCCGCAGTGGTTGAAAATGGGCAAGGCAAACAAGATGTGTCGGTGCATGTGTAAATGCAGAAAAGAAGGCCTCTAAGATAGAGTACCTTACTTTGCAAGGAACTCCGTAAACATTAACTATCACCTCTCCTTCAACTCCGCGGCGAATTCCTTCAGTTTCCTTCTTCGGCAAGAACAGCTTCCGCAACGTTTGCTTCAAGTCTTGTTACCGAGGTCCAAATCGTCGAGCTCGCCGTAACAAGGCTGCAGCACTTTCATCTTCTGTTCAACCTCTTTCTTAAGTACTGTTTACGACATGCATCACAAACTCGGGCACAAACTTCTTCTCAATCTTGAACGCTTGTCCCAAGCACGCGTGTCTTGAGAAGAGAAGCCACTCTAAATTGTTCCCTGGCAGGATATGAGCATCCCTACCCAGTCCTCTGCAAAGCCCACTACACGAGCGCCCTGATCAGCACCTTTCTTGAAGCATTGGACTGTTCCGGAGAACTCCAATCTCCAATCCTTTGTAAATTTCACAACACAAGTGTTGTGATTACCCTGATCACCCTGCTCCAATGCTCAGTAAAATGCACTACACAAATGTTGCGATCACATCGCCTTCGAACAGCACTGATTTGTAAGTTGGGATATGAGCAAATGTATCCAATCCTTCGCAAACTCTACAACAAACCTTATGTGTTGTAACCTTATGTGATCCCACTGCTCCAATCCTCAACAAAGCCCATTACACAAACGTTGTGATCATCTCGCCATGAAAGATACTGAATTATTAGGATATGAGCACCTGCATGTATCCCATTCTCTGTCAAATCCACTGCACATGTACGTCTTGTGATCAGCACCTGGCCTTCAGCAAATATTAAAATTGTAACCAGGAGTGTCAGTGCAACAAATCCAGTGACTGCAAGCCAGTTGCTCTTACTACTACCTGGCAGAGAGACTGCATTAAGGTTTGATTGTGAAGACGAGAAATGATGAGTGCGCTGTCAAGGAAAAGCGTAGAAGGCGAAGTGGTACTGCTATGATATTGCAGTTGCGGTGACTACACCTAAAAGCGTCCGAATAAGCAATTCCGCATGAGTGGTTCACATTATTATATTGAAAAAGTTTTTGTGGGGTCTTGTTGGTAGACGAAAGGGCATTCTAGATTTTCTTAGAATGCATTTTTTGGACACCATATGAATAAACTATGAGTTTCAAAGTGCTAAAAATAGGTGTTCCTAATATTGGCACCGGTGGACTCTCCTAAATAGTTTGAGTATATTTTAGGCAAGCATCTATGGGGATCAATTGTAGAAAGCAATTGGAATTCGGTGTTGTTACCTTGGTTGAAGTTGTTATGGCATCAAAGGGAATAAAAATTTGGTTGTCCTAGTTGCAATTTTTTTGTCTCTAGTATTGGCATAAACTTTGATGTTTTGGTTCAATCGGGTGTATTTTCATGCATGTGAGATTGTCATCACATTGTTAACCCCTAAATGCCGGAGGCACTAGATTTTGGTGTTTCGAAAATTTTGAAGTTTAGTAAAACTCAACCAAATTGCTATTAGTAGTAGTTTATATTTTTGGAGAACTATTTTTGAAGTCTACTTTTAGGATCAAATAACCGATCTTAAAAATGAAGGATTAAGATTTTTCTATTCAAGATTTTGTGCAAGGATGCCCATTGCAATCTTGACTTCTCGTAGTGTTGAGGGCTCTAGGAAATGAGCCTCAAATACCCTAAATCTTAGAGGAAAAATCACTTTAGAAATTCATTTAAAAAAATTGTAGAATAGATTTTGAAAAAACATAAATTGATTGGGGTTGTGCATGCTAGGCCCTATAACCTCATAATTTTTTAGTGACCAACTTTTTAGAGTTGACATGTAAAAAGAGAATTGAAAAAATTTCATAGTTTTAACACCCTCATGATCAAACATTATGAACTTTCAATTTGTAAGTGATATTGTTATGTTTTATTTTCCCATGTGATCTTTAACACGTTCAATTTGAATTTCTATGGTTACAATTCAAAAGAAATTGATAAAACTTATGAAAATGTTGACTTTTTGTTCAATTTAGAGCAAATTCCAAGAAGCTCCAAACATGCCTTGGGCATTTAGGGGATAACCAATTTGGGTTGGGTTAGAGAGGAGTTTTTTTTTAAATTTCTAGTGCCAGATTGCCCCCGAAAATAATAATTTGGCTAAAAAATGGAAAAAAATTGTCAAGTTCTTCACAAAAAAACTTCAAATTTGAAAAAATTCTTGGATAAAATCTTCAAATTTGTGGATGAAATAAGAATTACAGACATGTGATATTTTCTATCCAATATGTGGACAAATGTTGAAATTTGAAGCACCACTTTAACTCTTTATATCGCCACTTTGGCACTTCATAAAAAATGAAAAAAAACACCCTATTAAAGAGTCCCTCTCTTGTCTCCAAATCCAGAGTGGCCTCCCCCAATAGTAGGCAAAATTAGTGCAATTATGGACAAGTAGACCAATGAAGATCTATAAGGATCTTTGATTTAACCAAAAGTCCCCCCATGGTATCTTGGGAAGGAGATACCTTCTTATCTTGGGAACAAGGGGGGAAAAGTCCTCATATTTAAGGTAGACAAACCCATTACCAACCCTAGATCCAATCCTAGCCAAATGTAGGGCCTTCATTGATTCTATGATGAGAATTTAAGACAGTAGTACATGCCTTAACTCACATTAACTTCACAATAAGACATGTATTATAGTTTTACATTCTCACTCTAGAATCAATGAGGACCTTACATTTGGGTTATATTGGGTGAAGGGTTGGTATTAGGTAAAGCTACCTTAGCAATGTTATGGTCTTTTATGGGTGTGTATGAACAAGTGCACTATGGTATTGGTATATTTTCATGTGAGATTTTTTTCAACAAGTGCGCTTTAAGAAGTGGGAGTGTGGTAAGGTCTAAAGGAGTTATAATTGGGCATGGGAATTAGAAGGCCTATACTACACTAATCCAAGAAGGTTGATATACATATTGTGCACATCTATGCAAAGCTCACCTACAAGCTACAACACCTTTTGAAATGTGGGGTCAACTTTTAGCTCCTTTATGTATGTAGATGTCATTTCTCACTTTTTTACTGTATTTTTTTGTTGTTTAAAATACATACAATGAAAGAAAAATGAAAGAAAATTCATCATGAGAAAAAACAAACATAGAATCTTTACTCATAAAACACTTAGACAAAAAAATAACATGCTAGTATGATTTTTAAGGCAATACCACCTAAAATCATCCCATTATTGAGCATGGTTCTCGACTATATGAAAGAGTAAATGGTTTTGTCTTTTGAGTGGATAGTCACTCACGACTTTCAATTTGATTAATTTTCAGATTAATCAATTTTTCCATCTTGTCCTTATCCCCCACCCACTTGTATTTTTTTCCAGACAATCCCCTTTACAAACGATATGGGATTATGTAATTTCCGTATGTTTATTGTATATGTGTGTCCACATGTCTGTATCTTGTATTGTATAATCATACCCTGTATTTTGTGCCATATCCATATTTTAGTTTCCATACTCTATATTCGATATTCCGTATCCATATTCTGATCGACGGGAATGGAGGGAGGCCTGTTTTTTTAATAAACTCATCAATGGTGGGGGATTTTTTGAATTTGAGGGGGCTAAGGGGAGGCATGCCAGGGCAAGAATGTCCACCTCATCACTGTTGCTATTCCCCCCCCAATAAAAATAGGTAAATCAACGGCAGGGGTGGGGGGGAGGAACCAGAGCACATGTTCTGTAATCACAAGAGATAGTTTGGTCCTGAGTCACATACATTTCCCCGGTATACTCTAATCATGTTTCTGCAAGTATTATTTGATTTTTTTTTCAGTATTTTTTTAGAGCAAATGTTTGGTACTCAGTCACATACATTTTCTCACAAATCATTTTCCCTGGTATACCCAAATCATGTTTCCACAAGTATTATTTCAATTTATTATTTTTTTCAATTTTTCAATTCATTTTGGAAACACATAGACCATTTTTTTTTTATTCAATTTTTTTTCCAACAGTGTTATGTGGGTATCATTGATGATGGAAACCTGAAGTCACCCCTCACTCAACTTGCGTTGCCCATTACTTAAACTTAATGATATCCTCCACAGCCACTGCAGCAACCATGCCTATTCTAGCTGACTTGGTTTTTTCAGTTCTGGTTTGAACATCTGCATCTGTCGGAAACACTGTCATTGTTAATCCCTGTCCACGATGGACGGATGCAGATGCAGACTCCGATTCCTCCACGCAAGCGAGGCGAGCAAGCAAGAGAATGATTGTCAAAGAGATAACAAATAACTTACATGAACTTGCAGCATGCCCTTCATGTGTGCCTCCACTGGCTGATGTGGGTCTTGCAAGGAGTCTTATTATCTTAACACAAAAAAGTACCATCTTGGGGTAGTGGGGTCATCCATCGAAAAATCATTGTTTTTAGAATCTTCACTGAGGGAGGAAATTAACAACACCTAAGGTAGACCAACCTATTACCACCCTGATTCGAAATCTGAGTATATTAGGACCAAATCTAGGAGGGGCACATATTTTTCAGAGGTGTGGGCATGTTTCACGAATCAAACCCAATTGGAATTATAATTTTCCGATAAAAATTGTAATTTCTATGAATTTTAAAAATGGCCTGCCCTAAATTACAAATCTGCCACTAGATTAGCCCCTAAAGGACCGGCCTTGTGTTTTTGGCAACATAACTTTTTTGGGCAGGTACATGTGAGCGGAGATTTGACTCATTTAGGCTGAATTTTTTTGACAAGGTGTGGACGAGGAATATCTTTGATGCATGCTAAATTTCATTTCATTTGAGTATACAAGTAAAAAGTTATGATGCAAAATGTTGTTTGTTTCTCAACTCGGGCAGCTCGGGCAGATCTGAAAAAATCACTTTTTTCCAAAATAAAAATTTGAAATTGATTTTCTATATTTACATATATGGGGAAAGCTTTGAATCAGTCCATTTTGATCAATGTGATGAAAGTTATGAGGAATTTCAGTTTGCGGGCAGTTAAGGAATCTATACTCTAAAATAAACTTTGAAGTCCTTTATTTAACTCAATTTTTCATATTTTTTGAAAAAAATAAAATCATAGGATGTAGATTGTTTATTACAACATTACAACCAGTGGGATTGGCATTTTTCAATTCCATAATTAAATTTTTGACAATTTAGTATTTTGAATTATTCTCTACTTCTTTCTACATTCTATTTTTTTCCTATATGTTGTACAATTCCAAATGATTCGAAAATTTTCAAGAACATAGACAACTTGACTTGAAAAATGAATCCAAAGATGCACCACCATTTTGGACATTTTTTCATACAAATGTGACCTTCTGAAGTTCTGCTGCCCGGTTTTTTGCAGGGCAAAAAAACTGATTTTTGTTACTTCAAATGTTAATATCTTCCAATCCACATGGTGGAAATTTTTGAAATTTTTTACACATCCTTTCAAAACAACTTAATACAAGATCCTACGGTTACATGTGTTCAAAAATGTTTTTTTTTCTTAAATTTGGTACTTGTGCTAAAAATGGCAGTTTTGGAACGTTTTTGGTGAAAACATAGTCAAGGAACTTTAGGGGTTAGAGTCAAAAATGTCCTATCCTAAACCTATAACCACCATTACATTTACCTATTAACAACAGCATTTCCACCAATCAAAGGTTGACATGTTACCCAAGTTGGATTTAATGCACTGGAATTGTTAGAATAGTGAATGGACTTGGGTGAGTTTTATGGTGGTGATGGGACCAAAACTAAGATGGCGGTTATAGGAAGCTGGCGGAAATGGGCCGGTCTACCTTATGCTCTAGGACCATGACCATTGTAACATCATTGGACTTCCCCTCATTCCTTCAATAAAGTCCCCCCCCCAAAAAAAATAAAAATAAAAGATGTCATCATCATCTTCACTCTGTGTACATCTTCAGAATCGACTATATACTTATATGGGAAAAACGGTTGTAGATCCGAACCTTGTTCCTTTATAACTTTTGCATATGGGATCCAAATCACGTTCTTTGATGCGTTGGAATGTTCTTTTCAAGTGCCAACAAGAAAATCAATGAAAGTTTGACCAGTCTAATAATAGAAACTAGGCATGGAAGCAGAAAGTGGCGGTTTGGGGGTACCCACTTTACAATATTATGAAAGAGGTGGACATGATTTTTTTTCTTTCTTTCAAACACTCCAACCATTCTCTGCAACTGAACATAAGTTAGATTCTTTTCTTTTTCTTTTTCAACTTTCGAATTTCAACTTTCAACTTCTGAGTTTGTTGCTGAAATTACGGCTGGCGAGATGGGGACTTTGGTTGGAGGATTGAGTCATGCCTTCTTCTTTCAGTCAAGTGGGCGATGGGACAGTGATAATTTCAGGGGAGAGATGCAGTTGCTGCAGCAATTATTTCACTTTCAGATTAAGTGGCATCGTGGGTGGGGTGATGTAAACTTATTGGATCTGGACCAAACTGAGGCCACATCTGGACTTGGGGAAAATTCTTATCTAGGGATACGCAAGATTTTTTTTTAAACAATGAAATGGAATGTCATTGCCAGGGTAAAAATACAAGAAGGCCAAAGAGGCCTGGCTGGGAGAAAAACGCAGGATTTTTTGCATTTACCTTGAAGCGAAAAAATTTGAAAACTTTAAGTTCATGTAGGGAATTAGGAACCCGAAATCAGGTATTAAAGGTGTCTCAATATACCCAATTATCTCCTGTGCAATAAGGGCTAATTTTTCTTACATTTATTTGCCTGGTTGAAAATTTGGAGTTTCTGTACCCTGCATGTGTAATACAAGACCAGATGTGGTTTAACCCTAAAAGTCCCAAGGCCATTTTTTTTTGTCAAAAATGATTCAAAACTGTCAATTCTGCTGCATTCACCCAAGAAAACAGAAAATATGTTTGTTTGTTTTTTAAATCTAATTGTACGATCTTGTACTTCACTAGTCTCAAATCATGTGGTAAAAATTTCATGAAGTTTGACTACACAGATTTGAAGATATCATCATTCAAAGTTTTAAAAAAAAGCTTTTTCCCAGGTTGGCTTGCAATTTTAGATGACTTTGACCACCACTTATGGAAAAATTTTGCACTAAAAAAACTTGTGTTGAAGAATTGAGGTGAAAGTCTAGGAAAAAATTTCCAAAAATACACCCTTGATTTTCATTCTTTAAATTTTTTTTAACTAGAAGTAGGTCCAAGATTGAAAGAAAAACTAAATCAGTAATAGCTCTAAGATAGGATTGAAACACTATAATCCCAATGATCAGATTGTTTTAGCAAGCAAACTTAATCATGTCAAACAATTTTTATGAAAACTGAATGTGAAAATTGTATCCAAAAATGAATCCTATAAGTTATTTTTTCAAGAAGATGCTTTGATTGCCCCCAAAATAAGATTGTCCATAACTTTCATATACCAAATCCAAATGGAATGAATCAAAGCTTCCCATATAGATTAAATTACAATCTATGAGAAAATCATTTTTTAAAGTTCTTTTATGTATAAAGATTTCTGCCCGCCACACCAAAAAAAACACTTTGTGTGCCATAACTTTTGCTATGGGCACTGGATGAAATAAACATTCATTCCCCCCAAAGCTATTGTGTTTATCTATCTTCACAAAAAGTTTCAAAAAACCAAGATGAATATTGAGACTGTAGTAGCTTGCTTGAAATCCATTTTTTACCTTGTGGGTGATAATGGGACTTTAGGAATTAACTTTGGCTAACCACAGGGAAGGATGTTTTAATTCCTTAAGTTTTGTCATGCTTAGAGGCCAAATATGCTTCAAAATACTAGTCTCCAAAGTAAGGCTAAAATCTTCACCTACATTTATTTTTTAACAAATCCAAACGTAGGATCCTTTAGTTAACTTGTTAGAATACACCCTCCTAAAATTTTAAATACAAAACCTTCCCAAATGGTTAAATTTCATCTTTCAAAAATTTTATCCAAAATTATGTAGATCCTACAACTTGCAACTTTCTATAATCCGAGCTATAATCTCTTGAAGAAATAAGTTGGAAATACATATAAAATATTTCACATTCACGTTCGAAAGAAAAGTAAATAGAAAGAAATAGAGAATGATTTAAAACACTAAATTGTTGAGAATTTAGTTACAAAATTGAAAAATGCCAATCCAATAGTTGTGATATTGTAATGAACAATCTACATCCTATGATTTTATTTTTGCCCAAAATATTGAAAATTGAGTTAAATAAAGGACTTCAAAGTTTATTATAGAGTAGAGATTTTATAAATGTTTTAAACTAAAATTCCTCATAACTTTCATTTCATAAATCAAATGGAATGAAGAAAAGCTTTCCATATATTTATAAATCAAGAAAATCAATTTCAATTTTTTAAAGTAATTTTTTTGAGGTGCTCAGTGTACATGAGTTGAGAAAGAAACTAAATATCATACAATAACTTTCAAAAATGTATTTCATAGTTATGAAAATTGTTGTGCCTTAAAGCTACCCGACAACCACATGCTATGTGAAAAATTCAAATAAAAAAATAAAAAATTCTTTTGTAAATTTATAGATGACCAAAAATGCTATGTTGCCAAAAATTCCTACTTAGTCCTTTAGGAGGTAATTAACATTGATAAAAGCTAGAAATGACTAAAGAAGTCTTAGTACAATCTTATTTAGAAAGTGAGACATTGCCACATAGGTAGAGACTCTTCAACTTTAAGATTAAGTGAAATATAATATATAATGTTGGGAAGGCAACAAACAATGAAAAACAATAAATATTTGAAAACTCACCCGGGTGGGGTGTCTAAAGATGCCACATTTAACTACTTCTCGACTATTTGGTGAATTTTGGACTAAACATCTAGAGATCTCCAAATAATAGCATTGTGAGATCTCACGATGTTTGTATGGATCTCCCAATATTTATATGAATCTTTGGATATTTTGTATTGATCTCATGATGTTTTGCATAGATCTCCCAATGTTTTGGATTATTCCCTTGATGACCAATTTTTTTCTCCCAATGAACATTATTACTTTTGGACTTTCAAAAGTCTAGAAGTAATTAAATGTGGCATAAAGGAGATCCTTTTCTCTCTTTTTCCTATTTGAGTTAAATCAAGTAATGGTAGTGCTTCTTGTAGTAATAAAATTAATTTGTAGTAATTTTTGAATTATGAAAATTTACAAGGCTCAAAAAATTTGGAATTTCACAATATTTTAAATTAAAATCAATATAATGTGGTCAAGATTATTTTCATGTTATTTCAAATAGTGCAATTGTGATCCAACTTTCATCATCATTCATCTAAATTTCATCTAAAAGTTGTCCAAACCTCTAAAGTAATTAGGCCTTATTCATCCAAATTATTACGAAGAGTCTTATGCTAGTGACAAAAGTTTGTCTCTATATTAACCCCTAAAGGACCGAGGCACATTTTGGGCAGAAATTGTCAAAAACTGCCACTTTTTAGGGCAGCAAGAAAAAAATGGAAATTTGTTTTTCAAAATTCAACCATAGAAATTTGTACTAGACTTCTTTGGGAACATGTGGAAATTATTTTAGAAAATTTGACCACATAGTTTGAAAGATTCTAATGTTTGAAATTAGGTGAATTTTTTTTTTCCAACCTTGCTCGACATGGCCTGCAAATTTTAACTCCTAAAATGAGATTCTTACACTAAACATGGTTATTTTTTTGACATTTGCATCTTGGATCATGTAAACTACACACCTGCCAAATTTCAAAATCATAGGAAGACTTTTGCACATACTACCCAAAGCTGCTTGAGCTGCTTGAAAAGTTCAGGGCAACATAACTTTTGATCCAGGCACCCGATCAGAAAAAAAAATAGATTTTCAAGAAGGGGATACATAGTCACACATTATATCCAGATTTCATGAACATACGACTAAAAATGACTTCGTAGGAGCCTACCTGAGATTTCTTGCGTATGTTGAACATACACTTGGTCCTTTAGGGGTTAAGATGAATCCACAAACACATGACACTGGGCCAATTTGGATCATTATTGCACCTCCAATGTGTTTGAAAAGCACAAAATAGTCACATATTCTACCTAAATAGTGTTGTATTTGAGAATGGCATGCTTTAGATTTTAAAATAACATCCAAATGAAAGATGCTACCTTATGTGCAAATCAAATTTGGAGGGTCAAAATGTGCCACATGCCATCTGGTGATTGCTTTATGGTAAATCAACCCTTTAAAATT
Source organism: Straminergon stramineum (assembly GCA_963920665.1). Lineage (NCBI taxonomy): Eukaryota > Viridiplantae > Streptophyta > Bryopsida > Hypnales > Calliergonaceae > Straminergon > Straminergon stramineum. The sequence continues at coordinate 3,868,572 of OY987272.1, forward strand.
TTGATTGTTAAATGTAATTTTTCCACATTTTTTTTTGTCAAGATTGATCCTTAACTATGTTAATTGTTGAATTATTAATCCAATGGTAAGTGGCTTGCCATTTTTTTACATACATTGTATCCTCAAAGTCAAATACGGTACCATTTATATTGCTTCTTATAATCCTTTAACCCTAAAAGGTCCAATTTTGGTTGCAACATGGTGTTTTTTTATATTCGGTTGTAAGCAGGGTTCCAAGCAGGGTTCTAAGCAGGGTTCCAAGCTGGGTTCCAAGCAGGGTGCTAAGCAGGGCTCTAATCAGGGTTCCAAGCAGGGTGCTAAACAGGGTTAAGCCGTTGAGGGATCAACTGCTATATAAAGTAACTTAAGTTGTCCATTTGTAGTACCTTTTTCTCAGTCTGAGTGGCTTTTTTCACTTGTGCTTTAATTGTGTCTTTTTTCGGTGCTCGAGCTGTACAGTAAATAAGTTCAATGGCAACCCACATGTGTGAAGTGCCTGGTGCAGGGGGGCTGTGGTGGCTCTCAACCCCGTTGACAAGTGGCGAATGGCAGAGCCCGGCTTGTCAATGCTTGTCAATGGCAGACGGAAGCACTCAGGGGTTTAAAATAATTAATTTATTCAGGGAAGGATTCCTCAGCATCACGGCAGTCCTGTGAATTATTTCATTGGCAAGATTCCTAAGGTAGGAACTTTTTCCCAAACTCTCATCCAAATGGGGCTGACTAGTAGAAGCCAAAGCAGATGGATGGATGAATGAAGGACCTCAGGGTTTTCAGTTAGTCCTTAGGACGGAAATTTATTTATTTTTTCATCCAATTTTGGTTTGGGAGTTTCTTGGACATAATGACCACTAAACGCTTCGACGTCCATTTTCTAGACGATGAACAAATTGGAATTGTAGTTTCATCCTCCTAAAAACATGGATAAAAGTTATTCTAATTTGCGGAGATATGTTATCAAGTTGTTATCCTATCCAAGGGTTGGATTTGGTGTTACTAGAGTATATATATTTTTCTAAAATTACAAATGTACAAGGATGTCAAGAGGTCAAATTGCATTGACTTCAATTCAAAACTAGATTTGCAAAAATGAGGTCATAGATCTTAAGAACACAAAAATTTCAAAAAATCACCTTGCGAAGAGAACCTCATTTCAAATCCATTCCCACAAATTTTACTTAGAAAATGATAATATTTTGCTTGTAATCAAATTTAGAAGGAATTTTGGAATTTCTCTTTCAAAATTTATAATAAAAGATTGGTGATAGCATTGGTGAATCTAACCATACAAATGGAATTTACAAGTCAAAATCTACAACTTTCAATCGTATGTCAATTCCAAAATATGTTTTCAAATTGGACTTTATAATGATTTTTCTCAAATCGTCAATTTTAGAGATGATTCTAGACATTTAGGGGTTAAGGGAACTACAACTAATTTCGACCCCTTTTTAAAATTGACCCCTACATATTCTTTGCCTACAATGCACTCCCATTGTTCATGAGAGTCAAAAAGTCCTTTTTGATGCACAAATTTTTAACCACAACTTGGATTATTGTAAAATTTTCTCATCATCAAGCTAATATTTGAACACACATGTAGATAATTTTCACAAGAATACAATAAATATTGCACCAATTAGGGCCTACCCTATAGTGGAAAATGGCCCCAAATCATGCCTCAAGGCTTAAGGATTAAAATGAAGTTTATCACATTCTAATTTCTACTCTTATTTGAAAATTTAGAGACCACTTACAAATGATTTTCTTATAATGGGATGACATAGTAACATAGTTTATTCTACGAAATTTTACACTATAATATAAAACCATGGAGAAAAATATAGATTTCCTAAGTGTTTTGTACACCATATTTGATATGATTATTTTTTAATGAATAGTCATTCAAAAAATATGCCCTCTGTGACCAATAAATCAATGATTATAGTCATGTCATAATTATGTATGATTATGATAATTATGATTGTTGACTACCACACTAGCATTGTTACACTTGTGTACTTGGGTCAAGAGAACATTTGGGGATAGATTTGCAAAACATTGTCTAGTAGGACCATGGTGATTGATCAAATACTCAAGAGACAATTAAGTCTTGAACCAACATGTAGTACTTTTGGCACCACTTGTTACCCAAATATCATTGCATCCATCACTTCATTAGTGGATCTATCCTAGAGGGTATTACAATCCCTTTCCATAGGTGGAGGAGCACATGCACACCTTGTTTCCGAGGACCGATTGTCTTTTCAACACATAGTATATACCACATTTGTGGTATTTTTTGATGTGGCGTTTCTAAGAATTACCCACAATTCAAAAGTCATTGATGTCAAGAATTTAGAGGCAACCATCAAGTACTTGATTGGCATGAGCACAAGTCATAAAAAGACAATGTACTGTAAGATACACTTTTTACAAATTGGTTTGTATCAAAGTCTTGTGGTAGACATTTTTGGACCTCTTGGAAGCCAATCACATGTATACATATATTTCACAGTACTTCATATTCCATGAAGTGAAAACATAAAACAAAGTACTTGTAGGGGAGTAACCCTTGACCTTAGAATGCTCCAATGTCCAAAAAATGGACGACGAACAAATTGGAATTGACATGTCTTCTCATTATTGCTTGGATGAAAGTCATCCTAATTTTTGGAGATACTTTATCAAGTGGTTGTTCTATCCAATGGGTGGATTTGGTGTTACTAGTGTACATATATTTCTAAAATTACAAATGTGGAAGTATCTCAAGTGGTTGACCAAGCCAAAATTGCATTGACTTTAGTTCAAAATGGGATTTGCCAAAATGAGGTCATAGATTTTAAGAACAAAAAAATTTCAAAAAATCACCATGTCAAGAGAACCTCATTTCAAATCTATTCCAACAAATTTTTCTCAAAAAATGATAATATTTTTCTTGTAATCAAATTTAGAAGGAATTTTGAAATTTCCCTTTCAAAATTTATAAAAAAGATATTGGTTATAGCATTGGTGAATCTAACTGTATGGTTGGGATCTACATCTCACACTCTACAACTTTTAATAGTATGTCAATTCCAAAATATGCTTCCAAGTAGCACTTTATAAGGATTTTTTTCAAATCATTAATTTTGGAGAGGACTCTGGACATTTAGGGGTTCACCCTTGAAAGGCCCTTTGGGTCCATCTATAAGACATGTATTCAGCACTATAACTCTTCAATTATGGTTTAATAGATGAATTATGATACACTTTTATTTATGGACTATCATGATCATTAGTTTACTTTATACTAAAAAGTATTAGACCAATCTTTTTTTGATCAAATATGGGATCAAATACCACCAAATACATAATATACTATATGGTTATAAAAGTAATATACTATAAGGCTTTTAGGCCCTTCTAAGATTAAAGTCCAATTCTATGACCGTATAGTCTAATTAGTTAATTTTGATATTTTTAGAATATGACACTTCTTATTTCTATCTATGTGAAAAATTCTATTTAGTTTCATTAAAAAAATGTGATCATTCTGAATTTGATATTAAAACTTGAAAAACAAAATGGTAGATATAACAAAATCAATTTGATTTTAAATATGAATGCTTTCTCAAGTCCAATTAGAACGAAATTTATTTTGAATATTTCTTCAGTAAGACACCCTTAGCTATGACCTTAAAATCAAAACATCATAATAATCTCATTTTAGACTTAATATAATTGACTCCGGAAATAATTGACTAGTGAAATTTCCATACTTTTGATAGATTAAAATATCTATGAATGTAAATTTTCAGAATTTTGGGGGAAATGAAATTATTTTGAAATTTTATTTGTCAAAATTATTAAAAATCATATTTGTTATAACTTGTATTAGAAAATCTGAGATTTTTATCAAAGAAAGTTAGAATAGAATTAGTAATATGTATTTTGTCAGATTTAAAAATATTTAGAAGATTTAAGAATAGAGATTAAAAAATCCATGGTAATTGTATAATTAAATTATGGATTGCAGAATTTTATAATTATTTCCTAACTTTTGCATTAGAAATAATTAATAGTTTTTTGGGGGGATTTAAAAAAATTGAATGCACACTAGTAACACGTGTCAAAATTTATTTTTTCTAGTTTTGATCAAATACACCAAAGGGATGTTTAAAAATTTACAATTGAATCTAACCGAGTCAATATGAGTTTTTGAATGCGAGGATCCAAAGGTGTTAAATCTTATAATTAAATATATAAGGTGCATGCAATGAAGGCTTTAAGACATATTCTATAGCCTTTCATTCCGAAACTTGCACTCATTGAAGTTTATAGAATAATAACATTTTGACTTTCTTTTTATTTTAACCTTCAAAAGTCAATCCGTAAAGTTGTTTGATTTAATTCATGTCGGATAGATTATTCTCTTAGAAATAGTTGTTGGCATAGGTATTCTTAGTTAAAATGATAAAATTAAAAATTAAAAGTATGGCTTTGTGCCAAAACAATGTATTGGCAATTTCAATAAACAATGCATTTGCTACAACATGTTAACCCCTCAAGTCCCAAGAGTCCCCTCATAGGACTCTCAAAGGTTTGGGCAAGTATTCATGATTTCAATTTTGGGTAATATTTTTTGAAATAATTTTTCAAGATAGGTAAAAACTAATTAGCTTTTTGTAAATAGAATTTTTATTTCAATCGATGAATTCAAGAAAAAAATACTACTACAATAAGCCCAAAACAAGAGACAAAGGGCAACAAAAATAAAACACAAAATCTTGAAATATTTAAAAAAATATATTTCTTATAGATTCTTTTTTATGTATATAAATATATTTTATTCATTTCATTTAGATGAGTGGTGTGAAAGTTATGAAGCTTCCTTGAAAGCTTCTTGTTTTGTGGGCAATCTCAACAAATTTTTAAGAAAATAATATATTGGGTCCATTTGTGAACTCAATTTTTTTTTTTAAATTTAAAAAATGTTTGCACATGGTTTGGTTTTCTTCATAGAACAATCTCACTATTGGAATAAGTGTATTCAATTTCCATCTTAGAGCTATCAACAATTTAGATTTTTTCTCTATCACATTCCTACTTTAGCTTAATAATTTTTTTAAAGAATGAAAATCACATGGGGGGGTTGAATTTTTTTACAAACTCTCAACTCAATTTTTCAACATAAAAAAGTTCAAATTCACAATTTGTAGTACAAAAGAGAGGATTCAAAGTCTTCTAACCTAGTCAAGCTCAGAATAAAAGCATTCTTTTTTTCACTTTAATTGTTTATATCTTATGATCAATGCAATCAAAATTTCTGAAATTTCTTCCAGAAATTTCGATACTAGTCTATTGAAAAATCCTACAGTTGGATACACAAAAGAAAAAAATATTTAGAATTATTGTTGTATGCATTGAAAATGATAGTTTTGAATGATTGTTGTCGGAAAAGAAGGCCTTTAGTGGTTGAATGTAAGAAAATTATTGATTTGAAAGTAAAAAATAAGGATATGGTTTGAAAATTTAAAAAATTGATTTTTTTTGGTATATTTCATTAATATGCATCTTAGAAAAAATAAGTTTTAATTTAATTGCACCTATTTTTTAATATTTTTAAATTTATTTTGATTTATTTATTACTTTAAAATTCTTCAAAATTAATTCATTGTACTAAAATATAGTAGTTGGTTGCATAAATAAAAAAATTATAAATAAAAATTTAATAAAAATTAATAGGTTCAATTGGAATTCAATGAGAATTTTGATTATGTCACCATAAAGCTAGTCATTAAGGTGTTGAGAACAAATTATAGATATTCATATACAAGGTCTTTTGTAATTATTAATTGATCCTAGTAATTTAAGGTGACAAAACCCTCCAAACAATATTTTCTATCTAAATTCAAATCTATTAAGAAAATCAAAATAGAACCCCATAAACTCTAATATCCAATATTTTACAAAGAGCCTTATCTGAGAGTATAATCTTTTAAACTAGGTTGAATTTGAATTATATTCAAGAATGGAAATGGATATCACTAACATTTTCTACTTTGAGAACTACAATGGTCATGTATAATGATTAAAAAGATAACATTACTTGAAAACTAATCTTTCTAATTGTTATCGAGAGTTGAAATTTTGTTAAAGGACAAAATGGGGCTTTCCACTTCCATTTACTACTTCTCAAATTTAATGGATCAAGCATATGATCATATAGTCTAGCTTAAGAAAAAGAGCATCATTTTGTAAGCAACAATTCAACACTACTTATGAATGATTTTTCTTTGATTTTTTCCTTTAAAGGTACAATCCCATAATTTTAAAAAATCATATTTTTCTAAATATTTCAAACTTTTTATCTTTTTTGAAGAAAAATGAAGGATATTCATATCAAATACAAAATAATCTAGAGAAATTGAATTTTCATTGACCAAGGACATTTGTGTGTACAACGTTGTTAAAAAGATTTTTATCATTCAATCTTTGTAAACTTGGTACAAGTCTCTCAACTTCAAATAACAACAAAGTCTATTTTTTTATGGATGTTTCAAGATTTTCAACTATAGAAAATAATACATTTGAAATACTTCATTTTTTTTTGTTTCTCTTAAGATTTTGAAAAATCCTTTGGAATGTGAAAATCAATCTTTAAAGATTGGAAAGTCAAAGTACTAAAATACACTACACAATGTATTGTATTTTAGAAATAGAATGTTGTATAAAATCAGAAGGCAATTATCATAACTTAATAAATGTCAATGATGTGGATGTATCATTTAAACTATTTAAAAATTGGATTAGATTCCTTCATTTCTTTAGTATGCACAATAATAGTTTGATTCTAGTACACTAGATCCCATATTATCATTCATACAATGTCAATAATTATTTGACTTTGGTACATTGTATGAATTTTGGTTCAATTCCTATTATTAAACTTGAATCTTATCGAATTTTGTTGGTAATTGAAAAATGATTTTGGTTTTTGCTTACTAAACATTGTATGAATTAACTATAAATTTTCAATGTAGTATCTATAAATGTAATCTAAAACGATCACTTGACCCATTTGACTCATCCTCAAATGGTCTATATTTAGGCAATAATCTATAATTGTCTACCATGTAAAAAGAGTCAACATCTATTTGGTGGATGATGGGTGTTTTCAAGAGCATATTGAAGGAGCTATCTAACACAAAAGAAGTACACCTAAGGATTTTTTTAAAACAACTTTTCACTATTCATCAATGATGTCACCATAGTATCTTGGTCACTTGATGCTTCATGATTTTGTGCATGGCTCCACATTAAGTCATGTCAAGGTGGAAAAAAGATAATTATTTGCAAAAATGAAGACCTTTGTTAGAAATCTTTTCAAAATCTTATTGGGATTCTTGCCAAAAACTATTTTCAATATCTAGATCCACATTTTCCTTATTAGAATCTTTTAGGATTAGTGGCAAAATAATAATTGTGAACTCTCTATTAAGGACATAGATTCATTATGATCCACTATGCAAGTCCATAGTGAAAACGTAAGAAGGTACCATATACAATAGAACCTTTCTAAAGCAATAAGATTGGGACTAGTGTAACACAATAGAAAAGAGAGGTTATTGCATTAAGGAGGGGCATGATCTTTGTATATAGTTCATATTGTTAACCCGGGACCAACAATCAATGCAGTCTAACATCACTTTATTGAATTAGAGAGGATTGAATAAGGGAGATCTTATTGTAGTCTATATTTAAATCATATCAATCATATGAATACAAATATGAGACCTATTAACAATGTAGACAAACAAAATTACAAAAATGATCCAATTTTTGATCCGATAAGTGCATTCTTTGTTTCTTTGTTATCCTTGAAAGCCATTCATCAACCACTTTGGGCCCAAAACCACTTGTAGTGGACAATGGATGTTGAATGATAAAAGAAAAAGAAGCAACAATTATTTTTATGTAGTATTTCGAAAGAGTTTTAAAGACCTTAAGCTCATCTTTAAATTCCAATTAAGGTATATACCCCATAATTAACATCAATCAAAACCCAATACCTACATTTGAATCAAAAAATGTTAGAATAGCTTAGATATTGATTACACAAGATGTACACAACCAAAATATGAAAGTCTATGAAAGCCTATTGTTGTCTTTTGAAACACCTAGAGAAGGTAGTTTGAAAATTCATACTTTGTTCATACATTGTCCAGATAATGCTTCTTAAAGTGTGTTAGAATCCTCTTTCAAATACTAATAAGATCCAATTAAAATAGTTTATATTCAATAATATTGAGGATACTCAATCATAATTAAAGGCATTTTTAGGTGCATATATATTAGTTTGCTTGTATGATCCTTGAAGCATGTACACAACAATGCATATTATTAGTTCTTTAGTGTTTTTTTTGGTAAAATCTAATCTAGAGGGTTAATATGGTTTAGTTTACATCAACAACTACAACAAATTGCAAAGTTACTAATTCCTTTTTAAGTTGGTTTTCATATTTTCATTGAATTAGTAGCAAACATATTTTGAAATTTCATTTCTTGTACAATGTTACCCTATCTCTTCAAAAATCTTTATTGTGCCGGTAATCAACTTTTAAAGATTTTTCAATGGTACCATGAATACTTCCATCAATCCTATTATTGAAAACAACTTTCATGAAATTATCAAAATACTTCTTATTTTATTTTATTTTTGAATGTTTCATATTCTTTTATTCCATTGATCTTTTGATGGTAATAGTTTTAGAAAGTTTATTGATTTGATTTAGATTTTGAAATGGATTTAAAAAAATTGAAACCTACACAAATATCTCTATTTATAGAATCTTCAAGCCAATACCCAAACAACTCATCAACTACAATTTTTGATATATTTAACATTATTGAAAGAAAAGTACAAACAATACACATCATTTAATATTCTCTAACTTTATGTTGGGATTGGACAAATTGTAATGTGCTAAAGTGCTCATTTATGTAGAATTTTTAAAATTTATTAGGTTCTTGTCTAAGTAGTTCATTATTTACATGTCAAAAATATTATATTCTTCATTTTTTATGGAAAAAAGTAGTGAAAGCTCTAAGAAAATAAGAATATATATAACATCAATAAATAATTTATTTAGTTTTCCAAGAATGACTTCAACAATCATATAATCTGGAAATTTGGAAATAATTTAAAAAGTTAAATTATTTATATTGTGTAGTATGAGGTTTTTTAGAATTCTACATTATATAACTATAGAACCATATTTTTGGTGAAAATCATATTTTTAATTCATACTCAAAATTAAATAAATAAACAAATTTTCAGTTCAATATTTCTTATTAAATATTGAACAATGGAACTTTATGAAAAATCCAATCATATTGAATTAATCTATGTATCACATGATACAACTTTTCTTCAAATATTATTACTAAAGTTTTCTTTATGTCATGCAATATTTTATGATAAATGTCCATCTATATGCAAATTTGGAGCCCTATTGAACATAGCTCTAGAAGTTAGCATAATGGATGTAAATTCATTGTTTTGATAAATTTTGCAAAAATTCATGGATTTTTGTCAAGTCAATTTTAAAGTATTTTTTTCTTGAAGTTCACCAAATTATAATGTTTTTTCATTAATAATATAATTTTTTGGTTATAGACTAAAGTTTTGAGACTATCAACATTGTGTAATTAATCTACAGAAAAATTTATTTAAATAATTTACATCTCAAACAATATTATACTATATCCAATATATAATGAAAAAATAAGAATTTTTTTGAAACATGAAATAATACTATTGCACATAAAAAATTAATTGGATTTCATTTCAAAACACAAAATATACAAAATTACAACAAGGAATACAATCCTAAGAAAGTATATTAGTAGTAGCGAATGGTTGTACAATCATGAAAATAATATACAAATAACCTTCAAGTATTAATGTAACTTGATCCTTGCATAGTTGCTAAAAGTTTGGAAGTTTTAGAAAATCAAAGATTATAAATATAGTGATTAATTGTTAATTGGGATATTTTGTAATTCAAAAAATAATTTGTTGGACACAAGAGTAATTTTTTTTCAAGAATTAACATAGCAATAGTCTACAATATACTTGAGCTCCATTTTTCTTTGCTTTATTAGTAATATTGGACTATAGGTTTAAATTTAGAATTGAAAATAGTTGCAATTTGAAAATTTGTGTGAAATTACAAATATTCAACCTATAATCAATTTTAGAAAGAAATAAGCTCATTTCTTTAACCTCTAAAGTCCCTAGGCCAAGTTTTTGTCGAAAAGCACTCAAAATTGCTATTTCCAATGCAAAGAGCAATATCTCTAAACATTTTATTTTTTATATATCTAATTGTAGGATCTTGAATTAAGGTTGTAAGAAAATGTATGGAGATTTTCTTAGAAATTTTGACAAAGTAGATTATAAGCTATTTGCATTTAAAGGGAAGAAAATGACTACTTCTACTATTTGAATACTCTTAACTTAACATTTAAGCCTAAAAATTTTTAATTAAAAAAATTATATTGAAGAATTGAGCATGGAATTGATTTGATAATTTAAGATAAAATGGAAAAAAAATTGATTACTATTCTTCAAAAAATTCCTAAGTAGAAAGTGGGTACCAAATTGAAGGAAAATACAAATCGTTAATAGTTGTAAGATGGACTTGAAGCATGCTAATTGAAATGATAAAATTGTTTAATAAGCAAGCTAAACCTCATGCAACTTTTTTTTTTCCAAAAAATTGTGAAAATTAAGTTAAAACACAAATCCAATACATTATTTTATCTAAGAAGATACTATGATATCACAAACAAGATGCCCCATAATTTTAAAAATTCAAAGGTGTAAACATCTAAGATTTTCCTATTATTCTTTGGTGCACCTATTTAACAATAGATTGTCATTGGTATTGTCATTTGATAGTTGTCATAAAATGAGGGGGGGATTTGAGGCCATGTATGGAGTACAAGAGGAACATGTCAGAGTGATTATTAGGTAGATTTACTTATGATTAAGAGTATAATAGGGACAATTAAGTAGTTGCCACCACATCATTAAAATAATTAAGTCAATATGAATTGCCATTATAGATTGCCTCCAATCACTTTGAGACAAATTGTAATCAATTTTGGCATTTTATAGGTAATAAGTGGTGCTAAACAAGGTAAAAGTAGGCAAGTCTAGGGTGGATTTTAGTCTTGTGCTCATTTTTCACTTTGAAAAATTATGGAACTCACATGTTTGCTTAGAAAAATGATATTCCCCCCACTAATTAAAGACAACCTGTAACTATATTGAATTCTTTTTTTTGGCAGTTTCGAGTGTTTTCACTAAAATCCAAATGAAGTGAATCAATATTTCCATATAGACAAAACATAGTCTATGGGAAGAAAATAATTTTTTTATTTCAATTTTTTGTGATTTCTATTCGTTGCTTTAGTTAGACTATTATGAGCTTCATTTGGCATAAATTTTGCTTCTAGGCATCGATTTAAATAAAAGCATATTTCCTACAGAGCTCATTTGTTTTTCTATTTTTTTTAAAGTTCCTAAAATTCATGCCAAAAATTGAAATCATAGGAATCAAACCAAACCTTCAATTGTTTTTCTAGAGGTGCATTTGGGACTTTAGGATTAACCTTGGAATGTCTAGACTCATCTCCAGAATTGACGATTTGAGAAAAATCATTATGAAGTGCTATTTAAAAGCATATATCGGAATGGATATACAAATCAAAGTTGTGGATTCTAAGTTGTACATTCCTTCCGTATGGTTAAATTCACCAATGCTATCATCAATATTTTTTTATAAATTTTCTAAGGGAAATTTCAAAATTCCTTCTAAATTCAATTACAAACAAAATATTATCATTTTTCAAGTTAAATTTGTTGGAATGGATTTGAAATGAGGTTCTCTTCACATTGTGATTTTTTGAAATTTTTGTGCTCTTAAAATCTATGACCTCATTTTGGCAAATCCCGTTTTGAATTAAAGTCAATGCAATTTTGTTTGGTTGACCACTTGACATATTTACACATTTATAATATTAGAAAATTTTTATACTCTAGTAGCAACAAATCCAACCCTTAGATAGAACAAAAAAACTTGATAGAATCTTTCAAAAAATGGATGACTTTCATCCATATAGTAATGAGAAGAAACAACAATTTCAATCTATTTGTCGTCCATTTTGTGGACGTCAATGTGCTACAAGGTTAAGGGATTAATCAAAATAGAATTAATCAAAGTTTTCTTAATAGAAATTCCTCCATGCAATAATAAAAATAGAAAATTTTGGAGTTATTAAGAACAAAATTTATTAAAATGCCTACATTGAAATGGAAATGGAAAGTGTCTAATTCAAGGTGGCAAAGGTCAATTATGCATTGCCAAATTTCTTCCTGGTAACATTCTCTAATCACTCTATCCTATAAAGAGAGGTATGCCAAATCAAAGTTCAATTAATTTTTTTATTCATTCCATTTAAAATTGGTCAATTCACCATTTAAAAAAATTGTATGTAAATTTGGGAGACAAAAAGTTGAAAGATTCTCCAAATAAATAGATCTCAAATTACGACAAGTTATTTTGGCTACACCAAGGTGGTGATAAGTTTACCTTTTGAACACCTCCACCCTCAACAAATCACATCCAATCATTCCATCTAACCATGTCAAGGATAGATATGCCAAATTTAAATTTCGTCTATTTTTTTTCCATTTTACTTGTGATTGACCAATTTATCATCTATGAAAGACATGTTTAAATGGTGCATAAACATGAGAGACAAGAAGTTAAAAGGTTCCTTAAATTGATAGATATGAAATTTAGAAAAATTCACTTAGCCTTATTGGATTTGAGAATGCCTTTGAGTACCTCAACACCAATACTATTAATGTATGATAAAAGACCAAAATGGATTTGTGGTGCTCTTTGACCCTTCCAACTATTCTCCAACCAATCCATCCTATAATGTCAAGGATAGCCAAATCAAAGTATATTTTCTTTTTCCCATTCCACTTCTTGATTGATCAATTCTCCATTTACAAAAGGCGCATCTAGTATGTAAAGGTGGGAGACAAGAAGTAAAAATGCTCTCCAAATCAATAGATATGAAATAAATAAAAAATTCACTTAGCTATGTTGGAGGTGGGAATGTCCTTTGAGTACATCCACTCCAACCTCATGGATACAAAGCCAAAGAGGATGTAGGTGCTCTTTACCCTTCAAAACATTCTCCAATTACTCCATCCTATAGTGCCATGGATAGAACCACCAAATCAAAGTTCAATCAATTTCCCTCCATTCTACTTTTGATTGGTGAATTCTCCATTTACAAAACACCCATTTTGTATATAAAGTTGGAAGACAAGAATTTGAAAGGTTTTTCAAATCAATAGCTTTGAAATTATGTCAAGTTCTTTGAGTATATTGAGTGATACCCTCTGAGCACCTTTACACCAATAAAACCAAGGTCTTATACATGGCCTAAGTGGATTGGACTAATCTTGATCCTTCCAAACACTGTTTAGTCTCGTACTCCATCCTACATCACAAGGAGTTACAGTTGTCTAGCTTTCTTGTGCTTGGCTCCCAACTTGCTCGATACTATCAACGTGCATCGTTGTGAATAGTCATATGTTGCTCCTTCAATAAGTTTCACAAAGATTTTTTAGATATGACCAAAGTAGATGGGACTTGTCCTTGACCCTTGCGAACACTGTCTAGCCTCGTACTCCATCCTACATCACGAGGAGTTACAGTTGTCATGCCCTCGTGTGCTTGTCTTTGAACTCGTTTGAAACTATCAACGTGCAATGTTGTGAATAGGCACGTGTCGCTTCTTCAACAAATTCCGGTAAGATTTCTTACTCAAGTCAAAAGATGGATAAGGTTTCTCCAAACTCAAAAAAAACACTGTTCACATTCCTATGAAATTGAGACTCCCCCTCTCGTACTCCATCCTACATCGTACTCCATCCTACATCATACTCCATCCTACCGATTACCAGTGATAGACATGCCGAATTAAACTTGAATTTCTTTTCTTCTTCATCCCACTTATGATTGGTCAATTCACCAATATTATGAAATACCCATTTAGTACCTAAAGATGGGAAACAAGAAATTGAAACTCTCTCCCTAAATCAAAAAAATCTGAAATCATGACATGACCAATTCATGGAACGCAAAGAGCCCCCAACCCAAGTTAACCAGCCCCTTGCTCCAAGAGTTGACTTCTTTTTTGTTCTTATCTCAACCCCCAAAAGGCCAAAACATTTTTCAGACCCCCTTACTACTACCCAGTTTCCCTTTATCTCATTCCGTATTTTCAATTTTTTTAATTTTCAATTTTTTCAATTTTTTTTGTTTCTGTATCCTTCCAATCTCATCGTCGTCTCCACATTACCATTTGATGTTCTCGGTCCTTTCGTGGATTGCTTTGGCTTTGGCTTAAGCTCGTCGTTGTTGTTCCTTCTCTCTCTCCTCTCCTTCTCCTTCTCCCTCTCCCTCTATCTCTGTCTCTCTTTCTCTCTCTCTGTTGCGCAAGGTTTCCTCAGGTCCCTATTATTCCCGATGGTTCTTATCTTTTTCTTCCATTGCTGGATTGGTTTTTAGTTATTGTTGAACGATTCTAGGGTCGTCTTCTCCATTTCTTCTTCGTCTTCTTCTTCTCCAGTAGTGATCCTTTGAATGGTGAGCACCGGGAGCTTGTTGCAAAATCGGAATGTTTGAGAGAGAGAGAGCTTTTTCCTCTTGACCCATATTTTCCTATCCAGGAGACAAGGTTCCTGTGTTTTAAGAAGAGTTTGGGTGAAGCAATTGATTTTTTTGGAAGGTCATTTGGTGCTTCTGGAGTCGAGCTTCGATACCGATTTGACCTACCGGACGTTACTTTGATTCTTCTGCCGTTTAACATTATTGATTTATTCTCGAGAGAGACAGAGAGAGTGAGTTTTTTATTACCTTTGGGTTTGAATTATGTGGAGAGAGTGTTGGTTGTAATTTTCAGCTCAGTGGATTGAAACAGAGGATTAGTTTTCCTTGGAAGAGCCGGCAACCGATAGAAGTGATTAGGGTGAGTGCGATGGAGTATGCAACTCTTTTTCGTGTGAAACCGCTCACTTATTGGACTTGCTAATGTGCATCTCAACGTTGTGCTATCTCCACTTGCGTATCGAGGTTTTTGTGAAAGCGTTTTGATTTTTTATTTGGAAATCCTCACGGCGTCTGTGCCTTACTTGCCTGGTCAATCCAGGTACGTCTCACGGATTTTCCTACAATGTTGAGATGCTGTGTTTGGAATTGTAGTAGGGATGTTTAGCTAAGATGTAATGCATCTTATTTTTATGTAGTTGGGTAGAGATTTGCTGGAGCTGATCTTTGCTCTCTTTCTTTACCTGGAGTCGTTACATGGATTTGCGGTGAATTTGCATTAGTTCTGTGTTCAATCTTTTTTCTCTGTGCATTGCGGCGGATAAAGTGTGGGTCCGTTACTAATCCATCGCGAGTTATCTTTGTTTATGATTGCAGATGGGACGAGCGAAGGTAGTTTACAAGAAGGTTGCAAATGGCCGACCTGCGGAATCCAAAGAAGTTGCTGCGAGTAGCGCCTCGAGCCCGGCTCCTGTTCCGAAAAAGAGAGGTCGGCCTCGGAAGATCCCTAAGGAAGAGGTTCCCGTTGTTGTAGTCGAGGAGAAGAAGCCTGATGTGTTGAGCAACGACATCTCGCAGCTCTCCGTTTCGGATTCGGGGAAGAAGCGGAGTCGTACAATGAATGGAGACGATTCCTCAGAAGTGAGGACGGAGAAGAATGATGAAAACAAAAGGGATCATTCAGAAGAGCCTATCAAGCCAGTGATTACCAGACGTCAGGGTAGCCGGAGAAAGAGCGAGCCCAGGCGAGCTGCAGGAGCGTTCATGGATAGCAATTGATGCAGGGCTCCGAAGATCCCAACATCTCAGTTTGTCTTTTCTTTTCTTTTTTCCTTTTTTTTCCCCTTTTTTTTCCTTTTTATTTTTCTGCAGTTTTGTTTGTGGGAGGTGAATCCCAAATCCTTCTCCAGTTTTGTAGTGATGCTTACTCGGCAGCCGCTTTGCGCTGAGGCAAAGTAACTCCTAAACAATCACTCAGACAAGGTTCAACTTATTTCTTCTCACGGGTAGGGTTTAAGTGATTTATTTTATACTCTTGGTTGTGGTATATCCTTTGGCAGCCCTTATGGGGGGAGTGAAGGGTTGGGGGAGGGGAAAGTTAGACTCGCAGACTTCAACGAGTCGCTGGGTTGACTTATAGAATGTGTCGATTTGAGTGACCTTTCTACCCTTCCTTAAGCAGGCAGGCAAGGTGGGGTTGGGACTAGTTTAGCAGGCGAGCTATTCTTGGAATTTTAATTGCAGAATGTGTGTTGAGGATTGATGATAGGTCGGAAACGACAGCTTAGGGTGAGTATGAGACTCTGTTCATGAAAAGCCCTGTAAACTGATTGTAGGGAATCATGCTGTCGATACTGCATCTCCTGGATGCTATGTTGGTTTCTCATGGGTCGACAAAATCAATACAGAGATCTTGGGGTTTTATATTGTGAAGTCTAGTTAAAATTTCTTGTTGTCTGTTTTCTACTTGTTTTGATATTTTACCCTGTTCTCATTAATAAGAGTCATCTCCCGGGACGGTCAGGTTGCCGGCAACTCTCTTTGTTGTTGTCTTTAAGTGCGCATTTGGAATACTTCCGTTATTATTGTTGACTTGAAAAGGTTTTAAGTTAAGTGTGTTGTCTATGTTATCCTGTACATATCGGGGCTCCCCAGTCATGATATTCAAAAGATTTTAGTTTTGGTATCATTCTCTTATATCACAAACACTGATCGAATTCCGCGCTATTCTTAGATACCCTCTTGTGTGACTGCTGGTGTCAATGCTCAGTAACGAGGAGTTTTTGCAGCGTTGACATCTTTTGGAAGGTTGGAGTAGGTTTGAACCAGGAAAGCATCACAGACCTGTCATCCAAGTGATTTAATTCGGTATATGGCTTCTTAGCTACTACTTTCGTTTTCCGTCTTTACCTTTGGTTTTCTTTCTGTAGTCTATTGGAGTCTTCGTAACTCTCTCCATAGACTCTGCTTGGAAGTTTATTTTCAAACAGTTGCGTTGAGAAATGTCAACCACTGATATATAATAAGAGCTGTTATTCTGTTAGGATGTGCTCGATAGTGCTAGCTCTGATGGTGACAATTATGAGACCAGTTCGAGTAGAAGTCCGTGCTGGAGTCTGGGAATGCCAGACGCATCTTCATATAGCAGGGCTTGTGAATAGCGTTCGAGTTCATGTACAGTGCATCTTTGCTGTGTTTTTTCCCACTCTGAGGTCAATCTTAGCCAGTGACTCGGACAAAACACAATGCCTGGTTTTAGTTATGGGTTGTCGGGGTGAAACTATGTCCTCGTTTTCATCACTGATAACCCCAAATGTCTGTGATGATCATTTTGGAGGATGGAGGGGCACGCTGAGGTAGACACGGTTTCAATGCCCAACGCGTACTTAGGCACCGAATCACCACGGGTGTTTGAATGTACTGCTGCTGTGCTAGTCCCTCCCGTACCAAAATTTAGTGAAGCAAAGCAGGACACTCGGTTTTACAGCCAATTTCGCATGAGTAGCAAAGAATCTCGTCTAATGTAATTCTGAGCTCCAGGGGTACCATCACTTTTCTGTAACCCATTGTAGAGAAGTGTTCCTTGTCGTTGAGCTATTCTACCTGCTGTTCAGTGGTGTTGATCTAGATAACCTTCAAAGATCCAGGGAGGCTTGAGACTTAATACTATTCGGTTGATCACGAGGGTCACATTGATTATACAGAGGTTATGAGTTACAACCTTCATAGATGCAACAGCTGCCTCAAAAGATTCTGACTCGACCTTACGATTACAGTTTCCTGTCTTCCTCTTTTTTATATATTTCCGCTGGGAATGTGGTGAATCATTCAGACGTTCCACCACCATCCTAAATGCACTGAATCTCTCAATAGTACAACTTGGTAGTAGGTTATATTTGTAAGGGTTTGCATGATTACACGCCTTTCTTTCCTTTTTCTTTCATTTCAATTCCAATTCCACATAGAAAATTCGTTTACTAGGTCCAACTCATCTAAATTTTAAAAATAATTGAAAACTCTTCCCGACCCACTCATGAAAAACAGAATCACATTCTCATATTACCTTATTAAGTACTCCAATTTTGTAAAAAGTGTTGATACCACTGTTTCCAGTGTGTGTCTTGGTTAACTCGCCAAATCACGAAGCTCCGTCCATCATTGACTGACCGCCCCTCGATTGTCTACAACCCGTGTATCTTAATTAAAGTAACTTAATGGAACAGTAGTAAGGTGGAGAGGATGAACATGGCGAGAGTTCCAGGTGGCGTCTTTCCAGAGGTGGGTTACTACTACTCTACAGTGAGTGGCGGGTCTTCCGTTCCCTGTAAGTTTAAGTCATGTCGGAATCTTCACTTACTCCTCTCGCTCCTTTATAGATTCTGAAGTTAGGTCAATTCATTTTTTTATTTTTATTTTCTGGTAATTGATAAATCCCAGCACTGGGATTGGGTATATTCGCCTCCTGTAGTGCCTCCTGTAGTGGTAGTGGGTTTTTTTGTTTTTGTTTTTGTTTTTATTATTCAGTTGCTATAATCATATTCATCTGATACATATCCGGTATCTTGGGATTTTCCGCTTGGAAGGGCCGCGGTTTTCCACGTAGACACACACGCACTGAGTCACTGACCCACCCCAAAAGGGGCGAGACTCACTGGAGACATGCTATCTTATGGAGAAAAAACTCCAAGCGCTTTTGGAGGCGGGTGGGAGTGAGGATTAAAAGCTGATGGATTTGACCCCACACCCAACACTATTGAAGGGGCGGTTGTTTTGTTTAAGCTTATATATGGGTTTTGGGAAAAAAAAGGGGGGAAGCTAGGTTTGCATTGAAAAAAGCTACTTCCTCTATGGTCCCCAAATTTTAAAAAAGAAAAAGAAAAAGAGTCCTGTTTGGACCTCATGGTTGTTAACCCCTCACCGTTGAAGGTGACCAGAAGTGTCCTCAGGTCAAATTCAAGGTCAAATTCAAAGTGATGTAACTTTTGCATCCAATGTCCAAATTCAATAATACTTGTTGGAAAATTTGCGCCCTCTCTTCTAGTTTGTGTGGTAAAATTTTCAGATCAATCCAAGATTTTTGGAATTTCTGGAAACCAATCGAAGTTCACAAGTTCAATTTGAGTTCACCAAATTGCATTTGATGGCTGCAACTTCGGGGGCTTGTATCTCCTTCATCCAAAGTTCGTTTTCAAAAAAAAAATTGTTGGGTTATGTTCCCCTTGAAGTCTAGTTATTGTGGTAGAATTTTTATGTCAATGAAGGTTGTTTTGAATGTCTGGGAGCAATCCAAAGTTCAAAATCCCAACATTATTGGACTATAGTGAACTTCGGTGGCTTGTTTCTTCTTCATACAATGTTCGTTTCCAATATTAAAAAATTGGAAAAGTTGCGCATACTAGTTTAGTTTGTGTGTATAAAATTTCAGATCAATTCCAAGAAGTTACGGGTGACTAAGAAGCATTTTAGTAGAAGAAGGTTCAGTTTTTGATGTGTTTTTAGCTACTTTTCTTGCTATTTTTTGACATTTCAAAGCCATTTTGCAAGCATAATGAGTGAATTGAATGATATTTTTTTCATCAATGTGTTTTTATGCTGATTTTGAATCACTTTATAGTTTAAAGTTTCTTCATTTGAGTAGATTTAGAAACCGAATTTCACCTCCAAAGGTGTTTCCAGGGAAATTTCAGCATCATTTTTCAACACTAAAACATTATAATCTTTCAATCTATGTGGTCAATTGACACCAAATTTGATGCACGTCATCTACAACAAGTGCACTACAAGATTGTACAATTGAGATTTCTATAACACTTCAAAAGAAATGTTGTTTTTGAACATGTTCAAGCCTTGGGCGGTGAGGGGTTAACCCCTACATAATGTTATTATATAACCAAATAATAGTCTTTCCCATGTTGGGGAGGTCAATTATGCTTTGCTAGGAACATAGAAGGATTTATAAGGTAATTTAGAAATTGGGATTGGTTGGAGAGCCATGGGTAAGACAATTTTGTTTGTTATAAGGATGCAAAAGGGACCATCTACTTCATCAATGAATGATGTTATGCAAGAAAACAAGTATTTACTGGGTAAATTATGAATGTTTTCTAGAGTGTATTGCTAAAGCTACAATAAATAGATGATTAGTACATCCAATCTTGTTGAATTTTTTTTTTGACTATTTTTCATCAATGTGACTAGCATGATCATTGGGTGCTTCATGATTGTTATCCAAAGTAAGTTGTGAATGAATTCATGTAGGGATGAGAAGACGATGAAAAATTTCAGAAATGAAGATATGATGTCTAGTGCATTCTAGTCATGTAATAGTTTTTTCTGCCAAAAATTGACTCAAAATCTACATTTGCCTTCCTCTTGGGGACTTTGAGGGGTTAAGGTTGTTTTAAAAAGGTCATATATAGAGTTTGTTTTTTGTCCAATTTTATTTAGGTTGCAATGAATGCATGCAATGTTCTTCTTTGATTCTAGTGGTATAAAGTTTGAAGCCTCTTGATTTAAAAAAAAATGATCCATGAAATTGGTATCAAAGAAGTTTTCAACAACACTACAAACATTTATTTCAAGACAAAGGGAGTACATTAAAGTAAATGCTTGAGTAGGACTTTACTTAAATATGATATAGTACTCTATAGATAAAACCTCAAAATTCTCATAAAAATAGCTACATAGATTTGTCTTATTAGTCAAAGGAAGGGTGGCATCACCTTTTATTTCATTTTTGTAGACATTGTTGCAAAAAAAAATTTCAACCTATACTAATTCAAAATAGTAAAAAATTTAGTATATTAGTGACACACTTACTATAAGACATATTCATGTACTTGTTTTGGTCATTGTAGAAAGTAATCTTCATTAGAGTGATGAGGCTATTTTCATCTATGGAAATGTATGAAACATGTGAAATATGGATGATGATATATGTTCACAAAAAATCTACATTCATCCCTCAAAAGCAATACCATCTCCAAACTTCCATATGAGATATTTTTATATTTTATAAATTCATTTAAAATAGGGATTGACCAACAATGTAAATTTATTAGTATGGATGAAATCTATTTCAAGCAACCATGGAATTTTTTTTAATAAGAGATTGATGAAATTTTCCACATTAATGGTAATTTATAGGCATTTCTATTTATTACACAAATTTGATAGTATAAAAAGAAATATTTGATCCTTGTTGCTCTTGCAATTGCCATGTAAGACATAGAGAGAGAGAGAATGAACTCTAATCTCTATGTGAGGTTGGCGTAAATTAAGAATTTGTTCATCAAATATCCCAGATATAGAGTCATGAGGGGAAATTATCAGTAACCTAAGACCACATACTTTAGCTAGAGGGAAGACTATCTAATAACTATATCCAAAATGTGAATTAGAGAATTGGAAGTTATAAGTAGGATTTGTATGGATGTTGTTATATATATATATGATGAAATATATTTTAGATTAGGATTTTTCAATTGATATTTGCAAATTATCTATCAATTAGTAGTTTGAATTTTGAGCATTTGTTCTTGTTTATGGATAAAAATTACCAGGGGATATGTTTTTGGAAGATTGTCTCATTGTGACAATTGAATATTATTTTCAATGTTATGTGAATGATAAGTAGGTCTTTAGTCAATGCTATATGTATGGATTGTATATATTTAAGAGAGGTCTGAAAGGTTTGGATATATTTAGTGGTTGTATTCTAGTTATTCCTGTAGGTGAAAATTGTATGTTGAATATTGTATTGTTAGGTTGTAATTTTGTTTAGAGTAACTATGATGGGAACAAAAAAATAGTGAAGCTCAATGGAATCATTTGTGGCATACCAAACAAAGTTTCCATACATTGAAGGATGTATACAAGATTGGGGGCTTCCATTTGATTGGACTTGTATGCAATTCTAGTTGTACTACTAGAAGTCAAAAGAATAGTTAGAGCTCTAGCAAAAAACTATGTTGCAGTGAACAAAATCCAAGTGACATTTTTTGTAAATTGCATTCATTAAAACGCAGTTTTCAGAAAATTGTGTTTCAATGAACATAGTTTACAAAAAATGTCACCCGGATTTTGTTCACTGCAACATAGTTTTCTTCTAGTAAAGATAGGTCAACAAAGTGCTATCATGATGTAGGTTATCTACTAGTTGAAAGTAGGCATCTACTTGACTACTTGTGTTTGATGTGTTAGTAAGTTTATACCAATTTGTGGATTGTTAATTGGGTTGGTTAGTAATTTAGGTTAGCCTCTAAAGGCTAAGAATCCCCAAGGGATTCTTGAAGGTTTAGGAAAGTACCTATGATCTCAATTTTGGCTAGATTTTTTGAATTTTTTTTCATGATAGGAAAACTGATTAGCTTTGTTGAAATGTTAATTTTATTTTCATTCGTGCTCGAAAGCAAAAGTTATGCCACTATAAGCCCAAAACAAGCGAAAGCTAGCAACAAAAAAATAACTTGAAATAGTAAATTTATAGATTTATTTCTTATATACAATATTTTTGTTGGAGAGATTTGATTCATTCCATTTGGATAAGCAATGTGAAAGTTATGAAGCTTCTTATTTACAAGCTATCATAGCAAATTTTTGAGAAAGTAATGTATTGGATTTGTTTTTGAATTCAATTTTAACCACATTTAAAAAAAAAATTGCACTTGGTTTAGTTTGGTTTCTAAAACAATCTCACCATTGGGATTAGTGTTTTCCAATTCCATCTTAGAGCTTTCAACGGTTTAGTTTTATCTTCTATCTCATATTATCTTCAATTTAACAATTTTATAAAGAATATAAATTATATAATTATTTTTTGGAATTCTTTTTCCAAACTCTTAATTCAACTATTCCATACAAATAAATTTAAGTTCACAATCTAAAGTACAAAAAATTTAAGCTAAGAGGATTCAAAACCTTATAATCTTATTGGACTAGGAACAAAAATACTCATTTTCTTCACTTTAAACACATATATCTTGTGATTGTTACAATCAAAGTTTATGGAATTTCTTCTAAACATTCTTATACTATTCTAGTGCAAGATCTTGGAGTTGGATGTGCAAAGAAAAACAAATGTATAAAAGATTTGTTATTTGCTTTGAAAATGACAACTTCAAGTGTATTCTGAAAAAAAATTGGCCTTGGGACTTTAGGGGTAAAGGTTAGAGGGGAATGAGGGTTTTCAGTTAACTAGTTGTCAAGGCTTTGGGTTGTAAGTTGGGCACTTAGAGGTGAGGTTTTGCCCTTTGTCTACATATTGTGGGGAGGGTGTCTATGTGGGTTCATGTGTATGGGATGCACTTTGGTGCAATTGGGGCTTGTTGTTGCTCTCTTATGAAAGGCGATTTTGAAGTAAGAGATATTGTAGTTCTAAATGAATCAAGTGTTGGATCAAGGCAAGATTTTAGGTCTAAATTTTCAATAAGGTGAACTAATATCACACAAATTTCAGATTTACATCATTTATAAAGTTGGAGATATGAAGCATCAAAGTGGAAGGGTAAAAAATCTAAGGGAACTAAGAGGTTTTTCTTTGTTGGCTTCAAGCTTATTGAATATTAATGATTTGATTGTGAAACTTAGAGATTATCCTTCTACACTTATCTCTTATCTTGTGTCAAATTTTGTCAGGCTACAATGGACTTTGAATTATGACTTATGGTAAAAAATGCAATTGGTATTTTTCAGACTGTAACTGCAAGAGAAAGTTAGTAGTAGAAAAACATTTGAACACCACATTTAGACAATATTTGAGATGGAGATGAAAATTTATGTGTGTGGGAATATGTAAAGCTAAGTGACAATTCCTAAAAGTTTCAAGCGATTTGAACAAGCATAGTTTGAGGTATGCAAGCTCAAAGTCTACTATGGCAATTCTATATTTCATTGGGGTTTATGAAGGGCAATAGTTTAGATACAAGGGAACTTTTGGTATAGGTTTAAGAGTAACTTGGTTTTAAGGGCTTAAAAAAGATACATATAAGACATTACCACAACAAGAAATTTGTACTATTTCATACCAAATCGCAAATGTTTTTGACTACATTGACTAGTTTGATCCATAATGATTGATCATGCTCTAAAGGGACAATTGGACTTGAACCTTTTTATGAATGTAGGTGTTTTTCTTTTGTTTGTTATCCAAACACTTCATTAGTGGATTTGTCATAAAGGAAATTGCAAACCCTTTCTACACATAAAAGATTGAGGAAACATGA
The DNA here is from genome assembly GCA_963920665.1 of Straminergon stramineum. Taxonomy (NCBI): domain Eukaryota; kingdom Viridiplantae; phylum Streptophyta; class Bryopsida; order Hypnales; family Calliergonaceae; genus Straminergon; species Straminergon stramineum. Next base: position 3,892,978 of record OY987272.1, read on the forward strand.
CTTGTACCCTAGGATGGGTTATCTTTTCATTCAAAGTATGTAGCACATTTTGGGTATTTTCTTGATGTGAGAGTATTATCAATTGCCAAAAGTTCAAAAGATATTGATGCTAAGAATCCAAAAGCAACATCAACCACTAGTGAACTAGTGAATATGAGTCAAGAAAATAAATTCATTAAGGCATTCTTATTGGAGTTAGAGTATATTTGAAGTCTCAACCCGATTATCTTTCTTTTGAGAGCCAATGAAATATGTAAAATATTTATACATACGCCATGGAGTGAAACGTAGAGTCAACTATTTGTCAGGAATTCAAATCCTTAACCCTTGAACGCCGGATTGGTGACCTTGGAAATTAGGCATTTTGGAACCATGTGACATCATCTACTTTAAAAAAATAAAAAGTACTCATTGGGAGTCAAACTACTGTAGAAGATTTCCCCTTTCCACCCCTAATTCTGATGATGAATTGTTGCAATTTTGTCCTACAAAGGTGAATTCCTTGACGTTCATTGGACAAAAAACGTCCACTACATCGTTTAGGGGTTAAAAGACCAACTCCTTTGACATGTAGTCTAATAAGTCTATTTTGATATTTTTAAAACACAAAATGACATGTTTCTATCAATGAGAAAAATTCCATTTATTTTTCTCAAAAAATGTAATTGTTATAAGATTTATAGCAAAAATTGAATAGAGAATGGTAGATATATCAAAATAAATTTGATTTATTATTTAAATTTTTTCTCAAGATTCAATTAAAAGGAAGATTGTTGTTGTTTTTAAAAATAGTTATATTATATTTTTCACCTTAAACATCTTTAGCTATGACCTTCAAATCAAAATATGATAACAAAGCTAAACTTAACCTTTACACAAACTTGATTGATGCTATATTAGTGCAACTTTTCAAAGTTGAAAGTTGAAAGAAGATTACATCTATTATAATATATATCTATTGTATCTATTATAATATGTACCAAGATAATTTGGAATTTTTACAAAATGATTAGTAGAAAAATATGACCATATCATTTTCTAAATTAAAATAGGAAAAATTAAAATAAAAACAATTGCATAATTGGCATTCTAATACAAAGGCCATGCAATAGGAATTATTCATTGATTTTTTGGAATTTTTCAAAAATTTTAAATGTAAGAGAAATTTAACTTTTTCAGCTTCTTTTTTTAGTTTAAAATATATATATAAAAGTTGGATATTTTAAAATCTAAACAACTTGATTTTACCAAGTTATATCTAGTTTTTGGATGTGAAGACCTCTAGGAGTTAAATTATATATTTAAATATAAAAAGTGCAAAGGCTTCAAGGTATATCTTGTAGCCATTTGTTCCACATTGAAGAATAAGGAAATTTGACCATTTCTATTTTCAAACCTCAAACGTCCACTCCATTGTTTTAACAATTAGTTAGCTAAAATCCAAGTCATATAGGTTATTTGTTTTGAAAATAGATGTTATAGCAAGGATTTTTGGTGAAAATGATAAACTCAATAAAGGTGTAGCACACCATTATATAAATGACAATTTCCTAAATAAAGATAAAAGAAGTAATTGGTAAAAATTACTATGTGCAACATTGCAACTCATGTCAAAGGTTCTCTCACATAAAATACGCACCTAATATGATCCTTGTATATGTTTTTTAATATGGAAATAATTAGAAGAAAACCATTCTTTTTACCCATTGTGTCAAATGAATAAGACGATTTCCTACCTATTTTGGAGGATTTGGACAATTCTTCAATTTATTAGGCATAATAGTAGTTAGAAATGGTAGCATGGTATCATTGAGATTCATGTATCTAAGAGAAAATTCATTGAATGAGTTGAAAAAACTAATTTGTAAAAAATATTGTTTGCAACTAATGTTAGAGGTTGTTTTGCTTGCAAATTCAAATCTAATATAGTATTGACAACATATTCTTTGTGTATCTTCTTTGATATGAAAAAATAATTGACCCAAAAGACCATATCCTATGCAATTTAGAAGATTTTGACAAATCTTCTATTTTGAGGAATAATATTATTTAGAAATGATAACATAGTTTCTAAAGGATTCATATAAATGATAGTTCATTAAATAATTTGAAAACATGAATTGGTCAAAATTATAATTTACAATTCTTCTTAGAGGTTGTCTTACTAAAAATAGATAGCTAAGATGGTATTGATTGCACAGTCTTTTGGTATCTTCTCTAACATGGAAACAATAACTGGTAGTGGAGATGGTTTCCTATCTACAATGTTAGATGAAGAAGAGCAATTTCTATCAATGGTGTCAAACAAAGATGACCATTTCTTACCCACTATGTCAAACCCTCTTATATAATAGATATATACTTTGATATTATGATATTGATTGCATGATGTTTGTGTAAATCTTTTCTAAAGTCCAAACATTTGACAATTGTAGAGTATTTTGTTTATGGATTTTTATTAAACTAGTTTTTTAAAAGTGAAACTTCCTATCTTGCCCAATGTTATGGAATCAATATATACTTGATAACAAAACCCTACACTGTCTCTTAAAATTAAAAATTAAAAAAATTTCTATTTCTCTACCATGATTGTGGAAGAATCTACAATTAATTTTGTTTGTCAAATACCATAGGAGAAGTTCTCCTTTGCAAATTTGACACTTTTTCAAAATTAGGATCCAATTTTGCTCAAAATTTTGCATCAAAACAAAAAATCCAATGGCTCCTTTGTTAATTAAAGTCTTTGAAGGGGAGTCCACACTGCATGTATGGAGGGTGTTGAATAGCAAGTTTGCTAGGCTAGCCTCCTATCTTCCACAAATGCGAAGGCATAGGGGTACTAGAAAGGTATTCACAATTTTTCAATGTACAATCTCACGTACTACTATTGTACTTGAATAAGTGCAAAAATGTTTAATTGAATGTTACATAGATTGAGTTACACAAATGAATGCATATGCATAGTAAGTAGAGTCATTAAATAGCATCACAAAGATAGTTGTTCGAGACTTGACAAAAGCATGGACATAACTAAGAGAACTTCTAAGACTTGGCAAGGGAATGGATTTAACTAAGGAAAATGTTTGAGACTTGATGAGAGCATGGGTATAATAAAAACAAACAATATGATGAGAGGGGTATACTCAAAAATGTGCAACAAAAGGTAAGTACGCTTCATTTCAACCTTGTTTGAAGTTGTACCATTCAAACTCTTACCTAAAATGAATACCATCTCAACATGAGAACTCAATGTCAATTTAGATAGATCAATATTGTGAAAATAATTTTATTGTGTACAAAGAATTGAATCTCAAAAACTTATGATCCTATTTCAATTGCCAACAAAAACCATGAAATATTATAGCAACCATTTTAAGATGTTTATATGAATCCTTTTATGTGAAATTACCTTAAACCTTCATGTGAGGTCTTGAAGGAATAAACTCTTGGTTTCTACATATTCCCAAGAATATAATATTGTTCATGTTTGTTGTGGGGCCATTGTCTTACCTAAAGAATGCCCCAATATTAAGGATTGCTAGCATCTGAGCACAGAATATGAGCCCATGAATCTAACTAGGAGTCTACATTATAAACACCTTTTATGATTATAGGTGTCTATGTTATAGATACCTATGTTACAGAATCTTTTTTTTTATGTTATTTTGTACTTGTGTTGTAGATACATATGTTATAAACACCTTCAAATGGTTGTGAGTACACACCTACAACTAGGTTTAAGGCTCATAGGCTCATGTATTTGTCCTCATGCACTAGCATTGTTGTCCAAGTATCTCATGAAAGGAGAAACTTCTTTCCACTAAGATCCTTGGAAAAAATATTTGCTTAGTATACAATGTTATGAAGGATTGAAGTTGTTTTATTCTAGCCAATTTTTCAAAACTATGTTGCTGTCTTGTAAATAGGGATTCTAATTTTCTAAGCCTATACTTCTATGTAATAAGTGCATAACCAAAGGTCTTGTCATGTATGATGGTATTCCACTCACAAGTCCATGACCATGGTGTGTCTATTGTATTGTAGAACCATACATTACCAATCACTTCATCATTATGTGCATAATCTAGAGTAGTAAAAAGCAATGTAAATTTCTACCTAAAGAAAGATAGAAATGACAAACATTGTGAACTTTTCGTTATTTTTTTTCCTTAAATTCAAATTACTATGAATTTTAGAAGCCAAAAGTTGACCTTTACCCATACCCAATGTACATAGTCCTCTATAACTACTCATTGTGAGAGTACATCTTGCTAACTTGAGTACCTAAAATCATGACATTTCCATACCCACAATGCTACCACAATCAAGAAAGTTTATTTGAAAACCAAAGAGTAATGGCCCCAAAGTTGGCACATTCATTACCATCCATGTGCACAAATCAATAGTCACTAATCTGTAAACAAGTTTGTTGAAGTTGGTAAACTACTCTACAACTCATTTATGTGACCAATAATATAATACATGCCCCGTTTCCAATTGTTCTCGATGTAATTTATGTAACACCTTGCTATCATGTTCTCCTACTGAGATAAATCCAATCTGTCAAACTATGAACCTTATTATAATCGTCCTAAAAATTAATTATGAAAATCAATCCCAACCATTGTTGAAATTTTCACACCCTACTCGTTGCCAATAGGGTCTTGGTTGGTAATAATGGGGGGTTCTACTATACTCTTGTTTACATTCAAAAAAATATACAGACTCAAAATCTCAAATGTACTATACACCAAGCTTATAAAGAAAAAGGCTTGTCTTTATTCCCATTGTCTTTACTAAACATGCATTACAAGTTTTAACTCGAAGGCTTGAATCTTGTGAAAACTACAAATGCCAAATACGTTCTACCACCGAGCATAAGTACGACTCATCTAGCTATGGCGGGCTTCCAAACAATAGCACCACCCTATGGATTTGTCTCTTGCACTAGTTAGTTGAAAAACAATAAAAACAAAAACAAAAACAACTAAGGTAAGTACACCTAAAATGGACCATTCTTCAAAATCAACCCTTATTTATGAAGGGAAACTTAATAGGGAGCTAGGTTACCCAAAATGGTGTATATTACAAGGACAATTGTAAGGTAGAGTTAAAGGTCATTTTGAAAAGTGTGCCATTCTATTTATAGAACTATGGATGTGGTAACCTTACAAGTGGTTGATTTTCAATATACCTTCTTTTTGTTTTAACTACTTTTCTATGACATGTTTCAATACTACTAGTGTGATTTCTTGATGTGCATCAAATGGTTTTTTGGCATCACCTACATGACACTTTTAGCACCCTTCACCTTGCATCTTTGAAAATTTGTAACTAATTCACAATTTGTCCAAAAATTATGGAACCACTTGCATTTTGATTCACAATCCTTAACCAATGTGCAAAAATTGTTGTTCATTTTCTAGAGCATACCAAACATGCCACCGAGCTTATTCATGCGCTTTTAGGTGTAGTTACTATAATTCAATTCATTGACTTTCACTATTTAAAGGTCATTCCTTTCAAACCCATATGGTATGCACTCTGGATCACACTGAAAATGGATAGAGTACAAACAGTGTATAAAACACAAACTTAAGCAGCTGTACATAAAATGGCAGAAGCTGAACCAATTTGTGATCACCCTTATGACAATCCCTCATGGGCACTAAGTTAATAAATAATAATAATGAACATTATATGACATTGAAAAACAGGAATACCCATGTTTCAAGAAGAAAAAAACAAAAAAACCCACCCAGCAATACAGCATTCCTTTATCATAATAGGTTTGGGACCGCCGAAAAAGTACAGTACAAACTCCAAACATGCTGGGTTTTTTTCTGCAAAAAGAGTTTCAAAGTACAAGCAGCCTCTTGCTGCCAAATCGACAAACAAATGGGCTCAACAATGAAAACCAAAAACATGCACTTGACCCACTCAAAGTGCTTTAAAAAAAGGACATGGGCTTTTTCGGTCCTTTGGGGGGATATCCTTCAAGAAATTCAGTCTTTGAGGATTTGGTCAGAACTGAGACTCAGGCAGTCAGGCTGAATCAAATTGCCAGTTCAAAATCTTTGGAATCCTAAATGTAGATTTCCCATTGAAAAAAAATATATAAATTATTTTTTGGGACTGCCCACTCATACTGATAATGCTGCCCAATTTAGGGGGTAAGGTAGTGTGCTCTTAAAGCGACCACTTAAGAGCTGATTGCCTTTCCGGGGAAGCGAAATTTCTGGTAAAAATTTTCAGTCAATTTTAGTAGGAAGAAAAATGGAATTGGCATCTAACCCACGTTGTTTCATATTTTGTGGACCTTTGTGGAATTAGTTACAAATTTTAGAAGTTGAAATGCAACTGTCATTGAAAGCGACCACCTCCTGAAATGTGCACTTATGGTACATTGAAGAAAGCAAAATGTACCTCTGTATCATGATTGCTTTTAGAGCATGGTCTCTTTAAGAGCTAACTACCTTATTGCTTAGTGGGGTTCCAATAATTTAGCTCCTAAGTGATGCCCAAGCCTTTCTAAGTGTGTTTTTCCTATCATAATAGAGCATGGGCTCATAATTATCCCAATGAAGCATATGTTTGTTTTTGTTTTTGTTTTTAAATCTAACCATATAGATGTTTATAGAGCTTGCTCAATAATGTAAATCCCAATTTTGAGTGTTAGATTGTATATGAGTTGTGAGATTATAACAAGTGAAATGTATTTATCCTACTTTTAGTATGTTGTCCCTCCCTACAATCGAGCCTACAATGTTTGAGAAATTTGCATATAAGAGTTTTGGGGGATTAGAGGTGACATGGGCAACTACAAATTGTGTTAGCACACCAAAATGCACTCTCAAATACCTAAAGTTCAAATGAAGAACTATCAAACTCATTATACAATCCACCTTGAAATTGTTGAAATGCAATTTTTTTTACAAGTAGAAATCACAAAGACAAAGAACTCCAATTCAATAATTGCATAATTAAATTTTCAATGGTAAAAATCATGATAAAAAATTTACTCTTTCCATGAGGACCATTTTCAAAGCAAATGGGTAAATACAATTTTGTAGATCTCAATAGCAAGTAAAACTAGCAAGCTTTGATGATGGGAATGCTACCATATGAGAGTGGAGTGTGTAGCTTAGAGCGTAGAGCGTAGAATTTAGGTTTGGTGAGCCTGGAGCTTATTTTAGTAATTATGATTTAAAATGTAGACACTCTTGGAAGGTGTAAGTAGATGCCCTATAATCATTGAAGGTACTCTATAACGTAATGCACCTTATAGATAATGTTGTACATACCTACAACATAGGTATCCTGTAACGATTGAAGGTGGTCTATGCTCCATGTTCTTGTTCTACACTCATATACTAGCTTTGCTTAGATCTAGGAAATTAAGCAAAATTGGCAAGCTTTACTATTCATTAATGATACATATATGCTTTTGAAGACCTTTCAAAAATCAAATATTTACTTTTTTTGGTTAAAAAGAAAAGCTTCCAATAGTTAACCTTCAATACTACTCATAAAAATAATTGAAAATAGTCAAAGGAATTTAATTGCCTATACACAAATGAGCTAGAATTTTGGATCAACCATATATGGTTGCTTGGGCAATTAAAGGTTAAAACCTTCTTCTTGATTCCCATACAAACATCCCACTTTCAAAGCAATCTTAGGCAATTCTTATACAATCTCAATCAAGCATGCCAAATTATTTCAAGAAATCAAACTTATTTATTTTAGCAAAGTCGAATTAAAATTGATGTGATGTTACATGATAATGCATTGAAAAGCAGTAGTGATAAATATTAAGAATTGAATTGCCTACATCTATTGAAAACATCTATAAGTACATCTTCTTTTTAGAACAAAATATTAGAATAGTTTCAAATTGATTAAAATTGTGTAAGAATGCAATGATTTAATCCCTTTACAAACAAAGTGTTCTCCAAAATTGACGATATGAGAAAAATTATCATAAAGAGTATTTTTTGGAAGAATATTTTGGAATTGACATACAATAAAGTTGTAAATTTTGAGTTTTAGATTCCATCCATATTCTCCGATGCTATCACCAATTTCTTTTTAATAAATTTTGAAAGGAAAATTTCAAAATTCCTTCAAAATTCAATTATAGCAAAATCTTATCATTTTTTGAGTAAGATTTGTGGTATGGATTTGAAATGAGGTTCTCTTGACATGGTGGTTTTTTGAAATTTTTGTTATGACCTCATTTTTGCAAATCCACTTTTGAACTAGAGGCTATGCAATTTTGGCTTGGTCAACCCCTTCACATACTTCTATATTTGTAATTTTAGAAAAATATATACTCTAGTAACACCAAAGCCAACCATTAGATAGGACAACAACTTGATAAAGTATCTCTACAAATTAGAATGACTTTCATCCAAGAAGTAATGAGAAAGAAACATGAATTTCAATTTGTTTGTTGTCTAAAAATTGGACGTCAGAGCAGTATAAGGTTAAGAATTGTACAAGATTGCTTCCAATTGTTTTCGGTAAACCAACCTATGACAGGTAGAATGATTAGTTTGCCTTGTTGACAGTATTGAAATTTTTTTATGGGAAACAGAATAGGGTGTCTTGTTTTTTTTCTTTGTACCCCACTGCAAAGAAAGTCAATGGTCTGCCGTAACAGCACATTCACATGGCCGTCCATGAACTTAGAAGGTCAGACATTGAATGAATTTATTTTGGAATATAACAATAAATAAATTACCAATCTCAATCTCAAATTGGGCTGCATCGATGCCATTCTGTTACCCATTCTGTACAGTAGTTAGTTAATTTTGTGTTTCGTCAAGTACCCAATTACAAGCCTACCATCCATTCTGTAGATGGGTAATTTTTTTTTCATCATCTACCCTACCAGAATTGGAGTCTCTGATTCCAAATATGAATTCCAGATTTTCATTGGTGATAAATAACAAATTCTACCGATACAGGGGCGAAGTACAAGGATTGATTCTCCCAACCCATCATTACAACAATTTCACGGTAAGACAATAAGAAAACAATAGCGCTATTGGAGAAGTTTGATGTATATTCCAACACTTAGAAGTATGATATTTTTGGAGTGTATCCCACAGAAAAAGCTTAAAATAAGGTACTATGCCAAAATATGAATAGGAAACACTGCTGACTTGGGCATCGTCGTACTCTCCATTTTGCAATGAAGTATTCCTTTCGTTCGCAACCAGAAATGAAAAATAGAACAAGTAGATAGGAAGTCTGTCCGTCAGCATTATAACATTCGGCAACTCCAGCTCCACTCCGGTACCAGCAGATACGGAGGGGGAGGTGAAACAGTAACACATTCCTGGACACCTCGAATCTCCGATGCAAGCATACAGAAAATGAACGTAAAAATCCAATAAACTCTAAACCCATCGGCAGATATCGCTACCCCAGTGCACGTTCGCTGAGAACTCTCAATTACAAACACTTTCCTACTGAACTTAACAAATTGCTCTATACCGGTACCACCCGCAATTCTATAAACAGTATCAATCGTATTCTAGTTCACGCTTTACAATTCAGGTCTGCATCTGCTTGGTAACAAGACATGAATTGATTCGATTCTTCATCCCGGAAGCTAAAATAGAGAGTCATCGCTGCAAAATTTAAAGAAACTGAGGTAACTGTCACACCGGCCGGTAAACCCGGGCGACTGTGGCAATCAGAAATCGCTATAAGAACACACGGTGCACCAGAGGAAGGATGTAACTCATAGTTTTAGGATGCCACAATCGAAAGAAGCTGCACAGTCATGGAGTACATACTCTGAGTTTACCCTGATATATCACAAAACACTTCCAGAACACCATGAAAGCCTCACATCACAAGAGAACGAAGAATCACAACGAGCGGTGATACATTGCCACCCACGACAATTCATAAAATAAAACTCAATCAGCCTTTGATTTTCAACCTCGGGATGACTCCAGTAAAAAAGTGCCAATCCAATGAAGCTAAAAGAAACAGAGAACAGAAAAGAGGAAGGAAATTCGAGCAATTTGACCAAAACTGTTGTTGACACACCAGGATCACAGGGGCAGGGTTCAATACAGAAACGACCTTAAACCCTAGCGCAAAAGCACGACATTGTCACCTAGGCAGCCAGCAATTAGCAGTGATGCAATTATCCCGGATTCGTGTTCTGGGGACAGGGCTTGGTCATTCATCAACGAAAACTCAACGCGCTGATATCACCTCTGCGGTAATCTCCCACCTCAACAAAACCATGCCATTAAACAGAAAAGATCCACCGCATCCTAAAAAATCACAGAAGAAAAAAGGAGAAGAAAATTACAGAGTTTTGGGCAGCGGTCTCCCTCAAATTCAGCAAATCTTGTAAACACATAAGGATTACAAAATCTACAATCTCCTTGCCCTCTACTCAGTCTGCATGGAGTGAATAATATCCGAGTCCCCGGGGTCGATAATACTCGAAGTACACACCTGGAAGTACTTCTCGCAGGGTAAAATGTAGAAACAACCTTAAACCCTAGCGCAAAAGCACGACATCGTCAGCCAGCGATGCCAGTGCCCGAATTAGGGTTTAACGGACCGATCTAAGTCATTCATCCAATAAACCTCAATGCACTGGCATCACCCCTAATCTTCACCCTGTACAACAGAATACCATGAAACACGAAAGCTCCACCGAATCTTGAAAATCAAAGACGACAAAAGAAGAAGGAAATTACATTCATTTTCACAGCGGTCTCCCTCAAATTCAGCAAATCTTGTAAACACAAAAGGATTACAAACAACGACCTTAAAACCCTAGAATCGTCTACTCAGTCGGCATGGATCGGATGATATCGGAATCACCAGGGTCCGTAATACTCAGTGTACAAACCCTGAAGTACTTCCCGCAAGCCGTGCCCAAGTCCACATTATTCCCACTGTAGTGATGCACGCCCGTCTTGGACAACATGGCGTAGTACTCGATCTCGGACTTGCGGAGAGGCGGGCAATTGTTAGCGATGATGACCAGCTTGCCCTTGCCGCCCCGTAGCGACTTCAGGGTCGTGGTGTAGCCCAGCGTGTACTTCCCGGACTTCATCACCAGGGCGAGTCGGTTGTTGATCGACTCCTGCGCCTTCTTCGTCTTCTTGGTGGCCACCATGGTGAAGGAATTGGGTAAAGACAACGGGGGCACGACGGAAGCTCGCTGGTGATGCGCGAAAGAGAGCTTCGTCGTGGAGTTTCAGGTGCATTTGGGTGTGCCCTAGCGCTCTGTGCACTAAACCCTAATTCAGGCCCTCCCGGGTATGTACCGGGTATACTTAGCTTGGCCGGTTTTAGAATAGGGAACCCATTGGCGTGGGGGTTCCTTCCCCGTAAAGACGCTCTTGTAAATGAAAAATGAGATTCTTTTTAAATAGCGACTTTTTGAATGGGATAGGGTTTTAGGTAATTAAGGTATTTCAGAATCATCTATGCAAATGGTATGACAATGAGGCAAATTAAATACCTTTTGAATGATTTGTGTGGAATAAAAATTTGAGATTATTATCATTGGATGTGCATCAAAAATCACAAGAATATCAAGATTTGAACTTTGGGTGATGATAAAAATACATGATAAATAATATTGCTCTTGTCAAGAAGATTTTGCCCCATGCATCTTGCTTCTTCCAAATATTTACCAATGTAAAGAAAGCATGCAGGGTTTATTGTTTCAAAGCAAAAACATTACCTGCACGAAACAAGGTAAAAGACAAAAATTACTAATCTATGGCTACAACAAGTCCTTAACATTTGTTTGATGTGAAATTAAAACTTAAAAGTAATATCAATGGAAGTATATCAAAAAATACTTAAAGCAAAACCAAAGAATACTCAGATTTGAAAAATGGGCAACCAAAATAAGTTTCACTAAAACAAGCTAAGGAAAAAAAATTAAATTAAAACTCCTAAAACTATTTGTTTAAGTTGATGTACATAGGTAGAGTCACTACAAGAGAAAGGGGTGTTTTAAGTATAGTCCTAGACATATATTCCTAAAAGTAACGATCTTAAAGGTGTGTTTTCAGTAAAAATTTACTAGAAATACATGTGTGTTTAGTAATTTTTTACTGAAAATACCCCTTTAAGGTCGTTACTTTTAGGACTATATGTCTAGGACTATACTTAAAACACCCCTTTTTCTTGTAGTGAGTTAGCATTGCAATTAGGGGTGATTTCTTACTTGTAGACAAATGTGAAAATTATAATTTTTAAGATAAATAAATTAATAATGTGGATCACTTTTGAATTTTGTAAATTTTCAAAATTAAGATTTACATATATAGTGAAATGTTCTAGTTGCATATTTGAAGTGATTCAAAAAGACCCCAAACCATTCATTGAAATTCCAACTACTTTCACTTAACCATGTAGCACCATGTACAAAGTTAGAGACATTCTACTCAAACATTTTACATCACATTGCTAGCCCATGTATAAAGCCCTACTTTACATACTCTAATTGTCACATAAGGTTGGTAAAAAAAATAAGTCTAAAAGTAGATGTTAGAATTTTAGGAAAATTACTTTTAAAAAAACACTATATGGTGAAAAAAGAATATTGGCCAAAGAATTCTATTTTAAGCATCTATTGAACCTTATTTCTCGGAAAAAATAAAATATTTGACAAAGAGGTGCCAACCTTGCCCTACACTTATTGTATTGGAGAAAAGGAGGGTAACAAGATAAGATACTATACCTTAGAAGCTTTAAGGTATATTCGCACTTGGTATTAGGGGTGATGCTTGTAGTATCTATGCTATCCAGAAGTAGGTCTAAATTTGTTCCTAAGACCTTTAATAACAACACTCTTTAACACTAAAGTAGCTTTACCCAATACCATTCAAATGTAGGGGCATCATTGATTCTTGAGTGAGAATATAAAACTATAATACATGTCTTATTGTGAAGTTAATGTGAAGTAAGGGTATGTATAATTGTCATAAATTCTTGTCATAGAATCAATGAGGGCCCTACATTTGGGTGGTATTGGGGTCAAGGGATGGTGATGGGTTTGTCTACCTTAAGTGAGGTCATGCCTTTAGTACATCATACTAATGGCACAATAGTACCATGTAATAGAAATTGCTCCAATGCTTACTAGACAGGAGATACCATCACTAGATGAAATTCCAAACTTTTGGATGAAAATCCATTCCATCCATGAGCGATATGTTCCGTCCATCCAGATTTACGGCTGTAAGTTAGGAAGTAGCTTCGTCACAGCATTCCGGATCGCACCTGAAGTTCGCAACCGGCGTGGCAATGCCGGAAACAACTGAAACAAAGATCGCCGGTTGGTAAGCTCCGACGTCTGGTAAGGTCCAAGCCCCTAAAGCAAAAAGCGAAGTCCAAGTGTCCAAAGTGACTCAGCACAGGAGAGCGCCATGTGCATTCCTCGTCCGCGAAGCAGCTTGAGCGCGCAGATCGAAGCCTTGTCAACAAAACAAACGGAAGAAGGAAGGAGCCCCGGAGAGATCTATTGCAATCATGCATGCATCGGGACCCAGTTGTAACTTATAAGGTCCCTCAATCCAGTCCAGTCCCGATGCATTCTATTATGATATGCTTGGAGCTTGCTCTGTCCGAGTGCTTCGTCAATTCAGGTGAGCCAACTCGCGATTCTCACCTGTAGAACCCGCTCAGATCCCTAGGCAACAGTAACAACAATAACAACAAGAGTTGAATCGGGGGGTTTGGGTTTCTGTTCAATAGTTTGTCAGCAAATTTTCGTGGTGTGACATTCTGGATGGTGCATGCTCTGTCCAAGTGTCGCTCCTTCTTGTTCTTTGGGGTGGGCCACCTCGCAATTCTCACCTGTAGAACCCGCTCAGATCCCAATGCAACAGTAACAACAGCATGAGTTGAATCGGGGTTCTTGGGTTTATGTTCAATAGTTTGCCAGCAAATTTTCGTGGTTTTGGCATTCTGGTTGGTGCATGCTCTGTCCAAGTGTCGTTACTTCTTGTCATTTGGGGTGAGCCACCTCGCAATTCGCCCTTAGGGCTCACATCAGATCACTTGGAGTACATTGCTGCAACAATAGCAAGAACAACGAGAGTCCAATTGCTTTTTGGGGGGGAGGGGCGCGTATTCCTATCTTTTGCCAGCATTTTCGTGGTATGGAAGTGGCGAAGTGAAATTGTTGGGTGTTTTTTTAATTACTTCTCGAATCTCTGTGTCCGATTTGTCAATGCTCGGGGTTCAGCTGCGAGGACGAGAGGGATTGCGTTTTCAGTGAAGCGATCCGACTGGCGGAATTTCATCTTGATCGGAGTTATGCTTAGAACTCATGTAGAGCTCACTTAGATTCCATCGCTGCAGCAGCAACAACAGTCGGGGGGTTTGGGGTTTTCTTCGATCATCTGCGGGAGTTTTTTCGTGATTTGACATTCTGAGTGGTGCGGGGTTACCGTACGGGGCAAGTGAAATTGGTGGGTGTTTTCTTGATTGCTTTCTATATCATTGTGTCCGATTGTTTAATTCTCGGGATACAGCGGCGAGAATGAGAGGTTTTTTTTTTTGTGAAGCGATCGACTGGATTTTGCCCGGATTTATGTTTACGGTTTGAGGCACGCCCTGTTTTCCATGTATAGTGATTTTCATGCCCCCTTTTTTTTATCTCGCTTCTGCGCGAGTTAGTTAAGTTAGTAAGTTATTTTCTCGTTCCAGGTCTCTTCGCCGTCTTTTCACTTACAGAATTAGGAATTAGAACAAACTGATTCTCACACAAGTTTTAGGGGCAAACCTTCTCCAAAAATATTTCTTCTTGTTTCGTTGCACTTATCGAATACTCCATGTCGAACACTGACCACGTTTTTCTGACAACAGATACAAGAACCTCGAATTTCTGCAACTCATACAAGCCCACCTGTCGAGAGTCCAATTGTTAGGGTCCCGTGAGGCTTGCAGTCCAGCCAACCGGTGCAGTTTTCATTGCTGCAACATTTCGAAATGAATCGGATTTTTCCTTCAATGTATTCTCCCACCACCATGAGTCCGATTCGAAAGCTCCCGTGCACAGGAATCCGAGGATTAAGGCTCGTCCGGACTCTGGGATTCATCCCACAAGATCTCCACCAAAGATGGAGTAGCACCACCACTAGCAGTGCTATGCGAGGGGACGTGAAAGCTGGAGAGGCGGATGTAACGATTGTGGGAGGTGGGATTGTGGGGTTGGCTACTGCTCGTGAGATTGTGACAAGATTTCCGAACGCCAAAGTGGTGGTGGTGGAGAAGGAGCAGGATATTGTGGAGCACCAAACGTCTCACAACAGGTGAGAGATGATCTTCGATTGTTTTGTCAGTTTATATCGATTTCTTACAACTGTTGCATGAAACTCCTGTCTGTCCCCATTTCTGGAGAGGTGGCAACTACAGATTGCATATGAAGAGCTCGGTTGTATGTTGTCCTTCTTTAGCTTTAAGGTGTCCTTTCTTGATTGAACAAGATTCAGTCGTTGAAGTTACGTCTGGTAACGTGAAAGTAGAGCCTGGTTATGGAAGTAATATCCCTTGTCAGTATCTCGGCATGTTCTTGCTCAAATCGAGACTCCACTCTTTCACGTTACCTAGTTCATTTTGTGCCTACTTTAGTTGGGAATTGAATATCGAGGTGTGGAGATGAGCGGCACATATGAAAATTAGAGTCCATTTCTGGAAAGGTGGCAACTACGCATTGCATATAAAGGTCGTTTTTAATCTTTTGACCTTCTGTAGCATTAAGGTGTCCTTCTTTGAGACCTTTGATTGAACATGATTCAGCCCTTGAAGTTAACGTCTGGTAAAGTAGGGCCAGGTTATGGAGATACATCCCTTGCCACTGGCTCCTCATGTTCTTTCTCACAACGAAACTCTACACTTTCACGTTCACGAGTTTATCGCAGGCCAGGACAACTATTTTGTTGTATTTGGGATTTGAATGCCGTGAGCAAGACCTATAAAATTTTGTGACATATGGGACGCGCAGTGGAGTGATCCATGCAGGGATTTACTACGAACCCGGGAGTGACATGGCGAAGCTGTGCGTGGACGGGAATCGCCTCATGTACGAGTACTGTGAGAAGAAGAATCTCCCCCACAAGCGCGTGGGCAAGCTCATTGTGGCCACTCGAGAGTCGGAACTTCCGATTCTGGAAGATCTCTACCATAGAGCTTCAGCAAACGGCGTGCAAGGCCTGGAGCTTCTGTCACCCAAGCAGATCGTGGACCTGGAACCCAACATCCGGGCGCTTCGTGCTTTGCATTCACCGAATACTGGGATTGTGGACTACGCCAAGGTGGCGCGGTCGTATGCTGAGGATGTGCTTGCTACTGGACGGGGACAAATAAGGACTGGGTATGCTTCCTGGAACTCTCTCTTGAGAAATCATGTCTCTATGCTTCACGGTATGCTTTATGTAGAGCATTCTTTTTTCTTTCCATTGATATATTACATGATTCCTCTTAATGCTTCCTCAGAGTATATGAAGTGTGGTTTTCAGAACATGCATCGTCATTCGACTTGCCTCTCTCTCTTTCTTTTGTTTTTGTGATTTCATGAAAATTTTACCCTGAAGTGCTTGAACTAAAGATCGTAAGATTGTTTTTGAAAATTTATAAAAAATAATACTGCAACACATCTGCATCGTGTAAAGCATTCTTTCTGATTTCCATTGAAATTATTACATGATTTCTATCGAAGCTTCCTCAAAGAATACTCATTGGATGTAGTGCAAATTTCACAACATTCATCATCCACCGAGTGGATGGTGGAGCGCTTAGGGATTAAAGTAGCTCAGCTGATAAATCAATAACTTATTTACAGTAGATCAGTATTCTCCTACTTCAATCATGTTTCAGCGTTAAAAATGCTGGTTGCTCTCATCCCTGAAGCTCGGGCCACTTTAGATTTCACAGTTCGAAGCACCGCGCTTGAGATAACAAGGAATCCTACACTTATCTAGGCTGGCAAACCAAATACCAACACAATGTCCCTCTGACTGAATACATTGAGAGTACGATATGTGTGATTGTGGTGCATAGTTAAGAATTTAGGCATGGTGTTGGTTTCATTTGTTTAAGTAACAAGAATGAGCATTAAGAGCAGCATGAGGTGGCACTTACATGGCTTCTATGTGGCTTGGGGAAAATATTTGCGATAACAATGTTTCCAGTTACCTATTTGAGGTGGATTGGTGGACACTTGTTACCTCAAATGCGTCAAAAGGTATCATAAATGCAATGGATCATTTATGAGCTTGTTATGTCACCCCTTGTCGCACATGATGTTGTATTTTTGGTTCCAGTTTGAAGCTTGTTGCTTCAAACTGTGCAATCCTAGTAAGATTTGTCTAGTGTGTGTCTTTTTCACCACCGGGTGGTGTATAATTTCCCTGAGGAACTTGGGCTAAATCATGATGGTACATTTTCGAGAATTGACTCGCAACCAATTCTTCCCGAACTTGCCATGTTTTGTACGTCTATGGATCATCTATAATGTATGTATACAAGGAATCTACTCTGATGCATACTCAGTAAACGAAAGTTATGCTTACAATAGTTTCTGATAGGTCGTCAATGATTATTGAGAAACGAACTACGCTGTGGCCCTATACAGTCTGGGTGGACAATTGGGCTGGAGTACAGTTACTGCGAACAAGTTTGAACATGTGCTTTCAGTAAATTTGTTCTCTTGGAAAGTGTGATTCGTTTTTTCACGGGAACACGGTTCCACTCGAAGCTGTGAGAATAAAAATGGGAAAGAGCAGTGAACTGGGTAGCATCAGGAACTTCAAGGCATGTGAACATGGTGCCATGATGGTGCATTGAAATGCAATTAAGTTAATTTGGTGCCAACCTCCATACCAACCTAGTATGGATAAAATGACACTAAAACGACTTGTATGCAGCCTTTGGTGTCAAAATGGCACCAAAACAATCTCACCCAACTTTTCTGATGAGATATGCTGGTCGCGTTTGCCATATTTTTTTTAAGTTGGCGCATCACCTGGACGTTTAGACTAGTCATTCTTGTTGGGGCTACACATTGCCAGATTTTGTCAAAACTTTTGTCTTGCGATAAGTCTGTAAGAAATTTAAGGATGAAATTGCTCTTATTCAACCAGATTTCATTGATTTTTTGTTGATCTTTGTTTTTAAATCACCTGAACATGTATTGTAGCTACCAAAATAACAAGAATCATGGAACATTTGCCTCTAAATCCACTAAATTCTTGCAGCCCCCCAGCAAAAATCGATCTTTTTTGTATAGGCTTGCATAGATCTGACAGTGCGATTCATATCTGAAGATAACAAAGTCATGCTATTGTCCTGCAGGTTTGAGGTGACCGCAGTTGATGCAGATGCTGCTAGAGGGGTGACGGTGCAAAGTAGAACGGGGGAGGAGGTCAAAGCCAAGTGGCTCATTACATGTGGAGGTTTGCAGGCCGATTATGTGGGAAGGATGGCAGGAGGGGCCAGGGACCCCACGGTTCTCCCTTTCCGGGGTACCTACCATGAGCTGAAACCCGAGTACAGGAATATCATCACTCGCAACATATACCCTGTCCCTGATCCCAGGTTAGTGCTTCTTCTCAATTTTCCCTTCTTCTCTGTTTTATTCTTAGAACTCTTAACAAAGTACTTGTTGGTGTTTCAGTTGCTAACCAAAGAGGAGAGAGGTTATTGCATTCAGTAGACATTTTTTTCATTTAAGAAAGCATACAAGTATCCATAACCCTGAAAATTTGTTCATGAGAAGACCGGTTCTGTCTGATAACGAGCTTGAAGTGGTGGATGACTTGTTGCTGGTGCTCCCGCTGCTCGTCGTCCACTCTCCTCTCGCTGGCTGCCTAGTCCGTGTTTTTCCTCCTCATTCTAAGCTCGTAGATTAACTGAAAATATAGGTTTAAATGTTCTCAAATAATACTTGACACATCTGCGTTGAGTAATCAACTTAGCATTATTGGACATAATGCCAAGACTTGCCCAGTTGAGAGAGGTTTAGGGATTCTGTAGATATAATATTCCCGTAACATGTGAACCGTTTGATGAACTACAAATGTACACCCCAGAATGTTCTCGATTCAAGAGTGCAACTTTGCATAATGTCCCATAACCTTGTCAAGCCTCCTGGGCTCACAGAGGTTATCTAGTCCATAACAGTTCTCATTGTGTTGTAGTATCCTAGTGTTTTAGATACTGAGCTTGAATGAACAAGCATCATTTCGTAATGTTAGCATAACTAGTCAATGCAGATGTGTCAAGTGATCTTTGGCTGAGAGGGAGAGGGCTATAACCCAGTATGCAGTGTTAAATGCGAACCCTCTAATGAACCAGAGAGCACATTCTTGGACGTTCCTGATTCAATAGTGCAACTTGGTATTGTCCAAAAAAACTCCTTGGTCCGCCCAGGCTGTTGAAGGGTATCTAGTTCATTTTCAATGAACAAGAGATTTGAGTGTCAGATGCATGATGATGGAGCTTGGAAAAGAGGTAATAACGCAATGGTCTTGGTGTGTTTGTAGGTTTCCTATGGTGGGCGTGCATCTAACTCCGCGCGTGGATGGTCGTGTCCTTATTGGTCCTAATGCTGCTTTAGCCTTGTCCAAGGAGGGTTACAAGTTTTGGAATGTGAATATCAAAGACTCTCTTCTCTTCGCCATCAACAAAGGGTTGTGGAAGTTGGTACTCGGCAACCCTGGCATCGTCTTTCAAGAGATTTGGAGGGATATCAGCACTCGCGCCTTTGTGGGACAAGCGCAAAGGTATGGAATCTTGCCCTTCTTACTATCCCTTTCGCTGGCCTCGTTGAATTGTTTGCGTTAGCGTTGCAACCAACAGGCAATTGAATTAACACGAAAATGGTACAGACTGGGTTTTCATGTGCTAAATGCATAATCTCAATGGACCCGGTTTCTGTAGATATAGTATTCTTCTTGGATATGGAGAGCAAGGTTATACCTCACAATCCTATCCTCTTTACTATTACTTTAGTATTACTGTGTCCTTTTTTGACTCTTGATTGGGCATGATTAAACAAGACCCAATTATTGAGGTCATGTCTGGTAATTTGAAAGTGGAGCCTTGTTGTGAACATAATATCCTTCACCACTCCCGTGAGGCATGTTATTTTCCATCACGAAACTCTACTTTCATATTCCTGAATTCATATTCATTACATCCGCATAATTTCACAAATAGACGTATTTGGAAAAGGGTTCTCATCTAAGACCTGGAGCGGTTTGAGACACCCATATGAAACCTGAAATCTATATCATCCTAGATTTTAAGCTATGAGGTTCTAATTGGGCAACTAACAACCCATTTGAGCACTTGAATGTCACATTTTGGCACGCTCCAAAGATGAGTTCCAATCAACTTCATAGCATTTATAATCAATGCAAATGGGGTGTCTTTGGTGAATAATGTAGTTGACACATATGTAGTGTGTTGGTCTCTGTGTGCTGAAGGTTAAGAGTCTAACAAGTGAAAAACATTTTGCATGTAGCCACGTACTGTGAGGAACGCTTCAACATGCTTAACCCTTTTTAACTTTTGAATCATTTTTTTTGAGTTATTGCACATGTATTCCCTTGTATCATTTTACAAATATATTTTTTACCTCAATTTCATCAAATTGGTCATAAAAAAAAAGGATGTCTTTCTAAAATTCAAGTATCACTTTGAATGAATGAGAAGTTATTTCGACGAAATTATACCATGATGAAGCACTGTAAATTCAATTATTGTCCAGAATATGGACTTTGGAGCACTTAGGGTTTAAAACCTGACGTTAGTAAGATTCTTTGCCTAAATAAATAAATCATCCTGCGATTACTAAATGATGTTACTTTTGAATGCTTTGTGGTTCCATGATATAACAGGTATTGTCCAAAGTTGGAGGTGTCATTCACCACCGAAGGGTGGTCTGGAGTGCATGCCGCGGCAATTGATGACCAAGGGAAAATCATTGGCAACTTTCTGTTTGAAAATGGGTCCTCCGGTGTTGTCCTGAATGTGCGAAATGCCCCTTCACCGGCCTGCACGTCCTCGTTGGCGATTGCCAACGCTGTGGTGGACCGGGCTGTCAAAGATTTCGATTGGGCGAACAAGAAGCCCTTCATAACTGACAAAGTCCCGGCTGACAAAGTCCCGGCTTGACTGCTCTACTTGTATCTCTGAGGTGGGTGGATACATTTACTTGGATACAGAATATATGATTGCCTTTGTATTTTGTATTCTGAATTTAATACATCTGAGGACAATTGTGTCCATTACATAAATGCACTTGATTTTCAAAGACGATGCCATTGAGAGAGATAAGCTTACTCACAAACTCATTCGTTGTCAGCCTTGGTTTCACTAAGCTTAACGCAAGGATATTCGTCGACATTTGTGACTCTTGGTGTGAAACTGCCAATTTTGAGTAAATTAGAATTGGGCCACAATCAGGAATGGGAATTTGGCACGAATCAAAGAGTCTCAAGTAATGATATTGAGTGGCTTGTTGACCATAATAAGGTTTTCCTATTGCATAGGGTTAGGAGTATAATGTTTTGTAAAGAATGCGGTTGCAGTACGGTCTTGACGTTAGTTTCATTTTCGTAAATAGTGGAGGTTCAACAGATGAGTGAGATGCCTCTACCCAGTGTGTATTTTTAGGCAATTTAATGCCCAATTGCCTCCAAAAAAATATGGGCAGCTTCAAGTCAAGCCTATAAAAAAGGAAGGTGAATGTGTATAAAATGCTAGACTGTAATCAAGGCCCTGTACAGTATTTCCACAATGTTTCCAAAACCTCATTTCATCCTCATGCAGAGCTAGTACATATAAACATTGCACACTCAAAATTGGCCTCCTTCAATTCAAGGCCTCCAGAGGTAATTCAAAAACCTTCTTGAAATTAATGAACCACCTTCACAAATCAAAAATAAATGAATAAAACACTTGATTTGCTTACCCACATACCCAAAAACAAAAACATTTTTTTTATAAGGATACAATACATGGAATATATATGAAATACATGTAGATATGGTATGTGGAATACATAATACAGATGTCTAATATGGAATGTTGGTACAATATGACATATGGATACAAATATAGGATAAAAGAATAGATAAAATAAGGATGTGCGTAAATGGAATATTGATATGGGATGACATATGGATACATGAATAGGATATGGGATATAGAATATGATTGTCAATCCTGTATCCATTGCAATCTAGCATGTTAAAAAAAATGTAGATATTAGAAGTAATGAAAATACAAATATTGGGGGTTATTAATTCACTCACTTATTAACCCTATGAAGACAATGTAGGACCTAGAAGTTTCAATGGATGACTTCATTGTTAACTATAGGAACCAAGAATGCACCTATTGATCCATTAATTAGAATATTTTGGTGACTACTGGTGCTTTGGTTGGTTATAGAGTTTGCACCTTTCTAGGGTTAAGAGACATACACACTATGAAATGGCTATTTGCACTTGATTTCATTTTTGGAGGTAATAGATTTATCAATATTATTATTTTTTTATGTTCAAATAAATTCACCACCTAATATTGGAATATGATATTCATTGAAATCTTGAATCCAATCCTCTCCAAGCATCCAATGGAGCAATGTATATGACAAATTTAACTATAAGATAAATTGTTCTACGTTATTCGAAATTTTATAGTGTTATTAAGTGATAAAATCAATATATTGTATGACTTGGTTAAATGCCTATGTCCATTTGCCATTAAATGGAAATGGAAGTAATATCATTTTTAGTGTTCTATAGGCTTTTACTTTGAAATGTATTCAAAATTCTTACATGTTTTAAGAAAGAAATTGATCTCAATACAATTGCCTTTTACATACAAAGGGTTCTCTATTGTACTAAAGATGTGTTTGCAATTAGTATTATCAATCATTTTAAGTGAGAATTTTTGAGATAGAACTTTAAGCTATAGTAGTGAATCTTGTTTAGTTCCAAGCCTCAATTCCATTTCCTTGAGAAGTCCACATGAATCATCCAAGAGGTTCTTTTCCAATTCCAAATCCAAATGCATTGACTAATGAAATTCTCATCGATGAGTCATGTTTAGGCACCTTGAAAAAGTAGTTTTGATGGTTTATTTTAGATATCTACTCACTTTTTTGTTTGAATTTTTTTTTATAAATCAATAATGATATTTTTGAAATTTTTGGATGATAGTTCATCATTCCTAACCTCCTCCGATGCTAAACATGTACATCTCATACAAGCTTTAAATACATATACAAGGTTAAAGTGTTAACTAAAAAGATCTAAGACATTTAAAAATCAAAACTCAATCCATATTTATGAAACATTGCTCTCCATAGAAACATAAAAGTGTATATATAAAGTAAAAAGTGGAAGTTTGGAACTGGTAATATGACAAACCGAATTTGACGCACATTCAACTATACACTTGGCAACAAATTTTGCAAGGCATACTATTAGAATGTTTGAGCATTATTCAATGAATTCTTAATCTTCACTCCAATACAAAGATAAAAGATTTTTTTCCCTGGTGACACAAATTTGGACTTCAACTAGACATTTTAAAGTTTCTAATTATACATTACAAGTATACATTAACTCTAGAAGAACTGTAGCCTTTTCTTTGTCAAAAAACACTCAAAATTGCTATATTTATCTCAAAGTATAAAGAATTGAGAAAATTCTTATTTTTTGCATATCTAACTATAGAATCTTGCACTAAACTAGTGTAAGAATGTGTGGAAGAGATTTTGGAAACTTGGGGTGTATAGATAGCAAAATATTTGCACTGAAAGTGAAGAAAACTAATTCTTTTGCACCTTGTGTGAAAAAATTGTTAAGTAGAAATAGGTCTAAAAATTTAAATTATTAAAATTTCTAAATGGACCCTAAATACAAAAATCCCAATGGTGAGATTGTTCTAGCATGCAAACAAAACCCTTTAAAACTTCTTTTTCTAAAAAACATTATGAAAATTAAGTTCAAAAACATATCCAATAGGCTCTTTTTTTCAACGATTGTTTGGATCAAGATGCTCCATAACTTTCACATCACTAATCCAAATGGAATGAATCAAAGCTTTCCAAGGAAACAAAAATATGATCTACAAGAAATAAATGTATTTCAAGCTTTTGAGGATTCCTTTTGCTACCCATCCAGGTGCAAATTGTACTTATAAATGGCATAACTTTTGCTCTTGGACACCAATTGAAATAAAAATCATTTTCTCCAAAGCTAATGAGTTTTTCTATTTAAATATTTTTTTTTCAAAAAATGAAAACAAAAATTAGGACCTTAGGAGCCTACCCAAAATCCATTTTGTCCCTACTAGAGACTTCACATGGTTCTTTGTGACTTAAGAAAAATCTTGAATTTGCAATTGAATTCGAAAATTCGAAAATCCAATCTCTATGTGTTTCAAAGTGGACAGTTACACATGCCTTCAATACTTACTCATGCACTTCAATACAAAATTTACTTGTCATAATCCTTATAGCTAAACATCAACTTCATGATCTTCATAAATAACATTTGCATGGCACTACCAATATGCAATAGTATATCATCATATTTTAGTATATATTATTATATATTTGTGTATTATTAGTATATTCCATAGTGTACAATAGTACAATATTTGGAGATCTTCCACATTTTAGAAGGCCATAAATCTTACACCACTATTTGATGCACATAACGTATACAATTAGACAATGATCCTTCCAATGCTGGGAAGATATTATACTTTGCTAGATACTAAGAAGGGACTTATCAAATAATACAAGGATTGAGTTGCTTTCTTTGAGGAGCCATCCATAACACAATTTTGTTCACTATTGAGGGCCTATTTTCAAGAATGAAAAAAGCCCCCTCCCTCCCTCATTGAGCCCTAAAGAATGTTATAATACCCATTGCAAAATTTCTACCAACCATTGCCCTTTGCACAAAGTTGTAGACCTAGAGCTAATTTCCTTTGTTTTTTGAAAATCACGTGCTTCGAGTGCCTTCCGGACCTTTGGGCTTTTCCGGGATCTATAAAGGGCAAAAGTGCAAATAGCGTGGCCTTTACTGTACCAAAGCACGCCCGAGAATCTGCATTTGCCATCGTCAATTCGTCACCGTTATCACTCCCTGTTACTGGTCAGCTGCTCCAGAATATAATGCGGTACAGTACAATCCAAAATTTAAGATTCCATAAAAAAAATACTCCGTAATTGTTTAACCCTTGAAAAGCCCTTGGGGTCTTTCTAAACGACCTGTATTTAACTTAATTACTCTTCAATTGTGGTTTAATAGATGAGTTATGACTACATTTTTATTTACATACTATCATGATCATTAATTTACTTTGTACTGAAAAGTCTTTGGTCAATGTTTTCCTGTTCAAATACCATCAAATACATAATATACTATACAGCCGCAAAGGGCTTTCAGGCCCTTTTAGGGTTAATATTCTACCGCATTTATTCGTCTAACTTAGCTGACGAAGCAAAAATTTAGCCTTGAGAATTTATGGCCCTCATTGGCTGGAGCTCCATGCAAATGATGTGGGCAAATCTCTGCCGTTCATCTAAATTGAGAATCCCATGGCAGATCAGAGTTGGTAGGAAAAGTTAGGCTCCTGTTGCCACTGACGGATGACTTCACTTACTGCAACATCAAATCCGCTGAGCTTTTTTGTCAACAAAAATTGGGATTGTATTTGGGCCTCTAGGTTTTCCTGCACCCTTGAAATGGCCGGGGTGAACTGACCTCCCTCACTCGTCCCAAAGGGAAAACTCTGAATTTTTTTAATTTGTCACGCATGATAAAATTTGCAAATTTTGAATTCATATTTGCAATCAGAGGCCCCAAATTAGATTGGAGAGATACAGAAGATAAATTAATGAAGCATAAATAGGGGGTCTTTATTTTTACATGCACCTCTGGATTGATTTGGGGGAATGAGCAAAAGGGTCAGTTCACCCTGGCCCTTGGAATGACTTGGGGGGGACGAGTGAGGGGGGTAGCTCACCCCGACCAATATTTGGACAACATAACATTGTTTATCAATGAGGGCCAGGGTGAATTGACCCCTTCACTTGTTCGCTAGGGAAAACCCTGAATTTTTTTTATTTTCCCCACACATGATAAAATTTGCAAATTTTGAATTCACATTTGCAATCAGAGGCCCCCAAATTAGCTAAGAGGTGTGTAGAAGAACATTTGATATTATCAAGCATAAAATAGGGGGTCTTGTTATTATATGCACCCCTAGAATGACTTAGGAGGGATGAGGGAGGGGGGCAGTTCACCTTGGCCCTAAAGAAGTAGGGGGGCCTTGTAAAAGGAGGGTAAGGTAGACTCCTCTTAAAGTGACCATTTAAAAGCTAATTGCCTTTCGGGGGAAGCTAGACTCCTTAAAAAAAATTTCAACAAATTTTTGTAGGAAGAAAAATGGAATTGGCATTGAACTCAAGTCATTTCATACTTTTTAGACCTTCAGTGTGGAATTAGTTACAAATGTTTTAAGTTGAAACACAATGGTCACTAAAAGTGACTACCTCCTAAAATGTACATTGTTGGTCCATTGAAGAAAGAAAAATTTACCTTTATGTCGTGATCGCTTTGAGAGCATGGTCAATTTTAGAACACACTATCTTGTCCCATAGTGAACAAAATTGTCTTGTATGGCTCCCTAGTCAATCCCAATCCTTGAAATAATTGATAAATTTCTCTCAAGTATTAACAAAGCATGATCCCTTCCCAACTCATGAGAAGAACTAGTGCCTAATTATACAATATTATATGGCAATCAACAAGTGGGAATAGAATTTTTTAATTTAGTTGACAATTATCCTTCATATTTCACATTCAATTGTTTTTTCACTTACCTAGTTTGGATATTGTCTCTATTTATATTATGATTAGAATCTTGATTTTTAGTCACCTTTGTGTCATAGTCTTAAAAGTCAAACATATACTTTGTTCCTTCCATTTTCAACAATTTGTAAAATACTAAGAATTCATTCTTCCCAATCATTGGTGGCAATTAATGATATTGTTTTATTACAAAAATTAGGTGAACGATACATTGATTTATCCTATTATTAGATTATGTGGGGATCAACATCACCTAAAAAAATATATCACTACAAAGTTCATGTTTTGTAAAGATTAGTACAATGTAGTTTTTAAAACACTACTACTATTGTGACTTGTGATTAGTACAATATGATTTTAGTAACATGTCTTTAATTTCGCTATTTTTCAAATAGTGTGACTTTGGTAAATTAGTGTCACCATGTCATAGGCACTAGTAAGACAAATCAAATGCCATTAAATAGGGCCATAGAGGGTTGATCCCCTTCTTGCCATGTACTTCACCCTAGAGAAAATATTGCGATTTTTTAATTTTCCACTTGTGATGAAAATTCCAAATTTTGAGTTCATATTTGCAATCAAAGTCCCCAAATTGTTTAGAAGAGGTGAAAAAATAAAATATTTATGAGGCACAAAATAGGGGGCAATTTTTACATTTATTGCCTTACCTCGGGGAATAAGGGGGTCAATCCTCCTTGCCCTCTTAAGCATACTAAATAGTGTATAAACACTTCTACAAAGAAGGTAGTGTGCTCATAAATTGTCCCTTTATGGGCTACTGGGCCTTTTTGATGGTTTGCATATGCTCGAAAATATTTTTACTTATTTTTCCCTTGAAGAAAAATTAATGCAAAAAGAAACACAAGTGGTTTCATATTTTTTGGAGCATTTCCTTAAGAATTTCAAAAGAATTCTGAGGTAGGCACCTATTCTTTATCATAGGCCTTGCAAAACCCACACATGCGTAGTTTGAAAAAAGATATGACTTGACCAAAACAAGCATTGTGGCATTTAAAAAGTGGTATATAAGGTTCCTAAATGTGACCATTACTAAGCTTAAACAAACCCTAAATTCTATCAACATTTGTAAAAAGGCAATTGGGCAATCAATTTTCATCTGGAAAAATTAAGTGGACACAACTTGGCTTTGAAATATACCCTCTATGTCTCTTATTCCATCCATTGGCAAAGTATGAACCAAGACCTAACAAATCTTAAATATACTCTCTTATTATTGGCAGGCCATTTTAGAATCACTTATTGTCCATTTCAAAGGTCCCTATAGGATTGTTTAAAGAAGATGGTTGCAATAAGAGCATACTAAGGTAGGAACACCTAAAATGAACACTTATTAGAGATAATGTGATCATCAAGGTCTATGTAGAAAAAAAATGTTGTCTCCGTGTTAGGAAATGGTTTAGGAAACCAACAAAATTGGTTTTGTATTTTTTCGAGCTTATATGAATATTATATGAATTTTTGAAAACAACTTTGTAGATGCATCTATTGTGGAAACTAGACTAACACCAAGGCATGCACAAAATCACCCAAAAGCAACACACTCTAAACTTGAATCAAGTGCGGGTGATTGGCTACTTCTTGAAAGAGTGACAACTTCTTGAAACCCACCTGTCTACTTTAGAACCCCACTTGTCTACTTTGGGTCCACAAGCCCTTGGATTTAGTTTGTTTTTTTAGGTGTCCGTGAACAACTTGTGTTATATTTGGGTGCTTCTACCTTACTATATTCCCATTTGTACACTTGGAACTTTATGAGTCCCAATCACAACAATACTTAATTCAAAAGTAGTGCAATCTTGTACAAAAACAATACATATTTATATCATCTCAAATGTTGGGAAATTAGTGTGGGGCAACCTAATTTCACTCCTATTTTGTGTAGATGGAAAACTCTCAATTGCATGAAACCATGAAATAGATGAACTGAAAAATCGAAGACGGCCGGGAGACTGACACCCCGGCGCTACTGACTCATTTCCGTGGAAATTTACCAAGTCTGCTCCAGCTGTTTGCCAGCTGTCGATTTGTCTGCCACGTCAACAGGAGTCAGTAGCTCCAGGTCACCATCCCTATGCATGTCAGCTAGTGTCATTACTATATGAAAATCCGAGCACCGAAGATCGACGGTGCAGATGGTGCAACGTAGGTGGGTACGGAAAAAGGGGCGACTTGTTTGGGCCCCTTAAAAGGCATTCTTTGGAGGCTAGCTGGAATTGCATGTGATGGTGGTCAAACCCCCAGCCAATGGTTACTTAGTCCTGATGCCTATTAATACATGATGTGCCTGCTGGTAAAGGCTCAAAAGGATAAAGGTAAGCTTTAATAACTGGGGGCTACGGTCAGCTGTCAGGTGCACCGAAAAAGAAATGGGGCTAAAAACCCTTAAAAGAAAAAGGGACGTTTCATATGTGTCAAAAAAAGAAAAGAAAAAGAAAAAGAAAAAGGAAATAGTGTGGGAATCCATTAATTGGAGGTTTGACTATGCAGCATTCCTTCAAATGTAAGAGAAATATACAAGTGGTTATACTCTTTATTTAGGAGGTTGTCTCATCAAATGAGAAACCTTATGCTTGATTCATTGGTGAGAGTCTCCATATTGTTATAAATAATAGGAAAAAGTCTTAAATTCTTGTAGGAGATTTTTTTGGTGGGAAACGTGGGATCAAGTAAGAAGAAGGAAAAATTATGGTTTGAAAAATCAACGTGGATGGAACGTTTGTTGGGAATGGTTCAACCATCTATGCCTTGTAGACTTAGATGGCGAATGAATTACATCTTTGATTGCCTTTATTAGAAGGTAGACCCTATAAGAAAGATCTGACTTGTTTCTTCCCTTGAGAAATTCTTAGATCCCCATACGACAACAAAGTAGTTATTGCACACCCACCATTGTTGGGTGGACTATGATTGTAAGAATCTACCCAACATCCAGATTCAAACTCATGACCACTTGTATAATATGCCAAGACCAAAGCCATTTAGCCAAAGTTGCAAGGTGCATGGGATTAAATATAATTTAGTATTAGTAAGAAAGATTGTTCCTTGAAAAATTGTGCTAGTTTTGTGTGTTGTGTACATTGACTACATCTTTCAAGAATTTGGATAGATTTATATCTTGAAAGATTGCACCTATTCAAGACTTGTTTTTGAAACCAACCAAATAAATTCTTAACTAAAATGTATAGTCTCTATTCATGAGAGCCAAAAATTGATTTTGAATACGCATATTTCAACACTTAGAATATACAAATTGATTCAAAAAGTGTGTGCTAAAAACCTTCTCGATTGACCTCCAACAATCTCCACCCCTAAAACTAAGTGAAGATAATTTTGAATGAATGAAGCCTATCACCAAGGTAGTCAACTACCAATGTTTCAATTATTGAATGAATGAGTATATCTTCATTGCTACAAGAACCCTAGAAAGAGTTACCTTTCATTAGACATACCTGTTGCAATGTTACAAGAGTAATAATAGCAACCATGTTAAATTTGGATATTTGGATGATTGTAGGTATATTCAATACAAGTAGAACCTCTCTTAGTGCATGGTGTCGGGACTATACACTAAAAGAGGTTTATGCATTTAGAAAAGCCATAGGGACACTTGCCATTTCATCTTGAATCATGGGCATGGGCCATCTACTATCTACAAACTCTCTTAATGCATATTATGTTCCAAGGGAGGGTATACTAAGAGCGATTCTACCTATATTCTCCTTTATTCTATTAGTGAGGGAGGGGCATTAGTGTCACCACAAAATAGTGTGACTGTGGTAAATTAGTGTCCCACTATTTAGGACAAATGAGTGCAGTTACCTTCCATGATGAATAGTACCGGTACTCCGTTCACGACTGCCTGTCCAGTAGAGAGTAATATAAAAGAAAGGGCAGCAGAGAATAATATTAATGAGTATGGCGTGCATGAAACAGATATTTAAGGCAGTGCGTGGGACGCCTTCCCACTACTGTCTCCCTGCACCAACGCGCTCCCTCCATCGCCTAAATACCTCGCCATTACGAAATCGCAAATTCGGGATCCAGTTGCACTCCAAATTTAGCTTGCAGCACATCCGAGTCGCATCGCTGTTTACAAACAATGTTCTACTCGCAATTTCAGAGCATTGCGATTCCAATTTGGTAGCTGGAGCTGCAATGAGCTAGCTTTCTCTACGCTCCTCGACTTCGTAGTACACGAATTGGATTTTCGGTCCGTGAGCTCTTCAATTTGAAGTGAAATCAGACCGAGACTTGAGAAGATTGATATTGGAGTTTTGAGGTTAGTTCAATATGATTTTTCAATTCGGGTGATGCATTCGTTGTTTCCAATTATCTTGGGTTGTTGTAAGTGCACAAGAAATTCTCGATCACAAGTCGCAATCGTCATGCTTGGTTTCCTCTGTTTTTTCACATCAATGTTGTCGATGTGCTTGTTTTTTCTTACCAATTTCTGGTCTTGTTGATTCAAATTTTCGTTCGAGTAGCTGGTGTTGTTGTGTGCAATCTGTATATACAAATTGGCTTATTTGCTATTCTTTGCAGAGCAGAGAATTATCACTTCTCCCAGGGAGCTTCAATTCAATTCGTCCCCAAGCGACGAATCCCCTGTTTCGACGCAGGATGCGATAGCCCTAGCCCGAGAGATTGACGAAGAGGGAGTACGTTAGAGAGACGGAATTTGCTACAATTCTTCGAGCTCCAGCTTTATGAGTAGAGGAGTCGACGTCGATTATGGTGGATAAGCAACGACTCCACACAATCTCACGAGGCTGCGAGCTAATGAAATCAAGGAAGAAGAGGAAGAAGAAAACTTGCTCAGTCTCCGAAGTGGGAACATCTTCGTCATCGTCGTCGTCGTCTTCTTCGTCGTCGTCAAGTCCCAGAAAGACGTTCAAGGGGGTGCGCAAGCGAGCATGGGGTAAATGGGTGTCCGAAATCCGAGAACCGAACAAGCGGTCGCGCATTTGGCTGGGCTCCTTCCCCACGGCGGAAATGGCCGCGCGCGCTTACGACGCCGCCGTGGTGTGTCTGCGGGGCACCAAGGCAGAGCTCAACTTCCCCGACTCGCCTCCTTCCTCCCTGCCCCTCTACCCGTCGCGGGAAGAAATCCAAGCCGCCGCTGCTGCTGCCGCTGCCGCAACCCCCAGCTCGCGGCTCCCTTCACCGGCTCCCGCCGTGTCTGACGCTGGCGCAAGCCCGTGTGCGCGGCTTCCTGACGCTGCTTCGGCTGCTACCCCCAATCAAGAGGTCCTTCATCCTCCCGTTCACCCGAGGGAACAGACTATTCATCTGAGGGAACAACATATTCCAAGGATGAAGGAGTCTATTCATCCAACTGGAGACTTCATTCATCCGATTAAAGAGCATATTCATTCGAAGGAACAGACCATTAGTAATCCTCCTGAAGCAGGTTCTACTCATTTCATCGACGAATTCGTTCATCTGACTGAAGTAATCATTCATCCAAATGAGGGATACATTCATCCGAATTCTACTAACGGGTCGGTCGTAGAAGTAGGACACGAGGGGAAACTGGTGAAGAGCGAGGTCATGGAGGTAGAAGTAGGACACGAGGTGAAGCTGGTGAAGAGTGAGGTCATGGAGGAGGAGGAGGAGGAGGAGGAGGAGGAGGACCAGCTTCAAGGTTTGTTGCACGGATTCTGCGGCATTTTCAATGTGCCGTTGTCGCCCGAGCCTGCTACCGCGGCTGAAGCCGCTGTTGCTGCCGCTGCAGCCATGCGCTCCGAGTTCTGGGAGCTGGACAATCTCTGGGAGTTTGCGCGATGAGAAACTGTCCTGGCGTCTTGTTGCTCCCCTCCAGCTGCGTTTTTGAGTTTGGGTTGGACGAGGGATTGCCGCGCTGGTTGGAGCAACAAGATCGAATAGAGTTGAGGATTTGTTAGGTCATATGAGACATTCAATTTTTCATTTGAGTGCAGTACCAGTTAGGAATTTGAGTGGTGACAGGAGAGCCTATCGTGGGCTCAGTTATTGATGTAAACTAGCATTGGATTGGTGTGCTTCTGTGATGACTTTCATGATAAATTTGGACTATACTGTCATGGTATAATCACCTATTATACCATGACCTCTTTAATGTTGGACACGTATTATTGACCTGGTTGAACTTTTGCCGAACCTCCTTGGTTCTCCTTGGTTCTCACAAAGGGTAAATTCAAAAGAGCAGATCATACATACAGAACAATTCCAGAATTAACCCCAGAAGAAAGCAGCCGAGCCAGCGGGATCCAATGGGTGAAAAAGAATCCTTCTATAGAAGACAAAAGTGCATGTTTTCATCCTTGGAATTTTGTGCTAAAAGGGGAAGGTCTTGCACAATAGTTTGGACCTCCAATGAGTGCTGCTTTTGGGTGTTTTGGATTCACACTGTTCCCCAAAAACTGTTCCCCAAAAGGATGATTTCCACGGTGACCAGCCTGTCCGTACAGGGTAAAAGCTCACGCAGGCTTAATCCGCATTTCAGTGCAATAAATGACAAGCAAAACGCAAGCTGAAAACTTCGCCAGCTGTGCGAACCAGAACATAATGCATTCTCTCTCCTGTTTTCAATTAGCAGCAACAGTGATGAATTCGTAATGCAGAAGTTAAAAGGCATTTCGAAAATCAACATGCAATACAATCAAAACCTGTTCAATATACAATCAATCAAATGATGTCTAGATAATAGCCAAGTCCACACAATAATACAATTACACCGCGATGAATATGTACATCCGTCTCTAAATTACGAGGTTGTAGTTTGTTCTCTGACTTGGATACCCTCATGTTACCCCTAGTATTATGATATGCCCTTGGGGAATACTACAGGTCTGAATCTGTATGAATCCACTCCTTAACAACATGATTTGTCCACCTCGTGCACCCTTCAACACAAAATTACCAGAAAATTCTTGAGTTAAGAATCAAGAGGACCTAATTCCAAAGTCAGTTGACGATTGCCTGCACTTCAGTACCTGATAATGAGCATAAACCCTAAACCCTAAACCCTAAGCCTTAAGAGCATATTGGATGTACCTGGCTTAAATAATAATGAAGTAACATCTCTGAAATATGTAAAGCGTTGGTTGTAATCAACAGCTTGATGAATATCTGTGCATAACAAATGGTCAACATCACTGGTAACCAGATACAAGCTCGATTGCGCTACCCAGT
This sequence comes from Straminergon stramineum, assembly GCA_963920665.1. Taxonomy (NCBI): domain Eukaryota; kingdom Viridiplantae; phylum Streptophyta; class Bryopsida; order Hypnales; family Calliergonaceae; genus Straminergon; species Straminergon stramineum. The sequence continues at coordinate 3,927,084 of OY987272.1, forward strand.
GGCCAGGCGGCTTCGACTTCAAAGCCCCTGTACATAATCTTCTTCACAAGAGTAATCTCCTGATTCTGGTCAATTCCAAACCCGGAAACCAACAGAGAGTACAGGTACACTAAATCCAAACACATGTACTCTCGCTTAAATTCCTTGAGTTTTGGAAATCGTTCCCCAATCTCAGCCAAGCTTAAGCTACAGAAGATCTTGGCAGCTTTCTCAAATCCAGCTGGCGTAACAACTGCTGAAGCCACTTTCTTGTTACTAATAATCCCCGCATCCACTGCCTTGTCAAAGAAGAACGATGCAACAAAAAGCTGCTTAAATCCATCCCCACCTCCACCATTCCAAACGCCTCCAAAAGTACATTTTATATGGTTACACGCGTGATCAACTTTGAGAATCTTTAACGCCAAAGCTTGGCAATCCTGAAAATGAGACCCATCATCTCTCACTCTGGTCGTATGGCTAACCCCAGAGTACAAGTACGCGCCTTGAAAATCCTTCGCAACGCAAGGACAGGGAGCGTTTTCACTGTGCTTGAAAACCTCAGCACGAAAAGCCAGCAGTCCATAATGCAAATAACTATGCACATAGAGATTGTAGGTCATGTTTAGAAGCTTGACTTGCTGGGCACTCGTCAATTCATCATTTCCAGCCTTCGGTGCGTTGCTGTAATCTTCGTCTGATATAGCATATGCCATCTGCACTGAACCCCCGCCCAAGTCCACAATCGCCACGGTCTCGTCCAATTTCCTACCAAGCTTTCCACGAAGGTAGTTCGTGGTCACCCACTGATACGAGCCTTCCTGTGTCCCATCGATGATGTTCACCCAATCTGGTTGAAACAAGAAACCGCTGTTTCCTAAAAGCGTCCGGACCTCCTGCAAAAGATTTTCAGCTTCATTTCCAGGTAGTAATCGTAAACCAGCTGTTGCTCCTAGACGGAGCGGTGTTGTAGCATGCTGATCAGAAGGTACCACTCGCAAAGCTTCCTCCAGCATAGGCCGCAGCGACTCCGCTCCATTCCGAGGCTCCTTAGCGAAGTCGCTCAACCCTGGCTCTGTGTGCAAGAAAATCTCAAGCTCCTCACCTACTTTGACCAGCGCGTTCTTCGAATCGAAACAGTAGATGTGTACCCGGCTGCCAGAGCTTCCTGCATCGAAGATTACTGCGTACTTTTTCGGAGCCGGCTTGGTCAGAAACCTAAACATGTCGGAATTTCCGACCATGGCACATGATAATAACACCATAATGGCGGAAATGACCGCCAGAGGCAAACCCAGGAACAACAATGTGCCCATGGAACGTGAATCTTGCTTGGGCGAAAAGCTCTGAAATAGTCCCTGTGCGGGCTTGCCGTCATCTACCGAACAAGATCCATCCGCTTTGTCAGTGCCGTCGACACTGGATTGCCATCCTATCTTACCGTCGGACTGCATCGTTCAATCACTTGTGGAGCAATCAAAAATATTCGGTTGTACCTTGACTTGTCAAACAATTAGCTGCAACATGTATTTTTCTCACAGGAGGAGGGCTCGACCGGATACTCACAAAATAATTGAATCTGAAACCTAATTCAAACTGACTGATTAGTTTCCGCTCCAAAACCCCTTCGATAGACTACAATAAAAGCTTGATCCCGCCACTGTGCATACATCCTCTCATTAATTTCTCCACAGATGTAGCGTATCAGCACTGCGACAAATCACGCTTCCTCAAATCCTTCAACTCCAACTAAAACTCGGCAGCCCCTGTTCAAGGTGTTGTTCGCCAATACTCGAAACGAGAGGCCCAGAGACTCCTCAGACATGACCATGTCTGCTTCGAGCTTCACCTAAGCCGATGCAACAAAAAGGACCAAAAGAAAATGACTCAGAACCCTAAGAAAGATTATAGCGTTCCATAGCTAGGGGTTACAGAGTGCGGAACTTAGAATTTTTTTAAAACATCCTACTGCAACAAAAAGAGAGATTCTTCGCAAATTCGCAACTACTCTACAACCTTAAAAACTACCAAACGCAGCTTCACAAAATGAGACAGGTTTCTACACAGAAAATCATCAACTCCTCCAAAGAGCGGGTTCTTCAAATCAAAATTCGGTGCACCAATAAACCACTTCGCAGCAGCAGCAGCAGCAATACAACAAAACAAATCTCCTCTCTCTTTCGACTCCTAGCACCAAGACCACAAATCTCCTCGTCTCCCAAACATCAATACTTCACCAGCTGCAGCGCCAAATTGCATCACCACGTGTGAACCTCGTTCAAAAACTTCCCCAAAATTTCAAAAAAATCGCAGAAATTACACGGACCTTAGAATCAATTCGGGAGGAACACGGAATCTCAAATAGAACAAAAATCCGATCAGCGCGACGGAATCCGCCCGCGGGGTCGGATTGCTCTGAGAGAAGCCAGTGCTTGCCGAGAGATGACGAGAGATGACGAGAGAGACAGACCCAGCAAAGGTGGCCATCTTTCCGTGGCGAATTGCCTTCTTTTCAAATCGACGTCTCAGATTCGTTGGCATTGAATCTAACGGTGTGCATATCGTTCGGGAATCATTCCACATCTTTCTGAGAATTTTTTCTTTTGTGCCAGAATCTATGTAACGTTTTATAACAAGGCAATGGTCCTGCTGGGGAGGTGTTATGTCTTCCTAGATGCTGGGAAGAGACTTTCAATAAAATTCAAGGATTAGGGTTGGCTGAGGAGTCATATAAGATAATTTTCTTCACAGTAGGGGTCCCCTTTTCAAGGTTGGAAAAGGGATCCATGCCTTAGTGGTAAACAATGTTATGTACATCTTGGATTTGCCTGCCATTCCTAATGGATGGTTACAATCGGACCTGTTTTTGCTTTCGTATTGGGAGGTTGTAGTAACTTCATTGTTGTTGTTAGACTTGCCTTTGGAAGGATGCATGAAGAACATTGAAGTCTTAAGTGTTGAAATAAAATAAACTCTTCTATCCATGTAAACATATAGAAATTGGATATTTTTGTGGCTTTTGAGATGTGGGATAACCTTTCATTATTAGTAAATCTTATACTATAGAACATGAGAGTCACTTTTGACACTTCATTGCTAGAATTGAATTTCCTTGTCGGAATTGATTTTCAAAAAGTCTATGTCATTGAAACCAATTTGAATTTGACATGTGTCACTTCTTTAACAAAATTTAATTAATTTTGTAGGATTTTCAAATGATTGAATGGAGCATCACTATTTAATTCAACTACCCAACATTGGCCTTGTAAGATGCAAATAACCAACCTTTTCTAATATGTGATGTCAAAGATACATGTAAAAGTGAAGATAAAAAAAGGAATATAAAACAAAACAATAATCCTTCATGATCTTTTGCATCATGACTCCATGTACTTAAAATGTATAGTCCCTTGCCATAGGGTCCGGCCTTATGATGGGCAACAATCTCTTTACAATATAAACTTTCTTTATTCTCTGAAATATTCTTGGGCATCCAAAATTTTCTACAAGTTTTCTAGCACTTTTGGATTTTCAATAAATCTTATGTGCATATTATAATTGGCATTTGATTCAATGTCAAAGAAGGCAAAATCCATACACTTGCATCCAAAAAATGGATGGATGGAAATTGGTCATAGTTAGTGCATAATTGATATTGAATTTTATGTCAAAGAAAGTAAAACTCATGCCCTGCATACTTGCAAAATGGGTGGATGATAATTTTTTATTGTTGTAAGCGAGTACACATCCATCTTTTTTATCATCCACGATGTAGACAACTAAATATTAAGGTGTTGCATTCCATCTTGGTTCATATACTCCTGGAATTAATCCCCATGCTTTAATATTAGGATGTTTTAGAATTGTTTCTGTATATGGAAAGTAAGTATAATTCCAATTTTGGTCTTTAACATTGTATAAAGCGATGAGTGGATCAAATCCAATAACTTTTATGGCTATATGCCCAATGCTTGCCATTACTTCCCATGGAGGCAACTTTTCACCACCAACCATCTTTAATTTTCCTCCAGTCTTATTAGTCCTTCTAAATAATAATGTATAAAGGTTTCTAGGCATGATACCTTGGGCTAAAACTTTGAATGAACCTGTAGGCATACCATCTTCATTAACAACAACTTCAGTAATAAATAAAGTATCTGGGTATTCTTTGAACTCTGCTTCTCGAGATACAGCATATATTTTTGTATTGAAGCCAATTTGAACAAGTTTTGGTGGTTCAACAACTTTAATACAATATATTTCTCCTGCCTTAGTAAAATCAATAATTAATTGTTGTCTTCTAGAGTTGTTTATATTAAAATAAAATATAACAGGCTTTGGAAATTCTTGTTTGAGTGTTGAAATTTGGAAGCCACCATAGTAAATAGAGTATCCATGAACAACTATAGTAGAATATCCTAGATTTCTAAATGGTGGAGATGCATTTAAAATATGTTCAAAATGAACCCAAGATTCTCTTATAGAGCAATACACCAACAATGCAATTTGTGTACTCCCAATCATTTGAATATCATCATCATGTATTGTTTCTTCACAATGGAGTCCTCCTATAACAATTAAACGATATGTTGTTCTTGTACTATCATAATAAACTAATCGAGCTATCTTATGTCGTAATACTCTATATGGTATTGGAGGTAAAAATCTGATTTCATAAGTGAGAGGATTTGTTATAATTATTGTCGATTTATTTTTGGCATGATCACTCACATTTTGACCATTTTTTTCTCCTTTCACAACAATAAGTCCACCATTACAAGCAATTATACTATCAAAGTCTAATTCTAAGTATCTAATATTTGGAAGATTTACCCATTGTTTTTGATAGTATTCTATTTCAAAAATTTGTGGTGCATTAGTTAAGTATTGAAGATAATCCAAGCCCAAAATTCGTCTTTGAATGTTGACCTCTACCAAATTTGTTGCAATGACACATGGAAAATAAAATTTGTATTCTTTTTTTATTTTACATTCATCATTGTCTGATTTTACTTCAGATGGTGACCAATTTGAAGCCTTATACATATCAGTAATTGTATTTTCAAACTCTAGATCATAATTATCACTAGGATTTCTGTATAATGCCCATGATGCATTAATTTTAGTCCACGGGCATTCTATAAAATATTTTGCCATGTCTTTTGGATTCAACTTTGCAACAAAAGTTTCTATAATATGTTTTGAGGGATTTGGTTCTTGTGAACTTTCATTCAAATTATTGTTTGGCACATGCATGTTTTCATCATCGATAGCGTTAGGTTCAATGGGGATTAATTCTTGTATAGTTTCATTTGAATTATTGTTCAACACGTTTGTGTTTCCAACATTGACAATGTTAGATCCAATGATTTCTTGGGAATTTTTTTCATAAATATTAGAAGGAAGAGGTTCTTTTAATATTCGCTTTACTAGATCCCATTCATATGCTTCATTCACTTTATTTTCTTCAAGGAGGGCAATAAATTTTTGAACATCGTCTTTAGTGTAGTGTCCAGGACGAAAATTAGTCACATATTCCCATCCACTTAAATGTAAATTTACAAGGTCGGTGAAGATTGCAGGGATTTCTTTTATGACATTTTGATCAACAATTATATTTTTCTTAAATCCTTTTATTATTTTTTTTCCCTTCTGGTTAAAAACTCTTCCTTCCCACCTTTCACCACTAGAAGATTTTTTTTGCCTCATGTGATAAACACATTTGAAACCAGATTGACTTTGTGTAAATCCTAGAGCTTGTCTTTTAAATAACCAAATATAATCATCTTCACTCCATTTTTGCATTTCCTCCAAGTCATCATTATAATGAGAGATAGGAAAATTAAAAGTAAACTTTTCAATCTTCTCATGTATTTTTAATTTAAGAGCTATCAAATCACGTACCCTAGCAGCTACTTCAGCAGTGGCATATTGTCCAATTCTCCAAAAGTCATATTTGGTACCTAACTTAGGTAGTGTTGCTTGCCAAACATTTTCCTTAACTTTATGTACTCCAACAGGATTTTTTAATAAACCATACCTTCTTACTTTTATATTTTGGATTTTTTCCATATGACCATGGATTGATTCAACAAGAGGTTCTCCTTGACATTCTCCTTGATCTTCATTAAGTTTTTCAATAGGTTCTTCAATAGAATCAATAATCATATTAAGAAAAGTTTGGTTTTGAAGTTCATTGGTTTCTTCAAAGGTTATTTCTGATAATTCTTGTGTATCATGCCATGTCAAGTCAATAGACACCAAAGAGGATTTATCGTTATTAAGTACATAAACACTTTTCCCATTAGTATCATTAGCATTATAAGAAGTAGAAGCTTCATTGGACCTTTGAAGTATTACTTCAGAATTTGTATTGTTATTATAACTTGTTTGCAAATCCATTACATTTGAAACTCTTTCAAAGTTATTTTGATGATTTACATCGTCATTGCTTTTTAATTGTGTTATTTGTTCTACATATAATAGAGGATCAATTGTATGGGTTGTGTTGTTGCATTGGTCATCTAGATTTTCAACTTCCCAATCAATTGGATAGGATATATCCATTAGGTTTAGATTTTCAATACTAGAAAATTCCTCTGGAACTTCAAATTCGAAGGATTCATCATTTGCTATGGTATAAGTAGGTATATCTATGAGGTCCACATTTTGGTCACTAAGTAATTCATTTAGAATATCAAATTGTGAGATTGCATTATGAATATTTAAATTGCCTTCAATGTTATGATCATCTAATATAGGAATATCAATGGAGAAATTTGTAGTGCCAATGTCTTTATTACCATACTCTTTGTTGGAATTTTCAAGACTTGTGAGTACGACATTTACATTTGCTAAATCCTCATTTTGATTAATAGGTGATGGCATGGGAGTTTTGGGGGGTGATGGTTCATGGGTTTCTAGAGGTGATGGTGCACGAGTGTTTGCAAATGATTGATGGGAAGTTGATGCTCGAGAATTAAATAGAGGAGTTCTTATTTTCTTGGTTACGGGACCTTCATTGAAGAGTGATTTATTTAAACTGTTAGTAATATATAAGGCATTTCGGGCATGAGCTGTTCTTTTAAGCTTTTGTTTAGGATCATTTTTTAACATTTCAATTAATATTGTATCTAAATTTGCATGATCAAATTGTTCAAGGGTCATATTTGTAGCAACATTTGAGTGATCTTCAGTACAATGCAATGCTGCGTCATCATGATGCTCACTTATAGGACTAGGTGGTCCTACGGCTTGCTCCGTAGGCAACAAAGAATTAGACAACGATGGTATTGTAATAAGATTTTCTGTATTTTGGTTTTGAATGTTTTCATTTTCTAATAATAACTAACATTGAATAAATTGGTAAGTTAGATGCAATCTACAGATTTTTATACTATCTCTAATTGAATTTTTAAAATGATTATATTTTGTTTTATAATTTTGTATTTTTACCAATAATCATATTATGATTTAAACATTTCATCATTTGATTTGTAAATGAGATATGCATTTGAATGATTATACTATGTAAATAAATAAATTGCACATAAATTTTAATGAAAAATTAGTATATTGGTGAAAATACTACATTCCATATTCACTCAAAAATAAAATATTCAAAGTTTAGGTGATAAAAGTAATCTCATTCTTTTTAGTTTTAAAATTTATTAATATCTATTATATAAGTTTTATCTACTTTTTTTTCATTATATTTATTTATTGAAAATTAAAATTTTAACAATAAAATATATTATGGGATTGTCAGTGGTTATGAATAAGTGTGTAAAATACCAATTATCTTTCAAATATAATAAACAAGACATTCTAAATTCTAACATCTAGAAATACTTGAATCAAATAATGTTTTATGAAATGCTATTATATAAGAATTATTACTTATACAAATATTTTATTTCAAAATACTATTTTTCATATTTTAAATGTAGAAAAGTTATTAGCAATCTTTCATATTACAAAAATGATTGATTTATGAAAGAAAAACTATTACCATTCATCCATATTTATTGTATTTAATCTTTCATTTTTAGAAAATATTTAATAAGTAAAAATATGAGTACTTAATAATTTATTTTTAAAATTTATGTATTTAATAGTAATCCATATTAGAAAAACCTGTGTTTTCCAAGTATTAGATTCATTGTGGTAATTTGAAGCTATTTCTTGTAGAAAATCAAAATTTTGAATTTCATCATATATTGTATCATTATTGTAATCTTGATAAATATCATTTTCAAGATTCAACTGTTGACTACTAGAGGCTTTTAAATTTGTAGGTCTAGACTCCATTTGTTTTAAACCTTTGAAATTTTGCAGTAAAATGAGGCCTACAAATTGCTTTAGAATATTCTTATCTAAATTAAAGCTAAAATCTTCATCTTTCTTTATTCTTTAGTCAACTATAGGATCTTTTCGTTAACTTGTTCAAATACATCATCCTCAAAATCTTAAGTAAAATTCCTTACCATTTTACCAATTGCAAGATCAATGCACTTAACTTCAAAAACTAATTTTCCCCAAGTTTTTCCAAAGGTGAAGTTTTGGCTTTCAAGGATTTTAGAAAATTCCACATGTATCCTATGACTTGTGTAGTTAGTGAAAATTTGGGAAATGGATTGAGAAAGCATGAAAAAAAATTCGAACATGAAAAAAAAATCCTCATTCATCTTTTTAGAAAATTATAAGATAGAAGATGATACTTGTTGAAAGAGAAAACTAAATTGCTAATAATTTTGACAAAGATTGAGAATTATCAATCAAAAATGTGTTATTAAATATTATGTATTCTATATTTTATTTCATGTTGAATTTTTTTATCAATTGAGCTCAAAAAGCAAATTTTTTTTTGTTTTATATCTTCACTACCCACAAAAATAAAACCTCTTAGTACTTTCATGTATCTAGTTGAAATAAAACGGTCCAATCATTTTTGTGTAGGTAATAATCTCTAGCATCAAAATAAAATTAGTTAAAATTTTTATTTAAGTATATTTCAAATTGTTGCATTAAAATTGAAACTAAAAAAACTTATAACTTTTGCAATACTTATTGAAACATTATGAAACAAAGCTTTGACATACATATGATGATTAGGGGCTATTCCAAATGTTTTATCCAAAAATTAACAAATAGAAAGTCAATAGAGCCTACCCAAATTCTCAAAATTTCCAAAGTGATCTCCTTAGTCTTGTATGGATTCAATTATTCATATATAATTAATATTCAAAGATTATTAAAGATTACTAAACCTTTGAATATAATGTTTATTTTTTAACTTTAAATTACAAATTTCCAAAAAAAAGGGTTTCAAAGCTTTAGAAATCTTTATACAACATTTAAACTAGTATTTGGCACAACAGTCTTTATAATTTTGTAGAAAACTATTAATATGCCAATGCTAATTTTTGATAATTTATGAAATCCTAATACCATAAATTTGAATTTTATACTCTGTAATTTATATTGTGCTTCAAATTAATATATTTTTCATTAAAATACCTAAATAAATTTCTTTTTATTTTAATTAATTAATCAATGAAACCTATTTTTTTTAAACATGTAATCAAATTAAACTTTTTAAAAACATATTTTAGAATTAAAAATTTCTACACATATATTCTAAGTCAATATTGTATATTCCAAATTTCAAATACTATTACAAATAAATAATATAAAAATTATATGATTAGTTTTCATACAATCTAACTTTATTTATAATCACCTTATACATACCATAAAAGATTATAATTCTAGTTCTGATTTTTATATAATATAATATTTTATTTAAAGGATAGTGAAATCTCTAAAACCTCCATCAATTGTATGATGTTTTTATTAAATATCTCCACTGATATTTTGGTGAAATTTTGTGAATTTTAAAAATTGAAAATTTGAAAATTAAACAGCTAAAGATAAATTTAGAAATATTCCATATATATTATATAATTTAAAAAAACAAAATTTTGATTTATGATTAGTACAATTTTTTTGTGTGAATTCATCTAAAGGAAATTAAATATTTAGTTTTAAAGGCAATAAGATCACAAAGTCTTTGAATTTCATGTATCAATATTATTTTTTATAAAAATCATATCTTAATTACTTTTCTTAAGTCTACAACAAGATGTTGAAGATACAAAATGAATTTTAATTATTTGTAAATGCACTAATATATAATAAATAAATCTATTATAAATATTGATTTTTTACATTTCTATCTGAAAATTATAAACTCATATTATATATATTTTGAATTGAACACATAAGACATACACTAATAAAAATTGATTGAAATTCAAAAATTTATCCATATTAAATAATTTGATTTTTAAGTTCTATAAGATAGATTTAAAAAAAAACTTTTTACAATAAAATTCCATTTGTTAAATTATTTATTTAAACTAAAATTTATAAAATTCTGATTTATATCAATATTTGTTACAATATTAAATTAAAATGCATTTAAAAATTAATAGAAATATTTACTACTAGAAAGAGAAATTTATATTGACTTTCATAACCTAATGAATATGGTTTTTCAAGGAAAAGTTTTTGAAGTTCTTCAAATTTATAAATCATATAATTATTCTATTTAACTTGTAAAAGAATGTGATTTGAATTATTTTAAACATAAAAAATAGTTCAAATATTGATACTGATATAGGTATTTTTAAGTTATAGTGAAGTGAAAATGTTGTCACAAAGTGATAGTTTTGCTAATTTTTCAACTTATATAATTTTTCAACTTTTGTACTAAATCAAATCACTGCATTTTGTAAGCATGGCCATATGTATAACTTCTCTTGAAAAAAACTAAGACTTATTATTATCCTTCATCATCTCATTACAAGGGCATGTCACACCATTTATGAGACATTAGATGTACTCAAAAGAATAAATTCCTTTTCTTAATCCATATTTTACAATTTAGATGACTTCAACAAGACAATGCAAAGTCTTTATTGTTGATTCCTAAAGAGTGATAAAGATTTGGATATTTTTTTAAGATTTAAAGTTGAGACCTTGCTTGCTTTGATTAATTTGAAAATTTGAAAATTTGAAATTGTTTTGGCTACTTTGAATATTTAGAAAAAACTATTGATAGTGTAACTTGTTTATTATTTTACAATTTTTATTGGAACCACTTCATTTTATTTCAATCATTGCATTACTCCAAGCAATACTCTAGCTTGAAAATGCTCGTGTGATATAAAATAAATTTGAATATGAAAAATCAATGAAATGATGTGACTTTTGATTGTAATACTTTCTTGATTAATACAAGAGATAAGGGATATGATGCTTTCCTTGCTACCAATGACCTTAGGAAGTTTACTAGGTATTTGCTAGGAAACTATATGAAAAAACATGGGATCTTATTTAAATATTTGAGATAAATTTTAACCCAAAAAATAGATCCAATAGAACATCCTGTAATTGTTTTTTTTGTTGGAGAAGTTGTAAAACAAATCTACATAGGTGCAATATCTAACAGACTGTTGCTAAGGATTTAGACTACTCTTTGAGGTCCTTTCTAGTTTTTGATTTCTTTTATTTGTTTGGTATTTGGTAGGAAAAGTGTTCCAACTTTGTAACAACAAGCTCTAATTGTGGAGTTTCTTGCATATGTTCATGACACCAATACAAAATAACGCAATTTAGGCAATATGTCTTTGAAAATTATGTTGTTTGCCATTGATGACAAGTCCTTGGCTAGTCGGCTCTAACATTTGATCATCTAAGTCAATGCAAATTTTTTTTATTCATATTCTATTGGTAGTTAAAAATTAGAAGGATTAGATGCAATACATTGGGCTTTAGACTTTGGGATGTTGAGGAAAAAAATAGGGCTCGTAGGAAATTTGAAGCATCTGAGGTCATTGAACTACTTGTACATACAATATGGGTTACTCTTGACCAATTTGATTTGGCAAAGTGCCAAGTTTTGAACTCTTGTGATTCAATGTTTATAGATTCCACTTTATTTTGGCAAATAAATTCCTTCTAATTTTATATTTAATCACCTTTTTGTAAATTCTAGGGTAAGTAGTAGTAGTAATGTAGAAGATTTGGAAGACTTGTCCTTCAAATCCCTCTTAATTAGTAAGGAAGTCATCAATTGTTATTCAAAGAGTCAATAATAATTGAAGAAAGAACTAGAGGACCACAAATGGCATTTTAGATCTTGGGACTACAATGAAGTTGCGATATTAAAGGTTCATTGCAAAGTATGTAGGAAGATTTTGGTGGTATTACTGGAGACCATAGTAAAATTGGTGTCAACACTAGAAAGAAATCAGTGCTTCTTTAGGTTGTCACAAGGATTTGCTATTAGGGTTTGGAATAGTACTGGGACTTTGTTGTAGAATTTCTTTGTCTTTCATTTAAATACCCTAAAGAATAGTAAACCTACCCTCAAAACTCCCTTTTCCCCTAAATTCCAATCCTACAATTCCTACTATGCCCTAGAAATTGCCATACCTAAGTTTGATCTAATGTAACTTATGGACAATATCTCCAAAAAACTTTAAACTTTGCTACATTGTAGATCAACTATACAAGTACTTTCTTAAAAAATTTCATACTAAACCAAGATACAATACAACTTTGGTGGACATTTTGCTACAACGAACTTTCTACCCTTCTTGAAATATCATAAACTAGCATAGCCAACTTTGACCTAACGTATCTTTTGTTTAGTCTCTCCAAATTCTTTGAATTAAAAATAAAATTATATCAATTTACCAAATCTTCAAATATTAATTTTCATCCTAATCCAAGATATTGTCCAACTTTGGTGAACATTTTCCCACTCAAACTTGTTTAGTTGCCGTTTTGTACACCCGGTTGAATTTTTGTGCATTGCTTATAGACCCTAAGTCCATAGAAATCAAGATTTTAATACAAAGTAAAGAGTGAGTGAAGAAAAGTATCTTCAAAATTTCACAAATACTCAATTATATCCAAGCTCTTCAATACCCCCTCTCCTTGGTTGCCTTAGATTTCAAACACCTCCACTTTATAGCTTATATCTCCTTCTTTATAATAGATCTAGATCTCAAACTTGGCATCCTAGTATATCAACCTCTCAAGATCCCAAATCCCAAATCTTACCTTGATCCAACTTTTTATGAAAATATTATACAAAATCTTTTACATAATGCCTCCTTCAATATAAACTCTAACAACAAAATATAGTTTGTACTTCTAAGTGCCTCCCATACCTCCCAAACACCAAGAAAACAAGAGAGAGTCAAGGAACCAATCCTTGCCTCTAAGTAGCCACTACAACCTAAGATGGCTAGTCGCCAGTTAATACTAACCTTAACCCCACTAACCCAAGTATCAACTACTAACAACCAACCAATTATCAACCGGCAACTAACAAGGTAAGCTAAGAACTGAGCTCTTAGCACTAAACAACTCCCAATACTAAACACTTCTTTCTAACAATCAAAGATGCCTATTTGAAGTAGTAGATGGCCCACATCACGACAACGCATTTTTTAAATGTCTACCTATTTTCATATTAACAATAATATTAGATGTAATGTCAAGACATTCATCGTAACATAAAAATATAACATTAAACAAATGGGCATAAAAATGTGTAAAAAAAACATAGATTTCTTCTAGTACACCATTTTGTTCTCAAATTTCTAAAAAAAGACACATCTTGAGTATTGGCCATATAAAAAACTAGTGAATTATGAAAGAAGTTGACTTCTACACCCACCAATCAATCCATTGCACCCAAAAAGGAAATTATTATTTTTTCAACTGCCAATCACAAAAACCTTGAGAGTGAAAGCTTGAAGATGTTGTAGATACTATAATTAATATGAGTCCATTGAAAGTCAACTTTTTGTTTTTGTTGGGGGATCTAAACTAGGATGCACTACAACAAAACATGTATTTTACAATTGTGAAAATAGGACTAGGGATGACTAGTGACTATTAGGAGTGATACTCTTGGAAGCCAACACCTTGGGAGAGAATATGATTGTAAATATGATTGCTAGTTACATTTTGGCCTTGTATTTGATGGACATATAGTATATGCCTACAAAAATGCTAAAGTGCTTCATAGGGAATGACAAGGAATATGTTTGGAGAACATCTAATTATATTTGCTAGTCATATTTTTGTATATGACTTTGTGTAGTCATATTTTGCAATCACATTTGTATGATAGTCACTTTTTTTCTTTTCAAGAAAGACCAAAAAAATGTAGGGAGTACCAAAAATGAAGGCAAGTCATTGTTTAGGATTTTGAAACCCTAGCCACTAATTTTTTAAGGGTTTCAAAATCCTAATTGCGACTTCCTTTTATTCTTCTTCCTTGTTTTTTATTGCCTCCTAGCTATTACTTCTTGTTGCCTCTTCTTGCTTATTATCTTTTGCTTCTTATTGCTTTTTGTTTCCTCTTAGTTCTTAATTCTTAATGCCTTAGTTCTTGTTTGTTGTTGTTTTTAGTTCTTGCTTCTTTTTGCTTCTTAGTTCTTGTTTCTTGTATCTCCTTATTGCATCTTATTTTTTGCTACTTATTGCCTCTTGTTGCCTCTTAGCTCTTGTTGTTACCTCTTGTTTCTCCTATCACCATTGTTATACTTTCTTCTTGTATTTAATGATTTCTAGAGATATAAATGTTTTAGATTTTTCTTACCTAAACTTGTACTACAAATTTTTTATTGCCATAATCCTTTGAAGGTTGACCTTTATTGTTCATTCATTGAAAATTAACCTTTTTGATTGTTCATGTAGACATTGGAAGCTAAGGCGAAGTTGTTGGAGGCTACTTGCAACACAGTAGAGCCAATATCTTCATAGTAATGTAACAAATAAAGGCCATAAGGGCGTGCTTGAATATACTTATTGGGATATGTTTTGCATAAGGGACTAATAAATGTCATTGAAGAGAGTCACATGCCCTCTTGCATTTTTCCTTCCAAGATGATTATCTCTTGTGCATCTTTAAAATCATATGTACTTTTTTTAATTGCATGGAGTCTTTTATTCAAATGTTAAACCATGTTGTACGCAATTAAATCTAAGAAATTTGACTCTCAATCATCCAAAGTATCACTTATTTGAGTAATATTTTACAAGATGTATTGGCCAAAATATGATTGGTTGTATTCATATAATGCTCGCAATCATGCCAAAAATGTAACTCTACACTTCCCAAAACATAACTGCATTCAATTATAAAATTAAAAATGACATCCACATAAATAAATAAAAAGGACTACCAAAAGATATATTCCACATCAGCAAAGAATATAGTTGTACAAAGTCACATGCCACTTAGGCTTATAATAGCAATCCATAGGTACTACCACATCAACCAAAAATGTTATTCATTATAGTCATATTCTATGTCAACTAAAAAATATGACTATACATAGTCACATGCTATATAGATTTTTTCTCTTTTGCTTGGGTAGGTCAAGAGAAAGTCCAGCCTTGAAGGCCAATCAACACAAATGCCACATTGGCAAAATATGGCCTGTTAGAGGTCCAAACCACTGTACTTATAAATGTGACTCATGTCCGTAGCAACTAGTTGGTAAAGACTTGATCCAACATATTGTGTGTCATCTATAGTGATTCTTATATGAATCATATTTAGGAATTTTGTGACTCACTACAATCATATATTGCAGTAAAAAAATGCATGTTTCGAAAGGCTAATATGATCTTCAATAGGTGTGCATCCAAACGAGCTCAATACTCATTTGTAATTTAAGAAAATTGTAGGAAGAAGTCAATCAGGTGATAAATTATTTCTATAACTTGTCTGTCATACTATCAAGAGTCTTTATTGCAAATATATATAATGGAAAAAACATTTCTAGTACATGGTTTGCTCAATGGTCCAATTGTAGGTCAAAACTAGTACCTAGAACAATAGAACCATATTTGAGCTACTTTAATTTCAAGAGGAAAGCCTCATTGTCCAAATTTGTGGTATTTTCTAGTACAAGAATGCTCCAAATTTTATGTGTTTGGGGGCTTTTATCAATTTGGTTGGTTTTAAAAGCACTCAAATACTACATGAGAAGGACAATAGGTTGAAAGTTGTTTATGAAGACAAATCCTTGGAAAAGAGGTGTGCTAGAGATATTGAAAGGAAGAGATGTGTACGGTATTCAACTATAGCTAAGCTATTAAGTCATGGTAGAATATTAATTAAAGAACTGAGATTAGAGAAGATGTACTAGTGGGCAATTAAAGTAAGAATTGTCCAACTCACTCTAGAGGTTGACTTTGAAGGACAATGCCAAAGAAACTTCGAACCAACATGATCTAGTCAAGTATTGCAATAATATTCTAGCAACACGTCACACATGTATTTTTGGGAAAACCAATGTTGTAAGACTTCATGAAGGACATTGCTAGCTTGTTGCAAATTTGAATTGCTCCAAAAAGGGGTTTATTTTCAGTATAAATTCTAAGTTCCTTTGCCAAGCAATGAAAGTATATAAGGGGAATCATATAGGCAATTTATTTTTCTTGGAATTTTATTGCATCAACTTATAATAGAAGAAAGTGGAAATATAAAAAAGAAGTTGAATTTTTATAAAGAGAACATACTAAAGTATTCTTAATTGTTGCTAAAGTTTGCAAGGGCAGTGCGTCACCAAGGTTGCTCATGGTGTTACTAGCTCCTACCTAGTGATTCCAAGTGAAGATGAGACCAAAGTGTGGTCTAGGATGGCTTATGAAGATAAGTGAGATTTGGCCTCAAAAAAGAAGTTTAAGCTAGCCCTTAGCTACAAAATCATTTAGTTGATGCCTTCAAAAATTAAAAAATAGGGAATTTGCGAGAGTGATAATTGTCAACCTCCTTCACCAACAACTATTGTGTCTTCTATTGATTTTAGATTGTCCCTACAATTATTTTGATGCAAATTGGGTTTGACAATAATAGACACTTAATAATAACATGTAGGTAAAGGAGTGCCTAAAAGTTGTGGGTCCAATTGGTGGACATGCTAGCAATAGAAATAGTTGCAAGTAAAGGTCTCCATGTGAATTGGGAGATTTGTTTGTTCAGAACTTTGTCGAAGCAAAATGCATGTCTTGGGACTCTATGATCAAGAATTCAAGATTTTATACAATGATAAGAAACTTATAAATCTACTTGATTCACCAATGAAAATCATGTAGTTGAATATTGACTCACACATTCTTGAATACCTTGGAATGATATTCAACAAGTTTATGTCATGAGCATGGTATCAAATAGAAGATGTCAACTAGATTGACTAACAAAACTAGAGATCTATCCATCTTCTAGAGTCTAAATTGCATTTACAACCAACTTTGTACTATAATGCTGAACCCCATAGAATAAATACTTCACTTGGAAAATATTCTAAAGATACCCATTGAAATATAGTGAAGGAAATAATTGGGATATAATGGAGCAAATAACTTGAATACAAGGTGGAGATTTTTGGGGACCAAATATATAAGCTTATAAATAAAAAAAGACTAATTTTGTGCCTAAGTTAAATTTTCTTAATAAATTAAAAAAGGAATTCAAGATTATTTTATAATGCATTTTTTTGGACATTGTATGAGTAATCTATGAATTTTCAAAAGTGTTCAAAATAGGAGTTTCTAAAACCAACCCTTCTCTCTCATGAATAGATGATATGCGTTTTAGGCAAGAATCTCTAGGTGTTCATTTTAGAGGGGGATCACAATTTGGTGTCATTACCTTAGAGCATCTGGACTAAGGTCTGACACATGGTAAATTTGGATGACAAGTGCTCTGATCTATCAAAATATTCTCATAGCACTCCATCCTAATGAATCAAGCAATAGCCTTCAAAATTATAGTTCATCTTCATTTTATTGAGCTTTATCTTATATTCCACTTGACAAATGATCAATGGATAATTTATGGGGTATATTTGGTAAACATGGGTGGGGGACAAAAATTTCTAACTTATCTTAAACAGGAGATGTAAACTTTTAGCATATCAAATTTGGTGCAAATGCTCTTGTCTTAGATTATTGTTAACAATGCGCCAAACAAACCCACTTTAGTGTTATTTGGATGAAAAATGAACAATAAATGTTTGACCCTATCAAAATATTCTATTTGGCATGCCCCAAATTGCAATTTTGTTGAGGACAACAACTCCACCAAAACTAATATTTCTTCTATATAGATTAGCAATGATGGAAATTCTTTTTGCTTCAGTTCACTAGGAGCCTTGCGGTTGATTGAAAGACAAAATAGTGAATTATACAAGTAGGACAAATTTTTTTTTGTTGTAATGGAGCAATGTCTTTGTACTTTCCTATGCTACTCAAGATGCTCTTAATTATATAGGATGTTGAAGTGGTCATACGAAGTAGGCTCTATAGGATAAATTCTATGTTCTATAGGTTAATTGTACAAAAAAACGTCCTCTTTTGTAATTTGTTAATTTTATATTCTTCACCCCTCCTTGATAAATTAGGGCCTCTCATTGCAAATATGAATTAAAAATTTCCCAATTTGATCATGTGTAGTAAATTAAAAATTCTTATATTTTTTGTAGGGATTTTTAATTTGCTATACATTCAATTTGTAGGGCCCACTTCATATGAGCACTTTAATGCCTTGCATTAAGGTAAAACATCCCATAACCACCAACTCCCTATATCCCCTATGGCCTACTTTTGGCCCCATTTCGACCACAAAACTCACATTAGATGTTTTTCACCAATACTAAAGGGCTGTTTTAGGCTGGTTCCCCATGTTGAGAACGAGCTAGTTTAGGCTAGAATTTTCAAAATAATAATTAAATATTTAAAAAGAAAATTCGTTTAAAAAAAACAACAACCATTTTTTATTATAATTTGGTGTGGCCAAACTTCGGTCACATCAGATAGCTACTGTGGTTGTACAATTCCAAAACTTGTGGGAACTCACGGGAACCCACAGCCCTTTACAATAGGTGGATTTCATCTAATGTCTAAATCTGTCCATTTTCTAGCAAATTTAGTGCATTAATGGCAACAAGGGTTGATATGTTAAACCTTCATTGGTGAATACTCAAGTGCTAATAGAAAAATGGAACGGCAATTATAGGTTGTATACAAGACATTCATGAATCTAATCTATTGGTAGTTTTGTAATTTCAAGGGACACCACTTTAGAAATTCATAGAAAGTACAATTTTAATAGACAAACTATAATTCAACCTGGGTTTGAATTGTGAAACATGCGCACCCCTTAAAAAAATATATGTCCTTGGAGTTGGGCCAAGATAGTTAGATTGCAAATCAGGGTGGTAATAGGCTTTTGTAACTCAAGCTTAGTTATGACTAGTGTGTCCTATGCCATTGCCACAGCTAAAATCAAAGTAAAAGTATTTTTCAAATTTTTTTATTCATAAAAACTTTAAAATTCCATAACTTTCACACCGTAAGTCCAAATGTCGTGAAACAAAGCCCGTGCATCCCTCCTAGCTGAGGGCTTTCCAACGGTACCAAGAACTGGACCGGGGATGCACGGGGGTGCATCTCAACGTAACAAACAAAACAAAACAGCCTATCTTAAGGTATGGACTATCCAGGCAGCTGAGCGCACCCATTGTGTGACAGATGGCAATAAACCCAGAACCCAGGTGGCCTCGTCCGTGGCGTCCATCCCCCAAGCCGAAGCACCGCCTGTTTCCCTCCACGGTCAAATTCCAACACCTCGCAGCTCTCCCCACAAGCTTCCCCTCCACATTGAAGCCCTAAATCGAACCTATAAATTACTCATTCCACTCCCCTTCCAGCACCCAATTTCCATCGCCTTTTCCTGCTCATTGTTGAGTCCATTGCTTGCTCATTCTCCAGTTCACCTCGAGCTCGTTTGCAGTTCACTGCTCGTTGTTTTGAGCTCTTTTCGGGTTGTTTTCTTTGTTGTTTCCGAGATCCATCCATGGCATCCCCAAACCCAGTTAAGCAAGGCGAGAAGGATGCGACCGCTCTGGAGCGGACTCCGGAGATTCGCGAGACGGAGAGCGGCAATGTGGAGGTTCGAAAGGACCCGGAGCACACCAGCAAGCTCTCCAAGCCCGCTGAGAAGATTCTCGACCCCCGTGGTGGCAGCGACGTCGCCACGAGTCCGCACGATGTTCTTGCCGTGCGCCGCACAGTCGACGAGACCGACACTCTTCTCGAGTAGTGGCCCACCGGTATGGAAATCTTTCGCTTCTCATTCAACTCTAGAGATTTGCAGTGTCGACCGATGCAGTGGATACAGAGTCGTAGAACACTGCATTTAGCGGTTTCAGGATCTGCTCAGGGGGTACTAGTTGATGTTCTATGGAGAGAAATCAATGTACCAGAGGTATGCATTGAATTTCAGGAGGTGGTGTTCCCTGTGCAGTACAGCCTTTGTGATTGCCACTTGTACTGACAATGCACTGTTCCGAATTGGTTAAATAGCCACTCATTTTTCACATCTCGCCACGTTTACCACGTTCCTGGTTTGTATTTTTATATAAAGAAATAAATGAAAGGGGCATCTTGATTGCCAAATTTTTGGAAGCACTTTTGAGCTAGTTAAAAATCCAATTGTGGCAAGTAGAAGAACAGACTATGAACTTTTTGTAGCGCGGTGTGGTTGCCAACGTTGTAACGGTTTTACTACTAGTTTGAGTTATTTGCACTCGAAATAGTTTGAATTTTAAAAATCTAGGTAGAGCTCTTCAAACTGGCCGTCTGTTTATCGATCGCCAATTTCGGCTATCACTGGAACGGTAGTAAGAGTAACACTTCCAAACATGCTAACCGGGACGCTAAGGACAAACTATAACCTTTTTTCTTAGTGTATTTTGAGTTACCGATTCGGTTTGATTTCGTCTAGTTTTCTGTTTGGGGTAATCTTTCAACACATTTAGAGTGAGATTCTGTTTGTGTACCTTTCATCGTAGTCCTCACATTACTGGGAGATGAAGTGCTGGTGGCCTTGGTATTGGTTCTGTGTGTGCAGTAAGCTGCTTGGTGAGGAGGGTAATCTCTTGATTCTTGAAGCTTTCAGAGAGATCTGAAGACCATAGAGGATGTTTAATCAGCATTTTTTTGTAACTATGTGCGAAGTGAGGTTTGCTGTGATACTGGTGATGATGCGATTGCCAGTGGGCAGGGCTTTGTTTTGGTTTTCCCACTGTTTGTACAAATTGTAATTACAAAATCATTACTGGTATTATCACCGTTTCGGAACCATTGAAGCCATTTGTACATCGACTAGTGGCGCTATCTAGCATGTTGCAACTTTCATCACCCTCATTGTATATCTTAAGTCTTCCGATCGATTCGATGTGATTTTTTTCGACAAAATCGGTTAGTAACTGATGATCCACCGCTTGAGCGATTTGCGCTAATTATCTTGGCAGATTAAAGCAAATACCATTTTATGTTCCATTAGAAGTAATGAACGAAAAGTAGCATGGCGACATGATGCACTGAAAAATGATTCGGATTAAAAAAGAAATGTATTCCCATATCCATTCTTGACAATACATGCACGTCATATCAACACAAGCGACATTGTCAGCGAAGTGAGAAACAGTATGAACTCAATTGTACAGACGGGTGTTAAAGACTTATTTGAGGCATTCAATTTTTATTTACAATGTGTAAGGTAGAACAGCCCATTGTGGTCAGAAGAGCTCATAGTGGACACCTAGGGAATGGCCCATTGTGGGTCTTTTCAAAACCCATCATGGGTTTTATTGGTAAATGAGATTTAAGCCACAATCAATGTCTTACCTGATACTAATGGAACGATTAGTGATTGGATTAGGAACTTCTAACTTTTTAGTGTAATTTGATTGAAGGAAGTGACTTCTTTAGGCCTTCCATGTTAGAAACTATTGTGACTCCTTTGGATGTGGAAGATGAGCATCATGGATACAAATTTTGTTGGTTTTGGAGTAGTCTAGAGACTCTTTTAGGCCATGATGGGCTGAATACTTCAAAAATTTGTAGCAAATTCGTATTTTGAGAAAGAATTATAATTTCAAATGCTCTCTATGTTTCTCACACTTGTCTTAACCCCTCACCGTGGAAGGGGACGAAAACTATCCTTAGGTCGAATTCAAAGTCTTGTAACTTTTGCATCAAATGTCTAAATCCAATAAAACTTGTTGAAAAAGTTGCGCTCTCTCTTCTAGTTTGTGTGATAAAACTTTCAGATCAATCCAAGATGTATGGAATTTTTGGAAGCCAATTGAAGTTCACAAGTTCAATTCAAGTTCACCAAATTACATTTGATGGATGCAACTTCAGGGGCCTGTATCTCCTTCATCCAATGTTCGTTCTCAATAAAATTTGTTGGGTTGTGTTCCCCTTGAAGTCTAGTTATTGTGGTAGAATTTTCATACCAATCCAAGTTGATTTGAATGTTTGGGAGCAATTCGAAGTTCAAAATCCTGACATTTTTGGATTATAGTGAACTTCGGTGACTTGTTTCTTCTTCATACAATGTTTGTTTCCAATAATTTTTTTTGAAAAGTTGCAAATATTTGTCTAGTTTGTGTGTATAAAATTTCATATCCATCTTAAAATTTATGAGTGACTGAGAAGCATTTTAGTAGGAGGAGGTTCAATTTTTGATGTGTTTTTTGCAACTTTTCTTGCTGCTTTCTGACATTTCAAAGGCATTTTGTAGACACAATGTGTCAATTAATGATATTTTTTTTCATCAATGTGTTTGTATGCTGATTTTGAATCACTTATTAGTTTAAAGTTTCTTCATTTGAGTAGATTTAGAAACCGAATTTCGTTTCCAAATGTGTTTTTGGAAAAATTTCAGCATCCTTTTTCAACACTAAAACATTATAATCTTTCAATCTATGCGGTCAAATGACACCAAATTTGTTGCAAGCCATCTACAACAAGTGCACTACAAGATCGTATGGTTGAGATCTCTATAACTTATTAAAATTTATATTTATAACACTTCAAAAGGAATGTTGTTTTTGGAGCCATTTGGGCCTTCGGTGGTGAGGGGTTAATGTGAAAAAAAATTGTAAAATTTCAGCAATGGCATGAGTACAAACTCCTAATTCTAACCACAATGGGCTATTTTACCTTAATATAATTGGTATATTTTGTTAAGCTTAATTATCATTCCATCCTTATGGAATCCCGATGAAGCATACCATATTCCATAGTCAAAAAATCAAAATTTCATTTCTAGTGAGCTTTTAGAGCCAATTTTCATGATTTTACATAATATTTTATTATAAACATTTGATGTTGAATTTTTTTAATTCAAGTGCGTAAATATGTAGGGAATATCCATATGTGCATCTTTCATATTAAAAAACCTTCTATTAAGTAAAAAAAATATAATCTAAGAAGAGTTCAATGACAGGCATCATATGTCTAAACTTTGTAAAATAGATATCTCTGTATATTAATATTAACTAGAATCGCTTGCTGGCTTCATTTGCGAAAAGCACATTCATTTGTTTGTAAGCCGAATGATGGTCGTCGTAGTGCCAACTCTCAAAATGTATGTTGTCAAACACGAGCTAGAGTACTCATGACCGCAAGAGCTCACCGAGACAACCTATGCAGGCCCAGCCACACAGAACCCAAACACAATCCAACATTTGGGACTTGGGACCTTGTCAAAATAAGTGACTGCAATTTACTTGTGTAAGAACATCGCCACCTGTCTTGTAAAACGGCCACCCATCTTACAAAATGGATGAACTTGTTAAGAGGCCGGGCCAAAAGTCTTGGGTGGCTTACAAAATGGGGGTGTTTTGCAAGCCAAAGAGTGGCTCGCAAACTAGCATAAGAGAAGAGCACCAACACTTTCCCCATAGCACGGACCTTTAACGGTATAGCCCATTGGATGGACCTTGCAAAGCGGTCTAAATTTGGGAACTTATAGCATGCTATGGGTGGGGCGGTTTGGCTTACAAATTGGATGGCCCCGCATTTTGCAAGACAGGTGGTATGCTCTAAGAGCTGAACTAGAGCACAACTGGTGTACCACGAACTAGCCTACTACAATCTGAGTTCCTCAACTTCAGGAGTGGTTATGTTTAAGGCAAACGACAGAGAGTGAAATAGCTTGATCTGTGGCCATTGTACCTGAAGAGTATATATACTCGTGCAAGGTACCACAAAAACGTGCACAGGGCATTGCGAGTGACGCAAGGACCACGTACCCGTGGCAATTAACATATTACCTTTGTGCAAAGTTTCCTGTCCCCCAGTTTGCACAAATGCTTCTAAGCTCTTTAGTGCCCGGCTCACCTGCCTGGCATGCGGAGAGGGTGTCATGGAGCCCGATAGTGAGCTCGAAGTGCCCCACGCTAGGTGGTTGGTCACGAACTGCTGCTCCCATCCTTTCGGCGTTCGCTCTAGCTCCGGCAGTCCCGCGATCCTGGAGTTGTTGACCAGCATGTGCAAGGGCTTGAGGTTCCAGGCTTCGGTGAAGGCCGTGATGGATGCGTGGCTGTCCAGGTCCAGCTGAGCGACCCACAAATTTTAGTGGCTGTTCTTTTTGCTGGTGATCTGCGCGGCAACTTGTTCGCCGAGTTCGGCGGACTGCTAGGATCACCTCCACTCCGGCTCAACGCCAATGCCGGAGGAGGCACCCGTGGGAATGGAGTGGTTGCACAGCCGTGGCATTATTCATCGGGACCTCAAAGCATCCGATGGGGTTTGTACCAGATTTGGAACAGGTTGGACAAGTAACGTTTCAGATTTTGAATGCTGCATTGGAGTTATTGAGACAGGATTCTGCAGAGCTCGTGAATATTGCAAGCATGCAAGGATGTGTTATGAGATCTTGATGGGGAAGCTTCTGTTTGAAGACGGTAGAATGACTTTGATCATGTGCTGATAGGAGAAAGGCCTAGGGTACCAAACTAAGTATGTTGATGGATGGAAATGGAAATTATTAAGAATGTGTTGGCAAATGAATCCAATCCCGCTGATAGACCGTCTTTTGGGGAAATACTGGAGACTCTTTTAGCTAATTCAAAATAATGTAGAGAAATCCGCACTTATAGAAAGAAACGTGAGGCATAAATAGCAATGGGAGTTAGTACACCAACCGAAAGAAGGACAATGTAGACCAGAGAAGTGACTACGTGAACTAACTTCTAGGGAAGGCTTTCGAATTTCAGTTGAGGCACTTAGGGGTAAGACAAAGAATTATACATTGGGAAAAGAAATGGACAGCCGCCTGGCGTGGGTGTAATGAAAACAATATCTAGATTCAAAGTCAAGAATCAAAAACAGTAGGGAAAAGCTCACGCTGCTGCGGGAGCCCACTCCCGACATACGATGCAATCTTCTTCCCGGGTAAGCCCATACTTCTCATAACCTACACAACAAAAAGCCCGTCAGCACCTCGGTACAGGACACCCAGTTTCCAAAGTAAAGCCTGATAAAAAAACTTCTATAAAAACGTATCTGAATTTGAGGTGAGCTTCACATGAGTTGAACTGATAAACCGATAAGTTGAACTCAGTAGAAACATCAGGTAGAATAACATCGAATAAGGGAATAATGTTGACCCATAGAATTCAGAGACTCAATCGGATCCCCCGGTTTAGGGTTAATCCCAAAAGACTGGAGCCTTCGTGGTTTGAAACGACCAATTCAATTGATAATATTGAGAAAAACATAATTCCAATGTGATCCAAAATTTGGAGTCACCAGAATCGGTGAAGAGCATGAGGCAGAAAATAAATTGAAAAAAATTATTGTGCAAAGAAAGCCACAATGAACCTAGAAGTCTAAATTTGTCCTCTTGTATTTTTAAGAAGTTTCTAGTAGGTCATATAAGGGTTAATTAGGAGCCTGAGAGCCATCTCCGAAATAAGTTCCTGATTACAGACTACATAGAGATTCAACAAGCTAGGAGACAACGCCATCATTAGATAGAAGAGGGATGCAACGAACTTCGGCATGGAAATTCCTAAAGCTCAAAATAAAGTTTTTCAAGATCCAGAATTCAGTAAGTCTTAAGTTTGGGGATAACGCTCTTAATGCTGTTGTGCACAGCGACACAAAACTCTCTCGCGAATAAAACCCAATTGCATTGCATTATGGAAGCCCTTCCTTTCATTCCTTCGACAACCCACTCAACTGAAAGGATACATTGTTTATAAATACTTGCATTCTAACAATGATTGATAGGTCAACAGGCTTGCAATGTACAGGATCAGAGGTCCTAAATTCCTTCCAAGACCCTATATTCCTGCTTCACCAGGGGGCCTTCCATGATATTCAAGAATGGAATGTGCAACAAAGTTAGACTCACCTTTGGCAAAGTCGGCCAAGCTTCCCTCCACCTTCTCAATGTCGGACTTGCGTTTCACGAACTCTTTCATTCGGTAACGGAGATGGTCCTGGTGAGCGGCGAGCATAGGGTCTACCTCCATCACCCCCAACTTCTCCTCCACCACTTCGCTCATGTCCTTCCATCCGGCTGGCTTGTCTGACTTATCCGTTTTCAAACTTGTGGCCTTCACTGGGGAAGGAGAGCTGGCCTTGAAGCTCAAGCTCCGCGTTTGCTGCAAATTGTGGAAAACATACATGAACAAAAGCAGGTCTTTTGGCAGACAGAACTCCAAAGTTAGGGCTTAAAACTCAATTTCTCTAGTGGCGCATTCTATACTGGCTCATTCCTCACACCTCCTGTGAATCTCTCGCGCACAATTCTGATTGGAAAACCTTTTCACAAGTTGGGAACACGTGACAAGATCCCATCTGTCCCTCTGAGGCAGTGCGATTAAAGAGGGCTAATTGTACATGCCCCAAAACGAGTTACAGAAGAACAGCTAGGAAAAGATAGTTGGTTTGATTGGTCAAAATTTGAAAAGCGGGTGTCAAATCTCAAGACCTTCTGGATCTTTGATAAAGATGGGATGGGTGAGTTAATAGTGTGCAAGAAGTTTGCCGAAGGTGGTCAAGCCGACGTTAACAATGCAAAGATTCAGTGAAATGGGCCAAGGAGGAATGAGGATGACTTGTGACTTGGAACGAAGTGGGAGTTGAAGGTGCTCAAGAAAGGGACTTCCTTGCGACAACTGCAGCTATAATGGCCTCGTGGAATGCTGCAGGATTATGTGGAAAAAAATGAATGGGAAAGTTGTGGTAATCGTTCCAAAGCCAGGTATCACAGTGATGTATACCTCAGATTATTGTTGGAAGATAGTCGGTTTGCATTCTTGATGGATGAAGAACATGAAGATTTGCGACATCAGATTGATCGTCTCATGTTGACAGCAAGTAAGAAACATTGTCCATTTTCGAAAATTGAATATGTGGACGGACTTATGTATCGAGGGGCCTTTGACGATCGCTCGCTTGACAGTCAGATCAATGCCTGCAATCGCGGCGTCGTCGGTGGAGTCGTGTGTGAGCGGCGTCTCAGTGCGGGTACTCATGCCAGAAGACGCCATGATGCCCGACTTCTCGATCTCTGCGGCTTTGTACAGGTCTTCCACAATCCACGGCTTGAATTCTTAGAGAAGGAAAAAAACAAGCAAATCAGGATATATCCAGCACTAAATGTGCGTGTGGTTGCAGATACATTC
This sequence comes from Straminergon stramineum, assembly GCA_963920665.1. Taxonomy (NCBI): domain Eukaryota; kingdom Viridiplantae; phylum Streptophyta; class Bryopsida; order Hypnales; family Calliergonaceae; genus Straminergon; species Straminergon stramineum. The sequence continues at coordinate 3,954,656 of OY987272.1, forward strand.
ATCACCTCTTTAAAGTGACCTTCTCTAAGACAGCATTCTGGAATATTCTGTCACTCTAGCGTTGACTGTAACACTCTCGTGCCACGTTCTAAACCACGAAATAGTACTACGTGTATCGGAACGCAATCGGCAGTCACCTAGCGAAAGGGGAGACGTTAATCACCCCTCCTCGAGCAAAAGGGGGGCCTGTCAGTGGGGCCAAGCCTGTTTGCGTGGTCGGGTCCCGTTGTCGCTTCTCATCACTCCCGGGAGTCCCGGCCTCTCGGCCTCCTGGCCTCCCCGCCCTCAGCCTCTCTCATCGCCCAAGGGTACGAAAAGTGTCCTCACATTGTCCGGCAGTCACATTCAAAGTGCTGTCCGATGTCCGAATTCAATAAAACTTGTTGAAAAAGTTGCGCATATTAGTCTAGTTTCACTGGTAAAATTTTCAGATCAATCCAAAATGTACTGAGTTTTTGAGAGCCCTTCGAAGTTCATAGGTTCAATTTTGAGTTCACCAACTTTGGCTGCAACTTGGGGGGTTTGTAACTTTTTCATAAAATGTTTGTTTTCAATAAAATTTATTGAGTTTTGTTCCCCTTAAGGTCTAGTTATTGTGGTAAATTTTTCATGTCAATACAAGTTGTTTTGAATGTCTAGGAGCAATTCAAAGTTCAAAATGAAGACATTTTTGCACTACAGTGAACTCGAGGGGTCCATCAATCGACCCTAAAGATAGAAGATAGGACTGTACAAGAAAGATCAGGGAAGGCAAATCCAGGAGTGCCTTCCCACGTACAGCTAAAGATCCACCAGGCTACTGAAGTCTTGCAAGCACCTCAAGATTTGCAACCTTCAAGACGAATTTACGAACAAGTTCGTAGGTTACCTCCCTGCTACTATGTCGGGCGCTCCTCTTTCCCTCTTTGGTGACCTGACTCCAACTTGGCGAAGTGGCTGGCAAGGGCGCCCACTGCTTCCTGTTTTCTACTTCAGCATTTCTCTGAGCTATATGAGCATGCATAATCAAAGAAAAAGCTGCTGGTTTTCCAAGCTTCAACATACTTTCAACTTTCTTTCAACCTTGTTCAAGCACATTATCAAAGCAAATTGATTGCCATTGTGAACACGTTCAAGCTGAGCCATGCGCATGGAGAATGGAAGAGCGTTAAATTCCGTCCTCTACCCTTAGACACTTCATAGCAGAAAACTGAGCAATCTGTATATATTCACTACCAGATTATGCATTCGATGTACATAAAAACCCAAAAGTTACTCAACTTTATAGAACAAAAGCCAACAAAAAACGAACAAAATCCTGAAATTCGGACATGATTTCCTTGAACAAAATCCAGCCATCCCATGTCGTTTTATGGACAGCAGACTGCTAAATCAGTCATGATGTGAAATGATAAAAGATCAACAACAAAACCTTGATGACAGAATCTTCTATTCGAGATGGTGCATTAACAAGCATAATTCGCAATTCTGATACTCAGAGGACAGTAAAGACATTCCAGCTTCAAAGAGTCACTGGATTTGACATTTGGTACGCTTACACCAGATAGGGGTAGCTATCCATGAAGATACTGTCTAAAATTTGCAATGAACCCCTAGAAAGATGGTATAAGAGCACCATAGGCTAGCTGGCGCTGAGAAATACATCATGTTACAATTAAGACGTCAATGAACTAAGCCACAAGATGGGACATCGGAATACACTGGTTGGAGAAAAGCGAAAGATGGTCTCCGGCATCATTCAGGTTCAATCTTCCTGATCCCTGTCTGGCGGCTTCCCACAAGGCAAGAGCATCCTCTGAACGCACAACAATGGGGGTAAGAATCCTGCATTTTAAACACAGCCTAAAAAAATGCAGGTCATGGAACGACACACATTGTCCAGAGTCACGAGCTTAAATGTAGCAATGCTAACCTGCATAAAATTGTAGCGCACACGTCCGATGGACTCATTCTCTGCTACTGCAAAGAAGGACAATAGAGGGGCATGCCCAATATACGAGGCATAACTATCCCTCTGGATGTTCACTGCCCACTCACTGTCACAAGCAAACAAATCAAGGTTATCAGTGACATAATGCAAATTCGTGACATTTGATTCAAAGCCGAATACAGACAACATGCTTCACTCCTCCTTGGCATTCTTGAGGACCACAATTCCAGTTAGTTTTGACATTCTCAACTCGCTAATTTCTCGCACTGTAACTCGAATTTTCTCGTCCGATCGGGGTGGATTAAACAACGACGTGCGCAACGGACTTAGATTTCCGCATAACCTCATTGACAACTCGCCTACTCACGATTATGTTTCCAAATTGAGAGCATCACATATGAATACTACCAGGAATGCTCTTAACACATTTAGCGAAGTCATTGAAGACCACTTGTTCCAAACCCTAGACACAGCCAATCCAAAACCCTACTCACTTATCCTCGTAGAATCCAGAACCGCCGCACAGCTACCGATAACGAAATCAATTCGTTTCATTTCCACTTTATCCATCGCATTTTTTATTGCCTTCCACTACGTTTGTTTAGATGATGTTTTAAAGACTTCTCACTACACACAAAGATTGAAATACGCTCAAACTATTCCTGAACTAAAGTCGGAAAATGGAATAAAACAGATATAGGCTGTCTTCCTTCAAGCTCAATGGTGTAGAGAACGTGATCGGAAGCACAACACAGAAGACAAGCTAAATCGCGCAAAGTTCCATTATAAAATAATCTTCAACCACCTCTTAAATCAAGCAATAGCAACCGCGCGTTCTGAAATATAAAAGCTTGCGTGCAACTACCAGCTCGCCGGCTCTCCCGTCGTTTTCTCTCTTCCGATACTGTAATTAGAAATTTGAAACTCATCAACGGAACAAAAGAGAGTCAAAAAAATGGGTCTGAACTTACAAGCGATTAACATCAGCGTGGCCGGTGCCGACATACTTGGCCTGTAAGTGCTCAAGTTGACTGTTGATGTTGAACCTATCACTGGCCTGCCATACCCCAAAAAATAAAATTAAAACGACAGGACAACGTTTTCGTTCTTGTGCCTCAGATGAATCAAAACAATAATCGAAAGCCAAAAATCAGAGAAGACGGAGTAACAAGTATACCTGCATGGTGACTAACTGGCGGCGTCGCAGCCAAAAGGCAGTGATGAATACGTGAAGGAGTCTCAGAGACACGGAGAGCTCCCGAACACAACAACAAACCTCGACGGGCCAGGCCCAGACGGAAGGGCCTTGAACCCTAATTTCGTCACTGCAGATGGACCGGAGAACTCTTGGATGAGAATTGGATGTTTGGGATGAAAAGAGCACCAAGACCTCTTTAATATCATCATCTTCTTTAATATCACACCCACAGTCCTCTTACCAAAACCTACGGAGTTGACAAAAGGTAGACAAGCCTATTACCGCCCTGATTCATGATCTGAATATCTTGGGGCCAATTGCAAGAGGGGCACATATTTTTCAGAGGTGTGTGTATGTTTCTTGAATCAAACCCAAGTGGAATTATAATTTTATGATTAAAATTGTATTTTCTATGAATTTCTAAAGTGGTCTACCCTGAAATTATAAAACCACCAATATACTAGAGTCATAAATGTCCTATAAACAACCTATAACTATCATTTTATGTATTTATTAGCACTTAAGTATTCACCAATGAAGGTTTGACACATTAACCCTTGTTGCCATTAATGCATTGAAATTGTCAAAAAAACAACGGATTTGGATGAGTATTGTTGGTGGAATTGAGGCCAAAAATAGGATGGCAGAAATAGGTAGTTGGCGGAAATGGATTGGTCTACCTAAGTTCGAAACTCATTAAGTTATACTAAGTTATAATACAATTGGGGGGGAAAATTATATTTCTATTATGATTTGAAAATTCAATTTCTAGAAGTAGTATTTTGGAATAAGATTGATGTGGAAGCTTAAAATTGTGTATGATTGAATTTGCACAAGAATATGAGTACAAGGAATTTTATGAAGATAGAAAAATTTGGATCACCTTCACAATTCAGAAGTATGTCTTTAACCTCTAAGTACCATTAATGACCAAAAAAGTAAACATACAATAAGAAATCAAATACTAAGAAATGGATAATCCTATTTCAATAGAGAATTTCAAAGATTGGTTGGTTTGGCTAAAATTTCTTCTATGATGTTAAAAGAGATTTAAGAATTTAGAAATTAAAAAAAAAATTCTTCAAAATAGGAATATATTTTAGATTATTTTCATACAAGAATTGATTTCCCCCCTTCTACTTTACATTATTTTCATGCAATAGTTTACTATTCACATTCTAAATCTAATATTTTTTGAAATTTTGGTGAATTTAAGAATATTTCTTGACATTATGCTCATCGCAAAGGAATCATGATAATGCAAGGTGTATAAGTCTTGCACAAAATTAATTCAATTTTTGATATTGAGTGTAGTAATTTTGAACCCAAGAGTCTACATTCTACTAAAATATTCCAACCAAATTTCACGTACTCTAATTTTTCATGAATTTTGAAGTTGAGATCCCCCCATGTGAATATAGTGTAAAAAAGCTTTACACTTTTATCATGTAGATCTCACAAAGGGTAAAAAATTCCAAATTGAAATTTTTTTTTGTATGTGTTCTATGTTAAAGTAAAATTAAGATCCTATGGTTACACTTGTCATTTCTTACAGATTTTAACATCGAAAAATGTTGATGTAAAAGTGTCCATATTCTACAATTTGGGACTCAAAATGCAAATAATTTTTTTGGGATGCAAAAAAGATTTTCTTTGTCGAGATTGGACAATTAGGAATATTTCACATGCAACACTTCTAATTATGTCAGTTAATGCTTTCTAATTGATACTCAATTTGGGCTTTAGGAGTAAGATGGAGGAAAAGTAAATACATTGGATGAGAAGTTCAAATGCCACAAATGAATGTTCGTCTTCTCCCTTTTCGCTTTTTGGATAACGCACTGCGTCTCACTCCTTTAGACTAGAGAGTTCTGAAAATCTCAGTAGACTTTTGCCAGCCTTCCGATTGTTGCCTGCATTGCGAAGCAGGAACAGAAGCGAACGGACATGGAGCTGCGGACTTCGATTTCTTCTGTGCTCTGCGCACGCAACGACTTCGCCACACATTTCCCAAGGTCGCATCGAATTTCGCCATGTCAATCTTTAATTTTGAGGCATGATTGTTGTTGTTCATGAACAAGATACCTCTGAATTCTCGCTCGGTAGGAAATATCAATGGTGGTAAGATAGGAATGATCCCTTGAAAGAAAGATAGGATGCTGAATAGCTGCATTCACAAAAACTCTAGGGATTTGTGCTGCTCAGGGGACATCACCGTCTGAAATGTATAACTAATATCCATTCTCATTATAGAACCTATACTGGGTTTAGGGTTCTTCCCGTGAATCTGTTTGCATCGAGCAAGCGGATTGTTATTAAATGCAGGATATTATATACAGTTTGACGTGTTCTGGTACGAATTACTTATTGGAAATGGATGGTGTGACAATTTTTCTGTTTGATTACGCTTGTATGGGTATGTTCATTATGCCCATTGTTCGCAATGTGTTACGAAATGAATACTTCCAAGACGAGAGAATCGTCGTGGGTGCTGAAATACGTGCGCACGTACTTAACCCCTGAGGGAGCAAGAATCTGAAATTGGGCCTCATGTTTTTTTCAGCAGTTTTGAGGAGGTCATGTAGGAACTTTCTTTTTATCTTATTTTGATTTCTTCTTTTACTATCACGTTTAATCTTCGTCTCTGATTCTGGCGATATAAAATTCAGTCTATTTTTAATTAGACTTTGCCTAATATGACTAATCGAACTGCTGATTTTAGAACCATGAATCCTTGGTACTCACAAGTGTGGCCTTCCTTGCAGGAAATGGGAAATGCAGAGTTCAACCCAATCACGACTTCTGCCATTCAGGTGCAATTGTAGCTCGGCTCCCAGCCCAGATGCTCGGCAGGAATCAAAGCCAGTCCTGAGGCGGAGCGTTGTGTCCTTGATGAGTACGCTTCTTGTGGCTGCGGCGACGTCGTCGTCGTCTGTGGGTGCAAAGCCTACAACGCCCATGATGGTGGAACCCGACCTTCCAAGGTAACCTTACAGAGGCTCCTTATACCTTTGATGTCACCATTTTTAGTGTCAACCTTATTGATGTTTAGGGTTCACTTTAGTGTCAACTTCGTGATGTTTAGGGTTTAGGGTTCGTATCATGGTTGTGATCATTTTGCCCATTTTTAATTGAATAATCACGGTTGATGCAGATTCCGAAAAACACCTTCTGGAGTCCGAATTCAAGGTTCATATTCACTCTCTATCTTCTGAATGTTTGAATTGCCTTCTCCTCTGAATAAGGCCAATTGTAGCACTTATTATCTGCATCCATAAGGCATTGTTAGTAGAACTACTTTAACAGGCGCTTCATTCACGCTAGTCTTAAGTCTTTCTTCTTCTTCTACATAAGCAAGTTAGTGAAAGGAAGAGAATGTGGAGAGAATCATACTTTGAAAAGGGCCATGATGAGATTAAGAAAATCTCAGCTTTTACATTGCACCATGCTGTCTTGTTTTGCTGTAGAATGTGAGCTGCACCTCATTTTGTAAGGTAGAGGATACGATTAATTTTCTGTCTCCTTAAGCAATTTCTTGTACTTGCAGGTTTGATTGATGTACTCATAAGAGATCATGAGGGTGATAGAAAAGACGATTTGTAGTTAAAATCTCAATAAAAGACCATTTTGAAACATTCCCAGAATATTATATGAATTGCCAGGCTTGAGAAATTTCAAACCACCTATTTCCGTCATCTGCAAGCAGTGTGCATGTTGTATCTCAATATGTTCCAGATTTGATTAAAAATGCGAATAGGTTTTAGTATACTTTACCTTCGAGCGGCATTGGTAGTGCATGTACAGGCTCTGAGTGGTGTTGAAACTCTTGGGATGGATTATGGGACAGGCTGGTGTCCTGTTTATTCCCTCATTCTCCTCCGATTGGTGTCCGGTGATGCATGCAGTAAAGAGCTGAATTCGGGAGGTCTGGTTTTTCTCAGAGGTGGTGGATGGATCTGGTCCTGAGGCCAAGACTGGTGATACTTTGGAATTCGACTTTGTTTGCCGACGGTCCAACGGGTACTTCGTGTACAGGTGCACTGTTTGCTGATACTGTTTCACAGAGTTTTCAGGTTGATATTGCTGTCTACGTACTGTTTCTTTTGTTTGTTGTTGTGTCTGACTCAAGGGGAGAGAATAAGCAATGGTTCAGAAATGTTGAAGATTGTGCTACTCGATGAAACTGAGCGATAAGTCAAAGCAATAATAGCATGTTGAGACCCATCATGCTATAGATTTCTTATGTTTTAGTAGAATTGTGATTTCAGGGAACAGCGGTATTCTCTCATTGATGATTAAAGTTTTTGAATTTGGGGGATTATACTTGGGATTTGAATTTTAGGGATTATACATAGGTTTTTCGAAGATTATATGGAAAGAGACCTATGGAAGCTATACATTTTTTGTCGAGTAGAGACATGTGTGTTTAGCCGCTTGTTGATACTGACCTTCATTGTGGGAAGCAATGCAGCACAGTGGATCAGTTCAATGACCAGAGCCGACCTGCTGTGCTTCCCCTCGGCACAGGAAAGGTATAGTCAAGACTACTTTAGACGCATCTTTCATTCTTTTCTGATTTCCTCTATCTAATTTTGTGCCTTGCTAACTGCAGATGATTCCGGGCCTGGAGGAGGTGCTTTCTGGAATGAGACCTGGAGGTAACGCGCCTTTTTGTTTGCAATGATACTGTTAATATGCCAACTTCCTAATAAAAATGTCAAAACTCTCTGTATTCATTTTTTCATAGACAAGATGCTTCTGCAGAGAATAAGGAAGAAGATACTATTTGCATTACTGTAATCTTTTTCGCGTATTTAGGAATGCGATTTTTGGGACATCTCTGTTGAGTTGTGGAGAGATTACTATGGGGACGAGGGAAATCTGTTGAGATCAAATTTTTATCCTTATGCATGAATTTCTTACGCAATCATTCAAAGTGGGAGATTGTAGACCACGATTGAAGGCTTAATAGAAAACCTCATTTTCCGTAGCACAGTGCCGTAGACTTTATATTCAAAGCGTAGTGCCCGTATACATTTTTTTAAGTCCTGGTTACAGCCAGCTTGCTAATTGAAGGCCAACCAAGTGATTAGATGACTTGTTGTGGATCAGTATTGTAGACGAAATTAGGTCCTTCATAGTTTTAGTATCCTCTAATTTACAAGCGGGGGTGTGGTGGAATTATCTGACATCTATTCTTGTAGGTAAGAGAAGAGCATTGATTCCACCGGAGGTGGGCTACATTGATACATCTCTTGAACCTTTGCCTGTTGAGGTAATGTTAGCCTCATGAACCCTTAAACGCACGCTTGAATCCTATTTTTGAAATTTTCCACATTTTGGTTTATATCTTTGTCCGAATATGTTGCTCAATACAATTTCATCAATTTGGTCATAATTGGTCATACAGGAAGCTCTCGTTTATTCCTTTGGTTGAGTGAGAAGGTATTTGGACGAAACATTTCCCTAAAGCACTCCATTCATCATCCAAAATATGAATGTTGGTGCACTTACGGTTAACAAAAACTGCCTCCTGAAGAGTGACGTATAAATGACTACGTCGATGTGTATCTTTTTCCAGAACATAGCGGTGGTTCTCACTTCTATTGTTCGTGTTTTGCAGTTTGGCCCTCGAAGGGCCCTCATGTCTCATGCCAAAGAGCCTCTTGTGTTTGAGGTGCAGCTTCTCAAGATCAAGTAGAGGATATCCTGTTTCTAGGACCAAATTCAAAGGATCCCTTCCTGTTACTGTTTACTTATGCAGTGGTTTCTTGACAAGGCCATTTCTTATGACCGCTGTCAAGGTGAGGAAGAAATGTAAGTTAAGCTTAGTGTTGTGTGTTGAGGGTTTTTTTCATTTTCTGTCAGAATGTACCTTCAGCATATCCAGATCCGAGACACTCAAAGAAACTGAGTGGCTGAACTTATGTGTCCTTGTGCACGGAAAGTGCACACTTCTCCTGTTTTAATTCGCAGGTTCCAACGCATAAATCTTAGTACGAAAATTATCTCATCAGAATTGTACGACTCAATTCCAAGTTGCATGGATGTCTCTGGCAGAGTCTGCCCCTGGCTTCATAAACCATGTTTACAGTTCATGACTAGACTCTGATGTCCATGCAAGGTGGCCACACCTAATGCGCCTCTTTCCCTTCTAAGGGAGAAGCACCTAAATGCGACACTTATTTTGGATCTCTTGATATGGAAGGTGCGTACAGGAAAAAATGTGCGTGTGTTAGGAAATGGCTTATGAAACTAACAAAATTGGTTTCGTATTTTTCCTAGCTTGTATGAATATTATACAAATTTTTGAAAACAACTTTAGATGCACCTATAGTGGACTCGACTAATACCAAAGCAAAGTAGGCACAGAAACATTTAAAAGAAATACACTCTAAACTTGGATCTAGTGTGAATGATTGGCTACTTCTTGGAAGAGTGACAATTTATTGGAAACCCATATGTCTACTTTGGGTCCACAAGCCTTTGGATTTAGGTTGTCTTCTAGGTGTCTGCGAACAACTCGTGTTACATTTGGGTGCTTCTACCTTATGCCATCTAAGTTAACCCCTATACATCCAAAGTCCTCTCTAGAATTGATGATTTGAGAAAAATCAATATAAAGTGCTATTTGGAGGAAAATTTTGGAATTGGTATACAAATAAAAGATGTAGACTATGAGTTTTAGATTCCATCCATATACTAAGATTTTTTCAATGCCATCATCAACGTTTATTATAAATTTTGAAGGGAAATTTTCAAAATTCCTTCAAAATTCAATTACAAGAAAAAAATTACCATTTTTTGAACAAAATTTGTAGAAATGGATTTGGAATGAAGTTCTCTTGACATGATGATTTTTTGAAATTTTTGTGTTCTTAAAATCTACTAGTGTGGCATATGCCGTTGCCACAACCAAAACAAAAGTATTGTAAAAGTATTTTTTTTAATTTTTAATTCATATTAGCTTCAAAATTCAATAACTTTCCTACTATAGGTCCAAACGCCATGAAACAAAGACTATACACATATCCTCAATGAGGGCTTTCTAATGGTACCAAGAACACGACCAAGGGACATATAATTCAAGAGATCTCACTATAACAAACAAACTAAACTAAACTAACTAACTTACTAACTTAAGTTATGGATGACCTCATTTTTGCAAATCTAGTTTTCAACTAAAGTCAATGCAATTTTGGCTTAGTCAACCACTTGACATACTTGCACATACAATTTTAGAAAAATATGTACTCTAGAAACACCAAATCCAATCATTAGATAGGACAACAAGTGAACTCGATAAAGTATCTCTACAAATTAGAATGACTTTCATCCAAGCAGTAATGAGGATGAAAGTTGAGTTTCAATTTGTTCATCATCTAGAAAGTGGACATTGGAGTGCTTAGGGGTTCACTTACATTTGGACCTTCAATAGTCACTTGTAGTCTCAACCAAAATCATTGCAAGTTTGTCATGGCAATCAATGATAAATTGAAGAGTACTTTGAGACAACCAATGAGAATTGAATATTTTATACTTTAGGGGTGTCCATTTAAGGGGAGTCTAGTGAAATGTATAGATTTTATTTATTTTAAAATTGAATAACCTAAAAAGTGGTGCTTTTGAGTGGTCATATCTGTGTACAGGCTACTTCATTTCAACCCAAATTTAAATATTCCAATTATCTTGTATTTTCTTATTTAAAATCTGATTTGAATAATGAATAATCTTCACACTCCTATGACTTACAATCATGTGCTTTAGTGATTAGTAGATTGGGTAGCTTATTTAGGAACTTGTAGAAAGTGGATAGAGGATTGTACCTTCTCAAGATCAATAACCAACATAGTATAAAATTTATTGCACAAGAAAATCACAAAATGTGGAATTCTTGAAACTATATTCAATAAAAATAGAACTTTGGTCACTCCATTGAAGCTAATATCAATCAAAAAAAATTTTGGCATCACGTTGTTGGCATCAATTTTGCAAATGATTGTGAAGATACAATAATTGCAATGTTACAATAATTGGAAAAATAATACCAAGTTTTGGGAAAAAAAGGACTTACACGCATATGTAATATCATATCATATATATATATATATATATATATATATGTATGTATGTATGTATGTATGTATATGTCATAAAAGAAAATGTTTTAGAGTTTCTCATGCACATGAATATAGGTAAATCTATGAAGAAATCCAAGATCATACAAACTAAGACAATTTAGGTCTATGTAAAATTCAAATGATTTGTAAACACAAAAATCAAATATATCTTACTCCCTCTATCCCAAAATGATCTTCATGTTAGACAAAATATTCCGGATTAAGGTTATAAAGAACATTTTTTTAGAGAAAAAAAATTGAGCTATACAAAGAGTTCAATGTACTCCTATTGTCTTGCAAATTTGAGTTTTGGATTAGTTTCGAAAGTGTGATTTTGGAATACTTAAAAATTGGATATGAGGGGCATTTTTTAGGAATACCGCTAGCCAATCATTCTCTCAATTCTCACACATGTGTATAGCTTTTTTTTGTCATTCCTACATTAGAGTGATCTAGGTTGGAGCCACATTACAAGAATCTCCACGGAAGAAGTCCAAAAATCCTACTAAGGGCTCCAAAGATATTGAGAGAGAATAATAAGCAAGACGTGAGCATGATTAATAATGCACAAAATAGATTAATGAATCACAGTTGTTATTCTCTCCTAGTGGCATGGTATAACAAAATTGCTAATTGAGTATTCATTCTCACATACATTGATTAGCACAAATAATGTACAAAGTCAATGATCCCTCAATTTTCTATTTTTGTGACAAAAAAATCCATCCGCTTTCCTCATTGTAAGGGGAATCTTAGTGTAGGCAGCCACTATATACATACAAAGGCTTCAATCCCATGGACCATTCTTCCATGTCACTATAGGAAGATTATTTGGGGACCAAAAATTAAGACCAACAAGAAGATCATTTTGGAACAGAGGGAGTATTAAATTGAATAGTCCAACAAAACTCTTGTAACAATATCATATTTGTATGTCCAACTATCTCTAGTTGCTATAATATGTTAATTTTTTACCCATTTTTCTAGTCTCTCTAGAAGTCCATATGAGATATATGACAAAATAATAGCTTAATTGTGCATTATATGTTTATATATGACTTGATAATCATGGGCGAGCCTAAACAAATATCACTAAATGGCTTTTTATTTTTGACGTAACATTCAAGCTTTATATAAATTTCACATTAATCTTTTTTTAAATTATAATTTTAGAAAAAAACTCTTTAAGCCTTAAGGTTAAAAACATGTCATAAAATCACAACATTTACTAATGTTACTAAAATTTCATTCTATACAAAAATCAAATGATAATATAGATAAGGATTTTGGATTTGTAAGCCCTCTGTGCCCTCTCTGCATTCGCAAATATTGGGAGGGAATATATAGTAAACTTATCAATCATGGCATAGACAAAATTCAAGTCCTTCTCCACAAAAATATGGAGACTTACATGTTTTGAAATTTGGCATGATCATTAAATGTCATGTTAAGATTCATCTTCAAAAATTAAAATGCAAAAAAAATTCTTCCTCCACATTTTATCGCAATTTGAAGGTGATGAGGCTAAAATGTAGTTGAAAATTTCTTGTAACCCTTCACCGCACATTGTGTGGTCATTGGGGGGTGATACAAAATTTTGTTCCTATGGCAATTGAATTGATAGTTGCATTGTATGGTTAGTGTACGGTAAATGGCAACGGTTGTTGTGTGTTTTTTGGATGTGTGCGGTAAATGGCAAGTTTATTCTAGCTTATAGGGCAAAAATAGTTTCTTTTTTGATGCAGGCAAAAGCCAAGAAGAAGATGAATCATCCTTGCCTTAAGCAATTATTTTTGTTTACTTCTTGAGAAAGTGCCAAGATGGCAATCTAACTTAAAATTTGGTGAAGCATTGTATTTCTATGTTCATTCAACTTTTGGACCCCAAAACACTTGTCAATTATATTCATGCACTTTTTCATCCAAATTTGATGACTTCATCTACACTTAAAATAGAACAAAATTATGGTAGAAAGAGACTATTTTTATTAGTTGAAAAAGTAGATATTTATTTTGAAATGGTACAATCTAGTCCATTGGTGCCAAGAAAAAAGGGTTGGCTACAGGTTCTTGATACAAACTCTTCATGTACGCCAACCCAAATGGTTGGAGTTAGTTCTCTCTACATTGTACGAAAAAAATCCTAGGCAAAACTCTCTAATAAGAACAATATTATTGCTCCAAAAAACATTGATTTAGATGTAACAATTAACCTCTAAAGGACCATTGTCCCTTCAAGGGACAAATGGGATTTGGGGTAGGTTCCCGACAGTCTCAATTTTTGTCTTGATTTTTTGAAACTTTTCATGAAGATAGAAAAATTGATGAGCTTCATGGGAATATAATTTTCTTTTTCATTCGGTACCTGGGAATAAAAGTTATGGCCAAATAAGCTCAAAACATGGGAGAGAGGACAACAAATAAAAATTTCAAAAATCTAAATTTATTTATTTTTTCATTTTTTTCCCCAATACATTATATTTTTTTTCTACATGGAAAGCTTTCATTCATTCCATTTGGATTGGTTATGAGAAAGTTATGGACAATCTTGTTTTTCAGGCAATTAGAGCATCTTTTCAAGAAAAGAACTTGTAGGATTCATTTCTAAATGCAATTCTTACAATTTTTCCAAAAACATAAGGTTCACATGGTTTGATTCGCTTGCTAGAAGAATATCATGATTGGGATTAGTGCATTTTAATTCCACATTAGAGATATTAATTATTTAGATTTTCCTTCTTTGTTGTACCTACTTCTATTTAACAAATTTTTAAAGAATAATTTTCTTTTTGTATTTTCTTTTTTTCCCTAGACTCTCAACTCAATTCTCCACCGTAAAGATTTAAAGCTCAAAACTTTGTAGTTCAAAAAATTAAAGTTAAAAAAGTTCAAAGTCAAATAATCTAGTCTAGCAATGTGTTGAAAAACTTGTTTTCTTCACTTTAAACACAAATATCTTGCAATCTGTGCGATCAAAACTATTGAAATTTTTTCCACATATTTTCATACTAGTTAGGTGTAAGATCCTATGGTTAGATATGCAAAATAAACAATTTTCAATTTTTTAAATCTTTACTATAGAAATGGCATTTTTGAGTGTTTTTTCATAGAAAAAAAGCCTTAGTCCTTTAGGGATTAAGGTAGGAGGTCCATAAAGCAACTTGGGATACTAAAAACATCTACCTTATAAAAGATAAATCATTTGCACATTTTTTTTTTATCATCCTACAATGTACATATAGTATACATTTTAGTAAGTGAATGCTTCAATTAGTGACCACTATGTTTCAACTTCAAAAATTCATAACTAATTCCACAAAGATTTAAAGAATATGAAACAACTTGGGTTAAGTACCAATTCGGTTTGTCTTTCAAGGAAAATTCCCCAAAAAATATTCCAAGAAGTCTAACCTCTCTAAATTAACCCCTCAAGGCCCAATGAGCCATTTTTGAATCTCTCACCTATTCAATAAGTGAAAGTTATAACTTCATATTCCTACATTCTAAGAAGTATATCTTAATGAATTTCATATTGTAATGTTCATATTGAAGGGAGAAGCTAAAAAATATAATTGACATCATGCAACAAGCTTGATGTACAATGCACAGTGTCAATCAAAGTTCAAACTTGTGAAAAAATACAAAAATTTCTCGTGCCTTGAGGGGTCAATTCCTAGCTCTTAAATGGATGCTTTATGGACCTCCAATACCTTACTATCTCCTCAAAAGATGCAGGCATGATGTTTGTATTTCAATTTCTTCCCCCCTCTCTTAAAAAAAGGAAAAGTTGTTGATTTGAATTTAGTCTTTTACCTTCTATGTCACAACCCTCATCAAGAGGCGTGCCCACTCCAAGGTGATCTAATGAAAATGTAGATCACAAAAATGGACTTGCACTTGGGATTTTGGAGCTCAGAGTTAAAAGTTATCCCGATGGGAAGATTGGAAGTCTTTGGGGGTCTGGTTTTGGGGAAACCATTTGGAATTGGGTGGTCTTCCAAGATGGGGAGCATCTTGAGGGTTCCCAGTGACCTCTAGTATGGAGGGGGCTGCCAATTCCCGTAGTGAGTACTATGAAGAGGGGTGGTTTCCTTCTTCACTCCCGGATGGTACCATAGTGAGCCTAAGTGGCACCGGGTGGTGAGGTTAGTGTTGAAGCCTCACCACCACTTGTGTGTTACCATAGAGTGCTTGTGCACTCCTTGATACCGGTTGAATGGTGTCCCACTCTACATTAGGCCATGGTATGAGTTCTGTTGGATGAGTCCTGATTAGTGAGTGTCGAAATGAGTTGGGTTGGGCCTAGTAGGGAGTTGGGTCCCATTCAAAGGTGGTTAGCACTGGTGGGGAGTAGTGCCTCTACCAAGTGCTTGGACATTAATGGAAGTTCCGCCTCATGTCATCAAATGACATGTTTGGTGTCTTATAGGAGTTAAGGGTGGGAAGGAAAGGTTGGAAGTCATGGAGGAATGGGGAACCCCGTGACTTGAATTGGAATCTAACATTGTGGGTGGGTGGCATGTGCAGTACTAGGAGAGCGTGACTCTTGGTGTCACTAAAAAGTTAAGTGCTTGGGAAAGCATTAGAAGGTGGACTTAAGGTGGTAAGTGTCACTAAGGGGTGTAACATTCTAAATGCCATTGATCTTCTGAAAGAACCAAAGACATTGATGCTTATGGAACAAATGATCTTGGTCGTCCAAATTTGAATACACAATGTAGATATGGTTATAAGATATGAATATGGTTTCAAAGTACAAGATATGGATACAAATATGATCATAGAATACAAAAAGAGAATGCAAATATGAAATACATATGTATTTGTAAGCAAAAGAAATAAAATATATATACCATATGGTTTCCAAATTCCCTAACTTCTCCAAGAATACAAATATAGGCGTTTGAGGTGGGTTTTACATATGGAATTCATGCATTCATTTCACACAAGTGGTTTGCTTAAAAGTTTTATAATCAATAGTATTAACCAATGGGATAATGCCACATGTCTTCCCCCCCTTTGGAAATCATGTGTGATTTTCTCTGAAATTGACACTAAATATCCAATTTGTCACTATCCAATCCCTTCCAAAGAGGCAATAACTTAGCAAAACTCACTGCTATCCACTATCCACTCAAAAGACAGACCACTTCTTGCTCAATTAATTAGCCCCCCCCCTCCCCTGAAAAATTAGTAGCCATTGATTGTTTTTGAAAAAAAATAAAAACACCCCCCTTCCCCACCGTTGATCTTAATACGAATATCATGATACCGTATGTATGTAGTATGGATACGGATATGGGTACAGAAAACAGGTACTAAATATTGATTACACATTGATTATATATTGAATACATAATGTATATTGTATAAATACTAATTACTGAATACGTATTGATTGTGTTGATATAACCCATATTGTTTGCCAAATAAACTGCTCATCAAAAATATAAGTAAGTGCGGGAGTAGCTTTTTAAAAAAAAATTGGTAAGAGGGGTAATAAAATTAAAAAAAACAATCTCATTGTCTTGTGAGTGGATACCTGTCTTCACTATCCACTCAAAAGATAGCCTCACAATCCCTCACAATACTATGTGGGAAAAAATGAAGATATAGAATTTGGAGACCCATCGCCCCTTTTTTTGGCATCAAAGGGCCATATTGCACTATTTCAAAATAAATGTCTAGTTTTTGTGAGATGAAAGTAATCTTTTTTTGCTAAATTTTTTCCATGATTTCTCTCAAAAATATGGATGAAGTCACCTAATTTGGATGAAAAATTTCATAAATGTCATTGAAAAGTGTTTTGGGGGTCCAAAAGATGGATGAATCTAGAAATACAATGTTTCGCTAAATTTTAACCCCCATATTCCCAAGGCACCAAAATCTTGTGTTTGCAAAAATTTGGAGTTAAATAGCACCTAACCAATTTGCTATTTTTATTAGTTTGTATTTTTGGGAAGTTCTCTTTGAGGTCTAGTTTTAGCATCAAAAATCTGATTTTGAAAATGAATGATAGTGATTTTTCTATTCAAGATTTTGTGCAAGGGGACCCATTGCAATCTTGACTTTCCGTACTGTTGAGGGCTCTTGGAAATGAGCCTCAAATACACTAGATCTTGGAGAAATAATCACATTCAAACTTCTTTTAAAATAATTGTAGAGTAGATTTTGAGAAGCCATAAATTGATTGGGGTTATGCATGTTAAGCCTTCTATCTTCATAGTTTTTTGGTCACCAACTTTTTAGATTTGACTTGTGAAAAGAGAATTGAAAGGCTTCATGTCACTTTTGCAGTTTTAACACCCTCACAAGCAAACATTATAATCTTTCACTCCATAGGTGATATTTTTGTGTTTTCTTCTCCTACATGATCTCTAGCATGTCTAGTTTGAATCCGTATGGTTACAATTCAAAAATAATCAATACAACTTATCAAAATGTTGGCATTTTCTTCAATTGAGAGCAAATATCAAAAAACCCCAAACAGGCCTTGGGCATTTAGGGGTTAAGTGATTGGCTTCCTGGCACTTTCTTAAAAAGTTAAAAAAAAAGGGGGCTGGTCGTCAGTCGTCACCAGTCTACCGTGTACTTGGGTCACTGACTGACTCTCTTGGTGCGGCAGAGCCGTTCAATCCCACCTTCCGGAAGTAGTGTCTCAGCCATCCAATAAGACCACAAGTTAACAACCCCCAAAAATTTCTAGAGGTGGAGAATGGCATAAGAATTGAGTGGCTGGAAGCAAGTCTTTAATCCTTAAAAGGACGAAGCCCCCATGACCAAGGTAGTCAACAAAACTGCTCCAATTATTGGACCAATAGGTGCATTCTGTTTTTCTATAGTCAACAATGAAGTCATCCGTTGGACACAAAATGTCCGCTTTGATGTTTAAGGGCTAATTTGCTGATTGCTATAATTTTACCAATGCCCCACTTGATAAACATCTACTTGCTTGCCTTCAATAATACGGCTAAAAGTTGGTATGCTTTGTGCCGTTGCTATAGTATAATAAAATAAAAGAATAAGTAATTTTTCAGTTTTTTTAATAGCCCCTCTATTTTTCTTTTAATAGAATCGACTATGATTGTTGAACATACATAGGTAATCTTGAATAGGTGTATATGAAGTCTTTTTTTCGAATGGATTTTCTTCAAATTTTGATACAAGGTGGGAACATGTACCCTTTGAGTGGGAATGCAATTTTTTTTCCCAATCAAGTACTTGGATCAAAAGTTATGTTGCCCTAAACTTTTCAAGCAGCTTAGGCAGTTTGGGGCAGCATATGCAAAACACATTGTCTATTTTTGAAAGTTGGCAAGTGTGTGCCTTACAAGATACAAGATGCCCCCCCCCAAAAAACAACAACAACAACAACAACAACAACAACAACAACAACAACAACAACAACAACAACATGTGTAGTGTCAAAATCTCACTCTAGGAGGAGTTAAAGGTTGTTGGCCGTGTCAGGTAAGGTCCAAAACAAACCATTTTTTCCTAACTTCAAACGTTATAATCTTTCAATCCGTATGGTCAAAGTTTCTAAATTTTTTAACACACATTCCCATAGTAGTCTTGTACATATTTGTTTGGTTGATTTTGAAAGAAAACTTTTTTTTTCATTTTTTTCTCACTACCCTAAAAGGTGGAAATTTTTACAATTTGGGCCAAAAATGTGCCTTAGTCCCTTAGGGGGTAGTTCATGAAAATTTTGAAATCCAATATCTTTTCTACTATGAGTTGGAATGTCACGAATCAAAGTTTGTGTACCCCTACTTGCAAAGGGCTTTCCGATGGTACATAACATGAGCATGAGTGGAGGATGTATGGTCCAAGAGATCTTGACATAACAAACAAACAAAACAATCAAACTCATTTAACCCCTAAGTGTTCCGACGTCCATTTTCTAGATGATGAATAGATTGAAACTCTAGTTTCATCCTCCTTATTGCTTGGATGCAAGTTATCCTCATTTTTGGAGATGCTTTATCAAGTTGTTGCCCTATCTAAAGGGTGGATTTGGTCTTACTAGTGTACATTATTATTCTAAAATTACAAATGTCAAAGTATATCAAGTGGTTGACTAAGCCAAAATTGCATTGACTTCAATTCAAAACTAGATTTGCCACAATGAGGTCCTAGATTTTAAGAACACAAAAATTTCAAAAAATCACCAAGTGAAGAGAACCTCATTCCAAATCTGTTCCAATCAATTTTACTCAAAAAATGATAATATTTTGCTTCTCATCGAATTCAGAAGGAATTTTGAATTTTCCCTTTCAAATTTCATAAAAGAAAGTATTGATGATAGTATTGGTGAATTTAACCATATGGATGGAATCTATAACTGCAGTCACTGTACAACTTTTCTTTGTATATGAATTCCAAAATATGCTTCCAAATAACACTTTATAATGATTTTGCTCCAATTGTCAGTACGGGGTATTGAATTGAGGTCCCTTTCCGTTTCCCTCCTGCCTTGGATGTTGTGTGGCTGGCCAGTACGGTACTTGCCTGTTGCCCCAAAGAGATGATTCCAGAAGCACATTCCCTGCTGCCTGGGGAGGACCACTGTTGATATTGCACTTTGGAAAGGGAGGGACAGGGTATCAATCTACCTATTGGCTCTTTCAGGGACCCAACAATTAAAATATTCTCATGCAACATGAGTTTTTTTAGGGCCCCAGACTTCATATCCTAGGGAGTAGTATCCCAAACCCTCTGTGCCCACAATTTTTCAATGCAGTATAGTAGAACCGCCCATTACCAGCCACTTAAGCATTTTGTGCATAATCTGGAGTATTGGAAGGCATTGTTAAATTTTTGACACATAGAGAAATAGAAATGATGGGCATTGTCAAATTTTTATAATTTTTTTTCCTTAATTTCAAATTGTTATGAATTTTAGAAGCCAAAAGTTGGCATGCTCCCATCCCCAATATATAGATTCTTCCATCACTACTCATTTAAAGACTAATTTGGCTCTAAAAATGAAGCACATGTGTCATAAAAGTGATGGCTAGAAGATGGTTGGAAACCAAAAAACTCATGGTTAGATATCTGTCATCTCTCTATTGAATTTCCCATTACCTACATATTGACCATGGGTCTTGGCTAGTCATGGGAGGTTCTACCTTATTAGGGTCTTTTAGAAGTACTAGAAAAATGACATAATTTTAGGTGTGTGGAATATTTGAAACTTTATACACGGTGCAATATGGTTGTATTATGGTAATAGAGCCTTCGGAGAATGGTTTTGATTATAGTTAAAGAGGATTCAAATATGTATTAGTAAGACATTTCAAGTCTCGATTCTAAAAAAATTTACAGTAAATTATAAAAATTCTCCATATAGGTACCGGATCACCATTGACAAAGATTGATGATTTCAAATGAAGAACACAATCATTATTATTGCACATATTGTGGGTTTGAAAATGATTTGTCAAAAATGACTCTTTCACACATTTTACACAACAAATATTGTCACATTTTTCACACCAAAATACACATGTTTTTGGGAGATTTGTATAACATTGTAATAGTAGAGTATTTCACAAAAAAAATAACATTGGAGAAATACTTGGTATTGTACTAAATCATTTCATTACAATTTCATTTAGACTTGTCAAACTCCTAATTAAGGTACATATACAATTATACATGCTCTAAGAACTTCTTCTATCATAATAATAGAAATACATAGCGAATTTTGAATTGTGCACATTCTTTCATACAATTTGGATGTACACTGAGATATTCTATTTTTGAAAGGATGAAATAAACATAAATCACTCCCAAAATGTCGAAATAGAATGATATCAATACATTTTGAATGGATACATATAATTAGCCATTTGGATAAATAGATGGTATTTTATCTACAAGATCCCTAATTATTGATTTGAATAGCTATATCACTCCAATCAAGATTACAAGTTACACTTAATTGAAAAAAATTCAAAACTAGCATCTACTTCATAAGAATTTCTCTATGTCTATAGTTGAATTGATTCACTTTGTAACTATGTTCCTATTCAAACTTCCTCACTTTCATGGTAATTTAAAATAGATACACCACTAATAAAAGTCTCACTTTTTCTAAAAACACCCCTGCAATAGATCCTCACTTTGTATACATCTTCTAACCCAATATGTTACTATAGTTGAAGAAACAATTCTAAAACATTTACCTAGAAAACTATTACCCTTCATAACTTTTGAATACAATATCCAAATGTTACATTCTTTGGTGCATTAGAACCTCCATTCATTTTTCAATAAGAAAATAAAAAAGTTGTCCAATTTAATAATAATAGTAAATGTGAAACTATGTATCGTAGAAAAAGTGACACTTTTGGGTGTCCCTACCTTAGATGCCAAGCTTCCTCTGCTTTAGTCTAGGCCTCTTGGGCCAATGTTGTCCCTCGATCGCCACCGACATGACTGATCTGGCAAGTCCTAAAAGGTTAGTCCTCATACTGTACTAATCCTATAATGACCTGGATTGAGAACCGGTGAAAGAATATGCCGGCGGGTATAACGCCCTCCCCCCGAACAGGATCAACGCGAAAACGGAAGGAAGAGAAAGGTCAGGGCTCCCAAGACACAACAGAGAGCTCAAGCGCCTCATCTGCAGGCACGGAGCACCGCAATCATTCTGTCCCCCTCTCGCAATAGTAATCTTAGTCGTAAAGTAAGTCGTCATGGCCATGGATCCAGCCCTGTCGCCCCAATTCTAACTTGCCATAGCCCAACTCACATTCTCGCAGGCACCCGAATTTGCGTCCCGGAAGAAGAAGCAGAAACCGAGAACACCCACCAACCCATTCACGCGCCAGGAGCTTCGTCGCATTGCTACCTGCACGGAGAATCTGCTATTTTTGAGGGTGCACGTGTTTCATTGCCAGCACTGGCAGCATTGCGGATCTACGCAATTTGTCAAGGAAGCGTGCATTCCTGAGCTCTTCATCATGCTTGCAGTGCCTGCTTGCCATGGCCCTGCTACTCATCTGCTATCTTCTTCAAATCAGGTGCTTCAAAGTCTCCGTCTGTCTCTGTGGGGTAGGGTTCGCTCTGGTTTGATCAAAGTGGAGTGAAAGATTGTGTATTGGGATCCAAGACCAATGCGATTCTTGGTTGGAAAGATCGTGCTTCTTGAGACGACGAGGCTCTTTGTTGCAGGCTGTATGGAATTGAGGTTGTTTTGGTGTGGCGGTTTCGTAATTTTGAGGGTGAAACTCCAGTTGACGAGGGTGGGGTAGAGAGGTGGGAGTTGTACTGGAAAGAAACATGATTCTTTTTTATGAGCACTATCTTGAATTTGCTCAGGGCTTTGATGCAATGCAGGCTGAAGGCAGACGCTTAGCGTGCTGGGACGTTCTAGGGGGGCAGCGCTTTCAGAGGTCGATGTGGGGCGTTGGAGGAGTGAGTTTCGGACTTGGGTCTGTTTCATCAATTTTATATTAGGGCTTGTCAGAGTTTGCGATTTTAGCTCTGGAATTCTGTCATTTGTTTTCCATTAGGGTTGCCAAAGTTTCAGCTGCGTGTCTCTGTCATTTGTTTATATTAGGGGTTGTGAGAGTTTTGTTTTCAATTCTGGCTCCGAGCGATGTTGAGGCTCAGAATCTTGCTCAAATTAGTAACCCCTTTGAAGAGATTCCAATGTGCTGTCCTCAGAGTGTCTCCATTCTCGGAGCACAAGTCTTGACCTTTGACTCCCGCTTCTCAAATCTTGCCCAATCAAATGGACTTCTAGCTGTTCGTCTGTATCTCGTTTTGGGGCATGTGCAAATAGTCCTCTTTAATCGCGCTGTCTGAAAGTGACAAATGGGATCTAGTCACATGTTCCCAACTTGTGAAAGTTTCTCCCAATCAGAGGTGTACGCGACATGAAAGATTCACAGGAGAAATGGGGAATATGGAAATGCAGAGTGTACAATTAGAGAGGTTCGAGTGTAGAGTTCCAACTTGTGGAAAGGTTTTCCAATCAGATGTGTTCGCAACATGGGAGATTCGCAGGAGATGTTGGGAATTAGCCAGTACAGAATGGGCCATTCGAGAAAGTGAGTTTTGAGCCTTCACTTTGGAGTTCTGTCTGCCAAAAGACCTGCTTTTGTTCATGTATGTTTTCCACAATTTGCAGCAAACGCGGAGCTTGAGCTTCAAGGCCAGCTCTCCTTCCCCAGTGAAGGCCACAAGTTTGAAAACGGATAAGTCAGACAAGCCAGCCGGATGGAAGGACACGAGCGAAGTGGTGGAGGAGAAGTTGGGGGTGGTGGAGGTAGACCCTATGCTCGCCGCTCACCAGGACCATCTCCGTTACCGAATGAAAGAGTTCGTGAAACGCAAGTCCGACATTGAGAAGGTGGAGGGAAGCTTGGCCGACTTTGCCAAAGGTGAGCCTAACTTTGTTGCACATTCCGTTCTTGAATATCATGGAAGACCCCCTGGTGAAGCAGGAATGTAGGGTCTTGGAAGGAATTTAGGACCTCTGATCCCGTACATTGCAAGCCTGTTGACCTATCAATCATTGTTAGAATGCAAGTATTTATAAACAATGTATCCTTTCAGTTGAGTGGGTTGCCGAAGGAATGAAAGGAAGGGCTTCCATAATGCAATGCAATTGGGGTTTATCCGCGAGAGAGTTTTGTGTTGCTATGCACAACAGCATTAAGAGCGTTATCCCAAAACTTAGACTTAACGAATTCTGGATCTTGAAAAACTTTGTTTTGAGGTTTATGGATTTCCATGCCGAAGTTCGTTGCATCCCTCTTCTATCTAATGATGGCGTTGTCTCCTAGCTTGTTGAGTCTCTAGTAGTCTGCAATCAGGAGGCTCTTAATTAACCCTTAATGGACCTAGAATCCTAAGTTTGTCCTCTTGTATTTTTAAGAAGTTTCTAGTAGGTCATATGTGGCTTTCTTTGCACAATAATTTTTTTCAGTTTTTTTTCTGGCCCATGCAATGTTCTTCACTGATTCTGGTAACTCTAAATTTTGGTTCCATCTGAATTATGTTTTTCTCAATATTATCGAATGAATTGGTCGTATTAAACCATGAACCCTCAAGTCTTTTGGGATTAACCCTAAACTGGGGGATCCGATTGAGACTCTGAAATTCTATGGGTCAACATTATTCCCTTATTCGATGCTATTCTACCTGATGTTTCTGCTACGTGCAACTTAGCAGTTTATCAGTTCAACTTATGTGAAGCTCACCTCAAATTCAGACACGTTCGTATTGAATATTTTTATTCGGCTTTATTTTGGAAACTGGGTGTCCAGTACCGAGGTGCTGACAGGGGCTTTGTTGTTGTGTAGGTTATGAGAAGTATGGGTTTACCCGGGAAGAAGATTGCATCGTGTATAGGGAGTGGGCTCCCGCAGCAGCGTGAGTTTTCCCCTACTGTTCATGATTCTTGACTGTGATTCTGGATAGTGCTTCATTACACCCACCCCAGGCGACCGTCCATTTCTTTTCCCAATTTATAATTCTTTATCTTACCCCGAAGTGCCTCAACTGAAATTCGAAAGCCCTCTCAGGAAGCTATCACTAGTAGTCGATTATTGCAAGTTCAAAAATGTATTTGTTGGACATGGTTTCATCTTTGTGCTATACACTTTGTTGCTTTCTTTGACGCTTCCTAAACGATTTATTTCAACTCCTAAAGACACAGAAACAACCACTGTTGGTCATTTGGTCACTTCGTGGTTAGTTACAAAAATATTGCCTTAAGCATTGCTACACTGGATTGGTGCAAATCTTTCCATGATCGAAAATCCTCTTTTGCTGGCTCGGGACCAAAGGGGAGGAAGCTTTGCATTGAAAAAAAATCTACAGACAGTAATTTTGAGGGCGTTCAAGTAGGCTGGAACTCTAAATGCGAGCCAGTGCTGCAGTTTGCTAGGTCCTCTCGAAGAGTAGCTGCTTGGTAGTAGTAGCACTAAAGTGAGTTTTGCTGGATCCCTATTTGGTATTGAAACCTGATCCTTTTTGTTGTTGTGCACAGGGCTGCTCAATTGATTGGTGACTTCAATAACTGGAGTGGCAGCAAACATACCATGAAAAGAGACGAGTTCGGTGTGTGGTCGATCCGGTTGGCCGACGAGGGCGGTGTTTCTGTCATCCCTCATGGCTCCAGAGTGAAGTTCAGGATGCAGAAGGGTGATGGGACTTGGGTTGATCGTATTCCTGCTTGGATCAAATTTGCCGTGGTGGATCCTAATGTCTTCGCTGCGTATTACGATGGTGTTTACTGGAACCCGCCTGCATCTGAAAGGTAAAATCCTTAGGTGTTTATTATTGTTGTGGCCATCCTTGTTTCACATCCACTCTCAGTAGAAGAAACAAATAAATGGGCTTGAATCCCATCCCTCCAAACCAGTCATTCCAATTGTTTCATGAACAATGTTCCTAAACTGGGATCCTCCATTTCCGTCTCTTCAAACATTTTGGCATGTATGGTGGGGAAGAATGTTGGAAATGCAATATTCCTCGGAAAGGGAATTGCGAATCGGAGATGTGAAAGAAAACAATCAAGTTTTTTGTCCTCGATATGTACTTCTAGTGAACTTTTGAAAGTAGATATGTAGGAACGCCCACTTCTATCTTTTAGAGAGAGCTATTTTTCATATTCAATTGAATCCTACACCATTTCACATCAGTTCATTTATTTTTAGGTCATGGGTTCAGGGAGGTGATGGAAATGGGTGCTTCCGTCGTCTGCCTCGCATTGTTTTTCTCAGCAGCCTCGTTTATCACTCCATATTGTCGTTATTGATATTATTACTCTCATTAATAACGCCTTTTCATGTCGACAATGCTGCTATTGTTGCATGGCAGTTTATGATACTTGGCACCATTGTTTGCATGAACTTAGTTTAATGCGGACAACTACTCAGGTACCGAAATCTTCCATATTCTCGTATTCTAAAGATGAGCCTGGGTTGCAGATATGAGTTCAAGCATCCCCGCGTAGCAAAACCTGCAGCGCCGCTCATTTATGAAGCTCATGTGGGAATGAGCTCCAAAGAGCCCCAAGTGGCGTCCTACAGGCAGTTTGCAGACGAAGTGCTACCTCGGATTAAGGCTAACAATTACAACACCATTCAGCTTATGGCAATCATGGAGCATGCTTACTACGGTTGCTTTGGGTACCATGTCACAAATTTCTTCGCTGCCAGCAGCCGGAGTGGGAGTCCCGAGGATCTCAAGTATTTGATAGACAAAGCCCATTCAATGGGGCTCCGTGTGTTGATGGACGTGGTTCACAGCCACGCAAGCACAAATGCTGTGGATGGGTTGGCGGGGTACGACTTGGGCCAGGGTGCTCAGGACTCCTACTTCCACACAGGTACAGTGATGTTGTTTTGTTAGGTGCAGTTATGTCGTTAAGTTTTAACAACATTAGGTGGAATATGATTTTTTGTAGTAGGGAACACAACATTTATAATCAGTGCATTTAAAAAAAATTTTGATTGCCATTTAGGCCGACCTTTCTAGATTCTTCTGTAGTTTTGAAGCGACTGTTTATATATTTGATTCATTTTACGCCCAGCTTGATTTTTTCTTGGTAGTAATTCCGACAGCCTTGGTATGCATTATTTGGATACTTGCCTCCGAAAGCTCCTTCGATAAGATTAGGCAAGAATTAGCGTAGCCTTCAACCTTTGATAGCCATGTTACCAGATTCTTCAAAACTTTTAGAGCAACTGTTTATTTTTGAGATTTTTTCTGGCTCGTTTTGACTTCCTTTATGTAGTAAACCCACATTTTCGACTACTTGCCCTCAAATGTCATCTTTTGCTAAAGTTTGTGCACAACAATTTCATTCGACAGGTGCCCGGGGTTACCACAAACTGTGGGACAGCCGCCTGTTCAACTACGGCTCCTGGGAAGTGCAGCGTTTCCTGCTTTCCAATCTGAGGTGGTGGATGGAGGAGTACATGTTTGATGGCTTCCGGTTTGACGGCATCACGTCGATGCTGTATCACCACCACGGCCTCAACATGTGCTTCACTGGGAACTACAATGAGTATTTCAGTGAATCCACGGAGACTGAAGCAGTGACGTATTTGATGCTTGCAAACGAGCTCGTCCACTCTATATACCCTGACGCTACAGTCATTGCGGAAGACGTCTCAGGCATGCCCACTCTCTGCCGTCCTGTGACCGAAGGAGGTGTGGGCTTTGATTACCGTTTGGCTATGGCTATTCCTGACAAGTGGATTCAGTACCTGAAAGAGAGGAAGGATGAGGAATGGTCTATGGGCGATATTGTGTATACTCTAGTGAATCGGAGGTACACTGAGGCATGTGTTGGTTACGCCGAGAGCCACGATCAGGTAATGGCAACCGTTTGGGTCTTGGTCCCCTTTTTGAAAGCATTCTAATGCACTAAAGTATGTAGTATTTAGATACTGTTCGAAGAAATTATGAATTGTTGAAGTTTGAAGTAGCAAGGTCTCAATCAGGAGCCTAGACTACTGCATTTGATTTATAAGTATTCATCTGGTGGAAGGATCTTTGATTGTGATAGAACCAAGAATTGATTCTCATCTCTTGCAAGTAATGGATTTTGATCTTATATTGTGGTAGGTCTTGTCCCATTTTGAGAGGATTTCAATGCATCAAAATATGTAAAGTATTTGGATGGTGTATGAGTAAGTTATGAATGGTTGAAGTCTGAAGTAGTAAGGTCCCAATCGTGAGCCTAGATGACTACCCGTGTACCAGAGGTATTGCATCTATGAAGTATCATTTGGGAGCGTCTTTGCCCGATATAGAACGTAAAAGTTGATTTCATTTCTTACAAGTCACGTTTGTACAAGGTTGACTTTTCAACTCATGGGAAAAGGAATCCGACGGAAGGGGTTCCTACCTCACTGTAGTTGTTATATATCTCAATCTGAAACACAACTTTCTAACTCCCTTTGGTGTTTTCTGCAGTCTATGGTTGGGGATAAGACGTTTGCATTTTTATTGATGGACAAGGAAATGTACTACAGCATGTCAGCTCAGCAACCAGCAAATCTGACTGTGGATCGAGGAATTGCACTCCACAAGGTCCATCCGAGCCTTTTTTTCAAGTTACATTACTGCGTGTTTATTTATATAATTGAAATTTTTCCAGGGTATACGGTAGTCAAGTTACTGAAAGCTTTTTTGAACTGCAGATGATTCATTTTATTACCATGGCTCTCGGTGGGGAGGGTTACTTGAACTTCATGGGCAATGAGGTAAACATTTTATATCTGGCATTGAAGTTGTTTGATTTGTAAATTTTAGGTTCACATATTATTTTCTTATACGGTGTCTCATTGTAAGATACTAGGTCTTGTGCTAGTGCTTTTTCTTCCCCTTTTCTCACCATAAAATATCTAGAGAATCTTCGTCCTCATATGATAGATATTATCTTACTCTGATTAAGAGTTTGTTGGGAGCTGCAGTTCGGCCACCCAGAGTGGATTGACTTCCCTAGACAAGGCAATAACTGGTCATTCGACAAGTGCCGAAGGCGGTGGGACCTCTTGGAATCGGACCATCTCCGGTACAAGGTACTTTTTTGGAAGTGTGCCCTCTAAAGGACCAAGAAGTTCCAATTATTGCTCTTGTTTATAATTTGCAGTTTTGTTTGGGTCATATGGGATTTTCTTTGGTCTGTTCTATCTATTTTTGGACCAACACATGCAATGTTCCTCACTGATTGTGGGGATATAAAATTTGTCACCTTTTGAGTTATATTTCCACAGTATGATCAATTAAATTAGCCATTTTAAAACAGTGAACTCTTGGTCCTTACGGGTTTAATCATAATATTTTTCAACAGTGCTTGTGATGTCGCCTAGTTTGCCATGCTAATGCTTTATTTGCATTTGTTACCATGCCTCTGTAGCAAACCATAGATCTCAAAGTAGTGTTTGAATGAGGATGCAAGAGACCACTTTTTGGCCTCATGCTTTTTTAGTCTTTTTGAAGTGTTAATATGAGGATTTCTATTTGTTCAAATAATTATTTTTTGAGCGGGCACATGCTATTTTCTTCACTCAATTTAAGGATAGGAAGATTTTGTACATGTAGTTTATACTTTTCACAGTATGACCAATCAAAATAAGCAAATTAAGATCATGAATTTGTTGTCCTTCAAAGGGTTAAACTATTTGGTTGTAGCAGAGAACACGGTTCTGCAATGATCTGACAGTGATATGTTTCTTTGGGCAGTTCATGAATGCTTTCAATAGAGCGATGATTGCGCTTGCCGAAGAATTTCAATTCGTGAGTTCCTCGAAGCAGTACATCTCCTGTACAAGTGAGACAGAAAAGGTAAGTAATCTCTCTCTTGCTCATCTTTTACAGTTGTGCCTCTATACCAGTTATCAATTGTGAGTAACAATATGTTAACCCTTGTTCATGAACTAACCAACAGATCTAATGTTAAGAAAATTGCTGGTGTATTTAAATTCTATCAATTTTAAAAATCCATAACATTCATATTTCTTCCAATATAATGTTCAATTCCATTCTACATATATCTAACACTAGTGGGAGTTCAAAAAGTCTAACCATCCCCTTAACATTTGTTGCAGGAGTAGCTAATAACTCATGCAGATATTTTTACTTATAATAAGGCAACCTTTCCATAAGCTTCGTTGTGCATGTCATGTCATTTGATTTCCTTAGCTATGTCTAAGCGATAATCTCCTTTCAGTTTTTTTGCTTTACTTACATCATTATTAACCCTATGGTGCCTAAATGGTCAAAAGTGTCCATTTTTCATATTTACAGGAGTTGAATTGAATCATTTTGGAAGCTTCAAGGGAAAAAGAGAAATATACGAATAGAATGAAGAAACCAATAGAAAGAACAAAACTGTTGTTGAAGCTCCTTTTTTGGCTATGAACTTCCAAAGTGGATTTTCCATTTATTAATTCAAGAGTTGAACTGCCTATGGATTTGTGTAAAGTATTGAATTGGTTGCTTCTGCAATTCTTTTGACTTCCTCACTAAACTTGTGTTTGGGTGATTTCTAGCTCATTGTATTCGAAAGAGGAGACCTGGTCTTCGTCTTCAACTTCCATCCGACAAGAACATACTCTGGGTAAGGTGTACATAGTGGAATGGGAGATTATGATTATATTGAGTTCTGTAACATTGTGACAATCAATATTCATGCATGTAGAAGAGGCATTGGAAAAGTACTTTCGGGTTTGTAGGACTTAGGAAGGTGGTCTAGCACCCTTTCATTGTTGTCGAACTCCTTACTATGCAACTTCTTGAGACATTAGAGCGTGATAGTGAGAGTACAAAGTGTGTGTCATGAGAGCATGATAGTGAGTTTCATACTCGGTACATCATTTCCTAGGTTAGAGTGCAAAGCATTTGATATTAGAGAAGTGGTACTCCAAAGGGCTAGATGTTTTCTCATTCTACATGCAATTGTGTTCTATGCAGGATGAAGGTGGGCTGTGAAATTCCTGGTAAATATCGAATCTGTCTGGATAGCGATGCTGGGGAGTTTGGAGGTCATTCCCGGGTAAGCGTTGATTGCCAACAACATTTGGAGCAGGGATAATTTAAGAGTTGACACAAGCAATTACTAGCTTAGGGATTTGCATTTCAGGTCCATGAGTTGTGTGAATGTTGGTTTTGGTTTCTTTTGCATGTAAGTGAGGATATTAATTGACTTCGTACAGACTCATTTCTATCGTAGATTGCTCTTCAATGGATAAGTGCACATGAAATGAGGTTGTTTAACAACAGATCAGTGTCTTAGTATTCCATTCTATATGTGCACCTCCTGACCCATGTTTCCTATTCCTTTTTCATTTTGCAGGTGGACCACAATGTTGATCACTTCACTAATCCCGAGGGGGAGCCAGGGAAGCCAGAGACTAATTTCAACAACCGACCTCACTCCTTCATGGTTATGTCTCCAAGTCGCAGTTGCCAGGTGAGCAATCTTTCTATTTATTAAAATGGTGAATTCAGTGACATTGACACGGTTTCAGCCATCTGACCGAAACCTTGGATCTAAAGCGTTTCTAGTTTTTGAAGTCCTTGGAACTCGACCACAATTTTGGCACTTTGAAACATGCCATTTGAATTTAAATGACCATCTCTTTGGTTTTTGCTTGACACAGTGCTCATGAGATGCTCTAAATTCGCCGCTTATGAGGGTTAATTATCACTGAATTTTGAATTTTTGAGGGTGTAATAGAATTCAAATAAAAGCACTCGAGATATATTAATGACACATCTATAATTATCGTCGTGTTGATATTCTTTGCATCGTAAGTTGAAGTCCTGGAATTTCCTATTGAACATGGTTTGATAATTTGATAATTTTTGATACTCATTTCTTCTCTCAGGTACCTCCCTTACATGACACTAATTTAAAGCTTCTTTCGTGATTGCAGGTGTATTACAAAGTACCGGAGTGAAGTGGAGATGACCATTGGATCATTGGGGTCTAATTTCTTATTGTACAATACATTTTGCCATGTATACTGAGGAGTATGAGGGTAATGAGCTTGTTTTTTTTTGTACTTTCACAAAAGTCTGCTTTCATGCACCTATTTCAGCAACCAAGGTGTATTTAGCCTTCATTGAGCTTTTTATCTCATCTAGGAGAACCCTTATCGTGAGATGAAATTTAGACCCCCTCTCTTTGAATGGCCATGGACGCAGCTCCAGAGCTGGATATGGTCTGTACCGGTTTTGTGATATCGAAGGTTTTTGCGAAGGGTATTTATGTGTTGATTGTAAGTGTCTCCTACATCGAAGTGTACTTGATATGTATGACCTTCACTTGTCCTAAGAGCCTCCAAGCAAGCATTTGGACATTGTTATCACTATTGAAATATTGAATTATTTGTTGGATCTTGTTGGCAATTGGATAAGGATTCCAACATTGGAACAAGTTCATGCTCTTTTGTAAGTGCCTACTAAGAACATGATAGATTGACATAAGGTACCAACACTTAAAAGCAACACTTTCTCTAGTCTCATTGCCTCAAAGATCAAATGACCAAAATTTAAAAATAAATAAAAAGTTGAAAAAAAGTTGAAATTTTTTGGAAAGAATTGGAAAATAGAAAAATAATTGAATACAATGCCAAAGTCTATTGTTGATTTTATGTGAAATTATTTGAAATCTTGTTTTTTGGGTCAAATCAACAAAATTATGTTCATTGATAATTAGAGGTTTGCCAAATCAATAGAGCCCAAATTTTTGTTGCATTGATCTTTTGTTGATTAGGGCCCCT
The DNA here is from genome assembly GCA_963920665.1 of Straminergon stramineum. Taxonomy (NCBI): domain Eukaryota; kingdom Viridiplantae; phylum Streptophyta; class Bryopsida; order Hypnales; family Calliergonaceae; genus Straminergon; species Straminergon stramineum. The sequence goes on from OY987272.1 coordinate 3,987,169, forward strand.
TTTTCTTATAGTGTTTTTTTAATTATCCACAACAAGATACTATTTGTATTCTCAAAATGTCATTACATACTACATAATAAGACCCACAAACATACATTACAATTTCATAAGTGAGACCATTGGTGAGAATAACTTTGCTTTGCCAAATTCGTTTTTTATTGCTAAAATTTCAAAAGATCAAATTTAAGTTTCATTGGAATATTGGATTGGCCTTGTTGGCATCAAGAACTAGATTATGAGTAGTTTCTTTCCTTCTATGGTTTAATTTAGTATTGAAGAAGATATTCAAACTACATTGATTGAAGAGGCTTTCTTATATGTGACTTCATTGTTGGAATTAGGTCCAAAATGTAATTAAAATCATTAAAAAGAAAAAACTAATCTCTTGAAAAAAATTGTAAAACAATGAAGTTTTTATAGACATTTCTTTCTTTGTTCCAAAATCAATTTTCAATTTCAATAAAATGCACAAGGTTATAAAGTGCCCCACATGGAAAAAAATCAAGTTGAACTATTTCATAGTCACCTTTAGTGTGATGCAAATATTGTCCAATCTACTTGCAAGGAGCCACTAGGCAAGGCAAATTAAAACATATGAGACATCTAATTTGGGATAATAAAAAAATGATTGGACACTCATTTTGAAATTGAAGGAGATTAGAAATAGAAAACAAAACTTGATACCCAAAGGACAAGATTATAAATGTGTCCTAACATGCAATGATATGATGAAAATGTGTATTTCTTAATCCTGCAGTACCACTTGGAGTCATTCATCATACACTTTTTGGCCTTCTTGTCATTCTATTTTAAATTCCCTAGAAGACAGTAGTCCCTTCATAGGACAAATGGATAAGTTTCCATGATTTCAATTTTTGTCTTGATTTGTCCTAAATAAATTTTTAAGTAGAAGATTATAATACTTTTATGAGGTTATAAAATTTAGTTCAATTGGTGCTTCAAAAGAAAGTTAGGCCACCCTAATCTCAAAATAGGAAAGCAATGGCACCCATAAAAATAAAAAAATTTGAAAAAAAAATTTGAAAAAAATGTATTTTGAAAAAATCTTTTATATCTATGAAGATACTTTTATACATTTGATTTGGATCAGTGATGTGAAAGTTTTAAAGAGTATCGCATTGGAGACAATTAGAGCACCTTCTAGGAAACTACATAAATTTTAGGATTCATGTTTTTAGTCAAGTTTACAATTTTCTGAGAAAAAGATCTACAACATTTATCCCCTAAATGCCCAAGGTACCAAATTCTCGCATCAACAATACTTTGAAGTTAAAACTAAAACTAACCAAGTTACTATTTTTCGTAGTTTTTCTTTTTGAAAAAATTCTATATGAAGTCTATTTTTAGCTTCAGAAATCCAATTTTGAAAAGGAATGTTTATGATTTCTCTCTTCAAGATTTTGTGCAAGGGTTTCCATTGCAAATCTTGATTTTCTAGTGTTGAGGGCCCTTGGAAATGAGCCTCTAATATACTAAATCTTGAAGAAAAAATCACATTAGAATTCATTTTTAAAAATTATAGAGTAGATTTTCAGAATTTGTAAATTAATTGGGGTTATGCATATTGTGCCCCTTAATCTCATATTTTTTCAATGACTAATTTTTTAGTTTTCACATGTTTAAAAAAGATTGAAAGACTTCAAATCACTTTCACAATTTTAACACCTTTAAGAACAAACATTACAAATTTTCAATCCATAAGTGATATTGTTGTGTTTTCTTTTCCCATGTCATTTCTAACATGTCTAGCTTGAATTTTTAAGGTTACAATTATAAAAAAAAATTGTTAAAACTTATCAAAATGTTAGTTTTTTGTACAATATACAACAAATTTCAAGAAGCTCAAAAAATGGCCTTAGGCATTTAGGCAACGGTGCTAATATGTCTGTATGTGAGCCCAAGAATGTGAGCTTGTGAGCATTGAGCCTACATTATAGGTACCTATAATATAGATACCACACACTACAGAAGGTGTATGTATCATAAACACCTATAATATGGGTATTTGTAACGTATATACCCTATAATCATAGATGGTTTCTACAGTATATACACCTATAACATAGGTGTGTAGTATTATAGGCTAGTGGGCTCACACTCCTATGCTTGCGTAATAGCAACCCTCGACATTTAGGAGGTAAGTTGCTTACTACAACAATCTCACCATTAAATTTGAAGTGATTCAATTCCATCTCAAAATCTCTAATGATTTTATTTTTTTCTTCCATCTTGTACCTTCTTCTACTAAATACTTTTTCAAGAAAAAAAACAAGTTTTGTTTTTGAATGTTTTCTCAAATTAATTCTCCAATATAAAAATGGAAATACATCATAAAATAGAATTTCAAAATGAAACACTAGATGAAATATAGTGTCATTGAATATTTTCTTTTAACCTCAATTTTTTGGTAAATTAATTTTATCTTTCAAGATCTATATATTGTATTCTAAGATCTATATATTGTATTCTATAACTCTATTGATTGATTTGATTAAGCAATAACTGGAAACAAAGTGTATTCAATGATGCTTGAAACTGTGTTCTAATAGATGTTCTATAATGCTAAAAAACTACTTTATAATATTGGGAACATTTCATTGAATTTCAAAATGCAAATTTTTTTAACAATAAAAAAAAGACAAGTTTGAAAAAGAGGGATGATTTATAAGATAACTCTGGTTTAGAGAAATTGTTTATACAAATTCATATCTACTTAGATATACTTAAACCTCATTTCCAATATGATGAAGAAATTTCTATTACACAATTGTTGAATCCTAAATTAGGATTAAAATTACCTCCCCATGTTATCTTATGGAGAAAATAAATAAATAAATAAATATATATATATATATATATATATATATATATATAATAATTGGAATGAAGTAAATTGAGTTCCGTTTTAACAACACAATCAAGAATAAAATGGAAATACAATTCTAAAAAAAATAAAATATACAAAACCAAGTCTTTATAAAAGCAAAAGAAATACATTAAAACAAACAAACTAGTAGAAATAAGGGAATCATAGACTAAAAAAATGATCCATGAAAAGTCTCACAAGACAAAGAGTTGACTACTAATAGATGCTCTCACAATCACTTCCCTAGTCTACACTATCCTTCTTTCAATTGGTCTACTAACTCCCATCCCTTTCTCTACTTCAATATTTTTTTCCAAAGTGCAAATTTCTCTACATGCTTTTGAATTAGCTAAAATAACCTCCAATATTTCTCCAAAAGATGGTCTATCAATAGGATTGGATTGCCAACACATTCTTAATAAATCCCGTATCCATTTAGCAACATACTTTGGTACCCTTGGCCTTTCTCCTACCAACACATGATTGAAGTCATTCTGCCTATAGTCTTCAAATGGAAGCTTCCCTGTTAAGATCTCATAACACAACATCCCATAACTATAGACATCACATTCTTTTGTAAACAATTCAGGCTTGTCACTAATACTATAATCTTTGCATGCTTGCAATATTTCAGGAGCCCTAAAGAATCCTGTCCCAATAACTCCTATGGAACATTCAAAGTCTGCCACGTAAGATCTCCAACCAGTTTCAAATCTGCTACAAAGCACATTAGATGCTTTGAGGTCTCGATGTATAATGCCAAGGCTATGCAACCACTCCATTTGCAAGGCCACTTTATACATAAGTCCCTCTGCATATTCAATTTTCGAAAATGGACAATGATTCTTTCTTGTTGTCAACTTGAGACAATCAATTCGATGGCGCAAGTCTTCATGTTCCTTCACCATCAAGAATGCAAACCGACCATCTTCCAACAATATTCCGCGGTACACATCACTACAATACCTGAATTTGGGAAGATTACCATGACTTTCCCACTCCACACTGTCCACATAGTTCTTGAGCATTCCACAAGGCCATTGTAGTTGTAGTTGTCGCAAGGAAGTTCCCTTCTTAAACACCTTCAACGCCCACTTTTGTCCACGTCTTAAATCATTCTCATTCCTCCATTGTTCATTCCATTGAATATCTGCATCATAAAGCTCTGCTTGACCACCTTCGGCAAACTTTTGGCCCATCACCAATTCACCCATTCCATCTTTACCAAAGGTTCGGAAGAAACTGCCCCATTTGGGATGAGATTGCAAAGCTTGGAAAACTTCCACATTGCTCACTTCTACCACTTCATTTGTGTCTAGTTCAAACTCTGCTACTTGGCTCCAGTGAGTCTTTGAGTATTCAATTTTTTCTTTAATAGTTCCCGTGAAAATTTGACCCTCCAAAGGCTCCATAATGGTGTGACAATAATTAGATGGTGAGGAAGAAGTGGGGATTTCATGCTTCAGTTTGTTGTTAAAAAATGAGCATGATCCCCCCATTGGTGCAACAATATAAGAGCTTTGCTCCAAGTCTTTGTGGTAATAGGTGAATACACTTGATTTAGCCCCCAATGCTCCAATCCTGTTTCAAGAAAAGACATTATGATTTTATATAAAGTTCATACATATGAAAAAGTAACTTGTATTCTGAAGGGTAAAAAAAACATTAAATTTTAGTTTGCAAGGCATCCCCAAACTAAAGAATCCATAATTCAAAACTATAATTATAAATCTACATAAGGCCCTCACCTAGAATCCCTATAACAATTAGAAATTTGCACCATCTACAATTTTCACATTTAATTTGTTGTATACTAATAATTGATTTCACAAAATTAAATTTCAATAGATTAATCCTAAGTACTCAGACATCACTTTTTTGGACGACAACAAATTGAAACTCAAGTTCCGTCCATGTTATTGCGTGGATGAAAGTCATCCTAATTTGTGGAGATACATTATCAAGTTGTTGTTCTATCTAATGGTTGGATTTGGTGTTATTAGAGTACATGTTTTTCTAAAATTACAAATGTGCAAGTATATCAAGTGGTTGACCAAGCCAAAATTGCATTGACTCCGGTTCAAAACTAGATTTGCAAAAATGAAGTCATAGATTTAAAGAACACAAAAATTTCCAAAAATCACTATGCAAAGAGAACCTCATTTCAAATACATTACAAGTTTTACTCCAAAAAATGATAATATTTTGCTTGTAATTAAATTTAGAAGGAATTTTGAAATTTCCCTTTCAAAATTTATAAAAAAAATTAGTGCCAACATTAGTGAATCTAACCATAAGGATGGAATCTACAACTCAAAATCTACAACTTTTATCTACATATGAATTCCAAAATATTCTTCCAAATAGTATTGTATGATGATTTTCTTTAATGTATTGTATTATTAATGAGTCTAGAACTTATACGCTAAACGAATGTTCCACAAGAAAGTGACAACAGTAACGATACAAAAGAACTAGCACCTCATGAACCTGCAGTCAAGAGGAAAAACAAAGATAGACTTGAAGAAGAGTTCCAACTTCATAACACAACGCATCGCGAAGAAAGGAAGACTGAAGCGCAAGGCTTCGTTGCTAAACCCAAATTCCAGAAAGCAAACAAAAACCTAAATTAGGCTTTGCAAGCATCCAGACTAACATCGCCCAACAGAAATCTTGAAACGAAATCCACTCGCCTCACTCAATTTGCCCTGCGCATTGGCATAAAATACCCATAACAGGACTCTTCAACAAGCAAGTGCCGGCGAAATCGACAGAAACTTAGGGAATCCGTATAGATTATCACCAAAGACACTATATGGAAGAAATGCAAGAAGCACAGTACCTCAAAGCTCAAGCGATGAGCAGACGCAGCACTTCCCCGAAAGAAAATCCGGTCGATCTCAGCTTTGCCACACTAGATCCACAATCTCCTCACCCCCTGGAAGTGATGGGGACTCTATCAAGGTTCCAGTCAAGGCGCAACAAGTTCAACTGAGACTCCCGCAAAGAGTTGCAAGCGGTGAGTACGATTTAGGGCATGGAGTCAGGAGTTGTGGATGTCGAAATCATCCACAAGAAAATGAAGGGGCGATGGCTCACGAAGATCATGGTCGTCGGTAGAACCAAAGCAAAAGGAAACTCACCAGAAAACGACCCAAAAAGTAACCGTTGAGACTAATTCCGCAAAACAAAACACTACGCGACGCTCTCGATTTAAAAAAACTTGAGGCAGTAATTGAGGACCACAAAAAGAACATCAGTCTCAACATGGTGCAGCGGCTCCATGAGCGCTACCGACAGCGTCGCACCAGCACACTCTCAGTAGCCACGCCCTCGTGAGCATTCAGCGGTAGTGGAGACGCCCTTGGCCGCTCGGAATAAACATACTCAGTCGGTGGTGGTGGTCGAGGGTTTGGAGGCTCCGCGAGAGGAGCGGCTTCCCCACCGACTGCCTGCGGATCGTCGGAGCAGTCTGCTTCTCGACAGCTGCCAAGGTGGCGCTGCCCTGGATTCTCAAGGAAAGCTCCTCCTCGGCCAGTCCTCCTACTTGCTCCACTTCTACCGCACCCTCCGTCGTGAGGGAGAGTCCGCTACGGCACTTGCGGCTCCCATTCTCTGCTGACGACCTTCAAGAGTCCCTCCAAGTGGCGCCCACGGGCCACGACGAGCAATGTATATGCGTAATCAGACGTGAACGTCCCTAGCAAGTGAGGATGGGAGAATCGCAAGCTAGTAAGCCACCAGGACGAAGCTTTCGTTGCAGAACTACAGGCCCCACTGCCCCAGTCAAGCCGGGGAGGATCGGTAGTAGACTGACAAAGTCAAATGGAAGAACTTCCAGAGTCCTAATCCTTCAAGTGGGAACGCCCAAATTCATTTTTAGCAGTTTTGCATTTTTACACCTTAACCCTGCAACGACGTGGGGCGGCGGGGAAGGAGGGGGGGGGGGGGGGGAAGGCACGCGGCTTGAACGAGCAAGCAGGGATGGTCGCAAAAACTACCGGAAACTGCTGCACGCGCTGCAGGTTGTGAACTTCAACGTTGAGACAAAGGCAGCTAGAATCGTTGACTTGCAGCATGGTACTGTAATTGGTACTCCGTAAGAAACAAAATTTGGCGCAGATGCAAGAAGATTCAAAAACAGGTGAGATCAGAAAAAGCAAAGCCAGTAATTGCTGCGGCATCACATGCGTATGGTGGGTGCCGTGGTTGGACAGTAGCTAAACATGGAACAAAAAGCTAGAGAACACACTGGAATAGTGGAATCGGATGTTTTATTTGGAAGCGAGCAGACTTCGAAGACCAGATTCACATGGAAGAAATTATAGCCAGCCAAGCCGATTCCGCGATAATGGAGGGAAAAAAAGGCTTTGAATGCTGAAAATGGACGTGTAGATCCGGTCCTCTACTCAGTTCCAGAAATACAATGCCTGCATTGTGTACGGTCATCACCATTGATACAATACGAGCTATAAACTACCAGTCAAACACGAAACCCAAAACCATGGGCGAAGCAAGTACTTCTGCTGCTAGAACAACAATACAAGTGCGAAGGAGATATAGAGCTCAAACATGTCTGCCCTGAGACAAAATGGAAGCTGCATAAATGGCAGAAAATGCTGAAATCATACAGACTAAGAAAGAAATCTTGCATTGCAAGGCAAGAAGCTGCAATCAGAGTAAATTCAACGATTTTTCATGGTGTTCCATGCCGACACCAGAATCTGAACTTTGCGTCTCCCAAAAAATGAGCGCCAGGGTACTGTCCTAAACAAATGTCCCCAATCAAATTCATTCAAAAATGTCAAGAATTCGAAGATGCATTCCAATCGGTCGTGCCACATTGTAACCAAAGATTCTCTTGGAAAGTTCAGTTTTGTAACCTGTGTATTTTAACCCCTAAAGTCCCAATGTCCCTATGGGGGACAAAATGGATTTTGGGTAAGTTTCTATGAGCTCAATTTTTAGTGAATTTTTTTGAAACTTTCTCGTAAGATAGAAAAACTTATTAGCTTTGTGGGAATATAATTTTTATTCCAATCGGTGCTCAGAAGCAAAAGTTATGCCACAATAACCTCAAAATGGGGGAGAGTGGACAGCAAAAAAAATTTGTAAAAAATTGAATTTAAATTTTTTTTTTTTTTTTTTTCATAGATTATATTTTTGTCTAAATGGGAATCTTTGTTTCATCCCATTTGGATTAGTGATGTAAAAGATATAGAGTTTCTTGTTTTGCAAGCAATTGGAGCATCTTCAAAAAAGAACTTTTTCTTTCACTTTGAATGCTAATATCTTTCAATCCGCACGGTCAAACATCATGAAATTTTCACTACATGATCCAAGAAAAGTTTGGTACAAGATCCTATGGTTAGATTCTAAAAAAAGTATTTTTAATTGATTCCATAGATGAATGCAATAGAAGTAGCAATTTTGAATGGTTTTTGATAGAAAAATGGCCTTGGGACTTTAGGGGTTAAGGTCATGCAAGTTCGTAAGCTATAGGCAGTCCTTTAGCCTTGTCCAAAATTCCATTAACAAGCCCTATGAACATCACCACGAGGATGTTTTGGTCATTCTAAGAAATCTGCAACAACTAAAACCAACAACAAGATGACGACGTGGTCATTCACAAATGAGTGATAGAGATCGATGAAGTTACTTCATTGAATGATTAGGTTATCGTCGATCAGTACACTAATAATGGTATTTAGTGTTTGTAACATTAATTACAAAGCACAACACTAAATGTCAACATAGACACTATTTGTCAACTTCAATAAATTTTTAGGATAGAAGTTTTTTACAAGATTATATTTAGTGTTAGCAATTATTATATCAAATTGCAATGAAATTATTTTAACTATGAAGTGATTCAAAATCAGCATATAAACACATTGGTGAAAGAAAATACCATTCAAATGACTCACTGTATTTGTAAAATGGCTTTGAAATGTCTAAAAATAGCAAAAAAAGTTGCAAAAATCACATATATGGTTGAACTTGCTTCTACTAAAATGCTTTTCAATCACTCAAAACTCCTTTGATTGATATGAAATTTTAACTATACTAAATAGACTTTTACCTTCAACTTTCCCAAAAGAAATTCATTAGAAATAGACAATGTATGAAGAAGAAACAAGCCGCTAAAGTTCACTATAATCCAAAAATGTCTAGATTTTGAACTTTGAATTGCTCCCAATCATTCCAAACAACTTGGATTGACATTAAAATGTTACCATAGTAACTAGATTTCAAGGGGAACATAATCCTCTAGAATTTATTGAAAACACATATTGGATGAAGGAGATACAATCCCTTGAAGTTGTAGCCATCAAATGTAGTTTGGTGAACTTGAATTGAACTTGTGAAGTTTGATTGGCTTCCAAAACATTAGTACATCATGGATTGATTTGAAAATCTTACCACACAAATTAGAAGAGAGAGAGTACAAATTTTCCAACAAGTTTTATTGAATTCAGACATTAAATACTAAAATTACACCACTTCAAATTGGACTCTAAACTCTAAATGCAAACCACTTGACATTTAGAATGGGCGTGGTAAAAGTTTACATAACACTATTAGTAACATAACACTAAATACCATCATCAGTGTAGTGATTAGTGTAGTAGAATTTTAATGTAAAAATAATAACTATATGCAATGCAAAAATTTCACTAGGAAGCATGAGAGTTTGATGGCCTTGTGAGGCAATTCTAGAATTTACTTTTATTTCTAACTTCAAACATTATAATCTTTCAATCTATGAGGTCAAAGAATCTGAATTTTTTTCTCCACATTTCCATAGTAGTCTATTAAATGTTTTTATTGTTGAATTTCAAAAAAACAAAAATATCCTTTTTTTGCACTACCCTAAAAAGTGACAATTTTTGTCCCAAATGTGCCTTGGTCCTTTACGGGTCAATGGGTGATACTATTGAGCCTAGAAGAATATCTTCAAAAGAACATCAGTAAAACATTGATCTCCAAGACAATTACAGCTAAATTTATCTTTTGTATTTTGTCCAATGATAATATAGTAAAGTTATACTCTTAAGACTTTCTTTAAATGTTAGGCATATACAAGCAATAATATATCATAATAACAAACTTTATTTCCATCTAATATCTTTATACCCAAAAGACAAATATTTCTCTAGAGTTATAAAAAAGGACTCTCCTTTACAAATTATAAGTTCACATGTATTTTTCAATATCTCAATTTCTGTTATTTTTTTATTTTATATAATTCTCCATGCACAAGCATCTCAATTAGGGGTTGAAAATTAGTGTGGAATTAAGGTAACAGACTACTATCTAAAAGGATCAGTCACTTTAATCTCTTTACTAATTTATAATGTTTTAACCTTTAACCCCTATGCGCTTAAACAACCATTTTTTGGTTGTTATATGACTTTGGACATCATTTTTAGGCAAAAAACAAGAATTTTTAAAATTTTATTTATTTATAATATTGGTTTGTCTTTCAATATTTACATTCAAACTGACATTGTTACAGTCAAACAAAAATTATAAGAGAAATAGCACAAAAAAGTTTAGAATTTATCTAGTGTTTAAAAATTTACTCAACGTGGGGAATTAAAGTGTTGGTATTCTCATTACTAGATCTTATGCATTTTTTCACAAATCAATAGAAACCACAATTTTGACCAATGAAAAAAAAAAATTTAATTTTAAAGAGAGAAATTCATTAGATTGAAGAGATATGGCCCCATTAGAAGATTGTGAGTTCTCGGCAATGGGGAACTTAGCAAACTGCACCACTGCATCGTGCTAATGTGGTCAGGAGGCAACCATGTCATTTTTATTTTTATTTTTATTTTTTCTAACTTCTTTTCCAATTTCAAGGACCCCCAAAATGTATTTATGACGGTTGATTGTTGTCAACCGTGTCCTCATTGCTACGGGAACAACTTGGGAATAGGCTTGAAATGACCCTTTGACTTCTCCAAATCTCATCTAATGGTATTTTTGGTGAATTTTTGAAGTTGTGTCTTTGAAATTCCTTTGAAGAGAATCTAAAAATAGTTTTATAATTTTGACCACATGAATACTTTCTCCTTTTTGCGCTTCACATTATCTTTGTTGATGTAAGCTTCAAAAAAATTTATAGAACTTAAATTTTATAACACTTTTGTGTTTTGTTCAAACCCCTTCTGTTTTTAGGGGTTAAAGGACCAAACTGCATTTTTCTTGGCAAAGTAGTGATTTTGGGTAGCTCACTATGAATGAAATTTTTATTTTTTTCTTTGAAATTTTCATGCAATATGTGGTTGAGGAGTAGCTTTAAGTCCCAACAATTTTCATAACTTTTAACTATCATCACAAAGTTTAGAACTTGTGGTTTATCAACAATTATCATGTGGTTATCATTGTTTCATGGGTTCACATATTAATATACAATTTAGCTCATCATTATGATGCATTACTTTCAATTGCAAGTAATGCATCGTAACAATGTGATAAATTGTAAAGTAATGCATCATAATGATGAACTAAATTGTATATTAATGTGTGAATCCATGGAACAACGATGATCACATGATAACTGTTGACAAATCGCAAGTTCTAACCTTTGTGATGTCATGGTTAAAAAGTTATTGGGGCTCTGGGTTTCTAGTTATAGAATTTCTACAACAATGTCTACAAGTACTAAACCCCGTAATGCTTGAACCCTGTAACCTCAGGCTCACTATTGTGGTATTTTTGAGTTAAATTGACCCATATCCATCATTTGTGGATTGCACAACTTATAGTCTTGAACAAGCTTACAAATCATATTGAAATGGAATGTGTTCCGATGGTGGTAGAATTAGTTAGCATCATGATTTAACTTACCTTTGCTTTTAGGAATTGGTTTAGCTGATTCTCAAGACATGGTGAATGAATGCCAAGCACTTCAGATTATAATGTTCAAGCAGGATCTAAAAATAGTATGTTATTTTTGTAGCATGAGACAGATCCACTAGAAGAATACAAAGGATGATGACAGTGCTGTTGAAAGTTAGAGCTCATCCAGATGTATAATCCAATTGCTACTTAGCCAGCCCTTAGTCCAGTGTGTACTGTAAAACTAATTGAAACAAACTCTTTAGTTTGTTCAGTGAAGGCTGCGATTAGAGAGATAGAAAATGAAGGAAATCAAAATACTACAAACTTGTCATGAAACAAATATCTAACTTAGCTGTATGATTGAAGAAATTATTCCAAGATTCTTGTTTATTCACTACAAACACAAGCAGTGGCCCTGTGCTTCATGAGAGAAGAACTTACGATTTTAGGTATGAATCCCCCATGCGAGAAGAATGCATGGCAAAACCACCGGTTGACATGATTCATGTCTCCTTTACTTGAGAGTTACTGGCATATTGTACCTAAAGACCAATTGTATCACCTGGCCAAAAAATAAGATCCAGAAGCTTTAAGCCCTCAACAAGGCCCAAGGAGCCTGTTTTGGGCCTCTCACCTGTTCAACATGTCAAAGTTATAACTTCATTTTTCTACATTCTAAGAAGTATATCTACTTGAATTTCATATTATGATGTTCATATTGAATAGGGAAGTTCAAAAGTACAATTGACATCATGCAGTAAGCTTGATGTACTGACAATGCATACTGTCAATCAAAGTTCAAACTTGTGAAAAACTTGTACAAAAACTGCTTGGGCCTTGAGGGGTTAACTAGAGATGTAGCTTAGACACATTTACCTAAAGCAAATGGAATGATTCCAAATCCAAAACTTACTTGTAACCACGACCAACTGTAGCATGATAGTACATACAAGTGACTAGCACAGACCTATTGCAGTGTAACATTAATTGAACTTAGGAGAATATGGATTGGATAAAAAAAAACATTCAGGATGAAATAATCAAGATGAAAATGTGACCATTTTTGTGACAACAGGTCGTGACACGGGTCGTGACAGTCTATAATTAATATACAGAGTAATAGATAAGCAAGTCCAACAAAATGTGCCTAAATACACAAGCAAATCACGAATGAACTTTCCAAGAACGGATTTTCTTGCACATGAAAACATCTGAGTAACCAGGACAAATGTGAGAACACCACACATACGGTGATGCATCCTAAACAAAAATCAGCTTCTTTGTCTGTTGATAATTGAGGATCCATGTACACATCGGTAGTCAAAGGAAAATTTAGATAATCCCTTTGTCTTTATTCTCTACCCATTTCTTGCATAACTGAACTAGCTCTTTTGCTAACAACCTAAGGAAACAAAGGTGTGGAATTGGATTGGTAAGTAAATAATCCAAAGCTCACATCAGAATGTATTATCTATAAATTCACACACTACAAGAGAAAGGGGTGTTTTAAGTATAGTCCTAGTAATATAGTCTTTTTAGTAATGACCTATAAGGAGTCTTTTAAGTAAAATTTTACTAAAAACACATATATTTTCAATAAAATTATACTTAAAAGACTCCTTATAGGTCATTACTAAAAAGACTATACTATTAGGACTGTACTTAAAACACCCCTTTCTCTTGAAATGCAATCGACACATCTAGCACAAAGTGTAATTAAAATTCTATGCCACCATTAATTTTTGGCTTTGTGTGGGACAGTGTAGTGTATGTCCCTCTCAACTAGTCAACACTCTCCACAAACCTCATGTACCTTTTGTATTGAATGTGCATTGGTTACAATGGCAGTTTTCTTCTACCCCACTGAGATGGACATAGCATGATAGGTCGAGGACCTTCAAATACAATGGGTTCTAAGGTAGGGACACCTAAAATGGACAGGAGTCATTTATAGACACCTAGAAAACAATCTAAATCCAAGGGCTTGTGGATCCAAAGTAGACAAGTGGAGTTCTAAAGTGGACATGTGGGGTTCCAAAAAGTTGTCACTCTTTCAAGAAGTAGCCAATCACCCGCACTTATTTCAAATTTAGAGTGTGTCCCTTTTGGGTGTTTCCGTGCCTACTTTGGTGTTAGTCTAGTGTCTATAGTAGGTACATCTATGAAGTTGTCTTCAAAAATTCGTAGAATATTCATACAAGCTTGGAAAAATATGAAACGAATTTTGTTGGTTTCCTAAACCATTTCCTACCCCGCAAACAATTTTTTTTAACACAAACCCTCACAATCACGTCATCTTAAACAAGTGTCCATTTTAGATGTTCCTACCTTACGTGAGTTGACAACATGAGAGTCTATTGGTCTATTATCTTTCTAGACAAGATAACAAACTTTTCTGCTCTTCTATACATTCCTCTATCCTACAATACCACTTGAAGTCAAAACATACACATTATGACCTTTGTGTCCCAATAAACCTTGGTCCCTTAAAAGGATAAATGAAAATTGGATAAGTTTTCAAGATCTCAATTTTTGACTTGATTTGTCTAACATAGGTTTTCAATTTCAAAAAATACATTAATATAATTAAAAAGTGCCACTAGGACAATAGTCAACTTGGGGTATCACTTTTTGGACACACTAATTAGGTGATTTTGGTTTAAAACCTCCAAAGTTTGTCTAATTTGTTCATTTTGATCAATTAAGAAGATCCTAAAATGAAAAAAAAATTCTTGCACCTCAATGGGATCAAAATGAATATTCCTAATGCATTTGTTTTTTAAATTTGAAATTTTTGGATCTATTCATAGATGTGAGAAAAAATGCTAAAATTTGGAGATTTGCAAGCATCATAATGCACAATTTATTAAATTTTTATTGATAAAATAAATTATTTTATGTATTGGACCACTAAATATAAGTCATATCCAAAAATCATATAAAAGTAAAATTATTTGATATTCCAAATGCTTGTTATTGAAGATTTTATGTACATAGGACAAAACTTACTTTTTCAACTAAAAAATTCATTAAAAATTCTTAAAATTCTTTGATTGTGATGAATTTTTTTTCTTGATACATTATCATTTTAGTTAGTTAAATCCACATTTTGTGAAATCATACTTTCTTATATTTAAAAGATGAGGTTGTTTGACACAAGGGAGTAGACTAACATTGTAGTTAAGACAACCTTTTTGGATACCCCAAGCTGACTTTTGCCTACTAGTAGAAAGAAAGGCGACCATTAGAGAAGATTTGAGGGCTCAACATGCCTGTTTCTAGGTTGTTCCCTTGCATGTTCCCTGTGGTGTTCGGGAACGTCTAGCTGCTAGCTAGAAAATAAAAATAAAAATTCTTAATTCTGAAATGCAAAAAAAAAGTTGAAAAAATAATAATAATAAATATAAATATAAATAAATAAAATTGACATGGCACAATCTTGGCCATGTCAAATTGCAGCAGTGGTGTAGTTCCTCCATTCCCCACAGCCTAGGAACTCGTAGGCATGTATAGCCTTCAAATCTCCCCTAATGCTTGATTAAGAAAATGACCCATAAGAAGACTCACAACATAAACTTGACTACTATTAGCACTTCTCCAATATTTCTCCAAAAGATGGTCTATTAGCTGGATTGGATAGTTAATACATTCTTAATAATTCCCACATCCATCTCGCAACATACTTTGGTACCTTTGACCATTTTGGTGATGAAAGTCATTTTGCATATAGTTTTTAAACAGACGGAAGCTTCCCCATAGACATTGTATTCATCATTTCTTCCGATTCTACCTAATATAGTCTAACATAAGAAGACAGCACTGTTTTATACAACACTCTGGCAACCCCAAAACGGTCACCTGCAGCAGACATTCAGACACTGATGGTCCCAATTCCCAAATGTCCCAAAACGCATGCCTAATTTTGAACCCCCTCTTTCAAAACCTTCTGTTTTCTCACAAAAATCTACTCCCAACTCTACTGTTGCAAGCAACACGTAAACATGGTCAAAAGAAATGGCACCTAGATCTTCTCCTTGCAAAGGGGTACCGAACACAAGCTTGGGTTAGATGTGATTGATAATCAAAAACTGGACAGAGTCTACATCATAACGTGCAGCAATTTTGCTGCTCCCCCGGGTACACAACTCTTGTATAATATACATGGGTCATCGGCATTAAAATAGCTCAAAGGACAACTTTTGTTAAATTTATATCAAATTAAATAGACCAAAAAGTTAGGTGAAGACCAAATTAAAAGAAAATTAAATGTAGAAAATGATGAATTTCATATATTTTAGAAAAATAACTCACAATATATATGAAGAATTGAAACACCTATGTATAGTTTCTAAAAATGCATACAAAGAAGTTGGATCTAGTTAAAATTAAATTTTTATTAGAAAGCCCCCAAAGTTGCCTAGCTTGGCCTATGATATAGGTATTAAAAAAACTCATATAATTAGGTTTTTAATGCTATTATTGTCTTCAAAAATATTTGTTTCATGTACATAAGTACATTTTTGGATCGCTTGTTAAAAGGGCTACAAGATTATTCTACATTAAAACAAATTATATCCCTTAAGATTGGATTAAAACGCATTATAAGTGATTATAATCAAGGCCATATAATATAGAAGTTGCATACTCGGGGTTGCTCCTTGGCCCTAAGTGTCTGATTTTGTTGCGTGAATCTCCTTGACTCAGACGGATTGGCCATGAACTCAGTAGTGTCCAAACTATACTCCACAAAACATTGCTCAATCCTCAGCACATGAAGCTTTCTACCAAAGCATAAAAAGAAAGAAAGCTTCGGAAAGAAAAGTTTGTAGTATGTAATGGATAGGTTCACTCATTTGAACACTTGCCTATTTGATTCTCAAAGTTATTAATCCTTTCTTGGATTTTAGCACATGCTTGCTTATATCTTTGTCCAAATATATCATTCTTTTTTGTCAACTTCATCAAATTGGCCAAAAAGAAAGGTCATATTTGTTTAGATTAGAGATTCAAGAATGGCTTTGGATGAGAAAGTATTTAGATGAAACATTGGTTTGAAGCATTGTTCATCATCTACATTCACAATATGAATATTAGAGGGCTTAGGGATTAATGGTAATTTGATGTTACCAATATTATATCAATCATTCTCACTTTAAGATCACACCATTAGACAGTGCTACACTAACATTAAATTACCATTAAATCTCAGCATGAGGACTATGTGAGTCTAATGCCTACTAACTTGATGCTAAGAGCTTCACCAATCTAATGGGAGGTCTTTTGTGATGATACACTTTTTCATGCATTCCAGTGCTCCAAGCATCATTCAGTACGAGGAGCCCGAGCTTCTGTAGCACCCTCGGAACCCGCTGCAGGGTTGGCTTGATTGGCCTGACGGTTGTTTGCAGGCTGATGGGGAGCTGACCTCGGTATCATGTAGACGTCATCACTGGACATCATAATTTCTTCGTGAGCTTGACGAGATAGCGCGCGGGACCAAAGAAAAGAACAAACCAAGCACCGTCATGCGTAGGTAACGGCATCAATAGAAGACTCTGACTTCAGGCTGGTTCACAGATGTTGGAAATCTGAAATACATTTGATAAACTAGAATCATTAGAACCTTGCTCAAATTAGTAGCCCCTTTGAAGAGATTTCAGTGTGCAGATGTGCTGTTCCCGGAGTGACTCCATTCTCGGAGCACAAGTCTTGACCCTTGACTCCCGCTTATCAAATCTTGACCAATCAAATGGGCTTCGTCTTTTACTAGCTGTTCGTCTGTAACTCGTTTCGGTGCATGTACAATTTGCCCTCTTTAGTCGCACTGCCGTAAAGGTCAACTTGGGAAGGTACTATAGAGCTGGATGGCAGCTTCGCAAGCTGGGATGACGCGGGGTCCAAGCCGCGTGAGAATAGCTTATTTTGGGGTGGGGGGTGGGGGACATAACGTCTCGCGTTTGAACTGGGCCTCAGTACTTCACTTCTGTTGCCCTTGCTTGCTGCCATTGTCCCGAGCTACAACAATGGCGTGGTTAGCTGTCAGGTTCTCTCTTTCCCCAACAGGTGCGTTCCCAATACTGCAGACCCGGATTTGTAAGTGTCGTAGCTTGTTCCGCCCTTATCAGAGCGTTCTCCCATTCTTCTCTGAAGTGCGTCCCAGTTTTGACTGTTTAGGTGCTGTGGGTTAGAACAAAATGAGTAGAGTTCGCTTTAGTTGCAGGGGGATGGAGTGTGCCTGGTTAAGAGGATCATGGAGGACTAGTTCTTGATGTTTAGTTGCTTTAGGTTTGCCTAGATGAGGAGAGCTCACATTCCTCGATTTTGGTTCAGTAGTCTATTTTTTTGATGTTAAGGTGCCTTAGGTTTGGTCGAGGAGTGGATTGTACTGGTGCGGGTTGGAGGCTATGTGGTCAAGAGGATGGAGCATTGGTTCAGGGTTTTTAGGTGCTTTAGGTTCGACTGGATTAAAAGCAGATTGTAGTGGTGGGGGTTGAAGGATCTGGTAAGAGGATTTTTTTTTCCACTAGTAGGCTGTGTTTTCATTTGCCTGCTCTTTGTTGTTAGATGACCTTGTCAATGAAAGTGTTGCTCCCCTGGTATGTTTTTTTCCTCTAGGTTCACCACTTTTTCTTGTGTTAGTCGCTAGTTTGTAATTGAATATGCAAGTTGAGTATGTGACTTTTGTTGTTGTTATCAGGAAATTTTCCTCTTATGCACTCCCTGAATACATTTTCATTCAATTTTCTACCTTTCATTGCATTGGACCTGAGTCTAGAGGTCGTCTAATGATACCAGGACTTGATATTTTTGTTTTTAACTATTTGTTGTCTGTCCAGGAACTCTCAAAGTTTTCTCAGATTGATCTATTCAAACTTGTGCTTCATGTTGAATTCTGCAACCGAGTTATGGCAACAATGTAATGGGATTGACATTGCTAAGACGAGTTCTCACATGCTAGAGGATTATCTAAAGTGTTAGTCGTTATTTTAACTTATATTTCTTGCTACGAGTGGGCTATGGAATAGTGCCCTGGCACATCCTCGTGACCAACAGTTCATTGAACTTGAGGTATTGCACTTCTTCTTTTCTTCATGATGTTTCGTTCTTGAAGTTGGACCTCTTTCTTCAACTTTGTCTTTGGTTTTCATCTTGAATGTAAGTTCATGCTTTGCTAGTTGATATTTCAGTGTCACTTTCCTGACGAAGATTCACTTAGAGTGTAATTTTTTGACATGAATACTTTAGCTTCTAGACGAGGGCCTCATGTAGATTTACAATTTCAGTTTTGTATAATGGGTTATTTAGTTTGGGGATGCCTTGACAACCACAATTCCTGAGTATTCAACTTCCGTATTATATAAGTTTTTTTAATTTTATGAGATTTTTTTATACAAGTATCATAGGCCAAGCTACCCAACTTTTGGAACTTTTTAATCAAAATTTAAGATTTTTTTTAATTATAAATGAAATACTACAAATGAATTTTAATTTTAATTGGAGGGAACTTCTTGAATGTATGGTTTTTTCTAATTTATTTATGCTTAGGTGTTTCAATTCTTTATATAGATTAAGAATCTTTTTTAATAAATATACAACCCAACGTTAACTACATCTCATTTTAATTTAATTTGGTCTTCACCTAATGTTTTGGTCTTTTTAATTTGATGTAATTTTTACAAAAAGTTGTTCTCTAAGCCATTTTATTGCCAATGAACCTTGCATAGAATATGAGAGTTATGTACTTAAGCCACAATTTTTTTCTTACATGCACTTTGGAATTTGAGTTCGTTTGTCATGTGTATGATCTTATTTGAAATTGTATTGCTTTTGTCTTGAGACAGGAGAAGCAATTAAATACAATACTAGGATCTAAATCAAGTGTATTCACCTATTACCACAAAGACTTGGAGTAAAGGTCTTATAAAGCTACAACGATGGGTGGATCATGCTCATATTTGAGTAGCAAACCTAGGAGTGAAATCCCTACTTCTTCCACACCATCATCTAATTATCATGACATTGTTACAGAGTCTCTAGAGGGTCAAACTTCCATTCAAACAATTGAAGAGCAAATTGAACACTCCAAGATTCCTTGGAGCCAAGTATCCCAATTTGAATTGGATGTAGATGAAA
Organism: Straminergon stramineum; assembly: GCA_963920665.1. NCBI lineage: Eukaryota > Viridiplantae > Streptophyta > Bryopsida > Hypnales > Calliergonaceae > Straminergon > Straminergon stramineum. The sequence continues at coordinate 4,007,042 of OY987272.1, forward strand.
TGGTGGAAGTGAGCAACGTGGAAGTTTTTCAAACTTTGCAATCTCATCCCAATTCAGGCAATTTCTTTTGGACATTTGGTAAGGATGGTATGGGTGAGTTGGTAATGGGCCAAAAATTTGCCGAAGGTAGTCAAGCTGAGCTTTATGATGTAAAGATTCAATGGAATGAGCCATGGAGGAATGAGGAGGACTTGCGACTTGGAAAAAAGTGGGCATTGAAGGTCTTTAAGAAGGGAACTTCCTTGCAACAACTGCAACTACAATGGCCTCGTGGAATGTTGCAGAACTATGTGGACAAAATTGAATGGGAATCCCGTGGTAATCTTCCCAAAGATAGGAATCGTAGTGATGTTTATCGCGGAATATTGTTGGAAGATGGCCGGTTTGCATTCTTAATGGGGAAGGAACAAGAAGATTTGCAATGCCATATTGATCATCTCATATTGACAACCAAAAAAAATCATTGTCCATTTTCAAAACTTGAGTATGCGGAAGGGCTTATGTATAAAGTAGCTGTGGGAATGGAGTGGTTGCACAATCGTGGCATTATTCATCAAGACCTCAAAGCATCCAATGTACTTTGTACAAGACTAGAAGATGGTTGGGGATGTTATGTGGCGGATTTTGAATGTTCCATTGGAGTTATTGGGACAGGGTTTTTCAAGGCTCCTGAAATATTGCAAGCATGCAAAGATTATAGTATCCACGACAAGCTTGAGTTGTTTACAAAAGAGTCTGATGTCTATAGCTATGGGATGTTGTGTTATGAGATCTTAACGGGGAAGCTCCCATTTGAAGATTGTAGGCAAAGTGAGTTTGATCATGTGTTGGTAGGAGAAAGACCGAAGGTACCAAAGTATGTTGTTGGATGGATACATGAATTATTAAGAATGTGTTGGCAATCCAATCCTACTAGTAGACCATCTTTTGGAGATGTATTGGAGATTCTTTTAGCTAATTCAAAAGCATGTAGAAAAATCCATGCTTATAGAAAGAAACATGAAACAATAATTCGTTGAGAAATAGACATCTACTAGCAAGAAGGTTTGCAAGATTAGGAAAGTGACTATTAGAAGGCCAACTAGTAGTCAAGTTTGTTGTGAGTATTCTTGGGGGTCATTTTGCTAGTCTAGGAATTTCCTATATTTCTACTAATGGTATATTTTATGTATTTCTTTTCTCTTTTTCAAATGCATGGTTTTTGGATATTATATTTTTTTTAGAGTTGTATATCTTCTTTATTCTTGATTGTATTGTTAAAACAAAACTAAATTTACTTCATTCCAATTAATGAATATGTTTATATTATTTGGTCTAAGGTAACATGGGGAGGTAACTCCATTCCTTATAAGTAATAATCACTTAGATGATAGAAATTTCTTCATCATACTTAGATCTAGGTTTTAGTATGTCTAATAGATACAAATTGGTCTAAAGAGTTGTTCTAAACCAAAGTTATCTTATAATCATCTTGCTTTTCTATATTGTCTTTTTTTTTCTAAAATATTTGTATTTGAAATTCAATGCAATGATTCTAGCATCATAGTAGTTTCTAGTATTATAGAACATCATAGTTCATAGTTTCAAGCATCACAAAGTATACTTTGGTTTTGGTTAAATATTGCTTAATCAAATCAATCAATAAAGTTATAGAATGCAACAATCCCAAATAGATGTTTAGTCACAATGTCTATGAAGACTCTCTAATGTGAAGCCTTTGCGAAGTGCAATAAATCTAGCTAATTGTATTTTCTCTCTGCAAAAGCAAAAGATTTCAATAATCAAGAAAAATATTTTAGTTGTAGAAAACTACATGAAATACACTCTACCCTCCATGATTGCCATTATATGATGAACAACGAAAAATTGACTTGATGTTCAAAAACATCCTTAAGAATAATAAGCCTCAGAATATAATACAAGTGTTAGAAAAGACTCAATTCTTTTAGTGAACCTTCTCCTTGATCCAACTAGGATGGACACATGAGAAAGAAATTGGGGTCTTTGGATGTCTAAATTAGAAGGTAGAATTATTAAAAATAGAGCTTGCAAAAAATTGGCAAAAATGCCAATGTGTGGACGTTGCCCACCACGGAGTGTTGGTGGATGACCTCAAATTTTTCATTTGTTACTACCAATCGAAGTAAGGTTCCATATTATAATTAGTATTGTATTGTCATTTGCATGCCCTTGGTTGAGAATTAAAAAGAGGGTTTTGGCTCGTTTTGTATTGCATCTGGACCAATATTAGAGCTACCAAGGTTTTGGTCATTAATGTAAACAGACCATGATGGATTGCCTGGTTGATGAAATTTGGAGGGAATTTCAAACTTTCAAATATCTTCTTTTCTTCATGTGAAATTTGCTACAAAGGCTACAAATTGGTGTGAATTTCATAGTTTCAATTCTTCTTGTTGCTCACTACCAATTATTGTTGTGAACTCTAGTGGCAGCTTGTGGAAACTGTTAGTTTGAACTTCAATGGCAATCAATGAAAATTGTTAGTATGCATAATTATCTATTGGATCTTGAGTTGGCATAGGGTGTGTAAGGAATAATAGAGAATTATCGACTTCATTTGTAGGTTGTTGTAATCACACTTCACAATATATACAATTATGTTGGAAATGTGGAGTGAAAACAATGCAATGAAGAAATCAACAGCATGGATATTCATCTTGTGAGCATTTGGAACCAAGTTCCTAAGTTGTATAAATATTCTAAGTTGATAGCAAAAGTTGCTAAGAAAATAATGTTCTTGATCCAAGTGAAGGACAACATTACACATCTGAAAAGTACTAGCTAATTTCCCAAGCCTGGGACAATGTCAAAACCTATTCTTTGAAATGCCATCAAAAGATATATCTGCTTACACACGAGTCTTTCTAGTCAGCACTGATCTTGAGAAGATGATAAAAAGACTCATACTTCTTTTTAAAAGGCAATCATTTTTTTTAAACTTCTAAAATGATTATTTATTTTTGGACGACTAGTTTTTAGATACCACCTTAACTCGTGAATACTATTGCCAAGTGAATTAGAGGATCGTTTCAATCTCATTCTAAAATGTTTAAAGTTTTTTAGTCTAAATTGTTACATACCTCATAGGCCAACACTTGTGATTTGGTGCCTTCAATTTTAGATGACAATCTGGACACTCTGGGATAGGGATATAGGGACCTTGCATTTGGACTCGAAATAGAGTAAGCAAGTGCACCACCACGACAAAGTTGTTGTTGTAGAAGAACTAAAGGGTCAACAAAGAACTAGGAAGGTTGGTACAAAGTAGACTAAGTCAAATGGTAGAATTTCCAAAGTCCTAATCTTTCAATTGGGAATGCTTGAAGTTGAGGTCTTGTGATCCAGTCCTTACAAACAAGGTAAGTATTAATTTTCATCTCTTGGGAATTTCACACCAATTGTGACAATCATTTTCACTTCATACTCCTTTGCACTTTGGTGTCTTAATAACTAGTTCTAGCATCTAGGTGTGAGGAGCAAGGAGGTCAACTATTCAAATTCATTTTTTGTAGTTTTGCATTTGTTGTAGCTTAAGAGTTTGCACAAACATATTATTCACCATGATCTCATTATGCCCTTGATTAAAAGTCTTGATTCATCTATGGATTTGAAGTATTTGTAAAGATGCATTAGGGGGCATCAAAAATGTATACTAGAATAATTTTTGAACTTCTTACTTTTTCTACATTGAAGTTAACCACCCAAGATCATCAAAAAGTACAAATGTGGGTTTTTCAAAATGCAAGAAGTTCTATATATTTTTAGAATCTTCATAATCTGAGAATCTCATTTTAATGTTCTTTGTTGCAACTCCCTTGATCCCTTAGTTTTTTTCAAGCAATTAAAAGGCATCAAAGTTTCTTTCTTAGCTTTCTTTCTTGATATGCCAAGTAAGAGAACATTCGTTCAATCTTCAAATGGTAATAACAGTATTGACTTGTAGATAGAAGTTTTAGAGTTTTGAATTTGAAATACATTTATATGATTAAAGATACTCCTTTAGTACTTATAAATATAAAATACAAGATGCATTTCCATTCCATAGAACGTAAGTTGGACGAGCCTGGTTTGGTAAAATCCACCGTACAAAAAATTGATTTTAAGAAGTGAAGCAAAGACAAATTTTGCCCAATAGGACTAAGAAAATAACTTACAAACACATGCCCTATATACCTACCTACCTATTCTGCCTAATATAGTCTAACATATGAAGACAGCACTGCTTTATACAACGCTCCGGCCACCCAAAACCGTCACCTACAGACATTCAGACACTGATGGTCCCAATTCCCAAATGTCCCAAAACGCATGCCCAATTTTGAACCCTCTTTCGAAATCTTCTGTTTTCTCACGAAAATCTACTCCCAACTCTACTGTTGCAAGCAACACGTTGTAAACATGGTCAAAAGAAATGGCACCTAGATCTTCTCCTTGCAAAGGGGTACCGAACACAAGCTTGGGTTAGATGCCATCGATAATCACAAACTGGACAGAGTCTACATTATAACGCAGCGGCTCTGCTGCTCCTCGGCCCCGGGTGTCTGATTTTGTTGCGCTAATCTCCTCGACTCAGACGGATTGGCCGTAAACTCAGTAGTGTCCAAACCATACTGCACAAAACATGGCTCAATCCTCAGCACAAAAGTTCTCTATCGAAACATAAAAGAAAGAAAGCTTCGGAAAGAAAAGTCAAGAATCTGCAACAAAAGTCTACAGTAAATAATGGATAGGTTCACTCTTTCAAACGATCCCCTCGTAGATTCTCAAAGTTATTAATCATTTCTTGGATTTGAGAACATGTTTGCTTATATCTTTGTACAAATATACCATATCCATCAATTTCATCAAATTGGTCAAAAAGAAAGGTCATCTTTTAGATTAGAGATTCAAGAATTGCTTTGGATGAGAAGGTATTTGGATGATGAAGCACTCTGTTCATCATCCACATTCAGAGTATGGATGTCGGAGAGCTTAGGGGTTAATGGTAATTTAATTTAACAATATTATATCAATCTAACCTTAAGATCACACCATTAGTGTTACACTATTATTAAATTACCATTAAATCTCAATAAGAGGACTATTAATGCCTATTAACTTAACACTAATAACTTAACCAATCTAATGGGAGGTCTTTTCTGATGATGTACCTTTTCACGCATTCGAGTGCTCCAAGCATCGGTACGAGGAGCCCGAGGTTCTGTAGCACCCCCGGAACCCGCTGCAGGGTTGGCTTGATTGGCCTGACGGTTGTTTGCAGGCTGACGGGGAGCTGACCTCGGTATCATGTAGTCGTCATCACTGTCATAATTTCTTCGTGAGCTTGACGAGATAGCCCGCAGAATAAAAGCAAAGAACAAACCAAGCACCTGCGTAGGCAACATCAATATAAGATTCTGACTTCAGGCTTGTTCACAGATGTTAGAAATCTAAAATAAATTTGATACACTGGAATCATTAGATAATAGGAGAGAACAGCTGAATACACAATAGGTTACTAGAATAGAAATAATTTGAATTTTTATGAAATGCTTTATATCGAAAAGTATCAGACCGTGTCGAATATTGCATTGCTAACCATTATATTGCATTGCTAAAGATTTCACAAATTCCCTAGTAAGATGTCGCACTTGTATAACGGTCTCTTACGAATGCACAGGTCAAAGCCACAAGAACCCAACCCTATAGTTTGTGTAAAAATCATTTTGCCTCGTTATGTTCAATCTTGACTTTACAGTAGTCCAAGTAACAAGAATGAGCACGAAGAGATGATACTAACATGGCTTATACGGGTAATACTGAAAATATTTGAGATAACAAGTTTCCAAGCCACCTTTTCGATGTGGATTGGACATTTGATACCTCAAATGAATCATAAGGTGTCAGAAATGCAATGAATTATGTTAAGTGTATTATCTAACCCGTAGTTGCACAAGATGTGATCAAAATTATAAGCTTGTTATCTGAAACTTGTTGCTTCAACTTGGGCAATCTAAAGTGGCCCTAGCATTAAATTTTCAAGCAAATAAAACCATAGGCATATAAAAACTCAGAATATAAGAACTTACTTCTAAGAGCACCACCCCTAGGGCAATCCATTTGCAGATGTCAAGATTCTCCGCTACAAATTTTTGAACTTTGTCCAACTCGCCAGTGGGATCCTCTGGTACATCCTGCAATCAGCAGAAGCAACGTCAGAACTGTGACAAAGGATATCAGGTATAAATCGAAGAAGGGAAAATCAATAAACAAAGTTGGAAGAGGCTCCACCTCCCGCCAATGCCGGTCAAAAAATAGAAGCCCAGCCACTGCGAATTGTGCCAATATCAGCACAACTTGAAGCACACTGTACTGTACTTTTCATTAAGAAAAATAACAAAACTGTAGGAATGTTGCCAATGCAATTACACTTATGAGAACCTAAGTCCACAGGATGATAATCTTTTGGGTATCATACGTCCGCAGAACTTCAAAAACTTAGAATGAACAAGAGGAGAAAAAAAATCTTTTCCTAAGTAAGTCTTTTAGAATCCAAAACGTTCAATGTAGGATACGCATGCGAGACAGAAGCTGTTGCTCAACTCAGCGGCAACATGGCCTGTCAAAGAGACAAAGCATGTGATTGCCCCAGTACCGAAGAATGCATATATAAACCTGCACCCACCACTCACCTTGTGAGCAAACAACTCTGATTACTTGATTCATTACAATCACAGACCCAGAAAAAGTCCGCAAATTCACCCCTAACTACCAAAATGGCCACTTCCATATTAATAGGAGTTGAGGTAAAGCATTTAAGAAGCTTCAAGGAACGTAACAAAATGAAGCAATAGAAAGGGGATGTGAAGCCATACATTTTCGAAACAATAGAAACACGTATCAAAACTTTCAATAATCGACTGTTAGCTTCCGAAATGCACATCTAAATTAAGCTCCAAGTACCCAAATGGCCAAATTTGTCTGCTTCCATATTAACATAATCAATGGAAGATGATATGGAAATTGGACACTTAGAGGTTAGTTCATAACAAGACATCCAAACACAAAAGCTTATCACTCATCATGATAAACCAAGCACATGATCCAATAGCAGAAAAGACGGAATTATGCACCATGGAGCAGGAACATCTGATAATTTCAAACTCTCTTTCAACAAGGGTCTTGCGAGCTGCTCCACAAGCACTCCCTCGCCAAGCAGACCATTCAAGTCCCCACTTGATACCAGGGCAGCTCCTTCACCGTGGTGATGGTTAACAGAATTCCATTCCTTGTACATCCATAGAGAGTAGACGATCATGTACGCCCCAACCAAGGTCAGCAAGAAGTTGATCAGTTTCAGAATACATTGGAGGAATCCCTGGCAAGACATGTTGCCTGGCTACCACAACCCGCTTGCACAAAAAGTCCAGGCTTTCATGTGAAGACTGCGCGTTCCTTCTTGTGCCCCCTAAATCTGCATCACCAGAAAAATGAGTTAACCACTCAGAATCTCACAATAAATACACGCATCTCATATTCAAACAAGCCCCTAACCATTCCAGAGTAGCACAGCGCTTGCACAAAAAATCTCAAACACTAAAATATCGAAGAACTAGCCCACTTGTGAAGCAATTCATACATGCATACAATCACTCACACGAGTCAACAGGCAAATCTGTCAACAAAGGACCGGATGAATAGAAAAGAAGAATTCTAGTGTGAGCCAACACCAGCCTTTGCAAACATGACAGAGCTCAAGCTCGTCCACAAAAAGAATATAGATTCGTTTACATTGCTTCCACGGATGTTCAGGGCAGGCGTTCTCAAGAATGACACACAAAACCTAGGGATTTTACAACGTCTTCAAGATCGACCAAAAATTCAAACTACACAAACGCTCCTGTTTCGAATTTAATCCCAAACCCTTGCCCTACACATGAAAATTCCGCTCTAAAGCTGTGCACTTCGAACCCCCTAAAATTTCAAACAGCGATCCCAAACCACGTCGAAAAAACACGTTCGAAACCCTACTCCCTTAAAACGATTCCTAAACCAAACTACTACAAAACCGAGGCGACTGATTCTGTCCGTCCACTATCCAGAACCTTCCACTCACATTGCACTTCCACACTCTCGGATCCATCCGAAACCCTAACAAACCTCGAATTACACTCGAAGCTCCACCCAAACACCCTTATCAATACCTCAAATCCCACCACAATCTCACCAAATCTCAAAGCTCTCACAAATCTCACTCCAAATCAAACACCAACCAAGCATACAATCCAGCATCACAAACCTATGCAACGAGGTCGGTGATAGTCACATCCACATGACCCCGTTCTCGAGCTTGCGACACTCCATATGGAAGCGTGATTTGCGTGTAAAGAGCAAAAAGTAAAAAGACGCGAGCTAAACAGTGGGTTTAACGAAGGGTTTAGGGTTGCAGCCAGCTCCCCCTTGTTATTAGGGATGGATGCCTTGCTCCGTCCTCCGCCCCTGTAGGAGCTTCAAGTTTGACAACAAACGGGGACTGGCGGGCATGGAGAACACAACAGAAGGGGAAGAACTGAAGGCTGTGTGGAGGTGTTTCCATGCAAGGGGCGGAGAGACGAGGAAAAGGGGTTGCGCGGAGTTATGAGCTCCTAGTTGAGATTTTACCGTGGTTAGCGTGCGGGTGGAACTGGGGTTGGGATCTTGGCATGGTTAACTGGGTGTCACGTGGCAGGAGGTCGGGACAGCCAGTTGGTGGGAATGCAGCCCATGCCTGGTGCTTTGGCCTACTTGGAACGGCAGAGTAGAGGGGGAGTGTCAGAGCTCAAGATTTATGCTGCAACGGTGAAGGGGATTTGGAATACCTTGCACCAGCGTTCTTAAAACTGGCTAAATTGTACCAGAAATCTACCCCAAAAAATGGGGAACTAAGAGTCTACAATGGAAAAAAAAAATGAAAAATGGAGATTTGAGCTAGGTTTTTGATGATATTCGAGGTTCATTGACAAAAGTTCAAAATGGACGAAATATTGGTAGCATTTGTCAACTCCTTGGACAACATAGTTGTCACTCTAGCATGATTTGGAGCGTTGATGAGGGAGCTAGGCGGCGCCAACGAAGCCGTCCATTTCGCCATGAGCTTCTCCCTCCTGCTCCTCCCCCTCTTGGTCTTTTGTTGCATTGTTGTTGGTTTTCCCAAGTATCCTTCGCAAGCATTAATGTTGTTGGTTGTTGGTTTAAGCCCTAAAGTCCCATTGTCCCTAAGGGGGACAAAACTAATTTTGGGTAGGTTTGTTTAGTCTAAATTTGTACATCATTCTTATGGAAATTTTACTACACATAGAGTATTCCAAGAGCTTCAAGCACACATAATTTTTACATGAAACAAACTTTCGGTTCACAAGTTATGGACTTTTTTCGCAAAAATGGGGGAGAGGGGGCAGCTTGGGCAGGGCTTTTGGCATTGACTTTCCAAAATTCAAGTTGCAGGCCAAGCTGTTGGAGAAGGTAGGGGCAATGGGTTCCTCAAAGGGACAGACAGGGCTCATGATGGGGGAGTAGAAATATCGAGGTTTGGTTGGGAAGGAGGCTTGGTATGGAGGCTTGGGAAGGAGGCTCAAGGAGGATTTGCTTGGGCTAGCGCCTGCTTGCAGGCGCACCGCCTGTCTAGTTGCTACATCGCAGCAGTGCTGTGATGAATCTTGGAGGGATTTATCACCTCTAAGTTATAAATATTTTTTTTTTTGCATTTGCCATAATGAAATGTAGATGAAGGTGTGCAAATTGCACAAATGAGTTTTGGCAAATCTTGAAAATTTCTGAAGATTGACAAAGCGCCATTTTCCAATAAAAGTGTCAATGTCCACTTGAAGCCTACAATTGGCAAAATCTATCAAATGTCAGCCCACCATGAAGGTATGCCTTCAATTTGCAACACCTAAATAAAGTAACAAACACAAGAAACAAACAAATTTTGCAAAATTAGCATACTCTTGGTCTAGATTTACACCTTCACTCCTCCATGACTTCTCACTTTGGTACCACTACTAGTGCAATCACCTCAATTTTAGCAAAGTTTCTACAACTACTCATTAATGCCTCACCCACCTAACACATCATGGAAAGAGTGAATGCAAGTAGACACTCTAAGCTTCTGGTTTAGAAATTGCTCACCTACATGAAAGCAAAGAAATCAATTGACTCTTTCGTACACTTGGGGAGGATGTTTGTATTGCACTCAATGAGCTTTGAGTGCTTCAAATCTGAAAAGGAGCAATGCCATGGAGGGGAAGAAGAAGCTTCAGACAAGAGGTAATGCATTGACCTTCTCCAACTTCTCCAATATTTGAACTTTGCTATTTTTTTCCTAATGTATCTTCATATTTTTGCAATGTAGGTTGCTTGGGATGGGCTGCCCGTACGTCGCAGTTGCCGCCTCCTCCAAGCTCAAGCTGAAAGGTTGTCCAATACTTCTTCCTCATCACTAGGAAGCCCAACACTTCCACAGGAACCAACTGAAGAGTACCCAACACCGCTTTATGTTCCTCTAGTTTTAGAACATACACCTTACAATTTTCAAGTTGAAGAGGCTCAACACATTGATGAATTTGATCAAGCTTTCATAGACAACCAAGAGAACGAACTTGAAGGAAGACATTCTAGTTGTGAGGAGCTGGAAGAGGACGACATTGAAGAAGGTCCTTATTCCACTCATGAGACTAGATCATTGGAGGAGCTATGGTGGCCACTTGAGCTTCTCCACAATGCTGAAAACTACGAGCATCGTCCATGGAGGAGCACACAAGGAGTACATGAAGAGCATAGCAGGAGCAAACGCAAACAACATAAAGATCAAATGGAGAGTGGGCAACATGCGTATACAAAGGAGGATCAAATTGGTGAGGGGCAACAAGGGAGGAACAATCGGCCTTCCTCAACAAGCGAGAATAGCAAGCAACTTTGACAACCTCCAATGGTTGGGAACTGGCGTGGGAGCATGGGAGAACATTGGGGAGCACAAGAAAATATTTGTTAACCTTGGTGAGCCCCCTTATCCCTCTTCCTCTCCCCCAACCTCTGTCATGCCCAACAAAGGGGAAGGTTGGCATGGGGATGCTTGGGATTTGGATATTGATGGGAATTCGGAAGAAGAAGGTGAGGGATTTGCAAATGTAGAGGGAATGGCACAAGGCATAGTTGAAGGTTTTGAAAATTATGGGGATGAGCAATTTGTTCATGGGGAGTCGAATTCGACCAAATCACGTCATTGTTGACCACAAGTGGGTCATATCACCATCATAAATTACAATAGTGGGAGTACATCGGAGTTAGAATATGATTCATCGGATTCTAGTGATGATGGTGGTGATATTGAAGATGTGAATAGCATCAAATATATTTACCGGGACTCTAGTTGGTTCCAAAAGTTCATGACATATGACCCAAAACCCCAAGAGTTTATGGGGTCTTCAGGGTCAAAATTTTTTTGGTGGTACTTCCCAACCTTTGCAAACTTATTTGATCTTTTTTGGCCCATCTCCATTTTATAGGCCATTGTAGTAAAGACAAACCGTTATGCCACCATGGTGAACACAGATGGGAAGACTTATGGGGGGCCACAATGGGAACCATTTTCTTTGGAGGAGTTGAAGGCTTTTATAGCTATTGTTTTGTACATGGGCATGAAGCAACAACCGAATGTGAAAACATATCGGTATAGAAAGGGCTCTATTTTTCATTGTCCTACTATTTCAAGTCTCATGTCTCGAAATCATTTTCAACTTCTTACTAGATGCTTACATATTATTGACCCATCAACTTATGAGAAGGACAAGACCATGCTAGGGTATGACAAAATGGGTCAAGTTCAATGGCTCATCAATGCCATTCGTGAAAATTGCATGAAATCATGGAACATGGGCAAATTTGTAACCATAGATGAGATGATGATCCGTTATAAAGGCACATATTGCCTAGCAAGGCAATACATGCCGCAAAAGCCCCAGAAGTGGGGCTTGAAAGTGTGGTGCTTTGCGGATTCAAATTTCAAGTATGTCTCAAACTTTGAGGTTTATTGTGGAAAAGACCTTGTGGTCAATGAGGAGGTCCATGTGATAAGGGAGGGAAGTCGTGGAGAAGCAAGGCTAGCACACAACATAGTGTTACATTTGTTGAGACCAAATGAAGGGAAAGGGCACATAATTGCTATGGATCATTTTTTTTCAAGCATAGCCCTATTCAAAGATTTATTGGAAAGAAGCACATATGCAACTGGGACCATACAGTGCAATCGGATAGGTCTTCCCAATGCATTGAAAAATACAAAAGAATTCAACAAAAATCCTCAAGGGACTTTAGAGTGGCACATGTACAAGTCGCAAAAAATTAGTGCCATTCTATGGAAAGACAAAAAAACGGTCCTTCTAATTTCAACACATGCTATGTCTCTTCAATTTCCATGCCAATTTCCAATGGCTTTAGTTCCTAGGCGGAACAGTTCTATTCGAGATGACATTCATACTTCACCAGTGTACCTAGAGTACACTACACACATGCGTGGTGTAGATGTAGCAAACCAGTTGTGGGCTTCTTACACAACCCAGATCCACAAATGGTGGCATCATATTTTCTTTTTTCTCATTGACACGACTATCGTGAACATATACATCATTTACATTGAAAAATGCAAGACATGTGATCCACCTCGCCAACCAATGACACACTTACAATTTCGGACTCAATTATGTGAAGCTCTAACTATAAATTGGGTGAAGAAAAATAGAGGAGAGTGTAGTGTTCCTATTCGGCATAAGGGAGCTTGTTATCCAGTTTTCACAACTCTCCGGAAGCCATGTGTTGTTTGCAATAAACAGTCAGGCCCAGTGACAAGGCCGAAAACATATTGTCCATCTCATGGCAACAAATTTATGTGTTGGAAAAAGGGTTGCTTTCGTCGCTTCCATGAACGTTTTCAATGATTATCCATTCATAAGGTGAGAATTTTTTTCTATCCCAACTTCTTTAATTTATTTTTATAATTTTTGTAATGAGTAGACGTAGAGGTACATTCAAAAAAATTACTGCATTCAATTTTTATAGTGAGGATTTGAATATGGTTCATGTCATTAGTGTTTAGTGTTTGAAGATGTTGCAAGGCTATATTATAGATAGTGACAACTAATTCATCAAATTTTCAAACATAGTGCAATTTTAGGATGTGGAATGAGAACACTATGAAATTTGAAAGCCTTCAATATAATCCCCTTGTCATTCTTTTAGGCATAAGGAATTTACTTTCACATCTAAATGTCTTTTAGTTAGGTATTAGAAATGAAACATTACGAATACAAATTACAAGTTCAATGAATGCTCGGTAAAACCCAGATGGAGACAAGAGTCTGAGAAACTAATTTGTCAATCGCACTGCCTGGACATGTCACCTACTACAAGCTTTGAATTCAGAAGGCAGTTGCTGTGCTTGCAAGGTAGCTTCGGGAATGCAATGGGAATGTGAAAAATAGAAGGGGAACTTTGGGAACAGAGAAATAGTAAGGGAACAACAAGGGAACAACAAGGGAACATCCTAGGAGTAGTGGGAAACCCATCATTCAAGAGCTGCCCCATGTCTTGGAGTTCACATTGTGTTAGAAATTGACATAGAAACTAGAGATTTTCAAATTTTTCAAAATCTTTTATTTGGTCTTGTCAATTATGGTTACCTACTTCAATCCACCATTGGAATTATTGTTTTTTTGAACTATGTGGTGGGAAAATGTGTGCAAACATTGGACAGTATATTGCCAAATCTTAGGACATAGTCACATTGCAAGATTTTTTTGGATGTGTTCCATGTCTTGGATTGACTTGAAAATTGGTGGGTATATGAATAATATGATATTGATTGTGAGAAAAAATTAAATTTGAATTTTGTAGTGTAAAATTTTTCCACAAGAAGCAGTCAAAGCCATCTGAAATTTTCAGGTAAGGCCCAAAAAAAAAACCTTCTCACTTTGTATGCGATTATCTTTCAATCTATACGGTCAGACTAAACGAAATTTTTACCACGTGATCTGATATAAGTTTAGTATAAGATCTTACGGTTAGCTTTTGAAAAAAAATCATCTAGTAATTTTTTTCAATCAATGCATTAGAAATGGCAGTTTTCAGTGTTTTTCACGGCAAGAAATCCTTGAAAATGCCTTGGGACTTTAGGGGTTAATAATTTTCTAATTCATTAGCACGTTAAGTATGCTTAGTTAAGCTTGCCTACAATGCTCATCGCCATCATTGTGATTCCTCACCTCTAAAACTTCTTCATTTTAGAAACTTGCATGGTGGCTTATTTTGTCGTCTGAGATTTCAAGTGTGTGATAGTTGTAGTTTCCAAAATTCAAAATTCCAATACACCACTTCCAAGGAATCCAAGTTGTTTTTAAGTTGTTGAATCCTTGCGTTGTCTCCCTTGTATTCACTACGATTGGGAACTAGGTTTTGGGGGAAATGTGGACTTCTAATCATTGCCCCAGCTTCAAAATTTAATCTCTCTTCACCCAATTTGCATTCACCTTATTTGTTGGCTTTCTATTGCTCTTATGCTACATTCACTTTGTTTTGGGGCTAGATTTGTCTTTGTACTAGCGTTGCTATTCTTTGATTTGGACTTGCTTGTTTTGGGGTATTGCTTCCTTGGTCATTGCTTGTGCAAGTTCTATGGTGCCCCAATTGAAGCTTCTAGAGAACTTTAGGGTGTATTGCTTTGGTTCCAGTCGTAACACGACCAGTATTATTAAGTATCTTGTGCCAAATGCTTAGGGTGCACAACCAATGGAGATTGACAACATCACACATCTGTCAGAGACGCACCTCTTAAAATTGATTTGTCATCCAATTTCCGACAATATGCCTTCTAAAGACACTACAACATCCTCGATGGTTATCAATCTGTCACTTGATACTAATGGTGACCAATGCATGACAAGGGAAAGGAAGAAAGTGAACCTTGATTCCATTGCACAGAAGAGAAGGAAGGTAGATGCACTGTCACTCACGCGACGATAGTAGGAGGTGTGAGCATGTAGATTTGTTAGGGGAAAGGGCGTATTTAATGTGAATGGGGATCTAATTGGAGTCATTTGCTAGAGTTGCACAACTATCACAGGAAGGAGAAAGGTGATGGTTTTAAAGCTCAATAACTTGGAGAAACATGAACGTAAGTGTATTTGCAGGGAGGATGGCATACCGCTATTGCATTTGAAGAAGGGTGATACATTCACCAAGCTCAACTACAAGCATGTGAAGCATAGCAAGTTGTAGGCAAGCCATAAGCCAAATTGTAGTGTGATAGATCAATTGACTATTGATATGAAGGGTGAGTTTAAGAGGAAGTGTAGTCTTTTATTTCACTCAAGAACAAAACCCAAGGAAATATTTAGTGGTGGTTCTTTAATTAGAGGAATAGTCAAATAGTCTATTGTTTTGTATCTAAGGTCACTTTTATGTAGGATTAATATTCATTTTTATAAATAAAGGTATAAAAGTTCTTTATTAATGTATTTATGGTGTATGAATGTATTCTTCATCCTAACCTATACGAATACCAGTCCATTAACCATGAAAAATGCTATAGACCTATAGTCACAGTCTTATACTAGAATTCTAAATGTCAAATAGTCCAGGATATGTCAAATAGTCATGGCTCCTATTCTATCAACTTAATCAACCCACAATACATATTTGTATAAATATATCTTCATTAATTACTTCTTCTGATTTAGTGGAATGTCAATTAGTCCAGTAACTATTTACTAACTTAATTGCTATATGCAATATGCAAATATCACAGTCAGTGATGTCAATTGGTCTCAGTATGTAGAGTATGCAAAGGTAAGAATTGAATCCTTTAATTCACGTCAAATAGTCATTTCCGTTCTTTCTTTAGTTCACAACTTTAGTATGTCAATTGGACCAAGTCCCACAGTGCACATTTACAATTTAACAAGATTTCTATCTACTTTGTCAAATAGTCATTTGTCAACTAGTCTTATTATACTAATTCATTACTGATCTCGTCGATCTCAAACAGATGGTCAATTGGTCCAGAATTCCCACACAAGATTAACAAACCAATTACACAAAAATTCTATCTATGGAAAATTGATCAGGTTCCTTATTAAGTCATAGTAAGGACACAAAATTACGCTCCTTGTTCCTACACTTAACGAACTCACAACTTATCAATTCATCACATCACTGTACCATAACCAATTGACTATTTGTCTTCTTTTAATCTGATTATATTGTAAATTATTCCCATATAAATTCCCACAGACAACTTGACTACAACGACAGCCCAAACTATAGTGAGAATTAATCAATTAGTCATATTTAATATGTAGTTCTTTCAACCAAATAACACCACAAATAATCCTCAAGTCTTAGTTATAACTTTAAACATCATTATTTGACAATTAGACCAGAGCCACACATGGATACAATTTATCAATCCCAGACTTCTCAATTTCCAAACTTTTCCAGTCTATTTGTCACAAATAATGACGAGCGTAACACCGCTTGACTAATTGACCATTAAGTCCAACATAACTCCGCCAATCATTAGCTCTAGTCTATTCGACACTCTTAACACCCATCCTTGGTTACTTAACAACAATAATTTATTGTTGATTTGACCCTCATAAGCTAGGAAACTTGAATATTCCACATACTGACTTATTTGATTCAGTTGTAACATAGACCAATCATTGGTTAATATATTTCAATAAATAAGTTCTTTGACAATTTGTCTATCCCTAAATAATAACAATTCCGCCAATCACTGGCTTAACCTAACTTATAGACTTTAATTACTAAGACAAGTAGATTGTATCAATAGAGAATTAATCTTTGGACAATTTGACATAAATCAAAGCACCAAAATAAACTTTCACTATAAGCTTTATCCAATTTAGTCCCACTTACTGTCCATTAGTCTTCACTATTCACACCTCGAAGCTCCTGTCGATTTGTCCTTCCACTCATCCACAGACTACTCGACCTCAGTCTGCCAACGCAGTCATAAACAATTTGATAGTCACCATTCTCACCGAACTCAGATCTATCCCCGGATCAATAATATCACTCCCTGGCTAATAGACATGCTCTCAACTTTAATCCAATCACTGGCTATAAAAAGACAATTTGACATACTTGCACAAACATCCTTCTGCTCAAGAAGTAACAAAGACAATTTGACAAACAAAAGAAAGGAAGAAAACTACGGGAGACAAAGCCAATCATTGGCAACTGCTCCAATCAAGAAAAAATATCCTAAGCCAATCCTTGGCTAAAAGATTCAAACACACACACACTTTAAGACGAATAGACAAATTTGTATTAAAGAAATTGCACAAGTACAAAATTGGCAATGCAATCACTACAAGCCTGGAAGAGAGAGAAAACGGCAGTCAATTAGTCTTATACATTTTCTTGATTGTAACTAATTGAGGCTAACCGCCTGGTCTATTAGTCCTTAACTGACTTCACTAACCCTAACTGGTCGTCTATTAGTCATTCCGATAACTACTTGTCTATTTGTCTCGGTTCACACTTCATTTCCATTCCTAATTACTTTAACTTGTCTAATTGTCTTTATCTTCAAAAAGCTCTATATTTAACCCAAAAAGTTTATCTACAGGAAGGGAGTCCAATTCTCTACTCTATTTTTCCTTCTTATTCATAGTTGTCCTATATGAAATTTTGAAAAGGAACAATACTTACTCAAGTATTTGAAATTGAGGAATTTGCCTACAAAGCATTGGTTGAAATCTATTGGCCGGAAGATGAGCAAACATATTCACACATGCATTTTGACAAAATTAAAGTCTATTGTATACACAACAAGAGTTATTTCCCTTAGTGCCGATGAAGTCATTGTGGTGGATAATTCCTTCTAGATTGCCATTCATGTCTATCTTGTTGATAGTTGGGAATGAGTGCCTCACCTCTTGTACTTGTCTTGGGTATCTAAAAATGGCACTGCAAACCACCTTATTGATGTGATAATACATGCCTTGATCAATAGGGGCAATCTCACCCACGAGGAGATCATTGGTAAACTTGTTTGTTTGGGTATTGATGGTATTAGTACATTTCAAGGTGCCAAATTTGGTGTGACTGCCAAAATCCGGGACAAGTGGGCTCCCTTCACGTTGGGAGCCAGTTGTATCAATTACTATGTGTACTTGGTTGTCAAGACTTTATTAAAGTATCCATTAGTTTCCAGGCTTGAGGGCCTTTTCCAATTGGTGTACTCTTATTTTTGTGGTAGTAATAGAAGACATGTTGAGTTGTAGAAGCTTGCAAATCTCATTGAAACTAAGGGATTGAAAATGGTGCACAATGTAGAGACAAGGTGGATCTCCACATCAAGTCTAGCGCAACGAATTCTTCAAGAGCACACAACATTTCTTGTAAAAATGGGAGTTGACATGATAGGAGGGCTTGGGTACAAATTTGTGGCTAGGATTGGTAACAATTTCGACCTTCTATCTGACATTGAAGTGCTTCTGTCTCTATGTTGCTTCATTCTACTTGTAAATGCAGTTCATTGCTTGATCAAGCTCTCTCAAGCACGCAACATATTTATTTGTGACTTTCTCCTAGCCGTGAAAGTGTACCAATAGGAGATGGCTTGGTTGTTCATTGATGGGGCTATGTGTTTAATAAGGAAGACTTCCTCCGGTATACTAAACCGGTGTCTTTGAAATGCAAAGAACTTCCGTTGTAGTGGAAGGAGCTCCTTGAGTCCTTGGAGACAACGACATCTATCACCTTTTCTTCAATTTGGAAGTGACTACACTCTATGCTTGTTGCCATGACTACTGGACTCGTGGACACATTTTTGTCACCCAACATGACTTCAATTATGTTCAAGATTCTATTGAGCACCAATTTTTCGGTATGAGTTTTCTTTTTTGGTTCCATTTTTTTGTTGGTTGGGTTGGGTTGGGTGCCACATTGACGTTTCCATTTTTTTAAACTAACTTATGTCTCATGTTGCTTGCTTGCAAATATTGCCCAATATTGTGGCTTGCCATTGAAAAAGAATCTAGTGACTAAGTTGTGGCATAGACTTGCATAGTCCCACCACTTGTGTAAGCTCATTTCTGAATACTTTGAAGTTGATGAAATGGGGTGCTACTTGGTCCTAGGGTTTGTAGAGGATGAGAGATGCTTTTCATCTTTGAAATTTTTGAAATCGTGCAATAGAAATAGATTGGATAAGCACCTACCTCTTATTATACGAATGTTTGGCTAGTGGTATTTTTCCCTCAAGAATTATCTTTACAGAGAAGTTGTAAATTCCTAGAAATTTGTTGTCAAGGTTGAAAGGTAAGGGGATCTCTAAAATATCAGATGCACATAACGATACCCTTTATTTAATTTCCATTACTTGCCATTACATTTGTTTCCTTAGTTTTTATGAGATTTGGTTGGCTTGGCCACTTATGTTTCCTTGACATACGATTCTTCTACGCGGAATACGGAATGTTGTTTTCTCTACAAGACTATAGGAGTTGGCATGAGCTACACAAGATTCGTCATTTTGAAGACTAGCCAGAGATGCGGGATTGCAAGACTACTACTCCTTCACTTTGTCTAGGAACAATTCTAACCATTGCAACTTGAAAACTAATGTGGCTTGTATGTTTGTGTGCAGAACACCAACAATGCATTTGAGGCAATCTTGCATTGGCAAGAAGGGTTCAACTCCCTTGTTGGTAATATAGTTTGTCATTGTTAATTTCTAAAGTCATAAATTTGAAAGATTTACTCAAAAGAACTCTCCAATCTCCATTGTACAAAATTTCAATATGAATATAGACCACAATATTTTCACACAAAAATTGCCAATTTGTGACACTTGTATGTATCACTTAGCAATTATCCTTAACCCAAAGTACAAGAAATAGTCATCATTGCACTTCCAACTTTTCTACAAAGTTACAAGTTCCACAATAGTAGAAAATTTTTTTAGTAAAAATGCCACGTTTATCTAACACTTTTATATTCCTATTTTTCCCCCCAATATAAAGGGGTCATAGAAAAAACTCCCTTTCTACATGGAAATAGCCTTCAAGCTAATTAACTTGTATCAACTCTGGAAACACTGCCTTACACCATTTGAAACCTCAACAAGGTGATAAAATAAGTCTATATCCAAAACCAACAAACTAAGAATATCATCAACGGGTCAAAATAAGCTTAACTCTTAAAGGATGGATTAGTGATCATGGAAATCATTCATTTTGATACCATGGGAATTATAGGTTTATAAAAATCCGAAAACATTCATTGGAAGTCAAATTGTAGAAGATCTTTCCTTTCCACATAAAATTCCAAGGAAGAATATTTGCACTTCTATCCCCCACAAAAAGATACTTTGACATCCATTGGACAATAAACGTAAGTGTTGACATTTATGGGTTAAAGGTAGTAGCATTAGGAAATTTGGTGCATGGCACATTGAATTTGGAAATACATTGATCCAACACAACCACTAGATCCCATTTTCCATTCCAAACCATAGCAAATTCTATCATTAGATGAGATTTGGCGAAGTCAAGGGGTTGTTTCAAGCCTGTTCCCTATGTTGTTCCTGCAGTAGTGAGGGTACAGCTAACAACAACCAACCGTAATGATTTTTTTTTAAAATGTTTTTCCCTCCCTAAAATTGAAAATAAAGTTGAAAAAAAAAAATATGATGTGGGTGCCTCTAGACCACATCAACATATTGTAGTGGCACAGTTCATAGAGTTCCCCACTATTGGGAACTTACAATCTTCTAATGGGGCTAGATCTCTTCTAATGATTCAACATGGCATATTTCGATTTTATATTGAGCCTTAGACCTCCAACAACAAAGTTTATTAAAACAATGACTGTCACACTCGCTTAGTGAAGAATAAATTGAACATTTTGATTCTACAAAGAATTTTGGCAACTTGGATAAAAAGTGTTGTTGAAGAATTGTCTACTAGTCTTTATTGAGGTAGGGTTGGATTCACACCATATTCATATTTTTCTATGGTTGTTCAATTTTTTGCACTTGCATTGATGATGTTCTAAGAAAGTTGACATTATGTATTAGAGTTTTATTTTTAAATATATTGAATATAAAATAACAAGACATAGCATTGGTTTGGGCTACACCACTGCATTTAGGTATATTTACTTTGCATCTCTCAACATCAAAACTTAATTACATCAAAAAAGGCAAGCCATTTGTTGGCTCTAAATTGAAAGGAGGCTTTGCATTGATAGATACTATCTATGACAACTCAATAAATTTGAGTAGGAACCATTTTTTGTAGTTCAAAAATACAAGGGTAGAATCTAATCATTAATTAATAAAAAAGACCTATAATTGTAATAAAATTCAGTACAATCATGTCTTCTTGTCATTCTAAAAACACCAATTAAATAAGAATCCATATGCAATCTACATTAAGTGAACTAGGAACTAAATAGAAGGTAATATTTCATGACTTCTAGAATAATTTCAATATCAAATGTGACCAATTCTACAAATTGAAATCATTTTCTTCCTACAAGTAGTAGGAAATCAATTATAAATTATAGGTTCAATACATATTATCTCAAAAAAATATCCAGCTACTAAGTAATTCATATTCCATATTAGTAAACTAATAACTAACCAAAGATTTCACATAAGCATAAGAAAAAAACTCTTTCCTATTTCACAATTAAATATCAATACTTGTGCACAGTGCTTCTTGATTACCCCGTCACCTTTGATGAATGTCCAAGGCATGCTGAAAAAAGGGATCCTCTCCGCAATTGAACTCTTCATTTGTGCAAAAAAAAAAAAAAAAAAAGAGTCCTCAATCTTTTGTGCTTCTACATTGCCATGTCATCTTTGATAGCATAACCTCAATCTTTCATGCCATTCCTCTAATAGAGACTTGCTTTAATAGACCAATGCCATGCTTCCACTTCATTACCTTCCTTTTCAGTTTCTCTCTACATCAAAACCTTTCTTCGTCTAGGTGAAAAATTAAGCTGCATCATTAACTCTATTGTTTCTGCAGGTGACATTTCTCTAGTGATACATTTCTGAGTACTGTCCGTGACAGACACGAGAGCACACAGATCTGGGAAACATAAATGGGCCACACCTCATAAGGATTGCGGTGTAGCGTGGTAAGCCTCTCACTCATCAGTTGAAAGTAAAGCAGATGATATAGACTGTCTGCTAGTATAAAATCTGGTATGTTCTCAGAGAGTCATAAACTTTGAACTGCAAGGTAGAGAGTACAGAGAGATTGGTTAAATGATGATCGCAAGGACCTTGTTGCAATTCTGAGAATTGCAAGTACATAAGATTATTTGGTCAGCTCACAATGAATTACAAACTCCAAAAGGAATGTACAGATCAATGCCTCAAGCTTAGAACAAGTGCTCATACTGGTGATGCATTGCCATTTGGCAAAACCAATGAATTAAAATTTCACGGGAAAAAAAAAGGGGGAAATAGGAAGGGGGAAAAAAGTGCAAACCTATTGTTACAGATGGCAAATTCGCCACGGGGAAGTAGTAGTTCTAGTTCTGCACACAAGCATCTAGAATAGACGCTCCAACACATAATCCACCATCCTCTCCAGCGTTTGCCTGGCAACGCCGTGAGGCAAACAGTCCAGGGACTTTCGAGCCAGATCGCCTTTCTGTTGCGCAAGCTCACGAGCCCTTTCAATGCCGCCACCTCGGTGCACGAGAGCAATCGCAGTTTCCAAGGACCCCTCTTCAGTGAATTCCGTGTCGATCAGCTCCCGGAGCTCATGTTCCTTCTCCAGAGCGAACAAAACTGGCGCAGTCAGGTTTCCCTTGGACAGGTCGCTCCCTGCGGGTTTCCCCAGCTGCTCGGATGTCTGCGTAAAGTCCAAGATGTCATCCACAACTTGGAAGGCCAGGCCTAAGTTCATCCCGTAATCGAACATGTGCTTGCATATACTAGTGCTGCAATCGCTGAAAATAGCAGCTGATTTTGTGCTTGCGGCAATCAATGAAGCTGTCTTATAGTAACTCTTGTCTAAGTAATTTTGAAGTGTCACATCCGTGTCGAACAAGCTCTGTGCTTGCTTGATCTCTCCACTTGCGAAGTCCTTGATCACCTGTCAAGACAGCAATAGATGCAACGATCGTCAATTCACAATACCAGAGTCCTACAGTAATCCATCTAGTAGATGAGGATGATAAGGCCAGCCCGCACCAACCGAGTCGTTAAATGGAGTTGGTTACTAAGTGCTCCGCACTGCCCAAGTTCAGTCAGCAAATCGTGCGAACTCCTGCTGCCTCACTAGTAATGAATTTACTTTCATATTCACCAATTAATTTGACTCCCTGATTTCGGACAAGTAAACCAACTGAGCTCGTACCGATGGTTTGAAGTGCTAAAATCTACCCACACCAACCAAGTAGCAGCACTTGGCTAAATTAAAAGCCTAGCTCTCAATTATTTACCTAGTGAATGCGAATACACAACAGGTAAGTTAATTTCCAACTAGTTAAAGCGCGATAACACCCAGATAGCTGATACGTTACTCGGCTGCTGCGGGCGATGCATGAGTAGGTCATCCACACTGTTAAGTATGAAAAAACGAAGTAAATAAATTCACTTATACCTAATTCAAGCAAGACCGAAGTCTGAAAGTCATGGAAGATTTATGTACTGACAAAGTCAGAAGGGAATTGAGTCTCAAGGTGTGTTGCCATTGTAAAGGTAAAACTACCGAAGAATACAATACAACAGGTGAGAAAAAACTCAGCCTACCTGACTGATAAGTTTGATAACTTCCAGGTTGTCGAGGTTAGCCAAATACCAAGAGGCTTGCGCAAACATGAAGTCACCAGCTAGTACAGCAACCCGCGTCCCAAACGTTTGATGAACAGCTTCCTTGCCTGCCGAGAGCTGAACAAATTAGCCTACAGTAACGGACTACATACACTCTATTGCTTTACCAAAACAGTGCGTACCACACTTGATGGTTCATAGTTCTTCATGGTTCATCATGTCATGTGCCTCGTTGTCAAACTCTACCTACCGAATTCCCCATAACATGTATATTGAGCAAGCAATACTTGTAAATCATGACGTCGAAAAGCATAAATTCATACCACGCCTTGTGTCACTTTCATCTAAAACATCGTCATGAATCAAACTGGCGGTATGGATCATTTCAGTAGTTTCTGCTAAGCGTCTGTGCTGTGGCCGCAGCTCCCTGGAGAAAGACAGACAATAATTAAACCATCTGCTAAGTTCGTTATTAAAACAACTAGACCTAAAGTCTTGCAAACATCGATCACAACACTAAGTGCAAACTTTCAGAAGAAGTGACCCCTTATGTTGGACGGAAATCTGTACACAATAAGAGCATACATTGAAGTGAAAAGAACACTTGGACGTACTGGATGTTAGAAAGCTCGCAAGTTGCTCTGGAAACGAGAAAGACTAAGGCAGGCCTCATTCGCTTGCCACCAGCACCAAATATTTGCTTTGCCGCTGCCATGAGCACAGGGTTATCAGCACCCACGATCTGCAGCAGGCCATCACCTATTAAACCCCCGTGCACAGCGTGGTCGAAGCAAAAATTCAAGGAAAACCAACCAAAAGAACAAACCGGTATACTAAAAAAATAATAAACAAGTTAACCACGATTCCTTTGGGACACGGAATTTAAGAAATTGCATCATTAGTTTCTGACACCGTTCCGTTCCAAAATAAACTACACAAGGAGGGAGTAAAGCACCAACCTTTTGCAAGTTATCATTAAGAAGCAACAAATCTTCGGCAACAGGAGCCACTATCTCAGCTAGGTTAATTTTCGGCTTAGTTCCGATTATCTCCAACGAAGCGGCACCACCATTCAAAACCTTCCGCCCCGATGAAGTACTCAATTCTGAAAAACTCCAACACTCCACAATCAAAAACCTACAAAATAGAAAGATGTCAACCAAACCAAAAAAATGCACCTTCTCCAGCCACATTAAGCTCTGAAAAAATTTCAAAACACGAAAAAAAAAACCTCTCCAAACACCGGCAAAGAAGCGATTTCGTACCAGAAACATCCGGAAAGGCGTCGCTGTCCAAAGTCTTCAACGAATTCCGAGCGGGGAAACTCAACGTGGGGGGAGGCGCAGCTTGCTGCACCACCTCCAGACGCCGCCTCCGTCTTTTCTCCTCGTTCGGCCTCCGGGACGCTACATCAATACTAAAACCTGTTGCCCTACCCATTCCTACCCCTTTCCGTGACCACACGGGTTGCATGTCCATTCCCCGGCTGAAGCTTGTGCTGGCCTTCACATCACGAGTGGAGGCCGAGCTCGCCAAGTCCACAGCAAAAGACGACGCCACCGGCAACCCTGTACACGAAACAGCTGCCATGGCCAGCCGCTTCGAAACCAACCCACGGGAGTCCGCCCTCCTCCTCTCAACTCCTGCGAGCTTGCATCACCCAATGTTGTGACTACCCACAGGAACCACCAATCCAGGCCAGCTTCAGGTAACCCACAAGTGTAATCGCACAGTAAAACACACCCCGAAACCGACACTTCAAATAACAACCTTATCCTTTTACACAGGAAACTAATCCGGAGGACATTTTCCTGCTCAAGTGCTGCATTGGCGGCACGCAATGACGAATTCGAAGATGGAACTCCCTGCCTGCGTATCGTTTGATTCTGTTGATTGGAAATGCGCGAGTTGGGTTGTCCACGATGGGGATTTCTAACTTAATAAGTGTCGACTAAAATGGAACAAGATCGAGAGATGCGAGCTATAAGTTAGCGTCGAGCGAAATGAATGATGAGGAGGGGAGTGTGAGGTCCATGTCAGAAAGAGCGTGACTGAGGTTATAGCGATCGATCGGCAGATGGCGAAGGGACCCCACAGCCCGAGCGGGAGGGACGGGGAGAGAGGAGGGCCCAGGGGATGTTGTGTGAAGGCCGCGAGGGCAGCGTTCTGTTCTTGTTCCTGTGTCGTGGGGACTCCACGTCGCCCCACAAAACCCCTCAGATTTCCTCTGGAGCTCAGACATGCACTTGTCATCCATCATCCATCGTCATCTGTCCGTCATTAAAATCCTCCTCATCCATCCGATTCACCCTCTCCACACTGAGTGGTACTGTACTCAAGGTAAACCAGCCTATGAGAGGCAAACCACCCGTGACGGGCATCTAGGGAATGATCCATTACAGTCTTGCATGGACTCACTAAGGTAAACCAACAGCCTATAAGAGGCTAAAAAAACCATGATGGACACCTAGGGAATGATCCATTACAATCTTGCATGGACTCACTAAGGTAAGCCAATAGCCTACAAGAGGCAAAAAATTCATGGCAGACACTAGAAGGGAATTATCCATTACAATTTTGCATAGACTTTGTACTAAGGTAAACCACCTATGAGAGGCAAAAAAACCCCATGATGAACACCTAGGGAATGATCCATAACTCTATTTGAAAAGTTTGTCATAAAATAATGAGATTTGAACTATATTAGGTTGAGTTAGTGGCTACAATCAAGATCTTGGGTGATGGCAATAGAGTGATTGGTGACTATAATAGGAACTTCTCCCTTTTTAGTGTGAATTCCATTATAGGAAGCAACTTTTTTAGGCCCACTTATTGTGGTCATGTTAAAAAATATTGGAACTACTTTAGGTGAGTAAGAGCATCTCATGCACCCTTCTTGGTTTGAGCCTGCTACACAAATTTCCAAGGGGAGAGTGGTGGAGTCAGGAACCCAGTAGTGAGGTGGGGCTAGAAAAATCTCTTGTGGCTTGAAGCAAGAAGGCCGGCAAAGGACTTTTTTAGCATTAGTTGGTGGGTGATTAAAAGGCACCGTGTCATGAGAAAATTTCTACAAAGAGACACATCCTTCACAAGTTGTCGTCTGGCAATCTCCTCCCAAATCCTAATTTTTAATCTAAATTCTGAAAAATCTAAGAATCTCCCATGATCACATAGTACAACATAGTATAAAAATGTACAAATTTGAAGAAAATTTTACCCCTCCACTAGAGAGTTGTAAGAGATTCTATACAATGTGACTATTTGACTGATGCCTAGAAGGGGCATTAATCACAATTGAAGAAATCTTCTACAATTCTACCTCTTGATTCAAAAAATCACCTAAGACATTTCCAAAAGTTGTAATAAATCCTAAAAAAGCATATCAACATAGGAAATTGGACCTATCAACTCTAATTTTATTTATTTTGGGGTTAAAAATTAAAACAACCAAAAAATTGCAAAAATTTCTAATAGTGTCCAATGATTCCACAAATTTTCAAGTAGGTGCCTTAAATAGTGTAGAACATGTATACAAATTTTAAATAAATTTCCCCTGCCCAAGCAAAAGTTGTGGCAAATTTAGTTACAATTGAGAAAATCTCCTAAAACACTTGCCTTTTGTATTCAAAAATTGTCTAGAAACTCCCCAATAGTTGCATCAAATCCTAAACAAGCATATTAACAAATGAAATTGGATACAACAATTCCAATTTATTAATTTTGGATTAGAGGTTAAAACAATCAGAAAATTGCAAAAAATTCTAGAAGTGCCCAATGCTCCTACAAATTTGCACCCAAATGTCTTCTATTGTGTAAAAATATATATAAATTCTAAAAATATTTAACCCTCCTTCATTTAAGAATTATAGAGGATTTTGTGCATTGTGACTAATGTGACTAATGAGTTTGGAGGGCATTAGTCACATTAGTCAAAATGTACTAAGTCTTCTACATCATTTACCTCTTGATTTATAGAATTGTCTTATTCATAATACTTATATCTTCATTCACAAGGAAATACTCATTCTTGGTTGTAACCCTAGGGAAAACACATAAGCTACTTATTTGCCATGCATCATAAAATATAGGAATTTGGGAATTCATATAGGCAATTAGAGGCCCCAAATTAGGGCAAAGTGGTGTAGAAAATAGATTAATCAAGCACAAAATAGGAGGGGGGTTGTTAACATGCACCTTTAGGAAAAAACTTGGAGACTCCAAGAAGACAATTGAGAAGGGTGGTTCACACCAACCCACAAATATGACTATGGCTTTTGAATTGACGTTGTCATCACCACAATGACCTTAGACTTGTCAAAACACAGAATTCAATGACAACAAGGGGCCATAAAGGTCCTCCCTATAAATTGAACTTCTACCAAGGTCAAGGCCAATTCTAGAGTCCCCTTGCCTCTACATCTCCAACTACAGTAATATTAGGGATTGAATTTCACTTGGCTGCTCTGACTATCTCAAAAATTAGTTGGCAGGGTTTTTTTACCAAAATGCAAGAGATGCTCTAAGATGGCCATTGTAGAGGTAGACTAAAAACTCTTTGGGGCCAATTGGGCATCACACTTCAAAAATTCATAACAAATTCATACTTAGTCAAAAAAAAATTTAATTACTCTCTACATTTCTAACATTTGCCTTTCTATGGATTTTTTTTGTTTTTAAATTTTTAACAATGCCAATAGGGCAAACTAGTCAATTTGCATGTCATTGTTGGTTTACCTTATTAGGGGAGGAATTAGTATTATACTATTACCAACAAAATTCGTGTCACAAAAATATTTTTTTATTTCTTATTTTTTTAGATATTGATTTAATACAATAATATTTCAACTTACACTAATTCAAAATAGTTTGACATGAGTAAGTGAATGTCAAACATATTGATAGGACATATTCATGTATACTAAATTATCCTATTAGTACATGTGATACCAAGTAACTTACCACCAAAGTTACACTATATATATATATATATATATATATATATATATATATATATATATAAATTAACTTACATTGAAACATTATTTCATTGTTGTAATTTCCACAAAATAAAATCCAGTGACACTGATTTTGTAGGTGACACTAAATTTATACCCTCACGAATAGGAAAAATCAGTGTAGTAGTCTGGCAGCCCGCACCCTCACATTTTGGAGGTTGGTATTGGTTCCTGATCTAAGGTAAGAGGGTCCTGCATTGACCCTTCAGTTGAATTAGTTGAATGTGCTGTGATAATCTGAGTTGACTCCATGATGGGCGTGTTAGACCTCACAATTCCTGCTTCGTGATTTTGTTACCCAATTGAACTTAACGTGATTCTTCTGTCTTCAAAGTACTTGCCTCCTTGAAGTCAGAGTTATGGAACGCAATTCTGAAATTGCTGGTCTTCATCTGCACGCCAACTTGGAACCCTCCAATCACTGCAAATTTTATATTCAAGATTCTTTAGTTCCAAAAAAGTTCTCTCCAGAATAGAATAACTTACTATGTAAGTTAACCTAGAATGGTTTGCATCTGTCGATTACACATGATAAGGCAGCACTGCAAGGACAAAGGCAGAGAGACCTGACTATTTTAATGACTCATAGTCAATCCCTGCATATTATATTAGTCATTCATTGCTGATTACAGTATCCTCTTTCTCACAGCTCACAAAACGCGTTTCCATTTGTCCGCAGAGATGGCAGAATCTGAAGGCAAAGATTAACGCTCCGGAGAGAATTTCCTGCCTGTATGCTAAGTTTGAGTTTCAACTGGTTTGCATTGGGCTTACCGGTGAGTGGCATGGTTAAATATCCTGAAGAAGAGTGTAATGTAATGCAAGTGTTGAACGTAGTGCCAACACCGAGATGATTGCACCAGAGTTACTCTGCTCCAATTGTTGCAAAGTCCGTTACACAACCGGATATGGTCAAGGAAATGTGAACGCAGGTTAGAGTTGTCGCCTAGGTCCTTGGGTCCTACACTCCAATTCCTGTGCCGGGCCTGGGAGTGTACTCTCTTTCATTTCCCCCACCCCACCCCCCACCCCACCAAAATAAAGATAAAAAGATGTGAAAATAGCTACTACTCATCATTGATTCTTCCCAACTGACTCTGGGAAGACACTTGGAGGCTCGTAAAATTCGCTACTGTAGTATATTCTCGAGGTAAATTTTCAGTTTGAAAATTGTTTTAGATTCGGTCAGGTAACGACGAATCACCCAAAGATCCTGCAAACCCTGCAAGCACACTTGGCAGGCTTTTAGAGATAAGTAAACGCCTAAAGTGCTCACTAGACAAAAATCCTCTGAGGAATAAAATTGGACTGTGCAGTCACGAATGCTGAACGTTTCATTGACTTTACCATTCTTTACCGTATTTTACAAGGAATATAGCGTACTAGAGTGCTCGGTTATCAATTCTTTGCCAGATCGTCATCCAGAGTGTATTGTTGTGAATTGAGAGAAGTCCTGCAAAATCAGATTCTCCTTAGAACACAACCTGCATTATGCAACTAGAAGTTGATAGAATCACTATAATCAAGACTCTAAGAGGGTTCACTCGATGCTTCTCTATTATGTGTCATGAATTGCAGTTAATTCTGCACAGTTGGTATCAAGTCTTGGGAGCCCGATCATATTATGGCCTACATGTGCAGTCCCACTGTGTAAGAATGCTTTATGAAAAGTTAGGCTACACACTCTTGTCGGTTAAGTTGTTCTTGACGATAAGTTACTTCAGTCTTTTGCCGCGATATGTTCGAGAGACAATTCCAAAGCAAATCGTGAAATGAAACAACAAAGTTTTCTTCAAATGCTGGCAGATACAAAAAGATAGAAAAATTCCCGCAAACAGCCATGCCAAGTAAAATTCGAAGTAGAATGACTCTTTTAATAAAATCATTGAATATGTCAACTACACAACTTACAGAAAGACAGAGCATGTGATTCAACTATTATCGAGTTTGAGAGTGATATCTGCAACCACAGCTAATTTCAAAACTGTAGTAATAAATTGCAATATGAAGAAGGGGGGATGACTGTGCCTCTGTTTTACAATAGCAACAATATGTACAAGAAAGATTAGATTGTCGTACCAAAATTTCAACGTCCTCATACATCTACAACATATGCGTTGGTACTTATCTTTTCTTCAATTCTCGAATCAATAGCTCCAGTTTTTTTCGATCCCCAAAGTTTAGGATCTTAAGCTCATCACGGAGATCGTTGTTGGTGAGCTGTAGAAGCAACTCTCCGTCAATGCTATTCTCTACAAATATTGTAGCGTATCTTGCAAGCCCTTGCTGTCCCAACCACTCCATAGTCTCCCCCACTGACCACTCCTTAGGCCTTTCTGCTTTCCCAAACGCACACATTTGTCATAATGACGCTGTCATTGCACTATCATGCTAGCTGAAATCAACCAGAGAAACTAAAATCTAAACCTCATGTTTATGGAATCAGGAGGTACGTTCTCTTTGGCTGCATGTTGCACTAGTCTCCTAATGTACATTATGAGACTAGTGCAACATGCAGCCACTGAATTCCACATATAGTATGTATTTTGTGCGGTAAAAACTTCGTGTCTTATACAAAAAAAATTCAGGTTTCAGAGTAACAACAAAAATGGTTGGAGGTTGCCACGCGAAGGTTTTCAAGGGAATGGGAAGAAATAGAAACATACTCTGTCCAGAAGAGGCCAAATCGGAGGAATTACTCTGAGCTAGCAAAATGTCGAATTCCTCCAGTTCCCTCAAGCGGTCGATTTTTTCCCTTTCCTCCGCACTGATCTCCTTCGCCTTCTCTTGTCCCTTCTTCCCGCCTATTTTCTTCGCTCTAGAAACTTCCATAATTACTTTCTCGTTCTTGATGCGCGCCTCCTCAAAAGGCCGATGCAGTGCGCCAAAAATCAATGCAACATTACTTACAAGACCTACTTGCAAGAAAACTCGCAATCCACCGCTAAACAACAAAAGCAGCGCGAAAAAACGCGGACCTTCATAAATCAAACTGTTCGCAACAACGGCCGCTCTTGCTTTCCCTGGCAAATGCCTTTGTTTACTTGCGAATCTAGTCCACAGAAACAAATTCGCGAACGGGACAAAGCTTAAAACCAAAGAGGAAGCAATCTGAAACAAACCAGGTCCAACCGCCTTAATTTTTCTTGCCCTTTTACCCCGAGGCAACTCCTCTACTCCACTGCGACTGTGCTCCAAAGCGTACCACCCGACGGCACAATTCGCAAACATTACACCACACAGGATAAGATCCGCCGCGGCAAAGAAGTCGTGCGAGCCAGGGACCAATCCTCTCAAGCTCGCCAGCCAGCCAACTAGAAACAGTCCTTCAAATGACGCCAATCCAAGAGGCAAAGAGACGGCCAGTTGCGCGAGATCCTCTTCAAGCAAACCAATCTCCAAATCATTAGCATCATCCTTATTTGTCCGCTTCTTGAGCCTCGCCCTAGCGCCACGAACCTGACCGACACGCAGCGTCCTCCTCGTCTGCAACACCGCCAAATTTCGAAAAAAGCCCCCGCGTCCAATGCTCTGCGGCTGAACTCGTCCTGAAGTCGTGATTGCCAATACTAAACCCTGGCGACATTCTCCAATTGAAGAAAGTCGTGGCGAATTTCGTACACCGTGAATGGCGCATTGCATAGAGCGGCCTGCGTGGATTAAGGCCGCCATTGATAAATTCGAAAGCGCAAGAAAATTCTTCAGAATTCTTCAAAAATTCTACAAAACTCTAGACTCACACTTGAGCTATCTCGTAGGGATTTCTTCGAGTTAAATCCTCGAGAGGCGCAGCTTGCGATCAACTTGGCCAGCAAGAAACTGTGCAATTGGTCGTTGGAAAGTTGCTGGTGACCGCGCCATGGGTGAAGGCCATTGGTGGTTTCGGGAAATTTGAAGAGAAGAGATATGCCGACAGAGAGAGTGGCACCGCTCTCTCGTTTCAGGGGGAGAGCTCACTTGGAGACGATTCTTTTTGCACCCGCAACATGATTTTGGTTAAAATTTTTGTGATACTTTAATGTTTAAAATTTTCTTTCAAAAATAGAAATTAACTCATATATGGAGAATCAACTCATAATTGAATCTAAATTCTTTTGACCCACAATTTAAGTATGAGTAATAATTTAGGATCTTTCTAGTTCCTTCTCAATTTTGCTTGAACCCAATTTCGAATTCACTTGGTCTTTGTAGAGCCCAGTTTTGAATTTTGTTGATCCTTGCAAAGGCAAGGCAACGGTGCTAATATGTGAGCCTAAGAATGTGAGCTTGTAAGCATTGGGCCTACAATATAGGTACCTATAATATAGATACCACACACTATAGAAGGTGTATGTATCATAAACACTTATAATATAGATATTTGTAACATATATACTCTATAATCATAGACAATTTCTATAGTTTATACAGTACCTATTATGTAGGTGTATTGTATTATAGGCTCATGGGCTCACACTCCTATGCTCACATAATAGCAACCCTCAAGTGCATACAACTCTTTTTGCTTTTGTTTATTTAAAAGGCAATCATAACTTGCAACTAAGATATTCACATCTAATTGTAGTAAATATTGCAAAAATAAACCACTACAAATTCTCAATAAAATAAAGTCATTGTGAACACGAAAGCCTAGAATTAATATTTGGTATGCGTATAGTCAACACTTTGAAAATTCATATTTTATTCATACAATGTACATAAATACATGCTAAGAGAATTGGAAATGTTCTTTCAACAAGATACAACAAAACTAAGAGTAGTTAAAAACATGAACCATGCTTACATGTTCATATAGACAATCATAGATGTAGTTGCTTTAGAGTTTTTCATTTTGTTCAGT
Organism: Straminergon stramineum; assembly: GCA_963920665.1. Classification (NCBI taxonomy): domain Eukaryota; kingdom Viridiplantae; phylum Streptophyta; class Bryopsida; order Hypnales; family Calliergonaceae; genus Straminergon; species Straminergon stramineum. The sequence continues at coordinate 4,040,757 of OY987272.1, forward strand.
TTCAAACATGAAATAGGAGCTTGACAAACTATTGGAGTGGAAAACAATTCATATATTACTTCCTAAGGAATCAATCAAAGCCATTTTTTTTTTTCAAAAAAACTTCTAAATTGCGAATTCTACTACAAAGAACAAAAAAGTTTGAAAATTGTTTTTTTGCATATCTAACCATAGGATCTTACACTAGACTAGTATAAAAGTGTGTGGAAGAAATTTCAAAAACTTTGACCTCATAGATTGAAAGATATTTGTATTTAAAGTGAAGAAAGACAAATTATTTTGTACATTTCTTGACTATATTTTTTAGCATTGCATCTTTTGAACTTAAAAAAAATTTGCATTATAAATTTTGAGATCTTAATTTTGATGTTGAAGAATTGAGTTGAGAGTCTAGGGAATTTTTTTTGAAAAAAATACTTGATTTTTATTCTTAAGAAAATTGTTTCGTAGAAGCAATACAAGATAGAAGCATCACTTATCCAAATGAAACTAAATTAACCTTTCCAAATATACAAATACATTATCTATCAAAAACAAAATTTAAAAAATTTCATTTCAAATTTTTGTGGATTTGATTTGCTACCCAACAAACTAAAAAAAGGGTTTATTGTGGCACATAACTTTTGCTCCCCAGCACCAAGTGAAATAAATATTTTATTCCTAGAAAGCTAATTTTTTTTCTATATTCCAAAATTTTTTTAAAAAAACAGGCCAAAAATTGAAATCATAGGACCTGACCCAAACTTCGATTCTTACACCAGTCTAGTCCAAGATGGATCATAACGAAAAGTTACGGGGACAATTCCGTTGGTCCTTTACAGTTTACCGGCTTAATCAATGCAGAGATATACAGTACTAGCCCAGATAATAAATGGATCGAAATTATAATGTAAACCAAGCTTGACAAAGAGCAGTTAACGACCACCAAGTGACACCAAAGTAAATTCACCACCAAGTTATGAGGACAATGCCGTTGTTGTCAGTGACATGTTCAGGCAAGCAAGAACCTGCACCGGTTTCACTTTACATAAATTCACGAGATTTCGAGATACAAAAAACACACATCATAGCGCGCACGCCACAATGCATAACGAAAAGTTGAGCTTTGAGTCCGCTCTGGTAGTCTGGTGTGTACAGCTCCCCACCGATCCACAGGTGAGAACGTGGCTGTTGGTTCTGCAAATGATAATCCTCTACGTAGGTCAATCCCATTACTGCAGCCATGGATGGGCGAGGAAATGAATGAGGGTAGGGGTCGATTTTCAAGGTGCCGACACATTTGAATCTAAGATTCATCCTGAATATGAAGGGATGAATGCATCTCATTGTCACTTTCACACTTCAATTGGAGTGGCCTCGGATACTCTCAACCTCTTCTCCGTTAGCTGAGTGTCCTCTTCCTCGAGCTTTCTCTTGGTCCCAGCAACAGAAGGCTTTGACGGTGGTTCAACCATGACGACTTCGTCATCATCCTCTTCCACCGCATGTCCATTCTGCACCTCTGAAGGTGTAGCGTGTGCAGATGGCTGTGGTTGTGCACTCGCTTCTGTGGGGTTGAGGGACGCAAGGTCGCCAGTGATCACCATTCCTTCTGGCTCCTTCTCTTCGTCAAAAGTCTCCCTGTAGAAAAAACATACACGGAATGAGTCTCCTCGGTACTATGTCAGGCACATTTGGGCGGCATCTTACCTATGTAAATTAAAGGTATTACATTGTTGAATAGACTCTCCTACCTTCTAGATGTCACCCTTTAGAAACGGAATATGCCAATATTAGAAGCTGAAGATACAATAGCATACCTATGCTTGACATGGAGGCTGCATCGGAAATCCTGATGATAATCCTCGATCGTCAACACCACACCTGTTGTAATAGGAGTCGGATAATCTACGAACTTCTGCTCAACCAACACTTGCAAGTATAAGCCAGAGCAACAACTTCACATTGGACACCAAACTGATTAACCCTGTTAGCCTAGTATCCTAAATTGCAGTAGAAAAGATCTTCACCAACAAAAACTACAAGACAATCCACAAATTGTATGCAGCAGAAAGTTATGTTCCGGAACCTTGTCTAGAAGAGTAGTGTAATATGCCACCATATCCTTCTCAATGTCTTCACCTGACTCGTGTAGGAGGTTTGATCCTTGCATGATAACAGGATCTGATACACCTAACTTGCGCTTGACCACCTTTTCAAGCACATCCCTCATTGTGGCTGTAGTAGTGTTCAGTTCCAACACCAATGGCGTCTGTTCTCCCAAATAACAGGACAAGGTATTACTAACCATTTCCAAAAGTCATCGCCAGGATCGACCTTCACCTAAACAGTTTGAGATTCTGAGTTCCTACCTCAGAGCAGACATAGCAGCGCGGATTAGGCTCAGTCATCTCCACAGGCATCAGCAACGACTTCCCTGAGGGATGTTCCACACAATAAGTCATCCTGAATCACAAAGTGCACCCCACACAACTGAGTTTCTGAAACAGTTCATACTAACGTCGGCAAAAAATGAAGGGCCTGCAGAACCATGTTACGATACAATCTCTGACCAAACCCCCCCAAATGTTGTAATAGTCTTAGAAGGGAAAATTAGACCCACCGACACTCCTTGGTCCTATTACTGAGAACCTTCAGAGCTTCTAGAACGATGAGTCCTGCAATAATTGCATTGGTGGTAGCAATGGCATGGATAATGTTGCCGGCCATGCCTTTGGCCTCAAACAAACTCTGCATAGGGATTCCAAACGAATGTGCCCGCAAGTTGGCAGCCGCTGTCACAAACTCTACTGCCAATTGATCATCCTTGTCGAAAACGAGCTTTCCAACATCCTGCAACACACGTGCTATTCAATAAAAAGCTGGAAGCTTAACCAAAAGACCGCATGGCGTTTAACGGTCACAACACAAAATAGCACTCGACCAATGAGAATACAAGATTAATCATAAGCTGTTGTAATAATTCGAAAGGTACACTAAATCGAAACAATAATCCGTCATCACAAAAGAGTGCACCTGACTTCGCTTTTCAAGAAAAAGTTGAACCGACTCCAAAAAAACTCTCGCGTTGTCCTTCACACTCCAGACTTGTTGAGGGTTCTTCAAACCCAAGGAAGCCGTAGCAGAAATTGTGCCCTCACTAGAACATACACCATTCTTTGTCACAACATCGTCCTCAGTGAGAACCTTCTCGAGAAACAAGGGGTCCGGTCTTCTTCTTGACTTCCAAGTGTCCTCATTTTGGAGGGCAGTCACAATGTTTTGACCAAAAATACGATCAAAAACACGCTCAGCATATGCCCTACTGCTTTCTCCACTCCTTATTTCAAAGAACTGTGTTTCATCAGGATCATTACTAACTGCATTGTCTTCATTTGTGGAGGGCCGTACATCCAAGTCACTAACTTGGCTTTTATCACCAAATAGCTTTGCTAGAGCGAGCTCTTTTGCCCAAACAATGCAGTGAATGAGCTGCAAAAGGAGGAAAATGAAACTCAACACAGTGAAGTAGAATATTACATAGAATATGGAGAACATGATTCAGAACTGACTGATGTGCTGCGATATGGGAAATTTGAACATAAAGGGGCACGAGCTCGAGGAGCATTGAGAAAAAATTAAACAAATCCTCCGGTTAAAAGGATCTAAGGATCGATGCACGATCCACAAGGACGAGAAACGAACCTTAGAAGGAGTACTTGTGATGGTACAAACTGGATATGATTTAGGTGCTGGCTTGGGCTGGCACTCATAACATTCAGTCTGCCCCTTAATGTGCACAGTCACCTGCAAAGTGAAACATATTCCCGTGTCAGAACATAAGGCAAAAAGTGAGAAACTTGCATCAGAATCTGGGCTGCTAGACATAGAAAAATGGGAAAATGCCTACCTGACCAAGGTAACCAGTAGTGCCACTTTCCACCAAAGGCACTCCAGCAGCCAAGCACATGCGGTTCACATGGCGCCGTGCCTCCAAATTGTCCAGACCATTTAAAACCACACTAAACTGCTTAAAAAAGTCAATGTCGAACTCTTGATTTTTCACATTTGCGTGATGAGCAACTATCTCCACTCCGGGACGAAACTTAAGTACTGCTTCACGGGCCACCTGGGATAGAAAATGCCGTCCAAATTAGAAACAATATCTCCGATCACCTCTTAAGCTTTTAGAATTCACCACTAAATCGTGGCCAGATTTAAGCGAGAGCGCCAAATATTTCACAAAGAACTGCGACGTACCTTGGCTTTTGACTGCCCAACATGGCTCTTGCGAAAGAGGAACTGCCTGTTGAGGTTGCTCACCTCTATGGTGTCCATGTCGATCTGTAGGAATGAAATTGCAGTCCAAATGAATGTTACGTTTCTTTCTTGGAAATACTTCATCGTGACATGAATACTCAGGCTCCGTTCATCCAGCACACTCGAATAATATGAAATGAGTAGAGGAAACTGCCCGAACGCACACATCAAAACTGACCAAGTGAATGTGCTTGAAGCCGGTTAACACTAGCGTCTTCAACAGCTCACAGCCGATGCCCCCAGCGCCTACCATGAGCACCTTCTCTCTCTGTTTCCAGACAACGACCAATCAATGACTTCACCAATAAATGTTTTTGTTATAGCTCAGATCAATTTGCGTACAACGAAAAAGGAGAAAGAGGAAACTCCCCAAGAGAAAGTGTAAGACATACCTGAACATCGTTGACATCCATTTGTCGATTCAGCTCCCCTGTATTCGGACAATATTCAAGGTATTGTGAAGAAAATCCAGAACCCAAAACTTAACTTGGCCTTCCCAATTAGCGATGAGATACTCATTGAAAGAGACAATACACAAAAACGTCATTAAATGAACGTCAAAAATTTTTATAAGTTCCCACGATCAAATTAATGCACCACAGCTTCCAACACTCCGAATAATTTACTTTAACGCTATCTAACATCACAGACAGAAAATCACCTATAATTTTAAAATTTTAAAATGTGCTCTTCAAAAACACGCACGCCGCCAAACCCTAACAGGCCTACTCCTCTACAACAGCAAGTTCCCATTGCCATCTTGAGCACCGCCTCATAACAAAGCCCTAACACGCAACCTCTGAAAACCTCAGGAGCAACAAGAAGCCGTACCTGAATCCAACTCACGCGACATCGCTTCCTCCCGGCCTGCGATCGCACTTCACCGACTTCTCACAACGTTAACCCCAGAGCACTCACTCAAGTTCCTGCGCATAGAACTACACAAAATGAGAACACAATAGATTCCTAAAAGTCTGAAACCAAAATTATTCCTCCAATGTACAGCGCATTTTCAACAACCCCAGCCATAACTCCCAAAACCCCTACCAGCTCCATCCACCAAAAACCAAAACCAAAACCAAAAAAATAAAATTCCTTCAATTACATCACGCTGAAAACAATACCAAAAAAACAAAATATACACCGCGTACACACACTGACATCACACAAAAATCCTCTCACATCACACAAAACCTCATAAAACACCGAAAAATCGAAAACCGAGCTCCTCTCACTCTGATGTCTCAAATTTCCCCTCCTCTTTGCTGTTAACTCCAGTTAGTTTCCTAAATCTTCACTCGCACACTGTTACCTCAATTTCAACACGAGAAAAATGGAGAGAATATCATTCATGAGGAAAAGAAAAGAAAATCACAAAACTACAGTGGCAATGCAAGCTTGAATCGGCAAAGGAGTTCATGGCAGTTCTATGATTTGTTGTGATGAGGCGCCGTGACATGAGCAATGGATTTGAGTGGAAATAGAAACCTGGATTCGGGGAAGAGAGAGCGCGGCATCTCAAAGGGTTGGCCGGAGGTTTGCGTTTGTAGTTGCCGTGGGGACGCAGCCCTCACGCCGTCGTGTTGGGAATAGGGGGCGTGACTACGGAGGTGTTTGAGTTGCTTCTCACCTAGATTCTTGCGTTTGGAATCTATAGGCTTCGTAGATTGTAAGATTCTGGAATGACGGGCAATCATCGTCGACACTAATAGCAACTAAGCGTAGTGTAGTTATTACTATTGTTTAATTTTAAATATTGTTATTAGAGCTTATTGGAAAATGAGAGGATTTCAACGCAATTTTGAATGCATTATTTGGACACCATGTAATTAAGTTTTAAAATTTTTAAGTATTTGTTGTAGGTGTACCAAAAATTGACAATAGGTTCGCATGTTTTAATTGTGTACATCTTATGCCATTATTATTCAGATTTTAGTGTCTTTTTTTAGTTTAAACGTACATAATGCATCGTAGACAATGATGATTATGTTTGCATACTTTATGTTGTAGGTGAACAATATAGTCAATACATACAAGTTAAATAACTAATACTTTTCAAAAAATAAATTTGTGCACATGCTTAAAATAGTATTAAATTTTTTTTAAATTTATATAATTATTTTTTCATCTTGCCTACCTACAATTCACCAAAGGAAATATTTTGTGCTAGAAAATATGTACAATTTAAAACCCTATAAGACAAAATGTTCGTTGAAAAGATTATTGAAATTCAGGCAAGTAATGGTGAAGTAAAAAATGAATGAATGTTTTTGTAGAATAAAGATTTCGGTTTTTAGGTTACTTTTTAGTTTTTATTGGAAAAGTATGTAAAAAGTAGTCTAAAAAGTAGGACAAATAGCTTTAAAGTAGGCTAAAAACACTAAAAAACAGAAAGTAGCTAAAAGTAATCTAAAAAGTAGTTTTCAAACTTTATGCAGTGTAAATGGGGTAGTTAGGATGGATAAAAATAAATAAAAAAATAAAAAATAAAACACTTGGATGAATGAGGTGTGACTTAGGTCACACCCCTTCATCATCACACCGATTCGTTTTCTTGAGAAAACTATAAAAAAACTAAAATGTGAAGAAATTCACGGCATTGTAAGACCCAATATTTTTTTAATATATATATATTATTTTGGTGATTTCTCTTGTATGTATTTTTGTGAGTATTCTTGAAATTGAGTCTATGTGCTACTTGTGTGATATCTGTGTGTGAAACTTGTAAATCAATTATGAGCAAACTAGGAGAGATTTATTCCAGAGGCGTTGCTACTTAGTTTTGGATGCTAGTTTGAATTGGATTTGGTTTGAGAATTGACATGAGGAAATTGGAAGGCCAAGCGGAGTTCATGTGTATTCAATCACAAGATCAAATCCAGAGGCGATACAAACAAAGTGTTGAAGCTTGTGGCAACGGATAGTCTTCTCGACCGAATTCGGGATTTGAAGTTTGTCGCTGTAGTAGTTAAGGTGCCAACTTTCCTAAGCGATTTATGAACTTTTGAAAAATTTGTTGAAATCCAACCAACTAAGTGCCTGGTGTGGATTGCAACGACCAAGAGAGAACCAAATTTTGATGAATTTCAGAGATTGCGGCAAAGAATTCAAGAAATTAGATTGGAGGAAAAGTGGCAGTTAGCCAACCGAACCAAATTTGGAAGCTTTTCCAAAATTGGTCACAATTCGGTTGATTGTGAGGTTGAAGAGGATCTCAACTGATGGAGCGAACCTTGATCTGCAAAGAATTTGAAGAAATTTGATATGGTGATCAAGGAAATCACAATTGGAAGGTTATAGTGCGGCAGACAGAGCGGTTCCAATTTCGGTCCAATTCACGAGTTCTTTTCAAAATTTCTTCTTCTTATGGATTTTGTATGTTTGCATTGAAGAAGCAAGATCAAATTGATCAACATTGCTGAGCATTCGAGCAAGATTTATCATCAAAAAGGGTGTGGCGCGGGGAGAAAAGTGTTGGTAGACAAGCACGGCGAAGTAGTTCGGAGCCTGCGGGCTCATGATCCTACCCAACCCCCATGATCCCCTCCCCATTGGTATCTAACCCCTTTCCTGATTGATGTCCGTCCTCCCAGTTGATACCCCCTCAAGGCCATCAGGACGGTTTGCAAGGTCATAGGATTGACCCACGGTCTTAGGATCTTTTGTGCAGCAATAGGTCCTATGGGCCATAAAATAAGTTATATTAATAAAATTGAAATTTTGACTTCAAAATTTGGTTGATTTGACCTAATTATTTGACCAAAAATAGAACAAACTAACATAAAGGTTCAAATTTTTCGAATGGCCTAAGAGCCGTTCTCCTAGTTTGATCCTAGGTCATAGAATTTGGGAGACAAAATTTGTAGAATTAGCAATCTTTGTGGTTGATAAATGATTGTGTGTGTTCTAGGAACAACTTCCCCCGTGGTTTTGTACTTGTTGCCCTGAGACTTGTTGCCTAATCTTAGAAGAAAGGAGAAAGCTCAAAGACTAAGAATCTGGTACTTTGTCCTAAGCATTTCATACTTGGCATACTGGACGTGTTGCCTACTGGGACTGCCACATATAGTCATTTTGCATATAGATTCGAAAAGCTCATAAAGAGCAATTATTGGCCCTGTTGCCCAAACACATAAAAAGGTGTTAATTAACGAATTATTTGTATACTTTAAAAGTATTATCTTGTATATATATGATTAGGTTGTAGGCTACATCCATGTATAAGATGTGTTGCCCAGCCTAACATGTTGCCCACGGTGTGTTGCTCACCTTAGAATACTATATAGGACCGGGACTGTTAGAACATCATGTCTGCATTAGTGGTAATTGACTATCCACCAAATTAAGAGAACTTGGGAATAAGGGAAAAGAAAGAAAGAGAGAAAGAAAAAGAATAGAAATATAAGAATAAAGATTCCAGGTATGCTTCACTAGGTTAGTTTACACATAACCTAAATTTACTTTAAAAGTAACATTAGACGCACCAACGATAGACTACGTTGGCTTATCCACGGATGAAACCCTATACTACTAGTACTTGACAAAAAGTAAAAGTTAGTGAAAAAGTACCTCACAATTTCTAAAAATTGACACAAGATGGAGACATTCACCTCTTTTGAGAGAATGTAAAAAGAATTCCAATTCAGATGCCCAAAGCAAAAATAATGTTGTTCAACAAAACATTTTTGTTGAACTTCGACACTATTTTCTTAAGATGTGCATCCTCAAAATAATTTATACACATTTTAATTTTTTGTCTTTAAGTTTTCAACATTTGAATATCAAACAAAAAAAATCCTTTCTATACGAGAAATTATCAAAAAAATGACTAGTGTATTGCTTGTTTTATCATGAGGGTGTTAAAATTGCAAAAGTGATTTGAAATCTTCAAATCCTCATTTCACATGTCAAATCTAGAAAATTGGTCACCAAAAAAATATGAAGTTAAAGGGCATATAACATGCATAGCTTCAATTAATTTATGGCTTCTCAAAATCTACTCTATCATTTTCTTAAATGAATTTCTAATGTGATTTTTCCTCCAAGAACTAGTGTATTTAAGGCTCTTTTTCAAGAGTCTTCAACACTAAAAAAAAAAGAATTGCAATAGACAACTTTGCACAAAATCTTGTGTAGAAAAATTAAAATCTCTCATTTTCAAAATCAGATTTTTGATGCTAAAACTAGACTTCAAAAACAATTTTTTCAAAATATAAACTACTATAAATATCAGCTTGGTTAGGTTTTATTTAACTTCAAAGTATTGTCGATACCAAAATTTGGTGCCTTGGGCATCTAGGGGTTAACCCCTAAATGTCTAGATTCATCTCTAGAATCGACGATTTGAGAAAAATCATTAGAAAGTGCTATTTGAAAGCATATTTTGGAATTGTTATACAAAAAAATGTAGTAGACTAAGAGTTGTAGATTCCATCCGTATGGGTAGTTTCACAAAATAATGCTATCACCAATATTTTTTTATAAAATTTAAAAAGAAATTTCAAAATTTCTTCAAAATTTGATTACAAGCAAAATATTACTCTCATTTTTTGAGTAAAGTTTGTTGAATGTATTAGAAATGAGGTTCACTTCACAAATGGTGAATTTTCAAAAATTTTGGGTTCTTTATATCTATAACCTCATTTTGGCAAATCCAATTTTGAACTAAAGTCAATGCAATTTTTGGCTTGGTCAACCACTTGACATATTTGCACATTGGTAATTTTAGAAAAATATGTACTCTAATAACTCCAATTCCAACTCATAGATAGAACAACAACTTGATAAAGTATCTCCACAAATTAGGGGAGGCAACCCATTCATGATCACTCCCCCATTATGATAGTACAAGGTGTAGTAATTTCAATCAGGAAGTGATTAACATAATTAATGTTGGCAAAGTTCCCAGCACAATTGTGGTGCATTATGATTGGCTACAACACTCTCAATTTTGAAACCAACCCTTGTTGGATTTTGCAACTAGCTCTTGGTCGGAAATAGGAAGGTATGTATGACCAATATGGGGTGGAATAGAATCTTCAACTAAAAATTCGTAGTAATTTTGTTTTGAGAAATAAAAATCTGAAAATTATGGAAATCTTACGAACTCTATTTCTGCACATACAAAAATTTCCCACTGTCAAAAACTCCATTGCAGATAAATGTATTTGCTTAAGTTGTCAGAAATGGGTTGCCTCCCCTAGAATAACTTTCATCCAAGAAATTGGGAGGATGAAACTTCAGTTTCAATCTGTTCATCGTCCAGAAAATGGACGTCGGAGCGCTCAGGGGTTAAGTGTGATGAATCCTCGTCCTAGCCGAGTGTGAGTTGTCCTTTTCGCTTCCTAAGTTACCCAACTAAATAGCTGAGCCACCGAAGGTGACTCAGGTGAGCGTCCTACGAAGAAGGGCCTTCAAAGCCTCATTTGCGCAAACTTCCATCGTGATTCCGCATCTTATTAGGTAGCGGCACTCTCGTTTTCTTTCAGTCCCCCCTTGGCTTGCATCCACAGCAATAATTGTCGTCATTGCTCGCAAATCTAGCAATCTAGCAAACTCCAACGACCTTCCTCGACACCCTTAACTAATCTCTCTGTTTAGATCCTGCCCTGTCTCGAGAGCATTCTAAAATGTAGTGTTACAACTTTCCAAATCCATCAATCGGCCGCACTAGTGGGGATGTGTGTGTATAGAGGATTGCAGCAGCAACAGGACGAGTACTGTGTGGCTACGGTAGTGGCTAGATCGATTGAGAGGTTGTCGCGAATGTGAGGAAAAAGGAGAGGAAGTGCTCTCTTAGGGAGCTTGCTGTTGCAATGGGGTGGGAAGCACAGGCCGCAGCGGGAGTGGGCTTCTTAGTCGTAGGGCTTCTTCACGGCTTCAAGCACATCAGATCCTACTGCTTGCGCAACAGCCGGAAGCAGGCCCCGCGCAAGAGCTGGTCCCACGACGTGGAGCTTTACGTGATCCTCGTGTTCGCTCTCTCCCACGTGATCACTGATGTCGTCAGTCGCACCGAAACTGAATTGAAGCACCCCGTAGCAGCCTCCGTGAATTCGCAGAGATTAGCGGTCGCGATCAACTTTCTGTTTTTCGCAGTTATAACCCTAATTGTGGACAACACGAAAGTGTTGCCCGTGCCTCCGGAGATGATGAGTTTGTTGGCGCTCTCGGCGTTCGTGCAAGAGTTTCTGCTGTTTTACTTTCAGAGAGATGGTGCGGGGTTGGAAAGCCAGTATCATTATCTGTTGTTGCTGCCGATTGGTGTTTGTGCGGGATCCACAATTGCGGAAATTGCGTATCCAAAGGCGGTGTTGCCACCTGTGATTCTGAGCATGGGGCTCGTGCTGCAAGGGACTTGGTTCGTGCAGATTGCGGTGTCTGTGTTTAGCGGGAAGTGGATTTCGCAGGGGTGTACGTTGAAGGAGGACGGTGAAGGGGATTATACAGTCACTTGTCAAGGTGCGTCTTCCATTTTAAAATTTGCTGTCTATACCTCGAAGTTTCAAAGGTGAAAATGGTAAGTCCTCTTCCAAAGTTGATTATAGTAACATTCAAATCATATTTCTAGGGTTCCAGAATGCAGGGTATGATATATTCTATATTTTTATATTTTCTAAATGATCTTCCTGAACTTGTAGGGGAGTTAATAGTTTCATATTTTAGTATGAGAACTTGCTTTGACAAATTCCTCTCGCGAGACCACATCTCACAGTTCAACAGAATCAGGATCACTCAATGATTGATAAGGAAAATGGTACAATTATGCGTTAGCCCGCCAGTGGTCTAGAGACTGAATAGTTTAAAAAAAACAAATCACTGTGTGGCACTACCTATAATACAACGTAATATGAGTGGTCTTCTTGAAAGCTGTATCACGTGGAAGAAACCTGGGCCTGGGAAGGCTATGGGACGTAATGCCTTCTTGAATCAAGAATATCCATGTATGGAATTATAGTTGATTCTAAGGGCTCACAATGAAGAGAAGGGTTTTGGGTTATGACACGGAAGAAGTGCCTTCTGACTAGCAAATGAGAGTGACACGGTTGCCTTGAAACTTGGACTTGGCGTTGTGTTTGCACTTAGGAATTGCACGTCTGATGCACGACTTATTTTCCAAATGTGCAGGGATGAATCTTATGAGAGGACAAGGAATTGCAACTCTTCAGTTTAATTGCCACTTGGCTCTTCTTCTCCTCTTGCTGCTTCCTCTATACGGGATTATGAGTAAGTTGTACACTTCACCCCAACATTACCAGCCACTTGGTGAGTCGGAAGACCATTATGAAGCCAAGGAGTTAACGCCGTTGCGAGATTCCTCTAGGATTTCCGCACATTACATGCAAGCCGATCAATTCCATGTTATTCAGGAAGATGAAGAACTGGAAGAACCGACACCTAGACGGTCCTCAGACTCCAATGGATTCCATTCCATGGCACTCTGAGTGAAGACTAAAGGATACATTTTTGTATATTTTTTATTCTGCTTCGGATTATGTAGGAAGCCGCAAGTAGTTAGTTGCTCACAGAATCGCTCCTATCTGAGGAACTGGTCTACTCCACTGGTCACTGCAAGCCTATTTGTGCTCCAAGAAGCTTCTTAGGATGCCATTGTGATCTTGCCTCTTGACCTCGGGCAAGAGGGCTGTTCGGTGAATTGTTTCGTGATTTTCCATGGTGACGGGTATAAATTGAAATGTTAGCTTTTGTTTTTGTTTTCACGGTGCCAGTATTTTCTCTAATCTCAATGTGAAGTGAGACGTGTCGTCAGTGAGTATTTGCGGCATTGGCAACTTTTGAGAATAGTGCTAACTAAGTTTAGAGATTAGTCATGTCAAATTGTAGAAAGTCAAGCAATAGTTCGAGCTTAGAGATACACGGTGTGAATCACTAGGTCAATGGCTTGTAGGAATTTAACTCAACTTTACGAAATAAGGAGCTTGCGCTGTTTAATTGCAATTCAGTTGTATTGCCATATGAATATGATGCCGATTCTTGGCACTGAGGTCAAGACGTGTAACTGAAAGTATCAGCGCATTCTCTTCCGTAGGTCAGTCCCCTAGTGACGTACAAGTGAAGAAACTCGTGTCTGTGAACATGCCTCTTGCCCTCCAAGATGCCCACAATAGACTTTCAAGAATACTTTCTTCCTTACGCTCAGCTACATAGTAACAGCGACAAATCCATGCTGAAAAAGATAGGAGCACATGAATTCGGTTATGAGGAAGTGCTTGATAAGGGCGAGGAACGGGAGAAGCAAGCAGAGGAGACTAGTCTGAATGTTGATCGTGCGTTTCAATATATTGTAGGCAACGTAGCTGTGGATGAGGAACCACCTAATATTCTCAGTTACATGGATACTCTCCTGAAGTCCGATGATGAGTTTCTTTGTATTGTACACAAGTAGTGAATGAGGATCCACCTAATTTGATCAATTCACATGGGCTGCTCTTCTGAAGATTACAGCATATGGCGTTCAGTCTATGTCCATTTTTGCTTTTCCCTTTGACCCCTGTTCCAAGTTGTAGGTCCTTTCCCTCCCTTTACTGGTGTCTTCGATAGGTGACAGGTTCACCTCGATGAGACTATGCGCACAGGTTGGGCGAATTTAAGGAGTGCCATCTCTCATCCATCTCTCCAGTTCATCCTCTTGCTCATGTACAAGGCGAGGCTGAACCTCTTCCGTTTCGCCAGAGAACATGTGGCCAAGCTCAGCGCCATCGGTGAATATGTGCAAGAAAGGACGGGCTTCAGTAAGGGCAACTACACTCTCACGCTTCAAATGCCACCCGAGACCAAGCCAACGCAATTTAGGGAAATAAGGTTTCTTCAGCCACCCGAGAGACACTGCGCTTACTCCCTGACAGTTCTGCAGATCTAGAAGCCGCAGTGAACCTCCGTAGCCACTGTTAAAATCCTTGAGAAACGCCGAAGCCAACGAGATCACAGTCGTGTCTCCAATGAGAGGACAATCTCGCAGCCTGAGCTCCACAAGAGCTCCCAGTTTACCTCGCACAATGGCAATGGTGGCGTTGTCGGTGAGGGAAGGAATAGCAGAGATATCTATGGATTCCAATGTGCATGCAAGCGACCCAGCCAGTAACGCGGCTATGCCATCGTCAGTCACTCGCTGACATCCTCGGAATGAGACCGAGGAAAGAGGTGCAACTCCAGTTCCTAACATTGAAAGACCGGAATCGCTCACGTCACATCCATTCAATGCCAGCACTTCCAATTTTGATAAAGCCCCAATGGCTTTCATGCTGCCATCTCCAACGCTTTTACAGCCCTTGAGGTTCAGCGACTTCAACTTGGTGCAAAATGCGAGGTGCCGAATTGAGAAATCACTGAGTAGCCCGCAGGACGCCAGAGTGACACATTCTAGCCCTAGGGGAGTGGCAGGGAGATCATGGAAAGCTAAGTCCGTTAGCTGCGGCGTATTGCTTAGCTCAAAGGTATGCAATTTCAAGCAGCAGTGAAGCACAGCCCTGCATCCCACATCTGTGATCCGAGAAAACCCGCCAAACTTAATGCTCTCCAAATTGGAGCAGCTTTCTGCCATGAGCAGGATACCTAGGTCAGTCACTCGCTTAAAAGACACCGTCTGCGACCAGTCCTGGCTTCGGACAAGCGACAGACGCTGCAGCTTTGAACAAGTTCCGATTTGTTGGATGCCCAAATTCGTTAAATCAAAAGCTTGCAGTGGCTCCTCGAACGGTCTATCCCGTAACTCCAACTCTAAAAGAGAAGGCAACCTTGAGGCAATCAAGCCCACAAGGGAATCTGTTATTCGGTCCAAAACCAGGGTTAGTTTCTCCAAAGCGAAGAAAGGATGGCTTGCTCGAGCGAGAAGACGAAACTCGTCAGCTAAATGCAGAACCTGCTTTGCTTCGCGCTCCGCAATAAAGCCAATCTCAAGGCAATTCAAACCGGAAGTCACGAGCCGCGGTATGGCTGCATACGCGCCAGAATCAAAGCAAGAGAAATCCGACCGCATCGTCAAGGACTTCAATTTCCGACAATTTTGCAATATCATTTCCAGAGCCATACTGAAACTGTTCATTTCCTGCCGATCTTCATGCCAACCTAGCTCCAACGACAAAACCTGCAGCAGAGGACACCTCATGGCAATCCCGCATAAAAGCTTCGCGGAAAATTGATGGCAGCCAAAGAGACATAATGCATGCAACTCTTTTCTTGTGACTGTGTTGATTATCCCGTCATCCATCTTGGAGCAGTCCAAGGATATGCTGCTCACACAAGTGTTGCCAGACAGTAGCCTCTCCACAACGGCTGGCTCCGTTCGAAAGTCCACCAATTCAATAGAAACAAGGCTCCTGAGAGCCTCCTTTGAGCACGAGCGCAGAGTGCGGCATGTTGCTGCGGCAGCGCAAACGGATGAAGCATCGAGTTTTGAGATAATGGAGTAAAGAAGGGACCTCGGTAGCTGCTCCAATGCACTCTCCGCGTCCATGGCCATGGTGCAAATAACTGGCCCAAATCTACTTCCGCCTGAACAAACTTGTTAGCACAGCACGCTACATCGTTCCCCCAGCAACAAGGGCACTGCAAAACCTCTGCCTTTAAGGTTTCTAACCTCTATTTCTCTAATTGCAAGTACCTAATTGCGACGCGTACCTAAATGTGAAACCCTAAAGCTTGTCTTGGACAATAGATTCTGAGAATTGACAGCCCCTTGACTTGTGTCAGTTTTAGGTCAACTACAACTACTCCAAATCTGCATAACTTCTGCATACAGTCTCCAAACGAGGCATACCCTCGTTCACGGGAATCCCCTAGCAATTACTAACCAAAATCAATAAAAATTTGTTTAGCCAGAACTCATCACTCTAAACCTTAAAATTCACCAATAAAACATGAACCCTTACAACATTTGTATACAGTATCCAAATGGCAGGCATTCTTCGATGCACAAGAATCTCCTCGCAGTTGCTACCAAAGATCAATAGAAATTTGGTAAGTCCAATAATAGGACTACACTACATGTTGCATTTAAGGTGTGATTACCTAAGTCCTTTTCATCGATGCAAATAACCTAACCACAAGCTCCATCCGAGTAAACAATATCGCCGAACTGTTCACCCAAATTACTCTCAAATAAGCCCCACATGTGAATGGACGATCGACGTAGAGAACGCGCCCCACTCCTCCCCTGCTCCTCCTCCTCCAAACTCTCCTTATACTCCTCTGGTAATCAGCTTACAAGATGAAAATCCACGATTTCGGATTCAAACATCTCGTGAAATCAAGGCGGAAGGAAGAAAAGAACGACATCTGCCACACTGCGATGACGGCAGAAGCACCAGCCCTCGCAATGGAATTGATGGGGAAACGAGAAGGTGTCCGGAAGGACGGTGCCAATGATGCGGCAAGTGGAAGGTGAGAGATGGGACGCTTGGATGAACTCTGTGTTCTTGGATGAAGTTTTCTAACCCTTGAAGGTCCGAAGCCCAATTTTGGACACAATATAGGTTTCTTTGTGTGTATTTGACATAGAAGGTGCATGAATTGAGATATAGAGTAGTTAGTGATAGAAGTTTGATATAGGTGTCTGTTGAGTTGGATCCAGTAACACATTGCACTTCTAATTAGAATCATTATTGCACCTCTTGCATGTCTTAGAAGCTATAAAGTGGTCTTGTATTCTATTTGTATGGTGTCATATATAATTTGAGCATGATGAGGTTTAGATGTCAAATTGATGTTCAAGTGGAAGATGTTAATTATTAAATATATTACTATAGTTTGTACAAAATTTATATTTAAGACTCAAATATAGCACTATGTGTACAATTTTCGACAAACCTTTTATCTAGCCCTAAGAGACCAAGGGATAGCCCAAATTTTCCAAATTATGATGACTTTGAAACAATAGTTGTAAATTATGATTCATAGATTATATCCATACTACTAAATCAAACTATATACAAACCAATATTGTTTCAATAAATTTTGAAGCCAAAAATTAAAAATTCCTTCTAAAATCAATTGTATATTGAATATTTAAGATTTTTCCAAGAATTTTCCCTCTAAGTTCCAAATTTTAATTCTAATTGTAGTGATTTTTGAAGGTTTACATTTTATTTTTTTATTCAAGGCAATTTGAAAAGGCATTTTTTGAATTGAAAATTAATTGTGTTATTTTTTGAAGTGAAACCTATCAATACCCTTTGAATTATAGAATATTTGCAAAGCAAAGTCTTTAGAATGTATACCATACAAATGTTGAAGAACTAATACATTAAAGTTTTAAAATTTTGATGGATGAAAAAATGCATTTTTGTGTGCTTGGAATGTATTTGTGTTCATCCGATGTTTGATATTTGAATGCCTAGTCTTTTTGAAGTTAGAATTTAACCAATATGTACTTGACCTAAAGTCTACTTTTAAAAAATAGTAAATAATTGTAATAACTCCTCAAATTATATCTTTAATTGGAGTTAATCTAATCATTCAAGGCCATATTCAACTATTCATTATATTGAGACCTTTTGCAGTCTCATTTTTATCCTCAACTTGAAGATAAATTGCTTTATCTCTTTACTAGTATTTTTTTATAAATAAGTAAGAACACCAACTTTTAGAATTTCATTACAGGATTACTATTTGAGCATTATTTAGTTTTGGTTTCAATTACTATTTTTTTAAATGAATTTTCCAATAACTAGCATTTTGTCTCAAAATCTGTGAAAAGTTTCAATATAACAAATATGGCCTTATTCTTCTTTCAATTGATCGTTTACACAAATTCTTGGGGTGTTTCTAAAATGAATAATAATTGGATGAAATACATTTTTTGAATTATTTTCTTTTTTTCTCTATCATGAAGGCATTGATGTTAGAGGCCTTGAACAAAGAAACTCTTACAATATTCAAGTATGCTTCTTCCTTTGAAGATATCCTATTGGCACACATAAAATACGGATAAAATCTTATTGTGCTCTAATTTTGTTGAAGAATCATATATTGATTCATTACCTATGCTTTGTAATGTGTGTATGGATGTCACACCTTGAACAAATCAAAACTTATCATATGCTACGCTACTACTCTATATATTTTTTTTAATCTTTCTTTATACCTCAAATGAAGTTTTTTGTTTTGTTTTGTTTGTTATGGTGAAATCTTCTAGACCTTGTAACCCTTGGTTAAGTTCTTAGTACCATTATAATGTCCTTAGTGAAGAGGCATGCATAGACTTTGCTTTGTAGTGTTTGGACATACGGTGTGAAAGATATTGAATTTAGAAGTTTTTAGGAATTAAAAAACTAGAAAATTACTTCTAATTTTATTTTGTTTGTAACAATGGTACAAGGCACACTAGTGAATCTCTAAGTTAAAACAACTTGTGATAGGAATAATGATTGGTTTGCCTTGTTGAAATTTCAGAAAAAAAATTCCACATAAAGACAAATATGAGAAATGGAGAAAGAAATTGAAGCTTTATTTTTTTGGCCAAAGTATGAATTTATTATGGATTTTTGAAGGATGTTGCTCAATTGGCCCCGAAGAGTTTCAAGACTATCCCCAAACCAACCAAAAATGTATCCATAATGGCCATCTTACTCATCTAAAGCTTTCTGAAGATGGCCACTTTATAAAGTTCTAAAAAAGTCACTTCATGTGATGAAATTACACTCAAAAGGTGGAAATTCCTATTGCAATCACTAATCACTCCATCACCATCATCCAAGACATTAATTGTAACAACTAACTCAACCTCATTTATTGAAAAAAAAATCTATCATGATGCAAGACTTTGATTGGTCATTCCCTAGGTGTCTATGATGGGTCTTTTACATATCATAGTTTGATTTACTTGAAGTAATGTGTAACCTTGAATGACAAAAAACTCTTGATATATTGGTTCCTCCAAAAGATACTCTATATTACTTATATTACTTGCTACTCTATTGACACAAATAAAATATTAAGTCCTTCACCCATGGGATAATTGGGGAGCATTTCAGCGGTTAAGGAAACATCTAGTTTTCCATGAAGCTAGAATAGAAGTTGTAAACTTGACCAATTATGCCCTACAAACTCAAATCCTCCATTGAATAAAGCATTAGAGTAGCACAACAAGGGATATGAAGATTGGAAGAGGAAAACATGTATATGCTCAAATTGATTTCGGTCCTCTGCACCCTACGCCATGCTCACCGGTATGATGATTGGAATGGTTCCTTCAATTTCAAGCTTGATCATCATTCTCAACAAAAACCTTTTTTGGAAAACTTGTTAAAATTTGCATGAAGAATGACCTGTAGCTTGCGTCTCAACGATTCTCCAGTTTAATTTAAGCCAAGTGAACAGGGAATGATGCTCTTGTGAACAATTGTTTACACAGAAACCTACTGCGGCTCCGTTTCTTCATAACATCTGCTGCTTCAATGTTACCTTGCGTTTTTGCGTAAAGCATCCTTGTGGAGTGTCTGATTCCCCACAAAATCACAACTTCGATCCACCATACCAAGTCCCATCAACAGTACAAAGACGAACCAACAAACCAACAAACACGTCTTACCATGGTTCGGATTCCAGACGAGAATCGAAGTAAACGAAGAAATCAGAAGGGAGAACACAAGATTCAAAAACACAAAATTCGAATGCAGACAAACAGAATTCACAGCAGGGATGCATAAAATTTTCAAACTAAACCCACACATTCTAGAGAGCGCCCAAAGCGTTTGCCCCGCCCAAAAATTTGAACGACAGCAGCCTTCTTCTTCCGCGTTGGAAGTCCCGCCACAAGCCGGGCCGTCGACGTTGACAGGAGGACGACGGTGGTGGTGGTGATGGAGCTGTGTTCATGGATTTTTCATATTTACAAGACGGCTAAACCAGAGTTCCTCGAAAAGTTGGGATTGCAGCGGCAGGAGGCATCCTTTGTGATGATGTGCAAGTTGCACACAGAAGAGCGTAAAATCCGAGGAGTGTTTGCTTGGGATGATGATGGGGTGTGTTGTGGAGCTTACACGAGGGCGGAGAAGCTGAGCTCGAAGAGCCATGGCAAGGGCTGCAAGTGGCTTTCGGGAAGCTCCATCATGTCGGCGTTCAAGTACTGGCTGACAGGGTTCATCTCCGGGAGGCGTTCCTTACGAGGATGGTGATGAATAGCTGCTGCGGTAGCATCCATTTTGGTGTCGAGGAATGTGTATACCATGCCTTTAGCTTCTTTCGGGTAATAGATGCACACTTGGTTTCGCCCCTGCGCGACGCAGGTCCCTCGCGACTGGCAAAGCGGGCGATGCTCCACCACGAGGCGTCGCAGTCTGCCTTGCTTGCGGGAATTTGATAACATGGCGGCGAAGAAAGCTTCGCGCTCACGGGAGGGGTTGGGGTCATTCCAGGCAGAAAGAGCGGTGAGCGTGCCATTAGGGTTAACAGTGGTGATGGTGTCGAGCTCGTCGATGCTGAAGCCCTTGAGGCGCGTGCCTTGGATGTGAAACTCCTCGTAGTAATAGATCGCGGTTTGGCAGGTGACGAACTGTGCGTTCATGCTACCCCCCCAGGCGTCGAAGTTCCTTAGAAACTCGCAGCTGAGGTTTTGCACCCACGTCCCCGAGTCGAGGTGGTAGGCCAGCAGGAGGTTGTCGAGTTGCGGGCCGCGGGCTAAGCAATAGAGGAAGCCGTTGGAGTAGACGCCGTTCTGGTAGCGTTGGAGGCGCAAGCCTTGCGGGGAGTTGCTGGTTTCCGTCCATGCGTTGGTGGAAGAGTCGTAGCACTCTGTTTTTCGGATAATTGTGTACTCCCCTGCGACCAAGGAGTATCCGCCTGACGCGATAATCCTGTACCTACTGCTGTTTTGGCTGTCTCGCAAGATGTGGAGGAGGTCCGGGCATCGCGGTTTAGTCAGGGGTGGTAGTCGCCGGTGGTCGCGTGTCAAGGGATTGCAAACCGTGACTGGGAAGATTGTGCCCCTTACCAGAGCGCAGATGAGGCCGTGTGAGGAAGCACAGAGAAGCCCGTCGGAGGCGGCGAGCACGGTGTCAGGGTGATCCGTCGCCACCAGGAGAGCCGAGAAAGATGGCAGCCATTTCCAGAGCTTGGTGGTTGGTTCGTAACCTGCCCATATCCACTTCTCCCCTTTAGCAACAAGGAAAGCCACGGGAGCAAAAGCGTGTTGGTCTGCGGAAGTTAGACGCTCTGAAACGGGACACAACCGAAGCTGGCGAGTGACATCGCGAAGCTCTTGGCACACGCTTTGCAATCGGATAACACTGTGGGCATCCAACCGTGAGAGAACCTCAACTCTTAACTCCTGCGGTAACCGCAGCAGCAAAGAATTTTGCTGCTGCGGAGCACGTCCACGCTGCAAAACAGGGTTGCTGCAGGCTTCTGCCGCGTTGGGACACACCTCCTTCCTAGGGGAGACATGCTTCACCCCACACTGGCCACCACCAAAACGTGGTTCTCGTGTGCCCATCTCCGAGCTTCTTTTGCTATTGTGCACACAGCTGAAGTCCAACTAGTAAGCCACTCTCGCTAAGCCTAATTGGAAGCATCAAATCCCTGAATTACTCTGGTTCATCTCCTCCTTCATCTTACTTTGATAAAACGGACGCGAGAGACACCAGGGCGAACACTCACCGTGTGTCTTCGGATCCGAAGTAGATGTCACGCGCGATGATGCCCCTCACACTCGTCCCCTCCTGGTATGCTTGATCCGAAAGCAGACATCGTCAATTGCGATCGTCTAGGGCTCACAATTGGAGGAGGATCTCCCAAGATTTGAACATTAGCCACTGCAATATCGGCAGACCACAACCACCCACAAGAGCTTGCGGACCTGCAGAGAGGACCTTCAACCTTTCAACGCTTGTCCCCGGACCTGGAACTAGCCCTTCCTTGGCCGGCAACTACGTCGCACAATACAAGATCCTGTCTCTGAATGTTGCAAGTACTCTATACCCTCTACTTAATAAACCAAGAGCCCACGTTCCTTGTAAATTGCGAAATCCTAACAAAATATGTACCTCGTCGCCAACAAAATGATGTATTTGCTTCGAGATGGAGTAAGAGCGAGAAGACGACATGAGAGCGCACAGTAGTGAAGCGAGAAAGCTGCTCGAGAGAAGACCCCAAACAGGGGGCTCACATTTAAAGGAGTGGGACCATAGCGTGGGTCATAGATCTGTGGGGCACGCCAAATGAACCTTTAGTTCAAATCGAGGAGCTTAATATCCTGTAATGACTACCATGAAATATTTGCTCTATTATAACATCGAGAGAAGTGCAGTAAGCGACGGCGAATCCATTCTTGTGATTAACTCAGGAGGAGGCGAACAAACTTACAGTCAAAATTTCTTCCGAAGTTTTTGCAGCTTCCCTGAAGTCAAAGAACTCTGATCCACAGTTCCAAACAAATTGCGCAGAGAACAATAATTAAGCTAAGTGATCGAATGTTCCAGCTTCCCAGGGCACAGGAAGCGTAAAGAGTGGAAGAGCACGAGGGGAACGTTGGGAACGAAAGGAGCGAACGAAGTGAGAGTCAGAGAGCCGCCAATCAGGTCTGGCATTGAAGACGATCATCAGAGCGCTTCGGATGTGTGCTGCCTCCTGCATTGTATGCTATCACATCGTACTATTTTGTCATTTTGATTAAGTTAGGGCTATACTTACGTTATTTTGTGTCCCGGAACGACGGTGATGCGCAGGTCCTCGAGGCAGAACGTTGGGTTTACTGAGACGGATCTGAGCATTGGCTGAGCAACTCTGTGATTAGGCATTTGGGACGCCTGGAATGTGGGTCTCTTCGGGATTGGTCTCTTGATGTGTTTTGTCGTTGCAGTTGGAAACCGGAAACGTCTGGTGTGGGACGGGCAGGGAAGCGTACACGGTTGTTGTTTTATGTACTAATTCTAGTTGCAGCCGATACACTTGTGAGGATTTGAGGAAATTGCAATGTGGTAGGCAGGGAGTAGTTTGAAGGAAAAGAGATGAACTCCGAGATAGCTCAACCCTATCACAACTTGCCGACTATGGCTCTTGAGGACTTAGCAAAGTAGTCGCCTTGTTTCGCTCTATTGACTTCAACTAGTAAGGATGCGTAGATTATTTGCCTTCGTCTGAAGTTTTGGGATTGACGCACCCTAAATGTCTTGAGGAGGAATCTCAGTTCAGGGAGTTTATAGAGCTTTGTATCGACCTGTGCCTGGGGGCGTAATGAGATACACAACCGCTTGCTGAAACTTAGTTTGCGTGCTGCTAAGTGATCAAAAGCTCGAGTGCGACGTTGTTCTCTGCATTCATCAAGGTTAGCTCTTTTCTCTTGTCAGGGCACGTCTGGAAGGCCATGGCATTTTCTTCCATCTAACTTGGATTGTTTCGTAATATCAATTGGGCATTTTGAAAATCGCACAAATCTTTTGGGATGGGTTCATTTCAATTTTGGTCGAGATCGACGAGTCCTACCTCGCAACTCCTTGGGGGTGATATCTGAGATTCCCTGAATACACGAACAAAGTCGACTATTAATAGTAATATATCCATTTAGGACGTCCATCATGAGTGTGCCTTTGTGGGGGTGTTTCCATCGACGTGAGGAACTTTGCATCTGAGGGGAGGCAGGCCTCTTGTAGTAATCTCCTGGTCAGTCATGTAAAGTCGAGGGAGAGTGAGCGACCTAGTATTGGCGCATTTGAGCTTCAGCATGTGATGGCAAGAAGCAATCTGGAATGACTGCTTCTTGCTCTTTTGTTCTGGTGAAGATGCATGATTCCAGCTCAATGGAGCACGGTGAAGGAATAGATCTAAGTCAGCAGCTGAGCCAAGTATGCTTGCAATCACCCCTTCATCTCAATAACAGCGAGGAGGAGTTGGCAATTCAAGACAAATATGACTTGAGAATAATCGAGGATGGTGTCAATTTAGCTGACCAAGAAAATCCTCCCGACTACATCTGCAGCCAGGACTTTTTCTGGTGATATTTTGTTTCAGCAAGACCGGTCATTTAATTCTCTCTTGCTTCCATTTGCTTCTCTGTTCCATGTTTTTTGTGACTACGAATTGAAATTTGAAAGTTGACCTATGTTAAGCTTAAGATTATTTCATCATTGGCAAGGTACTACACCGGAAGTGGAAGGTAGCTGCAGAATCTGAAGGTAATTGATTACGGTTTTGTGTTTCTGTATCTGTATGTGCAGCACACCAGACTTCATTACTCCTGTAGATCAACAATTCGCCATCGATTTGGATAACAAGGTGAATCACTCGTACAATTTTTTGTGGTTGGAAGGTAGATTAACTTGGCTCTTCATATAAAGCAGAGCATGGCGAGAGTTGGTTTTCTTGTCCGTGGTTGGAAATACATTGATTAAACAACCAACTTCACCTTGTAATTTTTCCATGCAGGAAAATTCGGGATGCTTACGTTCGCCAGGTGCATTGACACCAGTACGATTGAAAAGACCGAGACCTGGTTCGCCTCACACAGCAATCGATACTCTTAGAAGATCTTGTTCGTTTGTGATGACTTGTCTTGCACTTGTATATTTTAGCAGTGGTTTAGTTTGCAAATCTCAGAGGATGTTCAATTCACAAATCTGGTCCTTGATTTAGATATTGGATATACAGAACTACGGTAGTTCTGTATGCTTCTTATTTGCCTCTCGCTCTTCATAGCTTAATGTCATGAGCACTGGTTTAGTCGGCATAGTCTAAAGTCCATTCCATGTCCTAGATGTGAGCACTCAGTACCCGTGAATTTCCTGAGCCTATTGCTTGCATGCTTGATCAGATTCCGTTCGTTCACAGCCGAGTTGGTTGGATGATAGTCCGCCAGATCAAGATCTGGAGATCGTTCCGCTTGCAGAAACTCCTTCAATGGTAGAGGATACTAGTATCTCTTCGACAGATATTAAGACGCAACTTGCTCAGCTAAGTGCCATTCCACCTAGTTCACGAGGAAGGCTGGCTAGTATGCGGCGGCGTGTCCAATCTGCTGTGTGTTTACAAAATCCATTTTTGGAGGAGGATGCAAACTTGCTGCAGAAGTTGAATGCACAAGGTAAAGTGCAGTGTTTGGCATCCACGCCTTGATGTAGGTGATGTTGAACAGTCTCCCGGAATTCAAGTAGTTCATTATAAAGGGCTCACATGTAATTAATAGTCAGTGTCTTTATGAATGTTTCTGCTTGTGACGTAAAAGAATTCTAGGATAGGTCTGGTTTGATGTGGTTTCTCTGTCTTGCAGCTCGAATGCCAGCACCATTTTGTGGTCAAACAAATATTTCTCGTTATCGAGAGGATTTTCATGAGATTCAGGTATGATTGTGAACTTCTGGACCATGCGGTGATTCTCTTTTAAATTATTATATGTTGCTGTGATTGCATTTTTTTTACCAACACCAGCATCATGTAATTTCAAACCTCCTTGCGGTGCGAAATGGCAGGAGATTGGACATGGTAACTTCAGTCGTGTTTTTAAAGCTTTGAAAAGAGTTGATGGCTGCTTATATGCTGTCAAACGTTCCCAGCATCCACTTCGAATGACCAGTGAGAGGTTTCATTTCCTTTCCTCTCACACTGTTTTGCGCAGACACTTAGTTACTATCTTGAGGCTGAACTCTGTGTCCCTTGTTTCTACTATGTGGCCGTCATATTACTAGCTACCGAGAATTTTGCCTGTTCGTCGAGTAAACAAAGGTCCTTAATGAGGACTTTTTACACTAGAGGATGGAAAATCACTCCTCCCTTTCCGTGTTTGTGCAGAAGGCAAGCACTGACAGAGGTGCAGGCTCTTGCAGCAGTAGGTGAGTTCAGACTGAGGCCGAAACCAGTCACGATTTTTGTCAGTGTTATTAACAACGATGTTGACGTTTTATTTGCCATCAGACATGGCGTTGAAGTTGTTGATGACTAGTTTGTTGAAGTAAATTAATGAATATGGAATCCTATGTGGGGAACACTTAATTGTTGAACCCCAACCCAAATGCGACCATTTAGCTATGAAATAGACTTCTTTTAGATTCTATGTTCTACAATGATATGGTCAATTATCTTGCAGGAGCTCATGAGAACGTGTTGAGGTATCACACAGCTTGGTTTGAGAGTGATTACTGCTACATTCAAACAGAGCTCTGTGACGGAACGCTAACGCAGTTACAAAACTCTGACTCTAGTATTTCTCAAGAGTCGTCACTATTGGAGATCATGCGACAGGTACGTACCATGGCTGCCAAGGGTTCAGTATAGAACGCTCTAGATTTTCGCTTTTCTGGTATCTTCTACTGGTGTCTAAGTTGCTATAAAACTTCTGTACATGATGCCTTATGGTTCTCTTCGTTTTTAAGCTGACGAGCCCAGTCCGTTGGAGCTAACTTTGTTTTGTCGTGCTAGATGGCAAGTGCACTATGTGTCATCCACTCGAAGGGTCTAGTTCACTTGGATCTCAAACCAGACAACATTTACGTTCTTGATGGAGTTTACAAGATTGGAGATTTCGGACGTGCAACTAAAGCAGATGGAAGCATGGACATCGAAGAGGGTGATTCTAGATATATGCCATTAGAGATTATGAATGATGACTACAGTGAGCTCCCAAAGGTTGACATGTTTGCGCTTGGTGCGACAATCTATGAACTAGCAAAGGGATCACCCCTCCCGAATTCTGGAGCACAATTTCAATTGTTGCGGGAGGGGAAGTTAACTCTCCTACCTGGATACTCCACCTCATTTCAAAATATCTTCAAGGTAAGTTGCCGCATCCCTCTACAGTTTGGATGAGGGCATCCGGCATGATTAGACTACTAATGCCTCTGGATGATGTCGTCCCTCACTCTAACCTTTTAATGACTTAGATTTCATGGTTTTAAATGACCAAATTGATTGAATAAATTCTGAAAAGTATAATGTATATAGGGCCAAATTTTGTATAATTAGGATAAGTGAAGAACATTGCTTGTGTCGGTGAAAGAATAAATGTAACTGAACAGTAGGTAGTCCCGAACATAACCCACTCAAAAGTCCTAAGAAATTCATTTCGCCGAATTTTGGGTTCTTGTTCTTGAGGGGGGGTTTCAATTGCTTCAGTAGTGGAACTCAGACTGGCACAGTATCTCGCAGATTGATAGCTCGCACACTCTTCTGTCATAAAGTCTACCAATCTGAGAAGTCTGTTTTGCAGGCACTCATGCATCCATCGCCGAGCGCGAGGCCATCAGCCGCCGAGCTGCTAAAGCATTCTATCTTCCTCCGCGATCCTGCCCCTCTTCAGGACACACTCGACGGTTGCTGACAAGCACATCTAACCTGAGGAAGAATTCTAGAATTGGGATGCAATCTCTGGTCCTTTTGCCACTTCTAGAAATTTAAACTCGTAGTTTTGTAGAAAGATCCGAACCAAGTGCAATTTGAACCAAGCAATACAGGATTTAATCCTGCTTGAGTTAGGATTTCTTCCTGCACATTAGCACGATACATAGACATTGTTACATAGAAGCCACTACAGTACATATCAGATACACATGAAACCTCCACTGCACAGGTCCAGATGTGCTTTCAGGCTTTAGATTCTTAATTTCGGGAAATTCAGACCTGTTAGAAAGACAGGTTATTCATCTCCTGGACAATTTTTTGTTATGTATTATTCTCAATGTTTGCAATACAATCCGCATATTCTTTCGATGTTTGCAATACGATACTCGATTTCTTTCGATGTCAACTCACTAATCCATGATATGCCGAGTACGGGAGGCTCGAGAATTTTGAGAGGCTACTGTCCGCCGTTTGATGCTACTGCTGTGGCGAAATTGAGGGCGAAGGGGGCTGTTCTGGTGGGGAAGACGAATATGGATGAATTCGGAATGGGGAGCTCGACGGAAGGGTCTGCGTATCAGGTTGATTCTCTTTGCCTGATGATCGAATGTTTTTGAGTTGAGAGAGTCTAGCTGTAACTCTCAAGCGCTCCAAATTCCATATCCTGGATGAGGAACAGAGTGGTTCAGGGGAATGTCTTGTTCAAATAATTTCATATTTTTGTGAGCAAGACGAATATGGATGAATTCGGAATGGGGAGCTCGAGAGTAGGCTCTGCACATCACGTCGCCGCTCTTGCCCGGAGACGTAGTGTTTTTGTGTTTATAGATTTTGTCCTAAACCCTTAAGCGCTCCGAAGTCCATTTTCTGGATAATGCTTCAGGGCGATGTCTTGTACAAATAGTTTCTCATTGTCCAAAGTAATGCTTGAATCCTTCAAGTATAACTTCCTCTACAACCAGTTTGATGAAATTGAGGTGAATAACACAATTGTACAAAGATATGAGCGGGTAGAATGTAGAACCGGAAACCGCTCCTGCAGTATACTCAGGAACCCCAGATCTCTCCAATACAAGATGTCTCTAATAGAGGTTCCCGATTCTACTTCTGTCCCGATGTAAGCAAAAATGCGCAAAGTTTCAATAAACGACTTTGGCGTTAAGGGATTTATCCCTGGAGGGCCAAGAACCCTAAAGTGGTTCGCATTTTTTTTCAAATTTTTTAGTGGCCATACGGGGACCTCCTCTTGTATAATTTCATTTATTCTCCAATACATCCAATGTTCTTCGCTGATTCTGATGATATAAAATTTGGTCCTATCTGAAGAATATTCTTTACACTGATCAATCGAATTGATTGTTTTGAAACCTTGAATCCTTGGTATTTGAGGGCTTAATTTGTAGCGGTATGAATCCATAGAATTCCTCCCTTGACTCCAACCCTCCCTTTTTCGTGACTCAGAGTGAACAATCCCCTTGGCCCTGCTTAAAGGATACTCTAATGTGTTCTGAGTTGAGACCTAAGGTTTTTTGAGCGGCAATGCTGATCGATGTGCACCCGTGGTGTGCAGGTGACGTGCAATCCTTGGGATTTGTCGAGGGTTCCGGGAGGGTCTTCAGGCGGTTCGGCAGCGGCTGTGGCCGCTGGGCAGTGTGCAGGGGCGTTGGGAAGCGATACAGGCGGCAGTATTCGGCAGCCTGCAAGTTTTTGTGGGGTGGTGGGGTTGAAGCCTTCGTATGGCCGCGTTTCGAGGTTTGGTTTGATGGCTTATGCATCGTCTCTGGATGTGGTGGGCTGCTTTGGAAGCTCGGTGATGGATTCTGCAATTCTTCTTGAAGCTATTGCTGGCGCTGACAAGAACGACTCCACGTGTAGCCCTCAGGTAAAACCCCGTGTGCTGACTACAGTGCTTTGTTAGGGTTTAGGGTTTAGTTCAATTCGAGCCATTTTAGATTGCACAGTCGCAGCAGCAAGTTTGAGATATCAAGGGATTCCTGCAGCTTGTTGGGTTCAAGAATCACTTTATATTTGTTTTACCTTGTTTTATTCAATGTCGAGTTTGGACTTGTGACGAGACTGAGTGTGAAGAGGTGGCACTCACTGTGTGGCATGCTGAAAGTAGCTGAGGGAATAAGGTTTTAAGCTATTTCATTGGGGTGGATTGTATAGTTGTTACCTCAATTGCATTCATAAGATGTCATAAATGCAATGTTGATTTTAAGCATTTCATCTCTCACCTAGTTGCACATGCTGTTGCTACAAGTTTCAAGCTTGTTAGGTTAATCTTGTTGCTTCGACTGGTGCAATCTAATGTGGCCCTTAGAGAAACTCTACCTAGGTTGCGAGTTATGCCTGTATTTATCTCTTTAAGAGACTTTGAGCACTGAGCGTTCCATTGAAATATATTCACCAATGTCATGACTGTGATTTTGATGCTACCTGGAAGTGCACTTCATCTTTGTTATTGTAGCGGTTGTTGTTACTGAAGATGAGCTTCTGTGGTTTGGAATTTAGGACGTACCAGACTATACTACCAACCTGCTCCCTGTTGATGGTCTGAGCAGTAAGCCGTTGGCGGGAGTTAAATTTGGTATCATATCTGAGACCGTAGGTGACGGTGTTGATGAGGATGTTCTGTTAGCTGTTAGACAAGCGGCAGCACATCTGGAGAGCCTTGGTGCGTCTGTACGAGAGGTACGGCTGGTTCTTCATTCCGTTTCATGTTTTTGAACTTTGAGGAATCCTTAATCTTCGGTGTTCAGATATTTATTGACTGGATTGCAGCAATCGTTTTCTGAATAGAGAGCTCAGCGAATTGTTACAATGTGGATCTAGGTCGCAATGCCCAACTTTTCTCTCGGCCTCCCTGCGTATTACGTGCTGGCAACGTCAGAAGCCTCTTCAAACCTCGCCCGATATGATGGTGTCAGGTATCTTACTCCTGTAAAACCTCAGAGGAACACACCTAAAGAATTTCAAGCTAATTGTTTGTGACCTCATTTATCATGTAACAAGGTTTTTTTTATGTATTTATCGTGGTGGCCTTTGTAATGGTTACCACGTCGTGGTGAATTTTGAGCATTCAGGACGCTGGTTCCTTATCTTTCTGTTGTTCACTGGGACAGGTATGGGCCTCGTGCACATGGTGAAGAAGTGATGTCCATGTATGGCAACTCTCGTGCTCAGGGTTTTGGTCCTGAGGTGAGAGGAAATCCGAGATGTTGATGGAATTTGCCCGCATTCTACTTAATAGAACGAACTGTATAATTCAGAAGTAGTTGATTCGGAATCTTGTTCGTTTGTGGGAAACACATTGCAAGTGGTTACGTGCATAGCACTCTGGCTTTCTTTCGAATTCATCTGATTGCGAGCCCAATGATATGTCGCATTACAGGTGAAACGACGGATCTTGATGGGGACATACGCTTTGTCAGCTGGCTATTATGATGCATTTTACAAGAAGGCCCAACAGGTCCGACTTATCAACATAGTGACATTGAACAATATTTTAAAAGTCATTGAAGACTGAGATCTTGAGGATGGAGCTACTTGAACTTGTTGACTAATTTATGAATAAAGCAAAAGTACGAGTTTGTATGCTGGCTGAGTTTAGGAATTGGGATTGACTTTCGTAACCTGGGGGATTTTTGAGGGGTCTCTCAGTTATTTTCTCTGAACATTGGTGTGTTTCAATTGACATGAGTCAGGTACGAACAGTTATTCAGCAGGACTTCAAAAGTGCTCTTCAAGAAGTCGACTTACTGATTTCACCAGTGGCGCCCACAGCTGCTTATAAGATAGGTATAAACTGTCATTGTCTTCCTAGTTTTCCGCGCCTGATCAAACAACATTATGTTCATTTCATTAAAGTTCAGAGGTTCGTCATCACACCTGGAATTAAAAACTGTGGTCAGTCCATGTGTCTTTCAGTAGACCACCATATGGTACTATGGTTTAGGTTGGTACTCGTCAAAATATTTGCTGAGTCTGACAGATATGGGTGCTAAACTATCTTTCCAAAATTGTGTGCAGGCGAGAAGGTGAACGACCCATTGGCTATGTACGTGGGAGATCTTATGACGGTGAGGATTGTTACAATCTTGCACCACCTTACATAGATTTGCTCTGATATTGGTTCTGAACCAGTTGATTGATGCAGTTCCTTGCGTCATTTTCAATTTGCATTCTTAGTACTAGTACGCGTATATTTGGCTCACATCTCCAGCACTGAGAGCGGATAGTAGGATCCGAAAGTGAATTCTACTTTGTGTTGTGACTAGTCAAACACTAACATTGCTTGGATTGAACAGGTGAATGTGAACCTGGCCGGACTTCCTGCTCTTGTGGTTCCATGCGGCCTTGCCAAGGGTGGAACTGGTGGTCTGCCTGTCGGCCTTCAGATGATTGGTCCTGCATTTGGAGAGGTAAATTACAAGCACGCTCTCTAGAAATTGTGACAGGAACTGCGTTTTCATTGTTGGTTCTGCTCTGGAAATCCCGGAACACTCTGTCCAATTAATATGGTGCTTGTAATCCGGCATGAGTTGCTTTGCTGGGTTGCTCCCTCTGTGATTGTAGATGACTTTTTGTCTACCTTTATGAAGCTCCTAGCTCCTGGTTGACTGATCTTGTCATTCTTATGGAAGGTGTTGATGCTTCTTTGCAGGAAAGCTTGTTGCGTCTTGGACACATATTTGAGCAAACACTGCCTTTGAGCTTCAGCGCTCCAACTCTACTAGCTTAGCTGTAACCGTACATATCATCGTAGACAGAAGATTCAACTTGGGTTAGCTCTCACCAGGTCTTTATTTTTTCATTCAATGAATCAACAATTTTGCTACTTGTGTTTCATTTGTGAACTATGAAGATTTGGGACTCGTTGACAGTGAGTGCTAGTTTTGTTGTTCCTTCAGTGGCGTCAACTTCTTGGAAGCGAGATTGATGACCCTCAGATAACCTTAGTCACCGTACTTGAACAACCTTGTCTGTTGGCAACTATTACCTCATATGGAAAGTGTATTCAAAGTTTAGAACATTTTCAAACTTTATTGCCAAAAAACATAAACTTGAAACTGGTTTCTAATTAGTTTTTCAGAAGCTTGCAAACATTCATTTCCTGTTATATTGTAAATCATTCTTCTACTGAAGACAATGAATGGGAAAGAAAGAATTTACGAATGAATTTACCTTTCTATTACAAACCGTTAAAACATATTCATAAAGTTCTTCAATGTTATTGGCATTAACCCCTAAAGGAGCGAGGCACATTTCGGGCAGAAATTGTCAAAAACCGCTACTTTTTAGGGCAGCAAGAAAAAAATATAAAAAAAGTTGTTTTTTCAAAATTCAACTGTACAAATATATATTAGACTTCCTTGGGAATATGTGGAAAAAAATTTAGAAACTTTGACCGCATGGATTGAAAGATTATAATGTATGAAGTAAGGTGAAAAAGTTTTTTCCCAACCTTGCTTGACAAGGCCTGCAAACTTTAACTCCTTCCAGAATGACATTCTTACACTAAAAATGGTTATTTTTTTTTGACTTTTTCATCTTGTATCATACAAGCTAACCACCTGCCAAATTTCAAAATCATAGGAAGAGTTTTGCACATCCTGCTCAAAGCTGCACGAGCTGCCTGTACAGTTTAGGGTAGCATAACTTTTGATCCGGGCACCCAATTGGGAAAAAAAATTAGATTTTCAAGAAGGGGGTACATAGTTACACATCATGTCCAAATTTCATGTACATCCAACCAAAAATGACTTCGTAGGAACCTCCCCAAGGTTTCTTGCATATGTTGAATGGACACTTGGTCCTTTAGGGTTAAGGTATTATCATGTTTCTAAGCAAATACCAATCAAAAAATTATGGTTTGGGATTTAGAGTTGGGTTCAATAATACACAAGTAGATTTAAGCCCTTGAACAACTTCAGTGAAATGCTTCTTTATTTTTTATCTACTTTAATGAAGTTTGACTACATGATTGAAGCACCTTGAACTCAATCTAAGACATTGAATGTCTACATATCAAGTTGGAGGTTCTTGTTATTAGTTTTTAGACTTTAACACAATTGAAAATTTTCTTGTCACATTCAAATGTCAATTCAAGAAAGTGTCTTTTTATGATTACTTGTAGGCAAGAAATAGCTTTAAGGTACAACAATTTTGATAAATTTTGATTGCATGGTTAAGAAATTATTGCATGATATGTATTTTCAATTGTTCCCTAAGCATCTCAAAAAAGCCACTTTTTTAAGAACTAAAAATTTTAACTTGGTTTTCTAGATTTATATATATATGAAAAGCATTTAATCATTTCATTTTTATTAATGAAATGAAAGTCATGAATTTAGTTTGCAAGCAATTATGGAATCTCTACGTAAATGAACCCTTGAGCGCTCCAGCGGCCAAAGTGTGGCCTGTCAAAATTTAACTTTCAAGAAAATGCCACTAGATCTACATTGTATTGGCTAGATGGTGGTACTGGGGGCATTGGACAGATGGTTGTGATGTTGCGGAGTGGTGACCAATGTGCCGATGCATTGCAAAGTATAGTGGGGGCCATCACTATCTACAAATGTATAATGAATACCCAATTTTTGAGCATTTGGTGTTCAAGGAGTGATCGGCAAGACTAGCTCAAGCCGGTTATAGACCATTGAGCAATGTTGGCACACACTTTCGCATGCAACATAGTCATTCCCGGACTCTCTCAACGCATGAGGGTTCAGTAGGGGTGTAGGTTTTGAGTGGGTTTTGCATCACGATTTCGTGTGTCCTCTATGCTTTTGTATATGCTTTGAGAATGGTACGCATAGGGTTGAGAGTGAAATGAATGTGCTCCATTTCAGCGAGTGGGTCTTCTACGTGGGCATTGTTTGAAGATGCACAAATAGTTTCAAGCTTGCACACCAAGACTATCACTTGTCTGTGTGCTAAGGTTGGTACATTCAGAGCACTTACCGCCAAGACTACAATCGCCCACAAAGTGCCGAGGGGGGGGGGCGATGGATTTGCATGGTAGCGGCTAAGGTATTCAAAAGTGTATGCAAACGAGAGCGATGGCGGAAGTAGTTGTAGAAGAGCCTGCTCAGCTATCCCTGGGGAATCGCAATTCAATGGCCTAGAATGCAATAAATGAAGAAATGGTTGAGATTGAGGCGTAGTTGGAAGCTTGGGCCGTTGCTAGACACAACACCACGCTTGATCAAGTGCACAAAGTGAAGTCTTGCTTGCAGGAGGAATTCCTATTGGGTCTCGTCAAGCCTTCGGCAAACCACTACTGGCCTGCTCATCCAATTGGTGAAAATTGGCCTACTTGTTCTATAGACAATGCTTCTGATCTCTAGATGTGCATGAACGGATTCCTGAGGGACACCTAGACAGATTGCCTCCAACGGTCAACCACGTACTTCATCAGATTGAAATGGTGGCCTAATGCTATTGAGGGTGACACAAGCCGCTGCACTGTTGCAAGCGATTCAGGAAGAGCCATGTGAGTGAGACGGCTTCAAGGTGATAGGGATCATGTTGACCTCAACAAATCCGCCCCATATCTATCTCACAATGGCAGACAGAGAATGCGAGCTACACCCAACAAGCACTATAATAAAACATGGTAAAAAAAACAATAGTCAAAATTGACTACAGTTCTTTTTGCCACGTTTTTGTGCATGTACATGTAGTGGCTTGTTAGCTTCTTTTGCAATTTCCCACTTCAATTTTTGGAATTGCGGTGTGTGTGATATACCATTGGAAAGGTATTAAAAATAGCTTTTCAATGGCATATCACATGCTCCAAAATTCCAAAAATTGAAGTGGGAAATTGCAAAAAAATTGGTTGCGTGCATAATGGGTTTGCACAAAAACGTGGTAAAAAAAACCGCACTCAATTAAGAGTCCGGTTTGTTTTACCATGTTTTATTATAGTGAGGGCAAGGCCAAGCAGTTGTGACGACCTTATTGGGCAACCGAATTCCTGTTGACACTCCCCTTAATAGGGGGCGTAGCCGTGGAGTGGAGTAGGGGAGGAACGAAGGGCGGGGTGGGGGTAATGGAGGGCGCGATCGAGGGTGGAATCTCCAAAACCACAATTTTGACCTAAATGAAGTAGCAATAGGATTAGACTTGAATGCATTGCCGAATTCAAATGGTGAAAACAATGGAGATGGTCCGCTAAATTCAAGGCGTGTGGATGGAGAGTACGAAATTGCTTCTCAAGGGTGAGGGCAAGGACAACACTCAATTGCCAATAGGGAGAACAACCTCATGACTGACATCGCTATGGAGTCTAGGAGAAGGAGTGGGAGGGAATGCGCATAGGGGCAGGTACGACGACCGAGGTGCAAAAGGGGAATTCACATCGGCTTGAGCCAAGCGAATAATATATAATTGTGCAAGAGGAGAGAGGATTGAATGGTACTAGCGAGTGTGTAGAGGTTTAGGTCTTCAAGGTCTGATTGGGTGCTATTGGATCTCATGATGGAGGCAAGCGGCATTTGTGCCTTCCATTCCTATTGCACTTGTTGTTTCAATTGTAGCCAAGGGGCCAAGTGAATTGTATTTTAAAGTTTGCATGCAAAGCATCAGAGTGGGCGTGCCACCACATACATGAACTATTGTTGGATTGCCTTTCGCATTCCATTTTGATGAAAATAGAAAAGCTACACTATCACACAATATGGTGAAAAAACTGCACTCAAAATTGAGTGAGGTCTTTTTGACCATGTTTTTGTGCAGGCCCACTATGCCCACAGCCAACGTTTGTTGCAATTTCCCACTGCAATTTCTGGAATTTTGGGGCGTGTAATATACCATTGAAAAGGTATTTTCAAATACCTTTTCAATGGTATATTACACGCCCCAAAATTCCAGAAATTGCAGTGGGAAATTGCAAAAGAAGCTAACAACCCACTATGTCCGCATGCACAAAAACGTGGCAAAAAGAACCGTAATTGATTTTGACTATAGGGTTTTTACCATGTTTTGTTATAGTGAAGCTAGAATGTATTCTCATTGGCTAGCCAAAGTTGGGTTGCCTCAAACAATCTTTGGGGGGAATGAACATACACTAGTATGAATTGACATTGATTCAACTACGTGATTTCCCATTTTCAAATGTCATTTTGATTCATGTCCGCTGATTCCCTACACAACCTTTTGGGCATGCCACCTTTCCCCTCTAAGTTCTTCCTTCCTTGTAGCTTTTGTTGTCATGATTGGCTATTGCTGTCCACGCAGTTGAATTTAGCTAGCCTTGGTGGTTGGGTCTTGGTGCGCGGGACTTCCACGGTGGTTTAATTGCAGGTACGAGCTATACCATGGGGCAACCGGACAACTTGTAAGTCCTCCATGTACACTTCTCCCGGTCAATCACTTAGTCTGTGCCAAACTTGTTTCACATTCATGGCTACAACGCTCAGTTAGGGCAATTCATTTGATTCTGCAAATTGGTAAAGTGTTTGGTATTGGGATGCCCTTTTTCTCTAGCTCCTTGCTCGAAACACAGCCGGAAAGACCACTTCCTCCAACCTTTGGCCCTTCTTGAAGTGCAAGGCCCCCCTTGATATCTCTATTTTTTCCAAAAGAAAATTCATCTTTGACCATTATAATATTTATTTATCACTAGAAGAAAACAAGGGGTTTTGCGACTACAGTTTGGAACTAGTTTTGTAGTTGTATGAGACGTTTGCAATTAGGTGACATAAAAGAGCCCGCAATTGCAGTGGACAAGTTGCACTAGTTGCAAAGCAGTTGGAAAAATTTCCAAGGTTGTTTCTCATCCGACAACCTACCTAGAAGTTCATTGATGAACTCCTGTGATATGGTTGCTGATGTGGAAGTTATTTATATGCGACTAGATTACAGCTGACGTGCAACTAGTATGCAACTAGTTTGTGACTAGTGTACAACTAGTGTGCAACTAGTTTCCAACTAATGTACATCTTGTCTATAATTCATAGATATATAGATTTAGAATTTCGTATCTATCTTTTTTTTACATTGCCAAATCCAATTCTTTTTAAATATTTGTAGATTATAGAAATCTACAATTTTTAGATATCTACAAAGTGTAAAAATCTACAATTTGTAGAAATCTACAAAGTGTAAAAATCTACAACATGTAGAAATATTAGAATTTCATAATCAAAATTCATTACACAAGATTGCTATAACTTACAATTCTTATATGTCTAACTTAATTGTATTCTTGACAATTGATATGGGACAATTAATAAAAGACTTAGAAGTAGTTGCATTTTAATTGTTTTGTAGTTGCAAGCTAGTTGTTTTCTAGTTGCAGTTTACTTGGTTTCTAGTTGCATGCCAGTTGTTTCGTAGTTGAAGTCTAGTCATTTTTTAGACAAACTTTGGTCGAATTGTAGTTGTAGTCTATTTGTAGTCTAATTGTAGTTTAGTTGCTTTCTAGTTGCAATCTTGTTGCACTCGAGTTGCTTTCTAATTGAATTGCTATCAAATTGAGATCATAAGTAATTGTAGATAGACACATAGGACTCTAGAAAATGTAAAATTGTCCACTTCAACAATTTTGATGAATATTGGATGTAAAATACCTCACATCAACTCTTCTATTACATTCTTGTAATTGTAACTACATTGTGCGATTACTTTGCGACTATTTTGCAACTGTAGAAGGTGGGGTGGTAGGAGGTAGAACAACTCATGTGGGATATGTCATTAAGAAGTTGCAAGAGTTCAACCGCTCATTGTTAAGTTTGAAATAGGAATTGTGTTAAAACTAGAATTTCAGACCTCATTTAGGCATAGTAGAATAACTTTTCACAAAAACTTTGAACTAAGAAAAGTTGCGAAATTAATTCAAGTTTCATGTCCAAAAATCTGTTTGATATTTTGATCCTCTATCCAAAAGTTATGAACAAATTTTAGAGAGGTGGTGAAAGGGAAATTTTTTTGACCTTTTCAAATATCCTCTCTAAAATTTGTCCATAACTTTTGGATAGAGGATCAAAATATCAAGTGGATTTTTGGACATGAAACTTGGTGGATCTTTGTCCTTTCCATCCTCCCTATCCTCGTCCAGCCTTAAGCATCCCCACTAGGGACTTCCCTATTCCTATACCTATGCTCCTTCTTCATCCACAAAGATGTGGATAGGGAACCAAAGCCCCACTAGTTCTTCCTCTAAAATAGGATTCTAAGTTTGCCAATAATTCGATTAATATGCAAAACCAAAAATTAATATGCAACATAAGAAAAGAGAAGCAACATCACATTCAAACTTTCTTCACCAAATACAAAATAATCTTCCATGTTCTTCTCCACGAGCACTAACTGGGATTCCCCTCACGTTGTTGTGCTCCCATAGAGACGATTCAAATGACAAAGACTTGGTAAGAAAGTGTTACACAATACTAGGGTTGTCCATATTGACGTGAATCTAGCTTTTCACGTTGATATGTCCGTCGGCCTTGGTCCTAACAAGTCAAGATCACAACCAAAAGCTAATGGCTAAATTTTTTTTTCAATAGCTTGCCGTCAACTTGGACGGTCTATCCATTCCTATCAATGGCTTGCCAACTTGCCGTCCAAGTTGACGGACAGACCATCTACATCGATAGCAGACCGTCTTAGTCATTAGATGGACTATCTAGAATTTTATTTTTTTGGATTCAAACGAATGCAAAGTCACTACAAAAGAAATTGTGTCCTATTTGATAGAAAATTGACAAAAGTCTGTGAATTGCTTTGTCAATGTGAAACTTGCAGATTTGGCCAATAATTTGACAAAATTCTGTCAACTATTTTGTCACTTTGTATTGTAGATTATGATTTTAAAGAATTCTTTCATTGTAGTTATAGTGATGCTCTAGAGTTTTTGTGAAGTAAGTTATCAATTAAACTATTAAAGAGACTGAGATAATTCTTCCGCCTACAGTAACACAGGGCTCCGTAGATACCTTTGCCAATTAAAATTGGATCTGGTGGAGCATTGACCTTCTCATCCTCTTGTCTTGGATTAATTTCCTCATGACAACCTGCAAATTTCCCAGCATTACAAACATTATTAACAAATGCCATGCGCTATCAACTAACATAGAGAATCATGAACTAATTACAGCATTAACAACTATCTAGTATTATTCCTCATGTTTCATCCTTGCAATCCCCTCCTCTAAGGCCATCCCCTCCCCCCCTTTCCAAAGTGCCCCCGCACTCCTTTCTCTCTTTCTTCCTCCCCCTGCGTCCACTATGCCCCTCCCATCCTCCTTATCCCCGTCCCACCTCAAGTCCCCTTTAGAAGCCATTCTCCTCGTCCCCTAGCAATGTCACCACTACCTTTTAAAACAAGACCCTCACAATTGAAGAAGCTACCTATGAGGCTCTCTCTCCGTCTTGTACTCAATTTCGTTCTACGCATTCACATCTGACTGATTTGCCAGCAACCACCGAATCCATAAGGATTCAAGCATCACCAATATTTCGATTAAGCGGCAACCACAAAAATTTCTAAGCAAAGTAAGAGAAGGAGCGTCAATACAAATGTCGAAGCCTGCTATAACTTGAGAAGAATGCAATACAAAAATGTGACACAAACTGAGGATACTTTGCTAGAACAGCACATTGAAACAAATTGATCGATCATCACATGAAAATGTAGGTTTGCATACAGCTCCGCCAATGTGTATAATTATGACCGTCATCAAGGGAACACAAAGTGGAGTTGATGGAAATGCTTGGAAATGAGATTTCCTATGAATTTATGGTTTTTGAATTGGGCCACTACAAGAAAACAATGTCCGAATCAACCCCTCCTAACCTACTAACAATGTCCAAATTGATAGAAAAATGTCCAAATTGACAGAAAATTGATAGAAAATTGACAAAATACTATCCTAATCAACCCCTTCTAATCTACTAACAGTGTCCAAATTGACATTGCTCCCTTATAGTGGGCTAATGCGAAGCAGCCATTACTATTACCTTGATTTTGAAAAAAAATTGAAACTACTCACATGTTAGAGAACACTCATTTGTCTACAATACTGAGTTGGTCTCACCAGATCGATGAATGTACCTTGGTCTCTCCAACTTTGGATCGCATATGACCTTAGCTCTTCTGTTGTAGAGCTTTTGATCGATTCTAACAAGCTTTGTCACTCTGCACCAAGCTCTTGCTAATAGAGGCAACAAATTCATTGTATTAACCCCTGAGCGCCTCCACCATGTTGCACGTTTTCTGGCCATGCTAGAATCCATTCCACAAAACTGGACACCGAAAATTTAGAAGTAACATCTAAGCAACTTGGCCGTTGAAAATAGCAGTGGGTTTGAGTCCAGGGGGATGGAAAAAATCTCAAAAGTTTTTACCGTCCATACACTAGAAGAAAAGCACGTCCACTACAACTGACTGAAATGCAACTATGGTCCTATGCAACTGCCCTGCAACTACAATCCTCTATATTTGCACCAACTTTAACATAGTCTTGGAAAATACATACTTTGACGTTTTAATTTGTAGAAAATAGGAAAAACAATTTTCAAGAAAACTAAAAATTGGCCATTTGGGAGGATGTTTTGATGATGAGATTTGAGAAAAAAACGAGTTCAAAACTATCTCTATTGTTTAGAATTGCGCACGCAAGAGAGGCCTATTTGCATGAATGTGGAGGATATAAAATAATGAATTTTTAGATTTCCTTTGGTAGGCACATGTATGCCTACTAAACTAATATACCATAGAAATTTCAGCTGAAAATCACTAATTTAAACCACTCAATAGTATTAAAAACCCCTAAACGTCAAAGTGTGACAAATTATCAAAATTGACTTTTAAATATAAAATGATTTTTTAAATTTTATGAAAAATAAGGATTACAATAACAAGAAAGATATCTAGAAATAGTTTTTTAGGTTTTGGAATCGGATTCATAATTCAAAAGTTATAGCGCTCCAAAAAAAAACGCAATGAAATTGGCAGGTGTTTCTTGCAATCACCCTCCACTCGAAGGGTTTAGTCCACTTGGATCTCAAACCAGACAACATTTACGTTCTTGATGGAGTTTACAAGATTGGAGATTTCGGACATGCAACTAAAGCACATGGAAGCATGGACATCGAAGAAGGTGATTCTAGATATATGCCATTAGAGATTATGAATGATGACTACAGTGAGCTCCCAAAGGTTGACATGTTTGCGCTTGGTGCGACAATCTATGAACTAGCAAAGGGATCACCCCTCCTAAATTCTGGAGCACAATTTCAATTGTTGCGGGAGGGGAAGTTATCTCTCCTACTTGGATACTCCACCTCATTTCAAAATATCTTCAAGGTAAGTTGCCGCATCCCTCTACAGTTTGGATGAGGGCATCCGGCATGATTAGACTACTAATGCCTCTGGATGATGTTGTCGTCCCTCACTCTAACCTTTTAATGACTTAGATTTCATGGTTTTAAATGACCAAATTGATTGAACAAATTCTAAAAATTATAATGTATATAGGGCCAAATTTTGTATAATTAGGATAAGTGAAGAACATTGCTTGTGTCGGTGAAAGAATAAATGTAATTGAATAGTAGGTAGTCCCTTGCTCGCACACTCTTCTGTCATAAAGTCTACCAATCTAAGAAGCCTATTTTGCAGGCCCTCATGCATCCATCGTCTAGCGCGAGGCCATCAACTGCCAAGCTACTAAAGCATTCTATCTTCCTTCGTGATCCTGCCCCTCTTCTTGACACACTCGACGGTTGCTGACAAGCCCATCTAACCTGAGGAAAAATTTTAGATGCGGGATGCAATCTCTGGTCTTTTTGCCACTTCTAGAAATTTAAACTCGTAGTTTTGTAGGAAGATCTGAACCAAGTGCAATTTGAACCAAGGAATACAGGATTTAATCCTGCTTGAGTTAGGATTTCTTCCTACACATTTAGTATGATACATAGACATTGTTACATAGAAGCCACTACAGTACATATCAAATACACATGAAACCTCCACTGCACAGGTCCAGACTCCAGATGTGCTCTCAGGCTTTAGATTCTTAATTTCGAGAAATTCAGATCTGTTAGAAAGATAGGTTATTCATCTCCTGGACAATTTTTTGTTATCTATTATTCTCCATGTTTGCAATACAATACTCGATTTGTTTCATTGTCCACTCACATATCCATTACTACATTTCATACAAAAGCACTAATCCCTCTACTGCACTGTTATCACCAGGTGGATGAATGTCATGGAATTCGGATGGAACCTAGTTCAGCTGTGCTACTTTCAAGCTTTAACTTAGATTCTTAATTTCAGGAAATTCGAACCTGTTAGAACAACAGTTTTTTCTTGTAATATTCTTGATGCTTGCAATACAACACTCATATTCTTTCGATGTCTATTCTCAAGTCCATTATGCATTTTGTGTATGTATTCACAACTTATTTCAACACATTATGGAGAGTTGCAACTATCCAGTACAGTGGATATACAGTAAAGCTAGTACTTCATCGCTATATACATCGCTCTAAACAGTACAGTGGATATACAATAAAGTTAGTATTTCATTGCTATATACATTGCTCTAAATAGTACAATGGATATACAATAAA
The DNA here is from genome assembly GCA_963920665.1 of Straminergon stramineum. NCBI lineage: Eukaryota > Viridiplantae > Streptophyta > Bryopsida > Hypnales > Calliergonaceae > Straminergon > Straminergon stramineum. Next base: position 4,083,918 of record OY987272.1, read on the forward strand.
ACTAGTATTTCATCGCTATATACATCGCTCTAAACAGTATAGTGGATAGCCCCGCTATATACATCTCTTTATACAATTAAGTGGATAGTATCTCCTCATATGGATACTGTACTCAAACGTTCACTCCTTGCCTAGTGAATCCAAATTTGGATTTAGAAATTTGTAGTATTTTCCAGTCTCTCTGGTGTACTCACGGAAAGTCCCCATGTCGGGGATGCCGAAATATTTCTTTGAAGCACCGCCGAAAGTATCACCGAGTTAATTTTTATGCCTGCAGTAGCACAGGGCTCCGTAGACTCCTTTCCTGAAAAAGATTGGGTCTCGTGGCCACTACAACAAAATGGGTGTTTTATGACTGCAAAAAATGACTGCAATGAGTCGTAAAATCTCAAAATATGACTTAGACAGAAAACACTGTAGATGACGCGCGATATGACTGGGTCTAGTCATTACCGACTAGTCAAATTTTTCATGAGTCATATTTGCAGTCATTTGTATTGGGGGTATACTTAGCCATAAATTGCCTATGTGGCGTATATGTTGACTATCTTTGGAGTCTTGACTTTTCCTTGAACTGCCCGGGCAAAAGAAAAAAAAAATCTATGTGGCATATGACTCCATGTAGTCATATTTTTGGCTAACGTGGAATATGACTACATTGAGTCATATTTTGGTTCATGTGGCATATGACTCTATGTAGTCATATTTTTTATTAACATGGAATATGACTTCTATGAGTCATATTTTTGGTTGATGTGAAAAATGACTCTCATGAGTTATATTCTCTATATGTTGATGTAAAAATGACTCTAGTGGGTCGTATTTTTTGTGATTATGAAAAATGACTCTTATGAGTCATATGCTCTACATGTTGATGTAAAAATGACTCTAGAAAGTCATAATTTTTTCTTGATGTGGAATATGACCTTCATGAGTCATAATTTTATTAATGTGAAATATGACTAATGTAAGTCATATTTTAGTTCATGTAGTAGTTCACATGGAATATTACTTGTAATTTTATGATTGAATGTAGTCATAATTTTAAAAGTATAGAGTCACATTAATAACATGATTGCGAGCATTATATAACTACAACAAGTCATATTTTGGATAAGATATATTATAAAATATGACTCAAACAAATAATATTTGTAACTGGGGTGACTTGAAGTTTATAATAGCTTTTGTTATAAACTACAATCACATTCCATACATTCTAAATCGACTTGAGGCGTTGCAATCATGCATCAACATGGTTTAGCAACTAAATAAATGACTCCATCAAATAAAAATTGAGTATATATGATTTTTGAGATGCATAAGAGACAATCATATTAAAGAGAGAAAATGCTATAAAAAATGTGACTCTTTTCAATGGCATTTATTAGTCACTAACACAAAACATATGACAATGACACTCTATAAGTATATATTCCTATAAGCTCTAGGACCTATATTTCTTACTGAATTTTGAAGAAGTTGCCTCTCAAGTGTTGTAAGTAGCCTCCGATAACTTCAATCCAGCTTTAAGTGCCTACATATACAATGAAGGAGATTAATTTTTAGTGAATGAACAATATAGCTCAACCTTCAAAGATTTAAGGCAACAAAAAATATGAAGTACAAGTTTAAAGTAAGAAAAATTCATAACCACTATATCTTTAGAAAACATAAATAAATAAGAAGAAATAACAACAATAGTGATAAAAAAAACAAGAATTAGAAGGTGGCAAGTGTTAAGAGGTAATAATAAACAAGAAGAAGTAAAAATTAAGGTGCTACAAAACAAAACAAGAGACACAACTTAAGATGCAATAAAATACAATAAAATGCAACAAATAACAAGAGAAAATAAGAACTAAAAGGCAACAAAAAGCAACAAGAAATATGATTTAAGATGCAATAAATAACAAAAAGAAGAAAGAACCAAAATGCAACAAGAAGCAACAAAAAACACAATTTAAGATGCAATCAAATGCAATAAATAACAAGAAAAAACAAGAATTAAAAAAAAAACAAAAAAAAAAACAAGTTAAAATCAATCAAAAAGAAATTAAAAGTAACAATTAGGAAGCAACAAAAGACAAGAACTAGGAAGCAAAAATTAAGATGGAACAAGAAAAAACTAGAAGCAATAATCAAGAACTAAGAAGCAAAAAAAGTAGAAACTAAAAAGCAAGAATTATAATGTAACAAGAAAAAACTACAAACAAGAATCAAGAACTAAGAAACAAAAAAAGTAGGAACTAAGAAGCAAGAATTAAGAAGTAACAAAAAGAAACTACAAACAAGAATCAAGAACTAAAAAGAAACAAAAATTAAGAACTAGGAAGCAAGAATTAAGAGGTAATAAGAAGAAATTAAAAGCAGAGATCAAGAACTAAAAACTAAAGATCAAGAACTAAGAAGCAACAAAAAGTAAGAACTAGAAAGCAAGAATTAAGAGGTAACAAGATACAAGAAGAAACTAGAAGCAAAGATCAAGAACTAAAAAAAAAAAAAAAGTAAGGACTAGGAGGCAAGAAGAACCATGAGCTAAAAAACAACAAGAAGCAAAATATAAGAGACAACAAAAAACAAAGAAGAAAAAAAAAAAAAAATGGCGGCTAGGGTTTCAAAACCCTAAATCAGTGGCAGCTACATAGAAGTGGCGGCTAGGGTTTTAAAACTCTAGTCATGCACATGACTTGTTTTAGTCATGCAACTTGACGTAGTTATGTGAGTCAATAAATATAACTATACTAAACAATTAAGTTATTTTAACAATAAAATTTGCTACAAAGTGGATGTATGTTGCAATACAACTCTACAAAATGTGTAGAGGGAAGTTACAAGGCCTTAAGCATCTATAGTTATAGCAAAAAAAAATCACGCATGAATCAAATTATCTACGTCCATGCACTAAGTATATAAGAGCAAAAGTATTTTATAAAAATAATATTGAAAAACATCTTTGAATTTTTTAAAAAGGATTATGTTTTTATAGTCTGTATCCTTGTAAAAACATCCAAACAACCATTTTTTAATTGCAATTCAACCATGTATATCACAATGAGCCTCAATCTTCACATAAATAATCTTATAACTTCTAAACAACCCTATAGAGATTCTTTATAAATACGGCTTATATGACATTATGGAGAACCTTTCTGAAAAAGAAACAAACTTCAATACATGATATATATATATATATATATATATATATGAATGATTTATTTATATCTTTGAGATAAAATAAACACAACTATATTTTTTGTTGTTAAACTTCAAATCCTAAGTTGGATATTTAAATATTGTTCAATGGATATTCTAAGCAATGAACAATTTTTTTCTAATGATAAACTGTAAGTGATTCACATCTAAACTAAAACACACTCAAACTATAAAAGTTAAAGTTTTAGATGGTTTTGGCCAATCAAGGTCAAAACTCTAGACTTCTAAATCCTAGTTGAGCAATTTAAAAATTTGTTAATTTAAATTGTAGAACGTTGCAGGCTTATTCTAAAATCATAAAGATATTTATAAGGAAATGTTTTTAGCAAAAAAATATAGATGGATGAAGGTTTGTTTCTAATTTATCCTTCAAGATTTCATCCAACATTTTCTCTTAGCCTATAATTTCAAATTCATTCATACTTTCAAAATTGAATTCTAAATGTCATTAAATTTCAAGTTTCCTTTTTTACTTGAATTGGATGAACTTTGATATTTTTTATCCAAAACTAATGCCATAGATTATCCAATTTCATCGTACTCTATCTTCCATAATTTTTCTCTATTTTTTAAAGTGTGATATGTTATTGGAATCCTCTACAAATTAACGAAATATTCTTGAATTCGAAATTGGATTTAATAAATTCTTTAAGGTTTGATTTAAACCTCTAATTTTTAGCACAACTATAGTTTCTATAAGAAGAGAATAAACTCAGTGCCAAATTTAAGGACATGCCTTGGAATTTGTTTCCACAACATCCCTATTCTTCAACATGTATATTGTAATTGTATCATGAAGTTTGCTTTAATTCATTTTTGATACACATTTTGTGTTTTTAGATACAACTTAAATAACAACTTTTACAACAAGGAGTATAAATTAGATATATGATCTCATTTTTTTCTTTCAACCTATTTCTTCCTACTTTCCCCTCTTGACTTTCTTCAAATTATTTTCAACATTTTTTTTTTCCTTCATTTTTTGAAATGGTTTAGAATTGCAATCTTTGACTTCTACTATTATTAATTGATTTCTAATTACTCTAAGAATCAAACAAGTGTAACGACATCAACCTCGTAAGTGATAACTAAATATCTACTTAAGACTTGAAAAATTCATTTGATCAACTATGTGTATTATAATCAACAATCTTTGTTTAATACATAGTCAAATCCTTATAAGGGGTCATATTAGTCTCCTAACCATGTCCAAAGCTTGGAGTAGCAACTTGGAACCTACGCTTTTTCTTTAAACACTTAGAGACTCTCAACACAAATCACACTCCTCACTTACTCTTGCTCCATGGCCACTCAAGCATGAATTTTTCTCACAGTGTTCTTTCTTCTCTTTAGATTAGATTTTTTCCAATCTTCAAGTAATTTTTCTAAACTCTACAGCCTTCAATCTACATTACTAGTTTAAATGCATTAGATTTTGCTTCGCATTAGCCATCACAATCACTTAACATAATTAATCAATTCCACAGCAAATTCCAATAGTGAATCAAGGCATGCCAGATTTCTATCTTGGATTCTCAAGCTTAGTCCTACCTTGGTGCTTTGGTTTGTCCATAGACTTTTATTCCTCTCTAATTTTTTCTTAAATATTCAAATAAAAATTGATTATCTCCTGTTATTAATTGTTTTATTCCTCTCTATTCCTTTTCTAATTCCTATAAAAATTTTAAATATATTAATTGAAATATAAACATGTGCCATCCCAAATTATTTGGACATTAATTTTGTAATAGACACATCATACAAAAGAAATTTTTTTTTTAATAGGTATTAAATAAAGTCATCCCAAGGAATGGCCTCTAGGGACAAAATATAAAAGACCCATCTTAGATTGCCAACCTTTTCTTTAGGCTCCCACCAAAGAAACAAAAAATAACTACCAAAGAAATGTATCTACAAAATATGACTAACTCAAAAATACAATTGCAAAATATGACTAAAGTGAAATTATGACTAGCAAATATGATTTAGTACTCTCCAAATATATTTCCCACCCAAATTTTCTTCAAGCTGCCTAAAAGAAAAAAAATATGACTACAAAATATGATTGATGCAAAAATATGACTAATAAATATGATTGACTCAAAAATATGACTATAAAATATGACTGATGCAAAAATATGACTAATAAATATGACTGACTAAAAAATATGACTAAAGTGAAATTATGACTAGCAAATATGATTTAGCACTCTCCAAATATATTTCCCACCTAAATTTTCTTCAAGCTGCCCAAAAGAAAAAAAATGTGACTATCATAAAAATATGTCTATAAAATATGACTATAAAATATGACTAATTCAAAAATATGACTATAAAATATAATTGACTCAAAAATATGACTACAAAATATGACTAAAGTGAAATTATGACTAGCAAATATGATTTAACACTCTCCAAATATATTTCCCGCCCAAATTTTCTTCAAGTTGCCTAAAAGAAAAAAAATATGACTGCAAAATATGATTGATGCAAAAATATGACTAATAAATATGATTGACTCAAAAATATGACTAAAAAATATGATTGATGCAAAAATATAACTAATAAATATGACTAACTCAAAAATATGACTAAAGTGAAATTATGACTAGCAAATATGATTTAGCACTCTCCAAATATATTTCCCACCTAAATTTTCTTCAAGCTGCCTAAAAGAAAAAAAATGTGACTATCATAAAAATATGACTATAAAATATGACTATAAAATATGACTGACTCAAAAATATGACTATAAAATATAATTGACTAAAAAATATGAGTACAAAATATGACTAAAGTGAAATTATGACTAGCAAATATGATTTTAGCACTCTCCAAATATATTTTCCGCCCAAATTTCCTTCAATCTGCCCAAAAGAAAAAAAAATATGACTATAAAATATGATTGACTCAAAAATATGACTGCAAAATATGACTAAAGTGAAATTATGACTAGCAAATATGATTTAGCACTCTCCAAATATATTTCCCGCCCAAATTTTCTTCAAGTTGCCCAAAAGAAAAAAATGTGACTATCATAAAAATATGACTACAAAATATGACTGATGCAAAAATATGACTAATAAATATGACTGTGTGTTCCCCAAACATGTTCCCTATGAAGCTCTATGAAGTATTTTGGAGTTCCCAACGAACATATACTATACGCCCGCAACATACAAGGCCAAAACATGACTAGCAGTCATATTTGTAGTCATATTTTTTTTCAAAGAGTTGGCCTCCCAAAATATGACTGTGAATAGTCGCCAGTCATCCTCAGTCATATTTTCGTAGTCATAAAACACCCGTTTTCTTGTAGTGTGGAGCATCGTTATTCTCGTCCACTTGTATTGGATCAATTTCCGCTTGCCAACTTGTAAGCATTATAAGCTTTATCAATAAACACCATGTGTTGAATGTAGAGAATTACAGCAACTATCTAATTACTAATTACAGCAACTGTCTAGTCTAATGTTATTCCTCACGTGTAATCCTCCCAATCCCCTCCTTCGACGCCATCCCCTCCCCCCCTTCCAAGGCGCCCCCAACTGATTTTTCTCCTTCTTCTTCACCCCCGTGGCCACTGCGCCCCTCCCATCCTCCCTGTCTCCGTCCCTGTCCCGCCTCAAGCTAGAAGCCATCCGTCCCCTAACAATGCCCACCACTTCTTAAAATAAGCCACTCGCAACTGCACTCCCTATGAGGCTTTCTCCTTTTCATTTTAGGTGAATCTACGAGGATTCAAACATCGCCGATTACGCGGTAACCCCGAAACCTTCTACTCAAAAATGCGACACAAACTACGCATACTTCACCGGAACAACACTCTGATCACACGAAAATGTACATCTGCATTCGCATCTTACTGATCTTCCAGTTTCGATCATGAAGCTACCTCTGAGGCTCGTCTCCTGTACTCGATTTCGTACTGAACAATGCTGTACTCAATTTCGCAATTTTGTTCTTGCGCATTCACCAACAACCACCGAACAACACACTAAAACAAAACCCGATCGTCACATGATAATAATATAGGTAGCTCCACTGTATATGACTGTTAAGGAAACACAAGTTGGGAACGCCATTTCCTATGAATTTAGGGTTTTGAATCGGGCTAATGCGAAGCAGTTGTTGCCACCACCTTGATTTTGAAAAACAAGACGTGTGGGCCCTTAAGAATCATCTTCAAAAAAGATGTTATATGTCCACATCAAAGAACTTATTCTTGCAACACGTAAATGAGAATTGTTCTTAGAAATTGAATAATATTTTTTGTCAAGGTGATGGGATCGCTAGCATATATCTATTGTAACCATGTGCATTAAGAGGGTATTTAAATGGAAGCTATCACATACTTGGAATATTTGAAGTATATTCTAGAATATTTTAGAAATATTTTATGAAAATTTTAAATTATTCCATTTTTGAGTTGAAAGCATCCTACATTATATCATTTATATGTAGAATTTTACAATTAAGTAGAAATGTTATCTTTCATGAAAAAAGGACCTATGTTTTTAATTCACTTAGTTTTCTAACTCAACCCAAGTGTCCCACAAGGTTGTAATGAAGAAGTGATAACATTTGCATTAAAGTAGGTTAAGTATTTGTAATTGAATTTTTTTTGTGTAATTCATCTTTATAAGAAAAACATCAAAATAAAGACCTTTTATCTATGCAATTGATTTCTAGGTTATTGTAGTAAGTGACTTACATTTTTACTACATGAATCTTGAAAAATAAGATGTTGTGAATTGTGAGCGGATATTTACCCACCCTTGGTAGATATATGAGTACAATTAAGTTCTTGTGTTTGGGGGTTGAGTCTATCCTAATGGGTGCCTAACGTTAGTCCATTGTGTCTTTTAAGCAGTGGATCTTTTCTAAGCTTCCTAAGTCCTACAAATTTACAAAGACCCCCAAACTAGCCTAATTGTAGACGCTACCTCAATAACCTTGATTTCTTGACCATTGTGGTCTCCTACTAGAAATGATATTGTGGAGCATTTATAACTAAGCTTTGCAATACATTATTATTTGAGAAATATTATGGAGTTCTTTTGTGTTACTTTTTTTCTCTTGTCTTATTAGATAGTTGTAGGTTTATTGTCCTACAGGTATTATACACTCAGAGTCATTGTTTTATTGATAATGGTTGCATTCTTTGGTGGATAGATATCACATTTCATAGTCTTTATCTTTTTAGATAGTTGTAAGGTTGAATGATTTTAAGAATCAAAATATAAAATTTGGAAAAAAAATATGATGAAGTCTTTCAATGATTTAATTGGTGAATTTTGTTTTCACTTAAATAAGATCATTTCGGTATCTTTCTATGAAAGGTTGATATTCTGCAATAGGAAATAGGGACATGTTGGCATGTAAGTAACCAAGTTGAGTGTTGATGGCCGTAGCTATGCACAACCCATCTATTCCCTTGTTCTATTTGAGTTCTCAAAGCCAAATGTTATGTGAATGTTGGTAGCTAGTTTTCTAATAGATTCTATTTTTATATGTTGACAATTTGAATTGATTTATCTTTGGTCTTGCCAAAATGTAGAATTCCAATGGTTAAAATCAAGCTTAATGGAAGGTGGAAAAATACCTTGAAAACTCTCCTAACAATCAAAATCACTTACTTGTAAATGTAAACATAAAAAAACATTATGTATTTTTCCAAAGTAAAGCACCAAAATAGCCGCTTCATTGAATTTTTTTTAGTTTTTTAGTTATCTTAGTTAAAGAATTATTCTATATTCGATCTTCCTAAACTATAATCTTCTTACAAAGTTCCATGTATATATTATTATTATTATTTTGAAATAATCAACCAAAAATTCACAATTATTGTAGCAAAAGCAACAATTCATTCTTGCAATCATCCAAGCCCCCTCATCTATGTCAAAGACCAATGCTCCAAAATTAACATTTCTCTCTTGCAATCATGAAATCCTATATACGTCAAGACCTAAACAACTCCCTACCTTAAAAACTCATCATTTCAATAAGCATTTTGCAAACCTTCAATTCCAATAATCTAATATTTTATTAGCAATTAATAATATCAATTTAGGTAATAGTATTTTTTTATATATTGAATATATTATTTATATTAATATTTTATATTATTAAAATGATATTATTAATTATTATTTTAATGGAATTTTTTAACAATATAATTATTCATAATATAGTATAACTTTTCCATCTTCTAGTCGCATTCTTCATACAATTGGAAAACTCTCTACAAGGATGATACCACAGGCTTTGTTTCATGGATTATTTGAATCTACGATGTGAGAATTATTGAATTTTGTAGAAAATTACTTTAGCAATGGCACAAGGCACATTAGTTTATTACATATTTTGAATTATATTGTTGGTTGGTTGGTTGGTTATAGTGAGATCCCTCAAATCGTGCATCCTTCACTCACATTTGTAGTACCATTCAAAAGGTCTTTGTAAAGAGGGGTGTACAGCATAGAAGAAAAGATATTGAATTTTGACATTTTTATAAATTAAAAAATTCCTTTTATTTTACTACACTATAGGAACAACATTAGGTATACGAGTAGATTTTTGGAATTATGATGGAATCTCTCTAGCATTACACTTGGATAGTATATTTAAACCTCTTTAATTTGAACCTTTGGAATATCTACACTATCATTGTCTATATATAGGTTACTTGTCTCAAATTCAAATTGCTACATAGTATATTTGTCACAAATTCAAAATATTTCACCTATAATATGACTCCCAAAGTACATAATTTAAGATGGTTAGAGTGTAACCACATGGGGTAAATTTTCATCTAAGTGCAATCATCAAGTGAAGCACTAGGTGGTCAAAACAATAATATATAGCTTCACATTGTAGACCACAAGGAGTCTAATCTTGCTCTCTTGGATGCTAACGTGACTATTAAATCCCTACACCTCCACAATGATAATCTAAGCATGACCTATAAAATTCGAGAAAAATGAGTGAAACCTTTGCCTAAGTATATAAACCCCATGGCTGCATTCATTCAATGGTCATTTTTCAGACCAATTTCCACCCTTTCACATGACAAAAACATTAACCTCGACACTTGATACACAATAATCTATAGCCAATAATGTCAAATATGACAAAAATATTCTTTGGCACGACTTGGAAAAAGTAAAGCATAAATCTAATTAATCTGGAGAATATCTTGCGAGAAGAATAATCATAAAAGTGGCGTCTACTCTCACTAAATTCACAGAATGGAGTAGGTTTAGGAAGATTTAGTACTAGCAAAAAAGCATTGTCTTGAAAACAACAATACATTTCATCAGCTGCAGCATAAGACCAAGCACCCTAGCTGGATCTGGGTATTAAACAGGAGTAAGGTCTCCACTCTACTTTTGAGAATGCTTCTAAGATTCCCATTCCAACGAGGCTGGCATAAAACACGCTTTATTTACGAAAAATCCAGTATCCCTGGGTTGAGAAGCACTTTATTCATATTAATCAAGTAGGCGCTTTAGCAAGTAAGCAGAACAATGCACATCGAGGGCAACTTAGAAGGAGGAGAGATAAAGAGAGCAATTGTTCAATTCACCTAGGTGTGGATACACACTTAGCAGTAACATTACAATAATTCTCATCCAATTATTACATCACGATACAGTGGCCTTCGGGGTGATCTGTCTCTAACAATCTTCAAAAGAGGAGAGGCCGTCATTCATTTATGATCCTAATTGTCAATGGAAGACAAACCTGCAACAATATGGAACCAAAGAAAGAAAAAGAAAATACGAGAACTATATTGCGGTATTGACAAAATTGAATTTGGCAACTACAGTAAGTTAGACGCTGCTAGCAACAAATTAAATCTAAGCAGCAACTGCATGTGTCTAGTTTGTGGGTCAACACAACAATGAGACTCTAACCCAGAGGTGATTGTCTGATATCAAAGGGTGCTATATAATACTTTTAAAAGGATAAGCACACATACCTCGATGAAGAAACTACCCTCGACTGCTGCAATTGAGACACTCTAGATGCTTTGGGCACATGTAGAAATAAGTAGTCTGCATTTACAGGAGCAGAGAGAGCTGGATCCCGGTCCTCTTAGACACATGGATTACAACTGGAAACATCCCACCCATGTGCAGAGCTTGCTAAACTGCACTCTGTTCTTCCCCTCGCCATGGCACCCCTTTCCCAACCCTAATCCACTAAAATTCCTCTCCTCAGTCGCCCAACCGTTCCCATAACTCTAATCAAGTGAAACTAAACCAATTGACTCCCTCCCTGAGCCTGATTTGGCGTCCTCAAAAATCAATTTCACCGAATTTCGGCCAGTACTAAGTATTGTATAAGTGCACTGTTCCCGAGTTACACAAGTATTACTATTACTGCTTTCCAGAATTGAATTCTAAATCACGACATTCATCAACGATCCTAATCTATAATGAACATAATATCCAAGAAATTGACACAATTGGAGTGATTCGTAATCCAGAAGACTAAAGGTCTTGCTGTAATCACCATCCATCGCACACTTCATCGCATCCTCTGTCAATTGATCAAAATTCTTTGTGGTCTCCGACCATCGGTAGAGTCCAATTCTTGTCCTTCGTTACTTCTCTCAAAATCTAAAATCCAGAGTGACGTGAGTTAGTAAAGTAAAGCACCACTTGAAACTTGATTGAAAGATTTTCTGTTTGCAAAAGTGACCTGAGGACTTGGCTAAGGAACAAGATGACCTAAAGGATTGAGGGAAAGCAACCGTTTTTTCCTGGTAAGTTAGAAGAGTATTCGCGATTTGCTTCTGAAGTCGACAAGAATGCAAAAGAAGACGGATTATGACATCAAAAAAATTCAAACTCTATCTCGATTGGAAATAATATAAACTTTGCGGTACCTTGCGAGCAAAACGATTGTTCGCAAAGCTTCAACATTTCCTCGGCATCTGCGTCTGTCTTCTTCGCAGCAAGCTCTTTTATTGCTCCCCGCGTTCCCAAACCGCGCATTCCCGACTTGGCTCCGAAGTTCCCCGTTAGGGGAGCGTAAGGGGTTCCTAACGGGGCCCATAAAAAATCGAAACTAGTGAGACGTTAGAGAACATTCATCCGTCTCACCAGGTGGATGAACGTAGACGAATAAGGATGAACGTACCTCGGTCTCTCCAGCATCCAGCATCGGATCGCATGACATCAACCTCTTTCTGTTGGAGTGCTTTTGACAGACTCTGCTAAGCTTCGTCACTCGTCACTGGATGCCGCAAATACATTGTATTAAGCGACCGATTCTCTCAGGTGGGTGTTGAGATATTGTGCACACAATGCTGCACTCACGCCCAATGTGGGCTCGCAAGGTCTCCCCTGTCGGCCATCCTCAAGTCTTCCATTCCTCCAATTTACAGCTTGTGCTCCCCCACAAGCCGTTGCGAAGAACCTTAACCCAAGTGCAATGCTCCTCCGTCACTGCCACCGAATCCTCAGTCTCCACAAGTCCCGTATCCCTAATTCGCAAGATTCGAGAGAGTCTACTGTCTGGGGAGAGGACCGCCGTGGAGATCACGGAAGCCTACCTTGCGAAGCTGCGGGAGCGGGAGCCCCACATTCGGAGCTTCTTGCACGTCTCGGAGAAGGCGCTCCAAGATGCGCAGGAGTTGGACAAGACGGTTGCGGAGGGAGGAGGGGGGGAGCTTGGAGTGTTGGCGGGGGTGCCGATAGGGGTGAAGGATAATCTGTGTACAAGGGATATGCCGAGTACGGGAGGCTCGAGAATTTTGAGAGGCTACTGTCCGCCGTTTGATGCTACTGCGGTGGCGAAATTGAGGGCGAAGGGGGCTGTTCTGGTGGGGAAGACGAATATGGACGAATTCGGAATGGGGAGCTCGACGGAAGGGTCTGCGTATCAGGTTGATTCTCTTTGCCTGAAGATCTAATGTTTTTGAGTTGAGAGAGTCTAGCTGTAACTCTCAAGCGCTCCAAATTCCATATCCTGGATGAGGAACAGAGTGGTTCAGGGGAATGTCTTGTTCAAATAATTTCATATTTTTGTGAGCAAGACGAATATGGATGAATTCGGAATGGGGAGCTCGAGAGTAGGCTCTGCACATCACGTCGCCGCTCTTGCCCGGAGACGTAGTGTTTTTGTGTTTATAGATTTTGTCCTAAACCCTTAAGCGCTCCGAAGTCCATTTTCTGGATAATGCTTCAGGGCGATGTCTTGTACAAATAGTTTCTCATTGTCCAAATTAATGCTTGAATCCTTCAAGAATAACTTCCTCTACAACCAGTTTGATGAAATTGAGGTGAATAACACAATTGTACAAAGATATGAGCGGGTAGAATGTAGAACCGGAAACCGCTCCTGCAGTATACTCAGGAACCCCAGATCTCTCCAATACAAGATGTCTCTAATAGAGGTTCCCGATTCTACTTCTGTCCCGATGTAAGCAAAAATGCGCAAAGTTTCAATAAACGACTTTGGCGTTAAGGGATTTATCCCTGGAGGGCCAAGAACCCTAAAGTGGTTCGCATTTTTTTTCAAATTTTTTAGTGGCCATATGGGGACCTCCTCTTGTATAATTTCATTTATTCTCCAATACATCCAATGTTCTTCGCTGATTCTGATGATATAAAATTTGGTCCTATCTGAAGAATATTCTTTACACTGATCAATCGAATTGATTGTTTTGAAACCTTGAATCCTTGGTATTTGAGGGCTTAATTTGTAGCGGTATGAATCCATAGAATTCCTCCCTTGACTCCAACCCTCCCTTTTTCGTGACTCAGAGTGAACAATCCCCTTGGCCCTGCTTAAAGGATACTCTAATGTGTTCTGAGTTGAGACCTAAGGTTTTTTGAGCGGCAATGCTGATCGATGTGCACCCGTGGTGTGCAGGTGACGTGCAATCCTTGGGATTTGTCGAGGGTTCCGGGAGGGTCTTCAGGCGGTTCGGCAGCGGCTGTGGCCGCTGGGCAGTGTGCAGGGGCGTTGGGAAGCGATACAGGCGGCAGTATTCGGCAGCCTGCAAGTTTTTGTGGGGTGGTGGGGTTGAAGCCTTCGTATGGCCGCGTTTCGAGGTTTGGTTTGATGGCTTATGCATCGTCTCTGGATGTGGTGGGCTGCTTTGGAAGCTCGGTGATGGATTCTGCAATTCTTCTTGAAGCTATTGCTGGCGCTGACAAGAACGACTCCACGTGTAGCCCTCAGGTAAAACCCCGTGTGCTGACTACAGTGCTTTGTTAGGGTTTAGGGTTTAGTTCAATTCGAGCCATTTTAGATTGCACAGTCGCAGCAGCAAGTTTGAGATATCAAGGGATTCCTGCAGCTTGTTGGGTTCAAGAATCACTTTATATTTGTTTTACCTTGTTTTATTCAATGTCGAGTTTGGACTTGTGACGAGACTGAGTGTGAAGAGGTGGCACTCACTGTGTGGCATGCTGAAAGTAGCTGAGGGAATAAGGTTTTAAGCTATTTCATTGGGGTGGATTGTATAGTTGTTACCTCAATTGCATTCATAAGATGTCATAAATGCAATGTTGATTTTAAGCATTTCATCTCTCACCTAGTTGCACATGCTGTTGCTACAAGTTTCAAGCTTGTTAGGTTAATCTTGTTGCTTCGACTGGTGCAATCTAATGTGGCCCTTAGAGAAACTCTACCTAGGTTGCGAGTTATGCCTGTATTTATCTCTTTAAGAGACTTTGAGCACTGAGCGTTCCATTGAAATATATTCACCAATGTCATGACTGTGATTTTGATGCTACCTGGAAGTGCACTTCATCTTTGTTATTGTAGCGGTTGTTGTTACTGAAGATGAGCTTCTGTGGTTTGGAATTTAGGACGTACCAGACTATACTACCAACCTGCTCCCTGTTGATGGTCTGAGCAGTAAGCCGTTGGCGGGAGTTAAATTTGGTATCATATCTGAGACCGTAGGTGACGGTGTTGATGAGGATGTTCTGTTAGCTGTTAGACAAGCGGCAGCACATCTGGAGAGCCTTGGTGCGTCTGTACGAGAGGTACGGCTGGTTCTTCATTCCGTTTCATGTTTTTGAACTTTGAGGAATCCTTAATCTTCGGTGTTCAGATATTTATTGACTGGATTGCAGCAATCGTTTTCTGAATAGAGAGCTCAGCGAATTGTTACAATGTGGATCTAGGTCGCAATGCCCAACTTTTCTCTCGGCCTCCCTGCGTATTACGTGCTGGCAACGTCAGAAGCCTCTTCAAACCTCGCCCGATATGATGGTGTCAGGTATCTTACTCCTGTAAAACCTCAGAGGAACACACCTAAAGAATTTCAAGCTAATTGTTTGTGACCTCATTTATCATGTAACAAGGTTTTTTTTATGTATTTATCGTGGTGGCCTTTGTAATGGTTACCACGTCGTGGTGAATTTTGAGCATTCAGGACGCTGGTTCCTTATCTTTCTGTTGTTCACTGGGACAGGTATGGGCCTCGTGCACATGGTGAAGAAGTGATGTCCATGTATGGCAACTCTCGTGCTCAGGGTTTTGGTCCTGAGGTGAGAGGAAATCCGAGATGTTGATGGAATTTGCCCGCATTCTACTTAATAGAACGAACTGTATAATTCAGAAGTAGTTGATTCGGAATCTTGTTCGTTTGTGGGAAACACATTGCAAGTGGTTACGTGCATAGCACTCTGGCTTTCTTTCGAATTCATCTGATTGCGAGCCCAATGATATGTCGCATTACAGGTGAAACGACGGATCTTGATGGGGACATACGCTTTGTCAGCTGGCTATTATGATGCATTTTACAAGAAGGCCCAACAGGTCCGACTTATCAACATAGTGACATTGAACAATATTTTAAAAGTCATTGAAGACTGAGATCTTGAGGATGGAGCTACTTGAACTTGTTGACTAATTTATGAATAAAGCAAAAGTACGAGTTTGTATGCTGGCTGAGTTTAGGAATTGGGATTGACTTTCGTAACCTGGGGGATTTTTGAGGGGTCTCTCAGTTATTTTCTCTGAACATTGGTGTGTTTCAATTGACATGAGTCAGGTACGAACAGTTATTCAGCAGGACTTCAAAAGTGCTCTTCAAGAAGTCGACTTACTGATTTCACCAGTGGCGCCCACAGCTGCTTATAAGATAGGTATAAACTGTCATTGTCTTCCTAGTTTTCCGCGCCTGATCAAACAACATTATGTTCATTTCATTAAAGTTCAGAGGTTCGTCATCACACCTGGAATTAAAAACTGTGGTCAGTCCATGTGTCTTTCAGTAGACCACCATATGGTACTATGGTTTAGGTTGGTACTCGTCAAAATATTTGCTGAGTCTGACAGATATGGGTGCTAAACTATCTTTCCAAAATTGTGTGCAGGCGAGAAGGTGAACGACCCATTGGCTATGTACGTGGGAGATCTTATGACGGTGAGGATTGTTACAATCTTGCACCACCTTACATAGATTTGCTCTGATATTGGTTCTGAACCAGTTGATTGATGCAGTTCCTTGCGTCATTTTCAATTTGCATTCTTAGTACTAGTACGCGTATATTTGGCTCACATCTCCAGCACTGAGAGCGGATAGTAGGATCCGAAAGTGAATTCTACTTTGTGTTGTGACTAGTCAAACACTAACATTGCTTGGATTGAACAGGTGAATGTGAACCTGGCCGGACTTCCTGCTCTTGTGGTTCCATGCGGCCTTGCCAAGGGTGGAACTGGTGGTCTGCCTGTCGGCCTTCAGATGATTGGTCCTGCATTTGGAGAGGTAAATTACAAGCACGCTCTCTAGAAATTGTGACAGGAACTGCGTTTTCATTGTTGGTTCTGCTCTGGAAATCCCGGAACACTCTGTCCAATTAATATGGTGCTTGTAATCCGGCATGAGTTGCTTTGCTGGGTTGCTCCCTCTGTGATTGTAGATGACTTTTTGTCTACCTTTATGAAGCTCCTAGCTCCTGGTTGACTGATCTTGTCATTCTTATGGAAGGTGTTGATGCTTCTTTGCAGGAAAGCTTGTTGCGTCTTGGACACATATTTGAGCAAACACTGCCTTTGAGCTTCAGCGCTCCAACTCTACTAGCTTAGCTGTAACCGTACATATCATCGTAGACAGAAGATTCAACTTGGGTTAGCTCTCACCAGGTCTTTATTTTTTCATTCAATGAATCAACAATTTTGCTACTTGTGTTTCATTTGTGAACTATGAAGATTTGGGACTCGTTGACAGTGAGTGCTAGTTTTGTTGTTCCTTCAGTGGCGTCAACTTCTTGGAAGCGAGATTGATGACCCTCAGATAACCTTAGTCACCGTACTTGAACAACCTTGTCTGTTGGCAACTATTACCTCATATGGAAAGTGTATTCAAAGTTTAGAACATTTTCAAACTTTATTGCCAAAAAACATAAACTTGAAACTGGTTTCTAATTAGTTTTTCAGAAGCTTGCAAACATTCATTTCCTGTTATATTGTAAATCATTCTTCTACTGAAGACAATGAATGGGAAAGAAAGAATTTACGAATGAATTTACCTTTCTATTACAAACCGTTAAAACATATTCATAAAGTTCTTCAATGTTATTGGCACTGAGGTAGTATCATGTTTCTAAACAAATACCAATCAAGAGATTATGGTTTTGGATTTAGAGTTGGGTTCAATAATAGTAGATTTAAGCCCTTGAATAACTTCAGTGAAATGCTTCTTTATTTTGTATCTGCTTTAATGAAGTTTGACTACTTCATGATTGAAGCACCCTAAGCCCAATCTAAGACATTGAATGTATACATATTAAGTTGGAGGTTCTTGCTACTAGTTTTTACACTTACCACAATTGAAAATTTTCTTGTCACATTCAAATGTCAATTCAAGAAAGTATCTTTTAATGATTACTTGTTCTCTTCCATTTTTAGGTTGGCAATGGAAAAAAATGGTAGATGTGAATTGGAGGTTTATAGTACTATTTTACATACTTGAAAGTCATTTCAGTAGTATTCATTTTGACATACAAAAGTCTCCAATTTTTGAAATGTCTCAATTCAATGAACACTTATTACATTTTAAATCAAGATGACAATTATAATGAAACTCTACATTCTCTCATTTTAGTAAAGAGGCCTTTATGGTATTCTAAAATTTTAAAGTAAAATAAATAAATAAATAAAAAATGATCAAATTATCTACAACAAATACATCCTTCACATAAAGATTTAGTAATGATCATTTTAGACTAAACTATATAACTATCTATATCTTGGGTACGCAACTTCCGTATTACATAACCTTGATTATAATCACTTACAATGCATTTTAGTCCAATCTCAAAGGATATAATTTGTTTTTGTGTAGAAAACTCTTTAAGTCCTTTTAACAAGGAATCCAAAAATATAATCATATAAATGAAATGAATATTCTTTGAGACAATAATAGCATTGAAATCCTCATGATAGGAATCTTTTTAATGCATGTATCATGGTAAAGGCTACCCAAATTTTTGGGCTTTCTAATAAAAACTTAATTTGGTACGTAAGAAAGAAAACATTGTAAACAAATAGGAACTTCTTGTATGAATTTTTCAAAACAATACATAGTTGTTTCAATTCTTATAAATATATACATTGTGAATATTTTTTAAATAAATATGCAATCCAACATTTTCTACACCTTATTTTATTTAGTTGGGACTTTTTGGTCTTTCTAATTTGATATAATTGTTACAAACTCCATCCTCTTAGCCATTTTAATGCCAACGACCCTTGCATAGACAAGAGTTGCGGAACCAGGTATTATTTGTAAAATGAAGGAAAGAACCTAGATGGCAATGTGGTAGCCTACTCCAACAATGAGATTCTATATTATACACTATGTAATGTATCCCTATTGAGAAGTAGATTTTTGTTCTATGTCCCGTGCAAACAATGTTATGGGTTGTTATACAATCGTCACATGCTATACTCAAATCTTGAATATCTTCACTTGCAACATACCTGCATGCATTCTTGACCTCATGAATTTTTGAATGTTCATTAGTAAGTGGAGCATACTTAGGAATTGCCTCAAGCTTGAAGACCTGTATACTTTTGACATACCCTTGATAATTGAAAACTCCGGTTGGTATAAAGACCATGTATATGTCACCACCACATTGAACCACTTGCCAAAATGGATAGTATTGATCGTTTGAAGGAATTATATATGCACAATCATGCCACACTTTAGCTTGCATGTTATAGATCATGAGTCCAATTTGAGGGGGATGGTCCATTGGAATATAACTCATTATTTCGCAATACAAAGCATCCTTTGAAACAATTGCGTTGTCAAATCTCATCTTGAAACCTAGCTTGTCCAATTGAAATGGGTATATTACATTGGAAGTTGTCCAAGCCCTTGTTGTTGATTTGTAAATTGCCACACCTCTATACAAAATGCTACTTCTATATATCCATCCAACCATAGTTATTTGGTAAGAGTTGGTGTTGCAATCTACTAATATGCTTATGGAATTTGTTTGCATATTCCAGTGGTCCGTGATTGGTGGCAATTGTGTACATGTTTGCATCAACAAATTGTAGACAAACAAGTTTGAAACCCCTCTAAAACACAAAATTCCTTCCACAACATCTACAAGTTTGTATGCTTGCTTTGAAAAACTTTGAGTTTGGGAAACTTTTCCCATTGGCCTTGTCTTTGATTATATCCAAAAAGCGTTGGGGGGAGTAGTCTTTGTTGTATGGAGCTTAGTCTTAGCACAATATCTAAAGGCTTAGCCCTCATGATTGGATAATAGTGTTTGAAAGCATTATCATTATATATGCTTAGAAACTTATGAGAAAAAATAGATGAGTCCCACTCTTTACAAACCAAGCGAGCTTGGAAGCGTTGTTGCAACGGAAGTCGAGCCACAATGCTCCTCTTTATTTCATTGGGTAATTCCCTCCATAGGTGTGGAGTTAAATCTTGTTTTTCCCATCTTCTCAAATTGACAATCTCCATCCTATCAAAATGAATTTTTCTTGTTTTAGAAATGATGTTGCTTTGTATTTGAGCACTAATTGATTTGCAAGGAATTTTTAGTATTGGTCTTGATGACTAATTGAAGTGGTTTCAATCTTCAACAAGATGAATCCTACACCTTACTAAGAGAGTGAGACAAGAAATAATATATGAAATCCTTCCTTCGAATAAAAAGTTCTTTGTCCTTGAATGAAATTATACAATTCAAGTTTCTTGTTGAAGCATGTTTTCACTATCTTTCTTATTTAAACAAGGAAATTAGGTAGACATATATACATATGATATCATATATATAATAATAATAATATCAATATACTAAAATAAAATAAAAGAACTAAATCAACAACTAGATATATTATCTCATGGACCTTTTACATAAAGTAAAAGAATAAATGTAAAAGTCTAATATATTATGGAAAAAAGGTGTTGTGGGAGTATCTTAGATCTTGGAGAGGTGTAGATTTCAATTTGTATCCTATTAACTACAATTGTTAGAGAAATTTTGACCAAGGTTATTATTGATATTTGAAGTTTATTTTTTCCTAATAAAAATGTGCATAAGTTTTATTTTCATTATCATTAATGAAAAGTATGTTGCTATGTCAAAGAAGGATGAACTTTCTTCTATTTTAAGGCTTGTATCTAGGATTTTTTTAATCTAAAATTCAAATGTTGAAAACTTAGAGACCAACATTTGAAATGTATGTAAGGAGTTTCAAGAATTTTGAGAATGCACATATTGGATAATAATGTTTGAGGTATGATAAAAATATTTTATTGGACAACATTACTTTTGCTTTTGGCCTTGAAATGGATTTTCTTACATTCTCATAGAAGGGGTGAATATTTTTCTGTCAATTATTAGAAACATTTGTTCATTTTTCACTTCATCGTCACTTTCCCAAATTCTAACTATCCCTTGAATAGGCTTTTGTGCTATACGGGGTAAAATTGTATATGTTTTCTAACACAATCTATTCTTTTATTGAACCATAGGTAGACAAGAACGGCAACAAAAATTACTTTGTATGGAGAAGAATTAACGAAAATTAGTTATATTATTTTAAATATGTGCCAAAATGTATTTTTGTCAAATTATTAGTTATTTGACTTGGATGTACTAATTTCATAGTTCACCTCTAGTATAAAATATATGACCACAATCATCACCATCCAAGATGCAACATACATGCTAAGGTATGAAATTGAGGCTAAAATCTAAATATTAATGGTAGAAGATGTACACAATTAAAATATGAAAGCCTATTTTAGTTTACCCTATTGGTGTAGTTCTAGTGAAGAATCCCACACCTTAATATCTAAAAGTTCTCCTTTCAACATTTTGCAAATTTGAGTGGTTTCTACTGACTTAATGTTCTTGAGTTTGTGGATAGAATAGCTCTAGCCTAATCATTGGGTTGAATTTATTGAGCAATACTTGCTTTCAAAGTCATTGATTTGTACATATTCTCATCTTTCAACCTTTATATCTCTTGTTACGTAACTAAAATGGTTGGTCACATTGAAGATTGGAGTTTTTAGGGATACAATTGGCCAAGTAAGGTACATACATTTTATTTGTTAGCAACCAATAGGGGTGGAAAATGTTGACTTGGGGCTCAAAATTTAGAACTTTGAAATTGTTACTTTTCTCATTTCACACAACACTTGTCAAAAGAGCCTTTGGTTATGATCATGTATTTTGTTTTCTAACCTCTAGTTGTTGACAACAAATGTATTGGAAGGTGGAAAATTCATACATTTGAACATTGCCTATGTAGTGCATGAGGTGGTGAAGCTCTCTTATTGCCAATGTTTATTTGTTGTGTGATACAAATTTTTTGCTCAATTCTGTTTTACATTACCAGTGCAATGATTTTAGGAGTATAAAGAAGTCATCAAGCATACATGTCGGCTATGAGCTTGCTCTTGAAGTGATAAAAGGGACTCTCATGAGCTCGGCCAATTCATTAATTATATTAACCTTCATATATATATAGATTGTTCTTTCTTGGGAAATGTAAACTTAGGCTTTCCCTTGGGCTTGAAATAAGAAGTCAACATATGTAGATGAAACACTACTACCTAGAGGTTGAAGACGACATGCTATAAATGTACCCATCAATTGTATCTTTATATCTAATGTACATTATGTTCTAGATATGAATGAAGGATTGTAGACTATGTTGTATCACTTGGATGTAGTGTGAGAATTTTAGGCAATACAAAGACAACATAGAGCTTACATAGCCCCTACAAGCTCCAAAATTTGGAATTGGAATCTTGACCCTAAAATCATTTCTTTACCTTGGATTGTTTTGTTACAATTTTTCTCAGAAACAATGGAAATGTTGTTGGCATTGCACACTTAATCTAATTATTTGACTTAACTTTCTATAAATATTTTCTAGTCTACAAGAATTTTGAAAATCTTTCCTTCATGTAGATGTCTAATTAGTATTCCTACAAAGATTGATAATATATTATTTGAATATTTGAATATCTCAACATTTTAATAGGTTTGGTTCTTTGAAGAAAATTATTTAGATAGTGGATTCTACAAATAAATTGGATTCCAAAAAATTTCATTAGTAGAAAAAAGAGTCCACCAGAAGGCCATTTCAAGGCTATTTCCATGCTATGATCCAATACACTACAAGCCACAATATTGTACAATGAAAAAAAAATAATTTTAAAAGAATGGAAAAATGATTATTGATTTTAAAATTAATTAATTTTCAATTTTTTTCAAATTTTAATTTAATTTTTCATTTCGTTTCTATTCATAATTAATTTTTTAAATTAAAAAAATTTATCTCATGTGTTCGGTATCCGGCCATGTCAGATTTTAGATCCTTGTAATTTTGGATTCATTTTATAATTAAGGTTTTCTATTTTAAAAATATCAACTATTTAATTCTCTTGTTGTGCACAATTCAAGCATTTCAATTTGCTGAATTTTTCTTTCTTTTCTTTTCTTTTTCAATGGTTTAAGCAAATGTTTCTTGTTGTTCTAGAATAGGCAGTCCTCCTCAAGTCTCATTCATCTTTTAACCCCTAAAGGACCAAACAGTGTTTTTTGGCAACATAGCGATTTTGGGCAGCTCACTATGAATGGAATTTTTATTTTTTTTCTTTGAAATTTTCACACAATATGTGCCCGAGGAGTAGCTTTAAGACCCAACAATTTTCATAACTTTTGAATGCATGGTCAAAAAGTTATTGTATGATATGTTGTTTTCATTGCTCGGCAGGCAGCCCGGGCAGCAGAAAAAACTTCTTTAAAAATCACTTTTAAAAAAAATAAAAATTTGAAATTTATTTTCTTGATTTATATATACATGTAAAGCTTTGAATCATACCATTTTGATTTGTGAGATGAAAGTTATGAAGAGTTTTAGTTGTAGGTAGTTTGTGGGTAGTAATGGAATCTCTACCCTAAAATAAACTTTGAAGACCTTTATTTAACTCAATTTTCAACATTTTTGGAAAAAAATAAAAAATTTCGGTGTAGATTATTTATTATAATATTATCACCATTGGGATTGGCATTTTTCAATTCCATAAATAAATTATTAACAATTTAGTATTTTGAATCATTCTCTACTTCTTTCTACTTACTAATTTTTTCCTATATGTTGTACAATTCCAAATGATCTAAAAATTTTCAAGAATGTAGCCAACATGATTTGGAGAATGAATCCAAAGAGTTACAACCATTTTGGACATTTTTTCATAATAATCTGACCTTGTGAAGTGCATCTGCCCGGATTTTCGCAGGGCCAAAAAATGGCTTTTTGTCACTTCAAATGCTAATATCTTGCAATCTACACGGTGGAAATTTCTGAAATTTTTACCACATCTTCCCAAAACAGTTTCATACAAGATCCTATGGTTACATTTGTCCAAAAATGTATTTTTTCTAAAATTTGGTACTTGTACTAGAGATGACAGTTTTGGAACATTTTTGGTGAAAACATAGTCAAATACCTGTAGGGGTTAATGTTGTTTTTGTCACAAGTAATCACAATACAATTTAGTACACAACCCTTCACATGTCACCAACAAATTGTCCAAGTGGGTACATAGCATAATAACCTACTTGACTATAACAAGTTACAAGAGTAACAACAAATGACCACATGTAACAAGTTACTACAAGTTATCAATCTTTAATTAGTGCCTACATTTATCCCTAAGTTCTACAAAGTCCATATTTTGTATGATGGAGAGAGTGCTTTAGGATGTTTCATTCACGGAATTTTTCATTTGTCCAAAGCCTCATACTCAAATCTTTAAAACATAAACTTTATTTTTGAAAAATTTGTTGAAATTGAAATAAATAATGATACTTGTATAAAAATATAAACAAAAATATGCAAAAATTTAAAAAGTGACTAGGACTTATAAGGAATAAGTGCTTTCATACTTGGAATAGAAGGAATTGTTTATTATTCTAGTAAGTCCCTTAATATGTTTTGTCTCCTTTCTTTAGAACTAGGATTCAATTTATCAATTGTAATTACCTAAAACTTTTGAATTCTAAATTCACTTTGAAGAATGAATGTCTCCAATGAGGGAAATTATCAAATGTGTAGTTGATAATGCTATTGATAAGGACATTTGAGAGGTATTGAACTATTGCTCACTTACTCATTTAAAGGACACTTTGCCTTTAGTGTAGAATTTGACAAAAATTGGAATCCAAGAAATTATTGACTCATCGAAGATGAAAGAAAGTTATATTTGGTTCAATTGTGTAGATGGATAGATGTATTTGCACATAAATTTTCAAAATCATTACAAGCATTTTTAAAATACCTCTACATTATTGACTACAAAAGACATATTTAATCATTTTTTATACTATGGAGATATGAATGTTGAAAGGCACTTCCAATGAATTTAGTGTTCAAAACATTGGTCATAAGTGAAGCCAAAAGTCCTTGCAACATGGAAAAAGCATAGAAAATTGGGATTCACATGCTATATTGTTATGAAGATTATTACTCATATAGTGATGAAGTTGTAAAATCCATTCGGTTTACTATATCTACAATACATGAATTAGTCCATATCACAACAAAAACTATGACAAATCTAAATATATCTACTTCAATAATCAAATACATATTTTTTAAGTCATATACAAAATACATCAAATTTATATGTGAGATGTCATCTAGCATTCTTTCCAAATAATCATGTAGAACAGACATATCCAAAGACTACAAAGTCTCTATATACAAGTTCTTAATAAAATTCTTATAACTTAGGCCCCATATCATTACCATAACGACATATGTATTTTCTTATGAAGCTCGTAGATTACTTGTCCAAATCAAGTGGAACTTGGACCCAAGATGAGGAGTTCACATAGACAAAACCAATCATCGTCACTCCAAACCGACGTCATCACCAATCTCAAAATATTTTCCTACTGTAATTGTCCCTTCCGCAACCAAAAATGGTTGCATGGTCTTTAAAAAAAGTTAGAGCAATTTCAGTCGGTAAGTTTCCGATTGCCAAAAATGAGATGCACAATGGTTTGTCATCTAATAACTAGCAAGGATAGGTGCAGATACAGGTTTAGTACAGTTAATTTGACTTTAACTGATAAAGGACAAATAACGCAGTAATAAACCTTGCAGCTTCGGAAAATACAGTTCATTATCAGAAAATTGTGGTTTTGTTCAGTCAACACAAATATCACTAGAAACAATACAGAATATTCATACACTAACATGCATGATCAACGGGTTTGGAAATCCAGTATCATGATATTTCTGCTTGGTTGTGAACAACGTGCCGACAATTCAAGACAATCACGTAGTTCGTCCTAGTTGTTATTCCGCAGCAAGCACGTCTCAAAATATCAAACAAAACCCATCGCAGTCCCCCTACTCAGCAAATGTACATTGTGCACAATCGAAACAACCTAAATTCGGGGCTTCCCGAGTCCAGGGGTAAACTCGGAATTTATCTGGGCCGACTGATTCATGGTCCGTACCTGCTGCTCCAGTCTGCAAAACAGATATCCAATTACAAATGCTACATATACGAGCACCTACTTGATGGCCTTAGAATACATAAACCTTGTTTGCTCCAAACTTGTGAATGATACTTCGATGAAGTGAACAAGTTCATTCGTTTCAAAATTGTGATACTTGTAACTCCCATCGAGAATAAAACAAAATGAATTGTCAATGCCATCAAATCTTCAACGACATGACAGTAACACATCAGTCGACTTACACGAGCAGAATTGTATGCAATTAGAATCGAAGAAATGTCCAGTTTGTGAGATGGTTTCCTTCTCCAACAGCAGCACGCTTACTGATCAATTACTTTAACGAACAGCAATCCTAAATTGATGTTGAAACATTGATCTGGCCGGGACAGAAGTGGAGAACAAGCTACCCCCGGTCAGTGCACTGGAGATGAAAACCCTGATATCTGTACCCTAATGTATTCAGAGGATGGGCGTTCTTACAATTTCAAAATGTACTCCCATGTGGTTGCCCTAATTACTTTCCTCCGCTGCTTGTGTGATTCCGTGCTTCACCAGCAGTTTGTTAAGATTCTCAGGACTGCACACCTGGTACTGGAACACGCCCTCCGGACTCAAACTGATCTCCGCGAGCTCCAGCTTGTCGGCGGACAGAGACGTGCTATCCATGGTCTTGCTCAACACCTTGAGTGCCAATTGCACCCCTTCCTCCCTCGTCATGTCCTCCTTGTAGTCCTGCTTCAGCATGGACTGAGCGGCCTGGTTGTTGGCCCCAATGGCACCCGCCTTCCACCCCCCGTAGTTCCCACTGGGATCCGACATATACAACTGAAACCCGAAGTTCTTATCATACCCTGCGAACAGAAACGACACACCGAAGGGACGAAGACCACCGAACTGAGTATACCCCTGTTTTGTATCGCAAAGCGACTGCACCAACTGCTCCACCGGTATGGGCTCCTGGTACTGCAGCGTGTAGCGCTGAGCAGCCACTCGGGTCGTGTTGATGAGGATGTTGGCGTCCGCCATGATGCCGGCCACAGCGCAAGCAACGTGGTCGTCGATCTTGTACATCTTCTCCGTGGATTTCAACGTCGCCAGAAGCTTGGAGGTGATGCGCTTCTCCGCGGCCAGGACCACGCCATCCTTGGCCAACACACCGACGGCCGCACCGGCGTTGCTGATCGCCTCCATGGCGTACTCGACTTGGTAGAGACGACCCTCCGGAGAGAAGATCGTCGTCCGACTATCATATCGACGAGACATAGTTGCTGCGAATCAAAGCTCCGTCGCGAAAACAAATGGCCAAACCCTAATGTTGCGCAAATGACAATTGCATCACCAAGAAGTTGGAGAAGTGGGGTACACGGGGAAAGACGAGGGAGACGACGAAGGCCACGGTGAAAGGAGCTTTCCGCGGCCAAGGGATCTCCTGAGGCTTCTCCAAACGTAGTACTCAAGGTAAAGGTAAAGCAGCCCATTCAGTTACAGGCAGAAGGTCAATCCACCCCGGCCTAGTTAGCCCCCGAAGTATTGTTGGAAATTTTTAATTTTTTTACCATGTGAAGCCAAATGTGAAAAATCGCAAGGGTAAAAATTCTTTCTAACAAGTATGAACTTGTTATAAACTTTTGAAGTGTGTTACTCAAATGGCCCAAAGAGTCTTTAGAAAAACCCCAAACAAAAAATAAATAAAAATAAAAATGGCATCCATAATGGCTATCTTACTCTCTCTAAGCAATTGCAATATTCCCCAAAGAGGTCACAACATTAACCCCTAGAGTTTCAAGAGCCCCCTTGTGGAATTCTTAAAGGTTTAGGTAGGTACATCTGATCTTAATTTTTGGCAAGATTTTTAAATATTTTTTTGCAAAATAGAAAAATTGATTAGATTTTGGGGAATATAATTTATTTCAATTGTTGCCCAAGAGCAAAGGTTATGCCACTCTATAAGCCCCAAATAGGTGAGGAAAAATAGCAAAACAAAGTTGAAATAATTTTTTTAATATTTATTTCTTATAGATTATTTATTGTCTATGTGAAAAGATTTGATTCATTCTATTTGGATAAGTGATGTGAAAGTTATCAAGCTTCTTGTTTTGTAGGCAATCTTAGCACATTATTTTCTCAATAATGACTATGGAATTTATTTTTGAATTCAATTTTAACAATTTTACAAAAAAAAGATGCAAAAAGTTTAGTTTGCTTTCGAGAACAATCTCACTGGTGGGATTAGAATGTTTCAATTCCATCTTAGGGCTATCAATAATTTCAATTTTCTTTTCTATCTGATACCTGCATCTACTTAACAATTTTTTTAAAATGAAAATCACATGAGTTATTTTTGAATTTTTTTTCCAAACTCTTAGCTCAATTCTTCACCACAAAAAATTTTAATTTACAATATGTAGTACACAAATTTTAAGTTAAGAGGATTCAAAGAAGCTTATAAATTAGTTAGCTCACTAGCTAGGAGCAAAAAAATTGGTTTTCTTCATTTTAACCCCTCAACACCCCAAGGGACCAAAAGTGTCCTCACATAGTTTCAAGTCCAATTCAAGTGTTGTAACTTTTGCATTTGATGTCAAAATTCAATAAAATTTGTTGGAAAATTTGGAGTCTCTCTTTTAGTTTGTGTGGTAAATTTTTGAGATCAATCCAAGATGAAATAATTTTTTGGAAGCCAATTGAAGTTCACAAGTTCAATTTGAATTCACCAAACTACATTTGATGGTTGCAACTTTAGGGGCTTATATCCTCTTCATCTAATGTTCATTGTCAATAAAAATTTCTTGGGTTTTGTTCCCCCTTAAGTCTAGTTATTGTGACAAGAATTTCATGTCAATTCAATATGTTTTGAATGTATAAGAGCAATTCAAAGTTCAAATTCCCAACAATTTTGTATTATAGTAAACTTTGGCGGCTTGTTTCTTCTTCATACAAAGTCCATTTCTAACCCAAAAAAAATTGGAAAAGTTGTCCATTCTAATTTAGTTTGTGTGCCTAAAATTTCATTTCAATCCAAGAAGTTATGAGTGATTGAGAAGCATTTTAGTGGACAAAGGTTTAGCCTTAGATGTGTTTTTTTGCAACTTGAAGTTGCTATTTTTTGACATTTCAAAGCCATTTGGTAGACACAATGAGTCAATTGAATGATATTTTCTTTTACCAATGTGTTTGTATTTTGTTTTTGTATCACTTTATAGTTTGTTGTTTTTTCATTTGAGTAAGTTTAGAAATCGAATTTCACCTCCAAATGTGTTTCTAGAAAAACTTTAGCAAACTTTTTCAACACTAAAACATTATAATCTTGCAATCTACAAGGCCAAATGACTCCAAATTTGAATCATCTACAATGCATACACTACAAGCTTATATAGTTGAGATTTCTATACCTTAGTGGCATTTAGATCTATAACACTTCAAAAGCAATGATGTTTATAGACCCTCTAAAACCTTGGGTTTTTAGGGTTTTAACGCTTATATCTTTGTGATCGATATGCTGAAAGTTTCTAAAATTTCTTCCAAACATTCTCATACTAGTTTAGTGCAAGATCCTATGGTTGGATATACAAAAGAAACAAATATTTAAATTTTTTATTGTTTGCATTGAAAATGGCCATTTTTAGTGGTGGAAACATGGCCTTGGGACTTTAGGGGTTAATGCCTAAAAAGACTACTTTTCGTGATGGAATAATATTCATGGGGTAAAAATTCTTATTGGGGTCACTAAGTCATTTTCAATTCATCATGATCACCCAAGACATCAATTGTAGCTACTAGCTCAACCCATTGTAGCACAAATCTCATTTATTGAACAAAATCTATTAGAGGTTGAATGCTAAACTAAAATGGTTCATTTCATAGGTGTTTACATTAGAAGTTTGACCAATACTACCTTGGTTTACCTTAAAGTAGGATTGCCAATTAATTTCTCTTTGGTCAGTGCAAAAAAAATAGGAAGTCCATAAAGTGACCTTTTACTAGCTAAATATTTTTCACTAAATTTTCCTTGAAAGATCAATGGAATTGGCGTCTAATCCAAGTGTAAATTTCATGATTTTTGAACCTTCATTGAACCAATTTTTTTGAATTTTGAAGTTGG
The DNA here is from genome assembly GCA_963920665.1 of Straminergon stramineum. Taxonomy (NCBI): domain Eukaryota; kingdom Viridiplantae; phylum Streptophyta; class Bryopsida; order Hypnales; family Calliergonaceae; genus Straminergon; species Straminergon stramineum. The sequence goes on from OY987272.1 coordinate 4,114,236, forward strand.
AATTACAGTAGGCTTGAAAAAGCCATTACATTGCAAGAACAAGATCTATCACTAAAGTAGGCCTCCAAAGATTATCAAATGCATGGATGAACATAGGTATTCTTTGTTTCTCACTAACAATTTCAAATAATGACTGTCATTCATCAGAAAATTTTTGGGGCATTTCAATTCTGGGCTAAGACGAATTCAAACCGCTCTCATTTTGACGTACATGAGCCAGGGGGGATTGAAATAACCTTCCTCTCAGTTTTTGTACATATATACTTGAATACAAGATTGAATGACATTCACTGAAGATCACATAGTCAAGTTTTGATTTCGGTTTTGCAACATTTTCATTTGCTGGAATGAGTCCAACTATAGAATTATGAATCTTCTGAGCTACTGATCAAATGAAAAAGCTAAGGTCTGTCAATAGATTTCACTTCAACTGAATGGTTCCAGCTCTGACTTGCAGCTTGGACACAACTACGGAGTCAAGCGGGTGTGGCTTGGCTAAATTCCTTTTTGTTAGTGAGCTGCAAGTCTGGAGTGCCAAGTTCAAGAGTTTTTGGACAGTACCGGTACTCAGTCCTCCCTGCCAGTTGAAGGTTGGTGACAAGTGACAAGTTGGTCTCATCACCCTCGGGATATTTTGCGATAGGGGATCGAAGTTTGGGCACCCACTCAGGCGGGCATTCAGGTATGATCCCCAATCACAGAGAAAATTACTACACAAATTGATTCAAATTACTGCGTCCTATAGTAATAATTTTAACTTGCATATATTCATTCCACAAGATTTCATGTAAATTTGTGATCGAGATCGAAACCCCAATATGGTAGTTCAAAGTATTTTAGTAAATGTAGTAGAGTTAGAGTATTAACAGTATTTTCCGACAATCTATAAGACTATTATTCCGGCCATCCACCATTCATCTGAATTCCTCCACAGATTCACACTAATTCGATCACATTCATAGAATATTATCCAAATTAGTGCAAGGGAGCTCGAACTACATTCAAACCTTCGCACTAATTAACTGAATATATTAACTTGTGCATCAGGTATGCAGCTCCAATTGCATTGATCCCGTTGTCATGTGGATGGCCAAAACCGCCACATCCTCTGACTGATCTCTTCGGCAACTCGATCGGTCCCGCAATTGATTCCATCCGAATGGAACCCACCCTGGCTCTGATTCAGTTGTTCGCCCATGAGATCGATTTACAACAACTTCTCTTTTCCATTCTAGACTAAACAAGGGAAGCATATCTCTGAATTGTGCTTGTATCTTTCTTTTGGTTATACAGAAAGGAGTTGCAAGTGCTCAGTTGTTCGACAAGGGAAAACTGGTGCCCGAACTGGCGCTAATGGATCGATATATAGGTAATAGTGGAATGAAAATCTCAGGGATTGTCACAAGCAGTTTAAATAATTTGGTCAAACCCAGATTACTCATGTGGCAATTCATTTGTACACGACATCTGAAGGCTGCCCAAACTTGGATTTCAGAATCTTTCTTAAAATGGGCATCATGTAGTTTGTTGAAATGACCAATCAATGATATCTGAGTTACCACTAGCTCGTCAAGGTCAAGGACAACTTCAAAGCCACTATTGAAAAAACTTATCAAACTTTCCAATGCAAAAACTACAAGTTCAAATCGTAATTCAATACCTACCTTGAAGACTTAGATTGATAGGTGCATCTTGTGAAAACAAAGAGAATGATACCAAGGAAGTTTACATGTAGTTGCGTATCGGAGGACTTTTCCTAAAAATTCTTTGAAAACCCTGCCCCTTGGGTTGTGTGTGTTGTTCCAAGGTTAACTCCTAGTTACATGTGAGTGGAGATTTGACTTATTTTAGCTGAAATTTTTTACAAGGTGTGGACAAAGAATATCCTCCATGAGTGTTAAATTTCATTTTATTTGAGTATACAAGTGAAAAGTTATTGTGCAAAATGTTGTTTATTTCTCAACTTGCGTAGATAAAAAAATATCACTTTTTTTAGAAATAAAAATTTGAAATTGGTTTTCTAGATTTATATATATGTAGAAAGCTTTGAATCATTTCATTTTGATTAATGAGATGAAAGTTATGAGGAGTTTTAGTTTTCAGGTAGTTATAGAATTTCTACTTTACAATAAACTTTGAAGTCCTTTATTTAACTCAATTTTCAATATTTAAAAAAAATAAAAATAAAGTCATAGGATTTAGATAGTTTATTACAACATTACAACCATTGGAATTGGCATTTTTCAATTTTATAAGAAAATTCTTAACAATTCCATATTTTGATTCATTCTCTACTTCTTTTTACTTACTATTTTTTCCATATATGTTGTACAATTTCAAATGATCTAAATTTTTTCAAGCATGTAACCAACTTGCATTGAAGAATGAATCCAAAGGAGCACCACCATTTTGTACATTTTTACATGCAAATATGACCTTGTGAAGTGCAGTTGCCTCGTTTTTCGGAAGGCCCAAAAAAGGATTTCTGTCACCTCAAATGCTAATATCTTGGAATCCACATGGTGGACTATTTCTGAAATTTTTTCCACATCTTCTCAAACCAACATACGGAAAGATTCTATGGTTACATGTGTCCAAAAAAATATTTTTTTCTAAATTTCTTTACTTTTACTAGAAGTGGTAGTTTTAGAATATTTTTGATGAACACATAGTCAAGGAACTTTAGGGGTTAAGTGCAAGATGAAGACGCCTACTTATGCTATTTTACCTTGTATTTCTCGAATCATTTGGATTACATGATCACTAGAATAAGAAACATATACCAAGTCGTTGACCCTAGCTTGGCCACTTGGACAGAATTTACAAAATAATGCCTAATAAAACCTCAAAAATCTTATACTGCATCGCTTATACTAAAGACTAGGTCAGGCCACTTTTGGGCCAACCCACCCACCCACCCCCAAAAAACAAAAAAAAACAAAAACAAAAACAAATACACTGACTGACTGGTTCCTTCTGAATTCGGAATAAGACCCATTCCAGTCCCAAATACATGATCTGATGACCGTGGCAGTTGGTCGGTTGGCACTCCTCCTAAGACCATGGTGGGCTACGATTTCAATAGAACGCCGAAAGAGCCATTCAAATCCAAAATTTAAATGCTCATCTAAATTTAATATTCAGTGTGTAGGGAAACTGTATCAGCTTATCACATGGAAAGATTCCAAGTCAGTAGGGCTTTTACAATGTCAAAGATTATGTCAAAAAATATTGCCCAAAAATGTTGTACAAATGGATTGGATGGCTCTTTAATTTTGATATACCAGATTAGACATAAGCGGAATTCATGGGTGATTTGCAAGTGTGAATATTATACAACCACTTGAAATTAAAGCAGATTCCTTTGAGTTGACAAATTCAGAGGTGAAATTCACACCTTAAAATTCAAAGTGTGAGTTTAGCTCAAATTCCAAAGCTCTGTATAACATTGTTTACGGCAATGAGGTAGGGGTCCATTTGGCATCTTTGAAAACGGCACGCCTACACTGAACAACATTGCCTTATTGATGGCTTGTCAATAGTCAGCCCAATCCTTGAAATAGCTTCCAAGTCCCTTGTGGGTTAAGGGAGCCGACCACATTCCGATCACCCCCCCATTTCCGCCCTGTAGAGTGTAGACTACAGTTCTTCCTGATCATGTAGTCAGGAGTAGTGATTAACCCCTAAACGCCGGGCTGGTCACCGTGGGGTACACGCGGGTAGAGTACAGTAACAACTTCTGTGTTGACCGCAGAAAAAGGCACTGATCTTGCGTTGTTCAGTGGCAGGCAAGTGCAGCAGTCAGGCTGCCCGGTCGGAAATTGAAGAAAGGGCAGCATGCAACCCATCACTGTCCTCAACTGTCTTCACACAATTTGGCGTACCCAAAAATAATAAAGCATTCAATGAGTCTGATTCTGGGTTTTCATGACAACTTCCTTCTGCATGATCGTAATTAAAAAAAGAACGGATGAAAAACAGCTTGTTTACATCCTCCAAATCGCTTTTCTGACATCCATCGGACACAAAACGTCTGCCGCGTCGTTTAGGGGTTAATTGTGGCACAGTTCCAAATGTAGTTGTGGCACATTATGATAGGCTCCAGGACTGTCAATATTGTAACCAACCCTTGGTCGATTTTGCAACCAGCCCTTGGTTGGAAATACAAAAATCTATATGACCAATATGGGTCGAACAGAATCTTAAGCTAAAAATTCATAGTAATTACCTTTTGAGAAATAAAATTATGAAAAAATATGGAATCGTTCCCAACTCTATTTTTGTACACAGGAAAATTTCTCCACTCGAGAATCCCAAGCTCCATATATGAGTAATTGCTTAAGTGGTTGCAAATGGGTCGTATGCCTTAATCCCTCATCCCCTAAGGCCAGAACAAGTTCAAAAAATGCATTACTTTTGAAGTTTTATAGATATAATTTCACTGAGTTAACCAAATTTGGTGTCATTTGACTGCATAGATTGCAAGATTATAATGTTTTAGTTTTGAAAAAGGATGCTGAAATTTTCCTATAAACACATTTGGAGGTGAAATTTGGTTTCTAAATCTACTCAAATAAAGAAACTTTAAACTATAAAGTGATTTGAAATCAAGATACAAACACATTGATGAACAAAATAATTGTTCAATTGACTCATTGTGTATGCAACACTACAAGAGAAAGGGGTGTTTTAAGTATAGTCCTAGATACATATTCCTATAAGTAACGACCTTAAATGGGTGTTTTCAGTAAAAATTTACTAGCAATACATGTATGTTTAGTAATTTTTTTCTAAAAACACACCTTTAAGATCGTTACTTGTAGGAATATATGTCTAGGACTATACTTAAAACACCCTTTTCTCTTGTAGTGCAAAATGGTTTTCAAATGTCAAAAAATAGCAAGAAAAGTTGCAAAAAACACATCTAAGGCTAAACCTTTATCTACTAAAATGTTTCTTAGTCACTCATAACTTCTTGGATTGATATGAAATTTTAGCCACACAAACTAGACTAGTATGCGCAACTTTTACAAAAAAATATTATTGGAAACAAACATTGTGTAAAGAAGAAACAAGCCACCGAAGTTCATTGTAATCCTTAAATGTCAAGATTTTGAACTTCAAATTGCTCCCAAACATTCAAAACAACTTGGATTGACATGAAAATTCCACCTAAATAACTAAACTTGAAGGGGAACATAACCCAACAAATTTTATTGAAAAAAAAATTGGACGAAGGAGATGCAAGCCCCAAAAGTTGCGACCATCAAATGCAGTTTGGTGAATTGAAATTGAACTTGTGAACTCATTACATCTGGATTGTTTAAAAAAATTTACCACACAAACTAGAAGAGAGAATGCAAAAATTTTCAACAAGTTTTTATTGAATTTGGACATTAGATGCAAAAGTTATAGTACTTTCAATTTGACTTGAGGACATTTTTCATCCCCTTTGGCAACAAGGGGTTAATAAAGCATATTACCTTCCCCACATGGAGAGGATCATTTCCCTGTTATAAAATGTTTTTTTTTGCATATATAGAGATAATTTTTTTATCAAGCAGCTGTACAAAAGGCATAATTTAGCTTAAAAGTAATAATTTGATTTTAAAGTCTTCACAAATTGTGCTCTAAGAGTAAAAAATGAACTAATTACTTGCAAAATTTCCATGGTCAATACTCTTCATTTGTTGCTTGTACTTCTTGAAAAAATTCAAATTATCCTACCTTGGTGTTGTTTTGACGTAAATTAATTAAGAATGAGAATATGAAATGTTGTGAGAAACCATGAATTACAATTGAATGTTTGAAAGTGAAAAATTATCCACTTAATACGAAAGTGGGTTTAAAAAATATGCACTTTGAAGAAAACTTATGTAGATAAATGAAGAATGTTTAAATGGATGAAAAATTATTCAATTGGAAGGAAAAAATGAATTTCAGAAAACTAAATTAGAGTGTTGAAAGTTGAAACCTTGTTTGCATGAAAAATTAGTCATTTGTCCATGTACAGTACAATGCATAGAATTCAACTATGAAGTATAGTATTTGGATTGTTTTGATTAAATACAGAAATTAATTCTCACTTTTAGCTATAAAAATTATGAAAAAAAGTTATAAAAATTCATCAATAGTCAAGATATAGTATCATACAATAAAAGTAAAAGAAAAAATTTAACTTGAATATAATTTGTGAGGCTAAATTGAGCTCGAAAATTATCTTTGGCTATACAACACGAACTATTTGTAGTCCTTTTGGATTTAATACTATGACATGCCTATGATTTGGTTTTCAAACTTCAAAGTTCTTAACTCCATATAATCCCATTTTTCAATTATACAAGAATTAAAATTTCATTTTTTCAAGAATATAGGTGCATGTCTTTTATTAATCATAAACAAGTCAGAATGATTAAACTTTTTGAAAAAAAATTTAAAAAAATTAAAATCAAATGCAAATTAAGCTCAACAAATCTATAGTTGTACATTGTAGCTAGTGTAATCAAAATTTACATAACCTTCTATGAACTTAAAATCAATAGACAATGGAAATTAGGCTTAATATTCAACATGCAATAAGACATTGAAATTAGAGAATTTTTCAAATTGGAATGAAACTAGTCTTGATAAGTTTTTATTTCAATAGTTGGGCTCAAATTCAAAAAAATTCAATCCTACCTTAAATTTAGACCAAGATTAAGGAGATAAAACACATGTAAGTCATGATAATATACAATCAGGTGATCCATAGATTAAGTATGATAGAATGTGCTCGTGTAGAAAAGTGAAAAAGAATATTACAATTGAGAGAAAATCCACCAATTAAAGGCAATTCTCTTAAAATTTGTTTAAGCAACTTCCCAAAGTAATTTGGATGGTATTTTTTTGCTTTTGCTATCCTATGCACCTTTCTAAATTTATGCAAAAGATACAAAAAAACCCTAAGTATACACCATTTAGGGTTAACCCCTAAAGGACAAAGTGTCTATTCAACATATGCCAGAAATATCATGTAGGTTCCTACAAAGTGATTTTTTGTCGAATATTGCATGAAATTTGGACACAACGTATGAACATGTATACTCTGTGGTGAAAATCTATTTTTTTTCAATTGTGTGCTTGGATTAAAAGTTATGCTACCCTATACTTTGGGGGCAACTTGGGCAATTTAGGAATCTTTTAGGAATCTTTTGCAAAAAGTTCATCAACTCTTGAAATTTTTCATGTATGTGTCTAATAAAATATAGCATAAAAGTGTCTCAAGAAATCAAATTTAAGTCCTCAAATCACATTCTGGTTGGAGTGAAACTTTGTTAGCTATGTTGGGGCGGTTTGAAGAAAAAAACATTTTCTTCTAACTTCAAGTCTTATTATCTAGTAATGGGTGAAGTCAAAATTCTTGAAATAATTTTCATGTATTCCAAATATTTGTCTCTAAATTTCTACTGTTTAGATTTCCATTAAAATTTTTTTTCATAGTACAAAAAATCATCAAAAAATGACCAGTGTATTGCCAATTCACTTAATGTCATTGCATTGCATGGTGATTTAGAGTAAGCTAGACTCCATATTTGCTTCTAAAATTTTTCATACATGAACCTAACATCATATAATTACAAATGGTAAAAATCTTCATTTTTGTGTAGAGAAAAAATTTTACTCCAAAAGGGCCCAAAGTCTATTGACCATATTTTGTAGGAATGAAAAAATGTTTTTTTCTCTCACTTCAAACACTATAATCTTTCAATCTACGCAATCAAATGGGCTGAAATTTTTTCTCCAATTCCGTAAAATATTTTACTTCAACTTTGTACAGTTGAAGTTTCAAAAAATAAATTCAATTTTCAATTTGGAATAACATACCAAAAAACTGCAGATTTTGACAATGTCTCCCTGAAAAGCCCCCTCGGTCGTTTAGGGATTGAGGTATGTGAACCCACAATCATCATTGCCCCAAATAAAACTCCAGAATTTATCCCAAAAAATGACTCTAAAACCTAAATTTTGATGAACAAAGAAATAGATAATCGAATCATGAGAGCCCAAGTAAAAGGGCCTAGTGTTGATATTTAGTTACACCTACAAATAATACTTTGAAATTTACCAGCTTCTTCGTATAGTGTTCAAATAATGCATACTAAGGTAGGAGGCTCAAAATCCGCTCAGGCTCTAAAACCACCCACCTCCTCAAGTCTATATTGCTTGTACATGGGATTTTTTCATCTTTACAGGGATGTACCAATAGTGTACATTTGAGGAGGTGGGCGGTTCTAGAGCCCTATGCCATTTCAACTTCAAAAATTCATGACTGATTCTACAAAGCTCCAAAAAATATGAAACGACTTGGGTTACATGCCAATTCCTCTTGACTTTCAAGGAAAATTTACTGAAAAATATTTCAAGAAGTTTCACCTCCCCAAAATCCAGTTTCAGCTTTTCGATGGATGCTTTATGGACCTCCTACCTTGAACTGCATTGAACTCCTCTTTCACTTGCCAATAAGATTCAATAAAAGTAACCTAATTATGTTAAGATTATATGTTAAAAATAATAGGAGTATGCTCAGTTGATATTACAGTAGGGTCAATTACGGATGCACACACCGTCTTCCTGACCGTACATACCTTTTTTGGAGAAAGGTCCATTTTGGATATTTTCAAGGACTTTTTCTCACAGACACCCACCCCCCAGCATTTCTAGTAAGCTTATTCCAGCTTTGAAACTGCCAAAGTTAAACCGGGTTGCCTTGGTCTAGTAGTGTCAGTCCAGCTGCGGCCCTTGAAGGCCGTATGTTTAAAAAAAACCAAAAAAAACTGCCAAAGTTGACGCTCAGGGGGCTCAGCTCTTCTGTTGGAATGCCTTTCCTCACTATTTTTCATCATTGGGAAGGCGGTCGGTCCTTGAAAGAGGAACTGCTAGAGTCATTTTATGATAAGGCACAATGGCACCAGACACAGGTACCTACATACTACGATCCCGAATGTGCGCCCGGCCCACAACTCAATGATGACATTGAATCATGTGCATGGGTCGAGACTATGGAGGATGTTAAATCCTCCATTTGAACTGGGTCCCACAGGGGCAGATTTACCTTGGGGAAAATGCAGGAATTTTTTATTTTTTGCACATTATTTTTTTTGCAAATTCTGAATTCATATTTGCAATCATATACCCAGAATTCGCTATGGACAGTCTAGAATACACTTTAGACACAGCTCAAAATAGGGGGCATTTTTTACCTTTATGCCTGATAACCCATAAAATTACCCTGTGGGGCCCAATTTGCATGGAGGATTGAGTGTCATGTTGAGACTATAGTAGTGCAATGAACTGAATAGGGGGCATTTTTTACTTTTATCCTTAGATAACCCACAAAACTACCTTGTGGGGCCTAGTTTGAATGGAGGATTGAGTGTCTTGCTGAGACTATAGTAGTGCAATGAGTTGAATGCGGGGACCATTTTGCCCCCGTATTTTACCCCTAGGGAAAACATAGGAACGATTTATTTGCAAAGCACGAAGAAATTTACAAATTTTGAGTTCATATTTGCAATCAGAGACCCTATATTAGAGAGGAATTGTGTAAAGAAATAGATTAATCAAGCACAAAATAGGGGGTCTCTTTTTTTTACATTCACCCTTGGCTGGACCTCTGCATTCAGCTCATAGCACTACTATAAGTTAGTCTCGACCATGTGACGATGTGCATGCATGCATAAAATCTTCTCCCCATTCAAACACCAATCCAGGACTCTGCACTTTCAATGTTTTTTTTCTGCCGGTTCTCTTCAGTCTGTGGCCCTAACTTCCTGTATGGGTTGGGAACTTCTTTTTTGACAATATTATTATTGTTTCCAAGGTTGTGTAACTTGCAATCTTTCTTTTGTAACATTCTTGGACAGCTTCCTCAACACTTTTGGAATTGTTCAGCACCAACTTATACTTTAGGTGTCATATATAACTATCCACACTGAATGAGGATATTAAGGGGACCAAAAAATTAAAGGGACTGATTGTGGAAAACTGTAGATGTTTGAAACATGATGTACATCCCCTCGACACTTCAATAACTACTGATGTGCAATAAATGTAGATATTTTTATAGTGTGGAATGTCAATTAATTAGTATGGGTCCCCATAACCCTTCAAGGCCCCAACAATTTCTATACTTTTTCACAAGTTGGAACTTTGATTGACAGTATGCATTGTACATGAAGCTTACAGTCGGAGGCTCATGAATGGACCAACTAAGGGCTAGTCCGCCTTTTTCATGTGGTTTTTCAGATGGGATTATTTTTAGTTCATTTTTCAGACAAAGAGAAATAGATTTTGATTGTAACACAAGTCGTTTTGTATTTTTTGAAACATTTTGGAATTACATATGAATTTTCAAACAAGATGAGTCATAGGTCCCTAGTTATGTCCCTAGGTCTTCCATAAACCGTTCACTTGCAACTTCTAGAGAGAAATGGGGAAAGCAAAAAGAATGATTGGTTCTTGCAATGAATAATATTTTTTGTATCAATCCATACAATGACTACAGAAGGTCCATTTAAAGACCACCTCACTTCCATTTCGTGCAAGTCTACATGGGTGGTTCAAAATGCCCGCTCACTTTCAGAGCCTCCTACCTTATTATATAATGTCAATTGTACTTTTGAACTTCTTTGTTCAATATGAACATCATAATATGAAATTCATTTAGATATACTTCTTAGAATGTAGGGAAATGAAGTTATAACTCTGACTTGTTGAACAAGTGAGAGGCCCAAAACAATCTCCTTGGGCCTTAAGGGCTTAATACCCCTATTCAATGTAGAATAGACATTGACAATCTAGTTCAAGCTCGCGATTAGCTTTGCAAATGCACATTCTCCTTTGTTTTGAATTGTCTTGGCACTCATGAATGCAAGGGAGGTTATTTTTTTAGTAATATTTGATACATTTTTCTGAGGGAATATTTGACGATATATTCTCTCATTTTGAGTAGATGAAATTGTTGATTTGTTACATATTCTAAGGACAATATTGCTCATTTGAGATGAATGTATATTCCTTTTGGATGAATATGTCAAGCTTCATCCAAATTTTGCACATTTCATTCACATACATAGAGATGCATAAAAAATACACAAAATAGTGAAATTAGGTTGCCTTCGCAATTAGATTGCCTTACAAGAAGAAAGTTACTTTACAAGCTATCAAAGTCAACAAATATTTCTAAAAATATTTTCATTTGTACACATGGAGATTCATAAGTCCCAATTACAACAATACCTAATTTGAAAGTAGTGCATTCTTGTACAATAATTGAAAGTATTTAAATAGTGTCAAAAGTTGAGAAATTAGTGTGGGGCAACCTAATTTCACTATTTTGAGTACATCTCTCCAACAAATATCACTTTCTGCCTTGCTCAAAATAAAAGGAAGAAAATCCTTGGCACTATTTCAGTATTTCCCATGTCTCTTTGGTGATTCAATTTTTTGTTTGATTCTTTATTCTTGACCAAACCAAGAATTTTCCATTTAACCTTAAGAAAACTTTGGTAGATAGGAACTAAACTACATACCTAATTTCATGCATAAGATCTCAATAACACCATTCTTAACATCAGGTGAGAATATACATCGATTGTGTTACTATTCTCACTTTAGGCCTAAAACCGCTTCAAAATACTAGTATCCAAAGTAAGGCTATAATCTTCATCTATGTTTATTCTATAATAAATCCAAACACAATCAACATATTTTAGTTAACTTGTTCAACTACATCCTTTTGAAATTTTAGAGCCATAATCTCCCCCAATTTCAAGTAAAATGTGCCTAACCTTCAAAAAGTAGTTTTTTCTAACCCTTCCTAAAGTTGAAGTTTTGTCTTTCAACACTTAATCCCCCCCCCCCCCCCCCCCATGTATTTCCAATCCTTGTGCAATTTATCTAATATGAATATTGAAAAATGGATTGAAATTATATATAAAAAATTTAAACAAAATATATTTCATTTTCAATATAAATAAAATAAAAATGTGGAAGGTGGTATTGGAAGAAAAGAAAACATATTAGTTGCTAATAAATTTTACAAAAAATTGAAGATTTATTAATCGTAGTGGTGAAAATGTTCTAATAAGAAACATACATCCTATGTTTTAATCTTCTTTAAAAGAAATTCAACATTGAGTCAAAGAATGAATTTTTATTTGTTTCTATTTTCATTGCCCAATGATGCTAGTGCATAAGTATAGAGACTTGAACCTTGAACCTAGTTTTTAGGTATGTACCTATAATCATTTGATGGTATTTATAAATTATGTATCTATATCATAGGTACATCATAGTAGGAAAAGAGTCTAAAATATACTCCCTCTGTCTCGAAATAAATGTAGGTTATTTTGGAAATAGCTAGGTTAATGTATGAGCTACTCCTATTTTTAGGCAATTGTATAAATCCTTTAATTTCTACTAAACCCTACTAAGCATGAAAGAATGGAAGTCAACAATGAAGCAATGCATGTTGAAAACAAGCCATGAAATCAATAAATTTTTACCCTCTTTGGAATTGCTCTAGTGGTTTTAATTTTGATCATTCTTTGAGTAACATTGGTGTAATGACATCTATTGATGTCTTCTATATTCAACTCCAACAATGTCCTGTGACTCAACTCTAAGAATTCTCAACAAGAGATTTGTTAGTGGTATTTTTTGTACAATTGTGGGTTGAATTTTTTGCCTTTGGTTGGTTAGAGGTTGCATTTCGATTTTCTTTGCAAGTATCAAATTGCTATATAGTCTTTGGAGCCTGGTATCAATGGATGTTTTTGCTTTAGGGTGATCGAACTAGCTTCAGTTGTTTTCCATCAAGTTATGGATAACCAATTTTGAATTTAATTTGAGACAAATATATTTAAAAATCCTAGTGATATTTCGAGGTAGAGGGAGTAGGTACCTATAGCATAGACACTTGCAATTATAGAGGGTGTCTATAATATAGATTCCTAGGCTCATGGACTCGTAGATTCTATGCTCCCATGCTAGCACTTCCCCTTCATTGCCTACAATATAAAACTCCTCATAACCTCTACTTATTATTCGGAATTGAATGGTTCAAATATTTTTTTTAGTAGGTATCAATCAATCAATCAATCAATCAATATATATATATATAATTAAATTAAATTAATTCATATTTGGAATGTATTTTTAGTTGCTCCATTTAATCCCAAAAGGATCAAATGATTTTTAATGTATCCAAAAAAAATCTTAGGTAGTTGTGCTCAAAGTCAATTTTAGTAGAATGTTGTCAAAGTTTTGAGACAAGGTATAAGAATAATTATAGCCCACCAAGGTGATAATGATAGAAAATTATGCTCAATCAATAGTAGTATTGATTACACATTTTCAAGTGCACTCACCAACGACAATATTATGAAGTGCTTGCATAACATTGTTAATCAAAATTGAGGGGGTTCTTTTTGCTTGCACAAAAAGTGGGAGCCTCCAGTATGGCAACTTCTTATCCAACCCAAGATTCTCTTGCAACTTTCTGCTTAGCCAATGAAACTAATGTTGCAACTTCCAAATCAACCAATGATTCTCTACAAATTATAACTAAGTTCACTCCTAAACATATAGAGAGGCATTATCCATCTTCTAAGGGGGGGAATGATAACCCATAAAGGAACCGGTAACCATGGAAATCATCCCTTTTTGAACCATGTGACATCATCTACTTAAAAATAAATAAAAAATACTCATTTGAGGTCAAGCTACTATACAAGATCTTTCTTTTGTGCACAAAATTCCAAGGATGAACAATTGCACTTTTGTCCTACATATGAAGATTCTTTATCATCCATCGGACAATATAGGTCCTCACTCTTGTTTAACCCTAAGAATATGCAACCCCCATGACCAAGGTAGTTAGCAAAACTGCTCCGATTATTGGACCAATAGGTGCATTCTGTTTTTCTACAGTCAACAGTGAAGTCATCCATTGGACATGAAACGTCCGTGTCGACATTTAAGGGTTAAGCTGGTTAACAATGTTACAATGTTATGTGTTCTCAACAATCTCAAGTTGTTAAGTTAGTGAAGGTCTAACAGAAAAGCCGTTGAGTTTCAGCAGCCGGCTGTACTCTCCAATTCGTTGCATTATCTAATAACTTATCCACCGTGGTAGGATAATACGACCAGCATGACCAGGTCAGCACCTGTAATTAAAAATACCACGTCGTTCCCAGTTCCAAAGCCAACGGAATCTTTCCTTTCAAAAGGGGCTCCGCCCGTGGTCAAAAAGAATAAAATCAAAGCTCCAGGCTACACAGTAGCCAGGTGCTAGCCAGCTAGGGTGGCAACTACGAAACTCAGAAGTTCACGGAGCGGGCTACGGTTATACAGTAACCGAGGCTTTGTAAGAGATTACCACTGTTCTAACTTATTACAACAACAGTGTCTTGTAGCCGCAAATTCACGCCCCAACTGAATGACTTTGGCAACGCATAATATTCCTAATTGAAGCAAGAAGAAAAATTAATACACAATCTTTACAAGTTTAGAGCCCACACCAATACGTGGGTATGAAATTACAGTACGCATCCCCCTCGCTAGTCAAACAGACACCCCCACTCAATCGATAAAATAAACCTTACTTCACAAAGCCAGCCAGGTCGACAGTCAATCATACAAAACAGTTGCCCAGTCCGTCAGTCACAGTACCAACTCGTACTGTGTCGTAGGCCGGAGGTAGAAATCTAGAATAATAATTTTGTTGAGGAGAAAGTGGAAGAACCGCACTCACTCACTCCAACAGTGATCAGTTCGACTGACGCAGTCTGGAGAGAGAAGGCGATTGATTGAGTGATACAGTACTGTACACAAGTAGCAGCTAGTCGCCTCCCTGAGTAATCGCAATGATGGAGTCTCTGCAAGCCCCGAGACTTTGCAGAATCGATCGATCACCACGGGCGCCAGACATTGAACTCATTCAACAAAGCAGTTCCGTCAATTAATTTCTACTGCACGCTAGTACCTCGAGTGAGAGAACCGACATGGAATCCTTGCGAGCTCTTGCTTCCGAAGTAGTGTGCGTAAATAGGACTGAACATCGTTACTTCTGAACTTTTCTTCTTCAATCTCCGTTGCAATCCCGTTCGCTGTTTTTGCATCGCTACATGTTACAACTTCCTTCTTCTAGTAGGGGGCTGTGGGAACCAATCATTTCATAAATAGTACAGTGCTAGTTCTGAACCTTTCTTCTTCAATCTTGGTCGCGGTCTCAATCCGTCTCTTGCATTCCTACATGTACAACTTCCTTCTTCCAGGGGCGCTTTGTGATCCAATTAGTTCAGAAATAGTACACCGCTACTTCTGAAACTACTTCCTTCTTCTATCTCCGTTGCAATCCCAATCCCGTTCCGTTTCTCGCATTCTACTAATTTCTACCCGGACAACATCCTTATTTCCAGGGGGGCTTTAATTTCCAGCTGTGAAATCCAAGCAATTCACAAATAGTACACACACCGAGGTTCGCCGCTTCTACTACTTCTTCTTTCACTGTTTGCAAATTCCTAGCAGGAAACTCGTAGCGGATCCAATCGTAGTGGCATCCCGTGTTGGGTATTCTGGCGAATGATTCACCGGGCGTGCGGTCTTCGATCGGAGTGTGGTTGGATTGAACAGGGACGAGATTCTTGATTCCTGGCTGGTAATGCAGTTAAGTATTGCAAGCTGTGGTATGCGCGAAGATCGGAAATGGGGAGAAATTGTTTATTAGGGCGTTCGAGATTGCGTGTGTGAAGAGAATCGGGATTAAGATCAATCGGGTGAGTGGGTGGCGATGGCGATGGCGACGAGGCGAGTAAATTTGGTAGCGGCGTTGTTGGTGTTGTTGATGATCTGTTTGGTGATGGGGAGGGGGATGGGCGACCTGGGCGTGAACTGGGGCACGATTTCCAGCGACCCTCTGTCGAACGACATCGTGGTGCAGATGCTGCAGGACAACAAGCTGATGAAGGTGAAGCTGTTCGACGCGAATGCGGACGTGATCAACAGCATGCGCGGCACCAACTTGCAGGTGATGGTGGCGATAACGAATGACATGTTGGCCGGCATAGCCGCGAGCTCCGACGCCGCGACGGCGTGGGTCCGGGAGAACGTCACCGCGCACCTCGGCAACGGCGGGGTCCAAATCACGTACGCACTACACTATTTCCTGTTCACCGCTAATTCCCTTCCCACACTATTTCGCTTTCCTCCCCTCATTACCGGTTTGGTCGCGTCTTCTCCCTCGTTAAGCACTGCCGGAAGTTGGGCCCGTATGACAGCAACACGCCCGTGTCGCAGGGGAATGCATGATGATAAGTGTTAAGACTGTGACCAATGGAACGTAGAAGCAATTTCGGTCTGGGCTTGTCGAAGTGGGAAGCCTTACCCTTTGGGCATATATCATGACCGCCCTTGTGTGTCAGGCTCCGCACTCCATCCTTGGCGTGTCACTTGCGATGTATCCTAAAGTATGTCATATTGTGGATACATCTGATCGAATAACCATCAAACACTGTCTTTAGTAGAGACGATTGCAATCTAGATTCCCAATCCCTCAATTGTATAAATGTTTAGATAGCATGGGGCCCTTCATTTACTAAGGGCGCCAGAGATGTGGGTTCAAGGCGATGCACCCTATCCAATACACCCCATTCAAAATGTGGGTGCACTGGGAAACAAAAGCTTAAGTTCTACATCCATTTCTTTTCGTTAAAGCAGGTGTTTAGAGAGCAGAAATTTGTCTGTTTATTAGGGGTGTGAGCCTTTTGAATACTTCTTTTACAGCATGACTCTTAGGGTTTGAAGGCACTAATTCTACACCTATTCTCTTCCGTTAGTGTAGATGTTTTAGTTAGTAGGGTGATTTTTCTATTTACTAATGTTTCTCAGTTCTAAGGTTTCAAGATTTTGAGTTCATTTTGTTCTAAATAGGATTCATTAGGAATGTGAGCCCCCATCCTTGTTCCAAACCTTTTGCCTTTGGATAGATATTGCAAAACCTGGTTACCAATTTCCTTCCAAACGTGGCCCAAAACCTCGAGCCTTCACACTCCTCAAAACGGGGTTATCACTTACTTGAGTACCATTAATATTCAATCATTGAAATCAATTGCGAAAGCAGCGACACTCCTGTGTCTTAGTTCTATCACCAGAGATTCTCAACCAGTACACGATTCAGGAGCCCACTTTGGTCCACACTCAGCTACACTCATTCACCGAGTCTAGCTGCGGACACAAAACAAGTCTCCTCAAAAGAATCGTAGTAAAACAATCTAGTGTAGTAAAAATCAATTGCTGTGCAATGAGATCACTGTAATCATCGAATTCTATTCCACATTCTGAATTCTTGAATTCAGAATTCCAGGACTCATTAGGAATTAGAGGCTCCAGTATTGTACCCATTCTCTTCCGTCAGTTTAGATATCTAGGTTGCTTGCAGTTGTCCATTTAAGGGTATAAGAATTATACGTTTTGCAATTTTTCGAGGAATAGCTCATTGGGAATTAGCTCCAATTCTACACCCATTCTCTTCCGTTAGGCTGGACGTTCTGGTCGGATGATTCGTGAATTCCACTGTGTCACTTCCATCACAAATAAGGTAGAGGTTCCATTGACCATGCAGTACGTAAGAGGCTCCATTGACCATATATTTTGGCTCATTCATTTGTACTAAGTTTGAAAATACTTAATCTATAGACATTTAGTTTTCTGCAATTGCTTTTTAGTTTAACCCAATATAAATGTGCAAATTTGAAGATGGTGCAATGTTCTAGACTGTTGTACGAAAAGGTTCAAAGCTCACCTATATGGTCCATGGAACCTCTTCCTAAGAGGTTGGTAAATGCTCGGGTGAAGGAGACTTTACACTAGTTTTCCAACTACGGCAAGATTTAGGAACTACTAAGGTCCACACTTGCGAAGCCTAATGGAAGTACCCGCAGACACGAACCAATTCTCCTCAAGAAACCATTCAAACCAAGAGCACTAAATCGTCTTCCATTCCATCTTCTGAATTCTTCCTCGACTCTGTTTAGGCGCGCAGCACTTAGAAACGAGCCATCTTGAATTCCCATTCTGAGTTCCTCATTGAGGGATCCAAATTTGGAGTTCCACAGTTTGAGTTCTACATTCTGAATTGCGCCGTGCTTTCTCCCCTCTGCACAGCCACGTCGCCGTCGGCAACGAGCCTTTCCTCAACGGCTACAACGGCCGCTTCGTCAACGTCACCCTCCCCGCCCTACTCAACATCCAAGCCGCTCTCGTCGCTGCCAACCTCTCCCCAACCATCAAAGCCGTGGTGCCTTGCAACGCCGACATCCTCTCCGCCGACCCCCTCCCTTCCCAGCAAACGTTCCGCTCCGACCTGGCCGCTCTCATGGTCCAAATCACCGCCGCTCTCCACTCCACTTCCTCCCCTTTCGTCGTCAACCTCTACCCTTTCCTCTCGCTCGTGCTCAGCCAGAACTTCCCCATCGACTTCGCCTTCTTCACGGGGTACACGTCTCCGATCATCGACGGCACCAGAATTTATAACAATGTGTTCGATGCGAGTTACGATGGGTTGGTGAGTGCGTTATCGGGATTGGGCTACCCGGATATGGAAGTGGTGGTGGGGGAGATTGGGTGGCCGACGGATGGGGCGGTCTATGCGAATGTGACGTTGGCGCAGAAGTTCAATCAGGAGCTGGTGAATCATCTGCAGAATGGGGTCGGGACGCCGTTGAGGCCCGGGAAACTGGAGGCGTATCTGTTTGGGCTGTTGGATGAGAATGCGAAGAGCACGTTGCCAGGGAACTTCGAAAGGAGCTGGGGGTTGTTCAATTTCGATGGGTCGGTGAAGTATCCGCTGGATCTGACAGGTATGGGAAGCCCGCTCTGTGACACTATCAAAACTGGGTGTGTTTTTCGTGTCAAGAGACTGTGTTTTGACGTAAAATTGTTGATGTAAGTTTCGGCTATGAGTATGTGAACTCATGGGTGTGGGGATCCAGCTTGTAACGCTACCAGAAGAGGGTGTTGTTTTTTAGTCGAATGAATGTAGTTTGACGTAAAATTGTTGAAGTAAGTGTCGGAAATGAGTACGTGAAAATACCTCACAGGAATGCGAATCCGGCTTAGAGCACTGCTACAACGGGGTTGGAAAACATTAAAACTGATGAAGCTGTTGGAAAAAGATAAATTTGGGAAGACAGGGTCAACAAGAATCTCGAAAGAAGCACCCTGTTTTGGTCCTGGTATTTCCAGTCAATGTGTGCTATTCACATTCTTCACATTCCACGTAATTGATTATATATGGGTTTTTTTTGCTCGTCCCACAATCAGTTTTCGTTGATCAGATTGAGGATTGTGAGCGGAGTGCTGTCGCTTGTAGTGGGTTTATGTAAAGTTCCCTCTTGACCTCGCAAGTATGCTCAATAAGCTTACACTACTAAATTAGGGTGAATTCTTTTGGACACTTTTGACTTGTCGAGCAATTTTCAAAAAGTAAGTTGAACAGCCTTTGCCGGTAGTGCTCCGCCCATGTGCTATTCACACTCTACCTAGTAGATTTCACATGGTTTTTGAAAAGCATAAAATCTCAGGCTCCACAAATCGTGCACTGCGTAATTTATAATTGCACGGTTTTGCTATAATCCACTCACTCAGTGCTTAACGATTCATTTATGCGCTCTTCCTTCTGCAGGTGGTCTGAATGGCGCGCAAACACAGCTTGTGGGTTCTCGCGGCGTGCCTTACTACCCGAACCAATGGTGCATAATGAATCCCAACGCCGTGGACATGTCAGTTCTCCCAGCCAACATCGAGTACGCATGTTCTCGTGCAGATTGCACCCCTTTGTTCTCTGGCGGATCCTGCAGTGGCTTAACACTCCAACAAAACGCCTCCTACGCCTTCAACACTTACTACCAATTCAACAACCAGCTGACCAGTTCCTGTGATTTCCAAGGGCTGGCGCAGGTGGTCACCACCGACCCCACAGTAGGCACATGCAAATTCTTAATTGGCTTCAAGCCTGCATCCTCTGGTACCATCGCGCCCCCGGGCCCGGCGAGTACCACTCCTCCTAAAGGGGCTGCATCTTTGCTGCAAGTCGATTTGAGAGCCTTGTGGAGCTTCATTGCTGTCGTTGTAGCACTCGAATTCGTTCGGTTTTCATGAGTGCTTCAAGGTTTTGCGCCAAGCGAGTCCGAGTCCATCTCCTCCACACTAAATCCAGGCCGTGAGTTCTTGGAGATTTATGGCTCTCTCAATGAGTGTGGGGAGGATGGGATTTGGGATCAACACTTTTTTTTTTTTTTTTCCTTAACCGCAATATGGCAATGAAAGTGACAGGAGAGGTACGCATTAGATAATTGGAGTCAAAAGCTGAAAGGTTTGAGAGGATTGTGTATAGTCCATAACCCTCTCTTCCAAACTAAATCCAGACTGAGATCTTGGAGATTTACTATTCTTTTGGAGATCTGTGATTCTTTGAGAGCAAGGGGGGTTGCAGAAGATGCCGAGGGTTATGACTCGAGACCCTCCTCTTCTTTGCCAACTACAATGCACTGTGTGGCGGTGAAAGCAACAGGAGAGGTGAACCTTTTTCTGTACAGAACTTGAGGTGGTGTTTGTTCCAGCACTTGAGATTGCTTTAGGCTAAGTTAGTTCGAAGCTCTTCTGTTTATAGTGAGGTCTCCATTCTTGGCAAGTGCCATCTTGATTGTATTGTATTGTATGTTGAGAAGTTAGTAGTCACCATTTTGAAGGCATTCTATGCTGAAATTTTGCCTTCTCTCTTTCTTGAGGCTCACAAGTGTTTTTTATACTAAGTTTGTTAGGTGTATATCATTCACTGACGAAGATCACTTTATCATGAATTGGGCTGAGGGGTAGCACTTGTTATCTGTGTCTATGAAGTACACAATATGAAGTGGTTTGCAGGCGACTACTCTATAAAGCTCAAACTCACCTTTCTAGTTTATGCACTAGCATTCGAATTAGCATTAGTCAGACTTGTCTCTACTAATGTGGGCACTGGCAAGTTTTTTGGCACTGGCAATTTTACACCCTCTATTCACTGTTGTCTCATGTCCCATTTACTTGCAAATCATTATTCATACTTTGTGAGCATTGTAACATATCATTCTTTGAATATGGACTATGAACTCAATATTCATCACCTTGAAAATTTGTAGTTTATTCATACGGTGTCCCAAAAATGTATAAGAAAAATGTATAAGAAGAGAATGTAGAATATTCTTCTGACTTCCAACAATTATAATATGAAGAATCCTTAGTCGCTTATTTGGGAGCATTCAGGCAGAGTTGCCTTGATGAGACAAAGTAATCATACTTGATGCAACTTCCACTTCTACTCCCTTATGTCCGTCCTAGTGTCTACTTGTCTTTTTGTGCACATTGCATCTACTTTGGAAATCGTTGAAATTATTGAATTGAAGCTTGCCCACGAATTCAGATACCGATATATGAGAATAGTACTGTGTAAATCCTCATTGGCAATTCAATAGCATTATAAACCCCAAACAAGTGTAACCAAACCGATCCAAGGATAGTGTAGTTGATCATGAATGTATGCCGCAAGAGGCATATGACAGAATTGGAAAGCTCCGATGAAAAGATTTATTGAAAAATCGCCTCTTGAGTAAGACGATTTTACCACCATGATCGTGTACCAGAATCTAAGCCTCAACATTTGAAAATTCCAGATTGTTGTAGAGTAAGTGCCCTTCTAGATTTTATGGCAAGCTAGGACATTTCTAAAGCTGAACTGATACAAGCAGAGTGCTTCCTAAATCCTGACTTCGCTGCTACCTGGAGGACCCAAACGAAACCAGAGCACTCTGGTTTCATTGAACAAATCGTAGATCTATGCTCTTGTTAAGACAAAATTGGCCATGTTTCGCACGCAAAGCACGGGAAGCTTCCAGAGGTGAAGAAAATTTGACTAATGCCCGCATTTCAAAATTTGATGCGGGATTCGAATTTGTGGGAGCCTTCCTGCCAACGTAGGCAGTAGGAAAGTCCTTTTGCCTGTGAACATGAGACTGGTAAATTCTCGGTAGCCTTTAAGTTCTGCAAACTCAGCGAAGAAGTAAGAATTCAAGTAAAGAGGAGTTGAGAAGTGACAACAATACTTACACCCTCAAAAATTTCGTAGAGTATGATGCCAAGTTGTAGCCTTGAAAAAACCGCTCCACATCCTCTACGGTAGCTTCATTCGGCACCTGCATCAGCAGCAGCTGTTCCAATCCAATCCAGGCGGTTTGTTAGTGCTGTGCAAATGGGACGAATATTCCTGACCAACAGAGCCGAAAATTCATCAGAGAGCTTAATTTTTCAATAGTTACCAGACTAAGAAAACCTTCGTGAACAAAATTAAATAGGTAACCAAACTCCATAATAATGCGTTCGTCACAAGTTAGAATTGTCCACTAAGTGCCCAAGCTAAAATTGTAAGTCCAAGTAATAAGGTATTAGTCAACTATAGAAACTTTCAAAGCATATTCAAATGTAGGATATGATTCTTCTTTCTATCAGTATATTTTGCTACTTTCCTTAACAAAGGAGGTCAATTCCTATAGATATGGGAGAGACCACTTTTCGCCATTGGGCACTAAGGAGTTACGAAGAAACTTGAACCGTGGTCAGGCACGATTTCCACAATACCATGATTACTTCATAGTAAATATATGTTGGACCTTATACACATTGATATTTGACGCACATGATGAGAAATAGAAGCTTACAGATTGTCCCCGGAAAGCCTTGACAATATTGTGAATATCATCTTCGTCGGCCCTCTTCGATTCCTGGCAAGATTTCCAAACAACTGTCGTCATGACGATGCAATCAAATCATCTCAACTTAATCTTATACTGGGCTCAGGATGGAACTGTCATGGCATAAAATAGACTGCACCATCCAGAATGCAAAATGGGCTTCAAATACCATGTCTAGCTTCAAATACCGGCCACCTAAGCGACCCTGCCGCACGATAGCTCGTTGGGCTTGCCGGAAACCCTCCAGATTGTCAAACTCCAGTTGTCTGTAGGTAACAAAAAAGATCAACTTTACCTCCAAAACTCTGTCACTACCACATCCCTGAAAGGCTCAAGGTCTGTCGCTGCTGCATATTCTTTGCAACTTCAGTAAAGGAAAATGAAAGACTCCCAATACAATTTTATCCCTAAAATGGCCAACAGCAACCAATTCCATATCTATCTAATATTTAAATGAATCATTTAAGAAGCTTTCAGTAATGTGCCAAATGAATGACACCCTACATTTTGAACAATTGAAACATGTTTTGAAAGGTAGTACAATGGATTAATGCTTTGGCACGAAGCGGTTAAATAACCATCACTGCCAACTCAAGATCGAATAGCCAAAGATCCAGAGTACATATAAGATGAGTAGGAACATTTCAAAAGCTCACATAAATCTCTGGCGGTACTTCTCGTCGTAGATCGTCACCACCTGGTGAGGTTGCAAGTTGCAACCTTCAAAGTACGCAAGAATGTCGGATTTGAACGCATACTTGGGACAATTTGACAAGCGTGCATATATTTTGTCTGTCCACGAAAGCAAAACATGGTCACTGGTGTAACATGAAACACTTACGAGGTCACGGAGTGCGATTCCTGAATGAACATCTCAATAGAATCCTTCAATCATTGTGGAATTAGAGAGTTCACCATGCATGACCGCTCATTTGCTCTTAACCCTAAAACCCTGAATGCAAACTCAGATTATCACCCCTACACGTCCAGCAAAAACCACTTCACTGAAAACAAACAGATCCTACATCTTCATGCTAACCCTCAATCGAAATGTGCGATGATCGAAACCTTCCCAATGGTGAAATGTCGGACAAAACAATAATTTCCGGAAGAGAAATGAAGTATAATTACACTAAAACTGCTAGAAACACCCGTCCGTCTGTGTGTGAGTTCCTCCTCTTCAACCCTAAAACCCTGAAACCTTAAACCCTGGAACCAAAATTCGAATCCCTAATTCTCGCCCCCAATATATTCATCGAACAACGCTTTACTGAAAACAGAAAGACCCACCATTTTTCTGTTGACCCTACATTAAACTGCACGATGATCGCAGCGTCCCAATCGTGAAATGTTGCGAAAAAGAAAGAAAGTCCCGAAGAGAACTAAAAGGCGTTTCCACCAGAAGAACGGATTGAAAGAGAGAAAGTTTAGAATAGCCATACTGGAAGGTAATGCCTTTCCGGCAGCCAGAGCCACTCCAGTGAACCCAGGGACACGGAACGGAGGGACTTCGCTGACAACGTTGCTCTCTCCTCCTTGCGGGGCCTGCGCATTTGCTCCATCGACAATCTCTCCGCCTCCTTGTTCGCTCTGCGCAGACGAAGCCCGTGTGACAATCCCTTGTTGGTGGAAACTCGGACGTGCCTGCAGCAGGCTGGTCCTCCTCGCCAACCGCATCAAAGCCTGCATGGTGATCAAACCTAAGAAAATCTCTTTGGATTTTGCTTTCTCTCCCTATCTCAGAGAACCAGATTTGTAGGACGATGGTAATCAGAAAAGCTTAAATGCGGAAAGGGAAACGAGGAGAAACCTAGCCACCACGCAAGAGCACAGACAGAGGAGGAGCGGCATTGAAGCTCAAGAATGGGGGACGCTGACGGCCGCAGACGGGACGGGGAGAGACGCGGATGCTACCGCTCGGCATTCAGTTCGACGAATGCATGAAGTTCGTCGGGTTCAGTGAACAGAGTACGTCCATTTTAACGAATGGAGCTTTTTCAGGAACTGCAATTCAATAATCCAGCTGTTATTAACAGAAACAGGTCTCGTACAGACACGTAAGCCCACTGCCAGAAAATTCCCCCTTTTATTTGCAGGGCAGGTTATTTTGCAGGTTATTTTCATAAGTTAATCAACACATTGCGCACGTCCACTTGTGTAATCCGGCATTATGGATTCTTCATCTGGAAAGTTTCTTGTTCATTGGAATTTTTGGCATTTTTTTGTGCACATTTTACGGTAGGCAATTCTCTCTTTTAGAGACAATGCCCTAGATAACTTCACTAAGATAACTACACCCTAAAGCATCCAAATAAGTAGTCCATCATAGTTCCCATTATTATATAAGAAAATTTATTGTGGGGTCTTCTTGGTAGTTAGAAGGGGATTCTAGATTCTGCATGAATAAACTATGAATTTTCGAAGTGCTAAAAATAGGTGTTTCTAAAACTAATCCTAGACTCTCATGAATAATAGAAGTACATTTTAGGCAAGAATATGTACAAAGTTAGTTTTAGAAAGAGGTCACTTTTGGGCGTAGTTACCTTAATAGGATTATCAATAACTCCTTCCTACAAGGTACATATTCTAAAAAAATTCCCCTGTGAAGGAAAATTTTCACAATCCATCCAAAATTTTCGATGAAAATTGGAGAATTCACCAATTATTTAATCCTTTTAGGATGAAGCATTCTAGATTTTCGAATGGCCATTTTTATTGATCTTACTGTAGAAATAATAATAATAATAATAATAATAATAATAATAATAATGAAGAATTTAAATGAGGAATTTTTGCATGTCATTAGATTGAGTGACAAAAATTGCAAATGCTAGTTCAATAATGGAATATCCAAAGTTGAATGGAATTTCATTCACTTCTAGATAGAATGTGTAAAAATTAGCATAAAAACTCACCGAATAAGGTGATTTTTAATGGTCAAATTATTATTATTTAAATACAAATTAGTGATCCAAAGTGCTGCTAACTGAAATGCCAGATAAGCCTAAATTTAACCCAATTTAAAACCACTGCTTCGACCGAGCGAAGTTCGTCCAGTGAAACGAACAGACCTCGTCCGATCGTCGTCATCGTCGTCTTCGTTGTCTCCTTCGTCTCCTTCTTCCGCGTAAACCCATCCAGACTCCAGATTGAAGCCTTGAAAGATTGCCACCAAATTGCGCTTCATCGATTTCGCACAGGCTAGAATTGCGACAAGGGTTTCCCAATTCTCGCTACAGCGATGGCGAATCCCGAAGAAATCCAAGAACCCCTGTTACCGTCAGTGCAGTACCCCCCAATCCATTCCCCAAACTCTCCGGAGCTTTCTTCTACGTTTCGCCCTCTCTCCTCATCACGTAAGCTTCCGATCCTCATTACCTAAGCTTCTTCGAGAATTCAATTTCTCTTTTGCGATTGCGTCGCTTCTCTCTTTTGTGGGTTTCATCTCGACGAGAAAGATCTTGTGTCGGTATAGGCGATCGCTTTCTGAGGATTTTGCTTTTGTTGGGTGGGGGATTGGTGCAGAGGAGGGGGAGGGGCAGCTGAGCGAATGGGCCGCAGGGCAATATGCATCAGCTGGAGCGACTGACATCCCGCCGAGCGTGCCACCGATTGAAACTGCTTCGTTGGCCACCGTGAACGAGATTCGGGAGGCTGCAGCGGGGTCGAAGGATCCGTACCCGCTTTGGATCTATGGCGCATTGGTTTCTACGGAAGCTTCAAATCGGAGCAGTCTTGGACAGCCTACAGAAGGTGATCTCCACAGTCATGTTCCCGGGTCGTTAAGTTATATCATGATCCTCGCATTCTAATTGAAGCTTTTTAAGGTAGAGAATACAATTTGGGGACAGATGTAGAATCGGGAACCACCGCTGCAAGATGTCTTTACTACGCACACCTGGAATGGGAGACATCTAGGGATGCCTGAGTACACTACATTCTTCCCTACAAATTGCGTCATTTTTCACTTTGAAGCATTTTAATCAGTAAGGTAACAGCACCTAAAATCTTCCAAAGAAGGGTTTGAGAATGGTTTGTATGACTGAACTGTAAAATCATTTGTTGATTATAGTTTGTGGGCAATAAGGGGATTCTAGATGCTCTTAGAGTGCATTTTATGGACACCATTTGAATACACTATGAACTTTCAAAGTGTTGAAAAATAGGTGTATCCAAAGTCGACCCTCGGTTCTGATGACTACAGGCTGTTCGTTTTAGGTGAGAATCTTGTAGGGGTCGGTTTTGGAAACGGATCGCAATTTGGCGTTGTTATCTTATGTAGGAGTGGGTTTTATCGGTTTTCGTAACCATCTACCATATGAAGCTTCTACTCATAATTGCATTTTTGTTTTTGAGTGGTGTCGTAGATGTTGAACAATACATCATGTTGAATTGACTGTTTTTGTTGCAGTTCCGCAATCAAGTGCCATACAAGGAAGTCAGCAAAATGCAGCAGTGACATCGAGGTACGACCGCTCTTGTTAATTCTTTTTTGACATGTAATGGTTCGATGCGTTAGGAGAATCTTAAACCTGCACATTTTGCAGTGAGCATAGTTTTTATTATTGAAATGATCAATTTTTATTGATTCCTAGTAGCAATGGAAAGGGGAATCCTGTGCACCAAGTTTCGTTATTTGGCCACTGTATGCAATAGTTATGAGGTCAAAGCTGATGACCTGAAACCAACACATGTGTAAGTGGGGGTGCATTCTTTTCATCAACAGGTATCCATTGTCAATGTGTTTTTTGGTGTGGGAATTAGGACGTTGTTGGAATTGGATTTACCGAACTCTGGTTTAAGTTTACACGTTTTTAAGATGATTGACAAAGGAATGATTCATCAGTGCAACATTGTATCTTAAGTCAACCTCCCAAACTTTCTGTAAACAATACTGGATTAGTGTGGGTGGATTTTGCGCTTCAAGTCATTGGCGTAGGCCAGTTAGATTATGTCTTAAAATTCCGCGAGTTAAGTCATTCGGTGGTAATGAATGTAAATTTATTGCAAATTAGTTATCAGAAGTTAGCATCAATGGCAAGACTTCGGCAGTGGAAAAATTTAGTAACTAATATCAGTTAGCTAATTGGCGCTACTTGGTTGGTGAGGGCGGGGCCTAAGAGTGATATTTTTCCTGTGTGACGTAATTGGTGGAGCAGTGAGCAGAGCGTGACTGAGGAGGAGATTAGGGAGCTGTTGACAGACTATGTGGAGAAGCAAGGCTGTTGGGGTGGACGGCCTGCCAACAAGTGGCCAATTAGCAAGATTGAAGACTGTAATGTATATATTGGAACTCTCGAGACTTTCGTCGAGGAGCGAGACGTGGAGACGCGGGTCAAATCTTACAATGGAGGTTCCGTCGATGACAAAACTAGTGGCCATGCCCCTGGCCCTTGGGAAATCGACATGAGGCATGAGTTTCCTTTACTGTTCACTCCACGGAAACTGGCTCGTCAGAAAATGCCCTCTTCGGAATCAGTGCAACCATGTGGAGGTACGGGTCTGGATTTTTACATATGTGTTTATGCTATTCTAGTTTTTGACTGCAAGGGCTTTGTGGTGATGTAACGTACTCTTCGAATGAATTTATCAAATCTGCACAAAGCTTTGTGCACCTTTTCCTGATTTATAA
Source organism: Straminergon stramineum (assembly GCA_963920665.1). Classification (NCBI taxonomy): domain Eukaryota; kingdom Viridiplantae; phylum Streptophyta; class Bryopsida; order Hypnales; family Calliergonaceae; genus Straminergon; species Straminergon stramineum. Next base: position 4,142,691 of record OY987272.1, read on the forward strand.
TGTCATTCCACCGTACAACCGTCCTTCAATATTACGTCCATTGTGCTTCTAACATGGAAATTAAAGCAACCCTATCCACCACTTCTTCCCAATATCTTTGATGATAGTATTTGTGCAATAGATGCTTGATAAGATTTTATGTTTTATGCACTCTCTCCAAAAGTCTTGTGCTTTTGTTACAGCAATTTGCAATCAATATCTGTATATGTTTACCATCGCATGGAGATCTTTGTGTAAAGATTTCATGTGAATGTTGCTTTTTATTGCAACAAATGAAGTGGAAATCATGAGGTCAAAGTCTGCCTCAAGATAGATAGTAAGCGAATTATCTGGGTGTTTTTTTATGCCCTGATTACTAAGGACCTTAAAGCGGATTTTCATTTGTGAATGGAAATTATACCATTTTTTCGTGATGAATTCGTGCAGTACTCAAAGAACGGAAGTTCGGTGAAACGCTTGATGAGTGCTTCAAAGTGTTTTCCGTTTTGTAGATTGCGGTGGTCAGAAGGAGGTTGTATGCCCTTCGTGCAATCCAAACAAAGATATCAGCTCTGCTGTATCTGGCGTGACTACCGAGTGTTCACGTTGCCATGGTCGTGGCCTTCTTGCCCACCAGGATGGCTCTGATACCAAGTAAGTATCTGATCGAATACTTGTTGACTGAAGGCTACGTCTTGTCCTAATTTTAATGATTTTCTCTCTTTTCATGTCTGCCTGTTACAAGCCAGGATTTGCATTGCATGTATGGTAACTCTAATGCTGACGCATTAAAAATAGACGTTTCAAGTATCTCACAATGTATTATACTGCAGTTGTGGTCAGTGTCAAGGTAAAGGGAAATTGCTTTGCACAAAGTGCAAGTCTCGAGGCCGTATTCTCTGTAACAAATGTCAAGGCTCAGGTGCATTACTTGAGAGCAAGCAGTTGAACGTAACTTGGTAAAGACTCTGGAGCTTCTTATGCTTTTGCTATTGCTGAAATAGTACACCAGTCCTTGTTAGCTCTGGCCCATGTTTTTGGTCACAGATTTGTGCAAGCTCCTATTTATGAGGGACATTGGGTTTTACTTTTCAAAAGCACATACCACCTGAGAACACACACATATAGTAGAGAGTAATTTGTGACGCATTTTAATTGTTGGACAAGACCTAGTAAGGATTTTGGTGTGCTAAAAATTTTCGTTTGAAGATTGGATTCAATTGCTGCACCTAACTAACTTTGATTACTCTCGCAGGACAACTTTGAAAACCAAGAAGATCAGCGCATCGAGCAATGCAACTCTAGTTCCGGATGAAGTATTCCACGAAGCCAAAGGGGTTCAGTTGTACGGTAGTGAGGCGTACCAATGTCAGCCCGTGAGCTTCCCTGAGTCTCAAGTCCTCACAAGGCTCTCATCTGATGTTATTGCGGAGAGGACGCCTGTGCCACCGACAGCAAGGGTGATTTGTGAGCGTCATCATGTGCACATGATTCCTGTGACTCGTGTCTTGGTTGACCAAGGCAAACGCTCCTTCAAGTTCTACGTTGTCGGTCTGGAGAAGCGTGTCTACCTCAAGGATTATCCTGACAGGTGCTGCTGGGGGCTTTGTGGTCTTGGAAGTTTGTGCTCAATCTTGTGACTTCTTGCAAATATTTTATTCCTTGGTACTACAGATAGAGAAGGTAAATGTTTACAGTTCAGATTATTGACAAGGAAACTGGCTTTACCAGTGATCATTTGCTTCTAGAAGTGGTAGAATCTATGGATTTGTACAGGAATGGTATTGGAAAGGTATACAAAGTGGGTATGACAAATCGCTGCAAAGGTGCGCTTTTCTGGTATAATTCCGGTTTCAATGTATGGTATAATGGTGCACAAATTGAGAGGGCTGATAAATGCAACTGAAGTGCTCAACCAAGTATTGGTGGTTTCCTTAGAAATTAATGACTTATCTAGTAGGAAAATCAGAATACTGATGTAGTTACATATTCCTGTACAAGAACTTGTAGATCAATCTTAATACGCTATAAGCCAGCTATTTCTTCCTTAAAGCCTTTATTGAGATCTCACTAGGTGCACGAATCCCCTCGGAACTTTTTTTGAAGGATTTTCTTTCTCGTTAAAATGTTACCAACACCTCCCTAGTTTGTGAGAGACGAAGGTACTTTTCTAGTATTTTTATGATCTCTACAACTGTTGTTGCTCATTGTGTTCGAAATGACCTGTAATCTTACATTATGGAGCCGGTTTGTCAGGCCTGTGGGGCCAGGAGCAGTGCTGGGGGCAGGAGTCATCATCCTCTCGTTAGTAGGTGGACTGGCGTTTCTGTGGAAGATGACTCGAAAGCCTCAACAGTCGAAACAATTCATCATTCGTATGTAATCTTTCGATATTGACGTCTTTGGACATTATGTGTATTTGAGCTTTAGGATACTGCTTCAGCGTCTTCAGGTTGGTGCAAGCACGTTTTTCATTCAGTTTCTATGCTTCTTTTTCTTCGAATTATTCTTTAATAGTTGTGAGAACTTACTTGTCTCCATAGTGGCAACCAAACAAAGAGTCAAACAAAGACATTTGGTAAGGTATGTCCACTCATGATCATCACTAATTCCAATTCAGCACAGTTACTATTGCGAAACATAAAATATTTTCTTTTATCTTATTGGCAACTGAAAGCGGATTCCAACATATTTTAGTTTTCATTTTGGATGTTGTATAAATATCAAGATTATGCACAAAATGAACTTTTGTTTTTTTGCCAACTGAAGGCTGTTCTGTTTTGCTCCTGAAGAATGCTATCCTGTGCAACTCTTTGAGAATGTTATGTTGTGATCATTTTACTATCATGGGAGTTGAACCGATTGGGTTGATTGAAATGGAGTCCCTGAGTATTTGCTTGATGAGTATGTAGAAGAGTCTGAATCTGCCAGTCTGATTACCTGTATATCTACGTGATGAATCATAGGTTCTTCTATGCTATGTTACACGGCCTGTGAACAGGTTCATCTGCCAGTGATGTGATAGTTAACAGTTTTGGAATTGTCTCAAGGGTACTCAAATTAGAGTGCATCGAGAAAAAAGTGATCAAAATCAAACTTTAACCTTGTAACGTCGTTGCAGGAAGTGTCCAATGGATGACACATGTTCATCCTTGGAATTTTGTGTCAAAAGGGGAGGTCTTGCATATTAGTAGTTTGACCTGCAATGAGTGTTCTTCGGGGTTTTTAAGCAAATGATTCATGAGGTACCAAAAAATATGATTTTCATGGTGATCAGCCTGATATTCTAGGGTTAAACTCAAAAGGGAAGCATAATATTGTAGAAGTTGAGAAACAATTACAAGCAACACATTGAGATGCACTTTGGAAGTTGACTTTGTACATAGTGCTTTCTCAAACCATAACATGTTGACATTGCTTGATATGATGTTACATACCATAATTGAGGATATTGATACACCCTAATTAAAATTTGTGATATAAATATGCTTAAGAATATATAAGTATAGCAAATTTAGAAGATACAATATAACTTCTCTAAGGTGAACTTCTCTAAGGGAATGACCTCTCTAAAGTGATGGAGTATTGATAGCCCAGTCCCACATTAAGTCCAATCCTGGACACATGCATTAAAGAAGTTCTTTAAGATTCTTGAGCATATTTGGGGACTTGAGCCTAATTCTGGGCCAAGGCTATTACTTTAGAGAAGTTCTATTGTATTTATTTAAAATCATGTGAAAGATTTTGATGGAATCCATGGCATATGATCCTATTGGCTATTGTGAAAATTTCATAGGTTGTAATCTTGGATCAGTGTTGAATTCATGTTACACCTTTATTAACTAATGGCCCCAAACAAGCTAAATTATCATGTTTAGCAATCAAATGATTTTGCTTTACTTTGAATTTTAAAGATAGAGATGTTTTGTGTATAGAGTCTTCTACCTAAGGTAATTGGATTCATATTCTAATGATGACTATTAGGTCTGAACTTGTTTCATCAATATTTGGTGTTATATATATATATATATATATATATATATATATATATGGTTTTATAATGAAGGTGCACTAGGTGTGAAGAGACAAATAGACTTGGCCACAAAATTTTGAATCCACTTGAACTAAAGTGAAGAAATGAAGCCATGACATGGATATGGAATCAATAGGATCATGATGTCACATGACCAAAGGCATTAAATGAAGGCATACAAATGCATCTATGACTATTGCTTCAATTCATTTGAGTGTCCCTTCACACTCAATTGTATTGTTTTATTAAAAATGAGTTAGACCTTTTTGAATCAAAGAACTATTTTCATGCTCAAATTTATTTTTTAATTTGTTTTGTGTATTTAAATAATTTGTGTGTCCCTTCATCCACAATTGCATTATACTAATCATTTTAATGAAAAAAATTTGATATTTTAAATCAAAGAGTTATTTCAATTACAATTTCATCTATTATTTCTAAATATATTTTGTTTAGGGTCGTTGCAAGAAACACTTGCCATATTTGCTCAAAATGGTCTATTTCAATAAGTATTGTGACTTTTTGAATATTTTATTTAATTAAATAAAATACTTATAATTTTGAAAGAATTGAAAATAGAATCTTTCTAAAAATTTAGACTTAGAAAATTTTATCTCTAAAAGGTATGCACAAAAAAGCATGATGGAAAATACCAAAAAAATGGAAATTTTCATGTTTGATTTTTAGAAAACAGTAATTAAATTCAAAAAAAATAAAAAAAATAAATCTATATTTACTAACTTAAAGATGCTCTTTTTCAACCATTTTCAACTTTGGGAAAAAAATTGTGTTCTCTGCACTTGTACAAAGGTAGTGCTTTTTGAGCACATATAGAAGGCAAATAATCTATTATTTTTAGAAAATCTCTTCTTGAAATTGTGTAACTTTCGTAGAATTGTAGAAGTCCTTAGTCCTTACATCCCAATTGTGAGCTTCAAATTTGCATTTTGGGTCCAAAATAATACTAAAAACCTCCAAATGGCCAAGGTATAAATTCAATTGGGGGTTGTTTAAAAACTATAAAATATTTTTTCTTAAATTTGAAAAATCACGAAATGTCTACAACTACCACATGTACCTTCCTTTCAAATTTCATATAAAATTGACAAATAAAAAAACACTTCTATAAGAACAAGGGAACAAAAAATTGGACAAGTGTTTCTTGCAGTCACCCTATATTGTTTTTTATTGTCGATAGTGAGAACATTTTAGAAAGATTAATCATGAGAGCATTAGATTGGCAACTGAGAAAAAAATTCTAATATTGAAATGAATGAAGTATTTTAATATTCCAACAATTCCTCATGAAATAGTATTCTTCATGAAATTTGATTATAATGGTGTGGCTTGGTCTAAAAGCCTCTACAAGAAAAATAGAAAATGAATCAAGTTAGAAAATAAGAACTAAAAAAAAGATTTATGAGCTTTACTCAACTATTTTTCCAATATAATTCTAGTTTGAATCCATTACATGGAAGTGCTATACAATGTTTAGTGAAAAATAACGACAGAGCATGATATAGGTGGACATCATTCCAATATTTGAATTCATCTTTAAATATAATACTAGTTACTATTTTTGACATCAGGATAGAATATTTTAGATGCTTTTTGTTTGACAACAAAGCAAGGGCACTTTTAAAGTTTAGTTTCTCCCTATTCACATAGAAATGGAAATATCATGAAACTCAACTAATAGAACTCCAACCTTGACAAATTAAAAATTCATTTTCTATTTCAATACAATACAAAATTCCCTTTCACTCATTTTGTTACAATCTTGATCATTTAAAAGGGGTAGGACCTTGGGAGTAGGACCATTGTAGAATTCACACAAATTTTGTCTGATTGGACAAAAGTACAATTCAAAAAATAGATGAAACTCTCTATATGGATGAATGAATACCTATCATTGTGAGAATAAGCCAACATTAGTTCTCACAATATAAAGACAATCTTTGGTGTATCTTGCTTGTTTGATTTATAAATACCAATTTTAGGATCTAAAGAAGAGCTCTCTTGATGTTGTGATCCACTTACAAGATGTACAAATGGTAAGATAGTGCATTTATAGCAATTAATTTGGTCAAGCAGTGACAAAATATGATATTCGGGTACTACTACAAGGATTTTTGTTCTTCATGGGGAATGATTTTGTTAGAGGATATCTATAGGAAAATTCAATATTTTATTGTTTTAGATCTTCTAATTATCCTCCTTCTAATATGGAGAGAGATTTGAAAACTCCAACACAATGTTGACCAAGTTCAAGACCAAGTTTAACCAAGTGAAGGGCTTGAGCTTTCACCTGCAACAACTGTGGATGATGGCGTCGAGAATTGATTGGAAGATATATTTCCAAATCATGACAAGCTCTTGTATCAATATGCAAACATCATATAATAGCTTGACGGATCCTCGTGTGGGCTCTTGGCAATAGCTTACACCATAGACATCATGTTCCATATTGTCCTAGAGACATTGGTTTACATCATCTTAATGATGAGCGATTGAGCATACATGTTTAGAAGTGCATCAAGGACATGAGGTTCATGCCATTTCCCCAACTCAACCTCAATGACCACTCTTTCTAGATTACCACATATGTTTGAGGGCTAAATTTTGAAATTTTTGGCATCGAAATCTCCCAAGCTAGAAATGGAGTGCTGGAACCTTCAATCTTCATTGGGCATCACTAGTAGCATGAACCTTTTTCCACTACCTTGAATTTAAAATGGTGTATATTAATCAATTTACAATGACAATCTTCTGGTAGTTGGGTTTTTAATTTGGTACACAATGCAAGATTGCAAGTATACAAAATTGTGAAGTTGAGACTCCACAACCATAGTAAACTAATTTTCAAAATATTAAAAAAAAAAATTGCACAAATAATTGGGTATACATTATGATGTTTTTCACTCTACTAAACTAATATGGAAAAACTTGCATGTATTTTTTAAGATCAAATCTTGGTGATGGTGCAATTACTGCAATACTTCAACAATTTATTTTGCATGTGTAATCATATATGGCATGTGAGAGTTGTTTCATTTTTATAGCTTAATAAATGGTCTAGTGATTTTATCTACTTCAACTCATCATTCCAAAATTTGACAAATAAAACTCTAGTTGAATTTCAAGCATTGACTTAAAATATGAGCTCTAGATTTTACCACCACGTGATCCTAGTTCAATGCTTGTAATGATGGTTTCAACTTGAAAAATTGAAAGTTAAAACAATCTTTGTTGATTATGTAAAAAGACAAGTTATCATGTAATAAATATATGACGACACATGAAAATGAATTTCTTTCAAAGAATTGTAATGATTAATTGATAAATTTATTGATTGTATTTATTACATATTGGTATAGGAGAGAGGTTGTTTTCAAACAAAAACAAATGAATGCATCTAAAAGGAACAACCTTTGATTTAAGATTATGATTAATCTTCATAAGAGAATGATCCATGCTTATATTTACTTGGAAAAAAAATTCTCATAGTTTCTAAGTTTTTGATAAGCTTAAATGATGTCATTGATCAACTAGTTTAATGCCAAACTTGGTAAAATGCACAATAAGAACTATTTGATTGGATGGTAGAAAGCAAGAAAGGTGACCTTCTGTAGCCCTAGGTTCATGACTTCATGGATATCTCAACAATTCATTGATTGTAGTGAAGACTACATTGGAAGAGATAGACTCAATATTTTAGGGTTTGGAGTGCCCTTTTCTCATTGAATAGAGATCATTGTATCCCTTGGTCATCCTTTCTAGCCTATTCTTGTAGTCTCCGCTATCTCAATGTTAAAGTGTCTTCCTATTTGCTCCTTTCATATCCCAAACAACCTTTTATTTTCCTTGCCTCTCACTATCATCCTTTAAATTGTTCAATTGAGACTTTAGCTTGCACTTCAAGATTCTTCAATACATAAGCAAAATCCTATATCAAGTGTTTCTATATGATCATTGATGAAGATGTAATGACAATCTTGTAAATTCAAATCAATATTTATTATTGAATTATTATATGAAAAGTGTTGCATTTTGCATTGGATTGATTTGAACAAATGTATGTATAATTATGGACTTAGACAAATTATGTGGACAACTTTTATAAATGAGTTTGAACTACGTCAATTTGGATTGAGTTGGAGACCTAAGTGATTTTTAGTTTTCTACATTGACCATATTTTTGAATTATTCTTATTATAATTTAAGATCATTGTACATAAGTAAATAATGAAGAGTTTGGTAGAAAGCTGCAAGCGAAGTAAAACTTTAGGGAAGCTCAAAAAAATGGCCAAGGAAATTCAAGAAAGTAGAAGCATGCAAAAACTCAAAGAGCTTTCAAAGGAGGTTCATCAAACAATGGATAAGTGTTTCATTCAGACTTCTTCTTTTGTGCCATTGCTTTCTGCTCCTGAAAGTCACACTTTTGACAAGTCTCTAGAAACCAACTTCCTTCCACTCAAACAAATCTTTTCCTTGATACTCAAACACATGCAGTTCAATTCAAGGTATCTTTGGGCTTAAGATTTGGAAGTTCAAAGATTAAAAATACAAAGGAAGATGAAGAGTGTTGTTGTAGGTATGTGAACATGTATCTTTGTGTATTTTAACGAGATGAAGACTTGAGAGATGCAAAAGAACATAAGTCAAGTTGACTAGAATATCAATTATTGACCTTGGGTACTCATCCAACCCTAAGATTCCTTTGCAATCTTGACTTTACATCTCTCTTTTATTGTTGCCTCATGGAAAAAGGGCATTTGTGATCTTCCTTTTCCACTAATTGAAAGAAAGCACTCGAAATGATTTTTTTTTTATCATGATCTCTCTTGACCACAAATGTACATATATCTTGGTAATAAATAGAATCTTATCTTACAATTCTAGATTGTTCTCCAATGATTCTAAATACTATGATGAAAGTGATTTTATCCAACTTCTATGTGACACGTATTAAAGTTTGCAAAGCTAAATTGAGTTGAATATCTATCATTATTATAAAGGCAATTATGGATGTGAGGGTTTCTTCACGCCTCATTATTGGTTTCATGATAATTGGCATGTATTCCCATGAAGATGATTCAAGCATTGACTTCATGAAAAAAAATTCTACAATGAATTTTTTAATAGTGAAAAGAATTGTTTCAACTTATGATCAAAGATAATGTGTGAATTGCACCCATTTCAAGCTTGATCATTCAAATTTCACTTGCAAGCAAGCAACAACTAAGATGGAAGATTGGAATGATAACCTTGGGCCAGGTGCCTATTGTATTAAAGATAGGTTTTCAAGCCCTGAAGCACCCAAATATTCTATTGGGACAAAATTGAAAACTAATCTCAATGAAGACATGCCAGGCCCTGGGACATATGATGCCAAAGTTCATTCATGTGTGCCCCATTACTCTATAGCTGGAAGGTTGAAGTACTATTCAAAAGAAGATATGCCTGGACCTGGAGCCTATGTAGCAAAAATTGATAATGTAAGGACTAGCTCCCCTAAGTACTCTATTGCAATAAGGTTCAAAGGCGAAGGTCACAACAAAAATCCAGGTCCTGGAGCATATAATTTGAAAAGAGGAATTGCCGGCCCAGCTTATTCACTTCAAGCTCGAGGTCAAATTGAGCCATTGAATAAAAACCCCGGACCTGGATCCTATAACCCTGATGTCCACAATTGTATACCTACATTTAGTATTGCAAAACGACTTGATGCTTCAAAACCGGATATGGGACCTGGTCCAGGAGCATATAATCCAGATGTACATAATTGTATTCCAGCATTTAGTTTGGCCAAAAGAATTGATTTGAGCCATTTGGACACAAATCCTGGGCCTGGAACATATAATGTAGATAATAATGAATGCGGACCAGCATATAGCCTTGCAAAAAGATATAGAGATGGAGCAATGGATGTTGGTCCTGGACCTGGAGAATATGATGTCAAAGATCATTCATGTGTACCTCATTATTCCATAGCTGGAAGACTTGGACAACCACTTGTAGTTGATAATCCTGGGCCTGGAGCTTACAATCCTAAAGATCGACCAGGAAGTCCTTGTTATAGCATTGCAACAAGATTCAAGGCACAACCTCTAGATAAAAATCCAGGTCCAGGAGCATACAATCCTAAAGTCCATTCTTGTGTACCGCATTATTCTATTGCCGGACGAGGTGCTCATTTAGTAGCAGATAAAAATCCTGGTCCTGGAGCATACTCTCCAGAAGCACATAATTGCATACCTGCATATAGCATTGCCAAACGTTTAGATGCTACAAAACAAGACCTTGGGCCTGGCCTTGGAGCATATAGTCTTGATGTTCATAATTGCATTCCAGCTTTTAGTATTGCTAAGCGATTCGATGCTCATGTAGTAGAGCAAGGACCCGGTCCTAGTGCTTATGATTTGGACCAAGGAAACAATCAACCTTCTTTTTCTATTGCAATGAGATTAGGAGGTGGTTCAAGTGAAGATGGACCTGGACCTGGAACATACAGTCCTATTGACCATTCTTGTGTACCTCATTACTCTATAGCTGGAAGGTTGAAGTATTATTCAAAAGAAGATATGCCTGGACCTGGGGCATATACTCCTAATGTCCATAATTGCATACCACATTATTCCATAGCAGGAAGGTTTCCAGCACAACCTGTAGATAAAAACCCAGGTCCTGGAGCTTACAATCCCAAAGTCCATACATGTGTGCCAAAATGGTCTATTGCAGGACGAGGTGCAAATCTAGTTGGAGACAAAAATCCAGGTCCTGGAGCCTATAATCCTGATGTCCACAATTGCATTCTTGCATTTAGCATTGCCAAACGGCTTGATGATACAAAAACAGATTTAGGACCTGGACCTGGAGCGTATGATCCAAATGTTCACAATTGCATCCTAGCCTTTAGTATTGCAAAACGACTAGGGGACCCACTTGCTACTGATAATCCTGGACCTAGTGCATATGATTTAAATTGTGAAAATAATCAACCTTCATTTTCTATAACAAAGAGATTATCTGGTGGTTCATCTTTTATAGGACCTGGACCTAGTGAATACAATGTCAAAGACCACTCATGTGTGCCACATTATTCTATAGCTGGACGATTGGGACAACCATTGGTACCAAATAACCCAGGTCCCGGGGCTTATAGTCCTAACGTCCACAATTGTGTGCCCCATTATAGCATTGTTGCTAGAAATGACATTCCTTTAGAGAATAAAAACCCAGGCCCTGGAACTTATAATCCAATCAAAAAATCCGGAGCACCAAAATATAGTCTAGCTACTAGAGGTCGTGACTTGCATGGAGATAAGAATCCAGGTCCTGGAACATATAATCCTGATGTTCATAATTGCATTCCTTCATATTCGATTGCAAAGCGATTGGATTCAAAAGGACCAGATCAGTCACCAGGTCCAGCTCATTATAATATTCCTAGAAAGATTCCCGGTCCGGCATTTACTATTCAAGCTAGACATAGTCGAAAACGGCCTATAAAAAAACCACGTGGAAACGAAGGGGAATGTAGTTAGGAGGAGGTTAAGTGTGAAATAATTATTTTGTAGGACATAAGGTAGCAATATTTATTAAAGAAACTTTAGAATTGCATGGTTTCATAGGATTTGATCTTCCAATGGAAATCTTCACAAAGCTTTAGAAAATTGAAAATATTGATACAAAAATCACAAAATTCATTAAGAAAAGCCTTGCAACACCATGAATCAACCATAATGCATTAAAACATGAGTATCCGTGATGCCCATTTATATATTTAGTGTGTATATATCTAGGCTTTCCATTATTTTTATGTAATTATCCAAAGATTACCAAATGGTTGAAGGATGTAATATTTGCAAGAATATGATGTGAGTATAGATGCATATGGTTGTAAATGATTGATATGAATTATTGTAAAACTTGAGTATGACTAATACAATATCAATGTTGTATTGTAGAATTTGTAAATAGAATAGGTACACTACTAAAATGGTTAAAGAATATTGTAATTGGAATCTAATTCATGGAAATAAAAGTATCCATTAAGTTTTTTAATATGTATAAATATTTTTAGTACTGATCACCAATTATTGTTGATAGAATGCTAGTGGATTGGTGGAAGTAGTAAAAATAATAGCTAGATATGAAAAAAAATACAAATTTAAAAAGGCAAAATTATCAAAACACATAAGTAAGATTTCAAGGTGTTTAACTCCTAAAGTATGAAGGCCCTTTTTTATTAAATTCCACTCAAAATTTCCATTTCAATTGCAAAAATTTTACTCCATTTGTCTAGTTTTTTATCCCAATGTATTAGTTTAATTTTTTGTTTAAAAAAGAAACTTGTATTTTTTTCTCTCTATTACTTAATCATCCATAGAAATGAATTGGGTGGCGTGCTTGATGATATCATTTGGGCATTTCATGTTCTTTTGTAGCTATTCATTGTATTACATACTTGATTTTTCTAAATGTGGAATTTGGTAGTATATTTTACCATTAATAGATATGACGTACAATAGCAAGAATTGTTTGCATGGTACAATGGAAACACAAAGATGAAGATGTTGATCGTCCCATTGAACTTGCAATTCTTGTATGGTAGCAAGCAATATGACTTTAGTGATTAGCAATACATAGCAACAAGTCTTCATCTAGAATTAGGTAGAACTTTGCATTGGTGATATAGAACCACTTCTCATTAATGAGGATCATGTTCATGCAATCCTAAAATAGTGGTGACTTATTTGAATCTAACATGGACAAACAAAATTAGACACACCCAACCTTATTTGTATATATTAGGAATAGTTTGATTGTATTTGATTGATGCTTGATGCTTGATCTCACTTTCTTTTACTCGGTGATGAATAGTTGCAACAAACATGTTCATTTTGGAAGCTAAAGACCAAATGTTCTTGTGGTGGACCAATGGTATCTCCTTCAATTGATTCATGTCAAGCTCCTTCTTCTTCCTTCATAAATAGCCTCACTTCAAAGATGAAACATTCGAAGAATCTAACCCTCTCAAGAGATTGCCTATTTTGCAACTTCTAGATCCCCCAAATTGTGTCTTAAGGCACACCAAACTACTTGGCAACATTGTCCAAGGCACCTTTGAGGCTTTAACGAGTTTATGAGGTTTTCTACAATTTTTCATCTTCAATAATATGCTATTGTACACTAATCTATGTTCTTCATTAGTCAACAATTGTTTTCATTCACTACAAGAGAAAGGGGTGTTTTAAGTGAGTCCTTAAGTATAGTCCTAGATATAAGATTTTAAGTAATGACCTTTAAGGAGATTTTCAAGAAGAATTTACTAGAAATACATGTATTTCTAGTAAATTCTTCTTGAAAATCTCCTTAAAGGTCATTACTTAAAATCTTATATCTAGGACTATACTTAAGGACTCACTTAAAACACCCCTTTCTCTTGTAGTGGTTGGCTAGTTGTGCCTATCATTGTTCCAGAAACAATAGCAACACTAAGATTAAGATTTACTTCTTCAACAGATGGGTCAACTTGGGCAGCTATGTTTGCTTGACCTTCCACTAAATTTGCATTGACATGGTCCATATCAACAACTTGCTAAGTACCGATAGCAATAGCAAAAACACTCAAAATAGCACAATTTTAGCACTATTTTCCTCTCCTTTCTAGAGAGTCTAAAACCTAAAAATTTCAAAGTTGGATTTGGAATAGTTCAAGCCTGATATTTGGCACCTTCTTCTTGCACAATTTAGTGTTACCATTTCTGAATTCCAAACAAATTCTAAAACACTAGGCAATTTTGAGACAAAGAGAATAGAATTTTTATTTATTTATCTAACTATAGTATTTTGTACTAGACTAGTAATTATACGAATGTATAGAAGAAGTTTCAAAAACTTGGACTGCATGTATTGCAAGATATTTGCATTTGAAGTGAAGAAAACCATTTTGTTTGCACCTTACGTGCCTAGATATTTAAGGCTTTGAATCTTCTTAGCTTAAATTTTTGTACTAGAAATGTTGAATTGAAAATTTTTTATGTTCAAGAATAGAGTTGAAAGTCTATGAATTTTAAAAAAACAAAAGAAATGTTCAATTTTCAGTCTTTAAGAAATTGTTAAGTAGAAGTAGGTCCAAGATTGAACAAAAACCTAAATAGGTAATAGCTCTAAGATGGAATTGAAACACAATAATTCCAATAGTGAGATTGTTCTAGAAAGCAAAGTTAAACCTATCAAATAATTTTTTTGAGAAGCAGAGAAGCTATTAAAATTGTGTTAAAAAAAGAATCCTATCAATTATTTTTTTCATGAAGATGTTTGGATTACTCATTAAACAAGATTGTTTATAACTTTCTCATCACTAGTCCAAATAGAATGAATAAAATCTTTCCATATAGATAAAAATCTTTTCTATGAGAAACAAAAAACTTTAAATTTCTTTTGACTTTTTTTATTTTTTTGTGCTGCTTGACAATCCTAGTTTTGGGCTCAGGGTGGCAAAACTTTTGTTTTGGAGCATTGATTGGAAAAAAGATTATATTCTCCAAAAGCTTATATATATTCCTATCTTCAAAAAAAAATTCAAAAAATCATGATGAAAATTGAGAATATAGGAGTCAATATGAAATCCATTCCACTAGTAGAAAATTGTGTTGCATTGAACAAAAGCTAGGTGACATTTTTGTTCACTACAACATAGTTTTCAAAAAACTGCGTTGCAATGAACGTAGTTTTCAGAAATTTGTGTTGCAATGAACTAAAATGTCACCTAGCTTTTGTTCAATGCAACACAATTTTCTTCTTGTGTTCCGACCCTGAAGGGACAATGGGACTTTAGGAGTTAAAACACCTTCTAGTACTTTACTGCATCAAATGTCTTTTGAAACATACAACTAATATTTCAAACATTAGGATAGGTTAGTCTAAGATTGACTTTAAACTATAGGTAAATAGAGACTTAGAAAAGTATCAAAATATATCTTAAAGAGTTTTAAATTAACCCCTAAAGGACCGAATGACTATTGAACACAGGTAATTTCGGGAAGGTTTGTATGAAGTCGTTTTCAAATGGATGTTCTTCAAATTTTGACACAAGGTGGGAACATGTGTTCCCCAAGTGGGAATGTAATTTTTTTCCCGATTGGGTGCCTGGATCAAAAGTTATGTTGTCCTAAACTTTTTTGGTAGCCTGGGAAGCATGTGCAAAACAACTCCTCTACTTCTGAAATTTTGCAGGTATGTAACTTACATGATATAAGATGCAAATGTCAAAAAAAAATAACTATGTGTAGTGTAAAAATCTCACTCTAGGAGGAGTTAAAGGCTGCTGGCCCTGTTGGGCAAGATAGAAAAAAAACTTTTTCTCCTGACTTCAAACGTTATAATCTTTCAATCCGTAAGGTCAAAGTTTCTGAAATTTTGTCCACACATTCCCTTAGTAGTCTAGTACAAATTTGTACGGTTGAATTTTGAAAAAAAACTTTTTTTAAACTTTTTTTCTCACTGCCCTAAAAAGTGGCAATTTTTCACAATTTGTGTCTAAAATTTGCCTTGGTCCTTTAGACGTTAAAGACAACATTTCACTTTATAGTTATTTTAGATTCATTTTATTTTGCAATTCATTCAATGTGAATTATGAAATTTGTGAATTGAGTAATCCTACTTCATTGTAAATAAAGAGAGTCTAATTTTGAAGGAAAACATTGTGTAACAGAAAGTCAAAAGAAGAGGATCTTTGTATTATAAAATAGTGTGATTTAATGTACTAACTTCCGTCATCATAGGATTTATAGTTAATTGAAATTTGCAAACTAATGCACATTGTGTGTAATTGGACAGTATTTTTTTGCAAGAAAATTTAAGGTTTCTAGGTTTGATAATTGCTCAAATTCATAATATTATTATGATTATTTTTTTTCATACACAAAAAGTAATTATAAAAAAAAATTCTATAAAATATTGGCATCTATATCAAAATTCTATTTTCTAACATACCTTATAGTATAGTGTTAGAAAATTTTATGATTAAGAATCTAGAACTTATTTTCAAAGTGGTGTGTAAATGGTATACCACAATGCAAATTTTACAAATGATTGAAGTGTCTTCTATTCTTCTAGCAATAGGTTTTTACACTCAAGTTATATATCATCCCTCTTACTTTTATTTGTGTTTTAATGATCTATTAAGAAAGATATCTCCAACTCCAACTTCTTACTTGGTTGATCCATTAAGAAAAGTACCTTCAAATAGTAAAAAATCATGAGCATTAATTTTAGACAATCTTTATTTACATATTTCATGTAAAAATTTGGATATGGCAACAATCACTTCAATCAATACCTTGTTTGTCTACAAACAACATCTTTCTATAATTCATAAGGTTGGAAATGAAGTTGAAGTGGTTGAAATATATGATGAATAGTAAATAGCATTTCCGTATGCTTTGCAATTGCAATCAGCAAGTCTCAAAATTATGCATGAAAATATGTTTGAAAAAACAATGGAAACTAGTCCAAATTACTCTTATCAATGGAAACTTTAACAACTTATTGCACAAAGCAATATTAGATTTTGTCATAGAAACAAACTTAAATGACATGTAGCTGGAGTTTTGTAGTGTTATAGATGAATCAATTGTAGACTTGATTGATTCTAAGACCATAGAGTTTGATAGTTTGGAAAATGGTGGAGGTAATGTGGAAAGTATCATATCAAAATAAATGTATGCATCTTTGTGATTAGTTGAGTATCAAATGAATATATTTTTTCAAACACCAACAAAAGATAATTGAAGAATACTAAACGAACTCAAGCCTTATAAGAAGTCAAGGGCATATCAACAATCACATGTTTCCAAATGATTCTCTCTAACAAAATACAATGTTTAGGAGAGCTTCTAAGCACCCACTATCACCCAACAAAATCAAAGTGAACATGAAGTTTATATGTGTGCTACTACTTTTTAATTTTTTGATTATGTTATAAGATTCTAAATTCATCTATTTTATGAAATATTTTATTGTCTTTGGCCTTTTAGTTAGCTATAAATTTGATTATATATATAATTCATTGGTAGAAATCCACACTGAAAAAACCATTCTAGATAATGATTTTGTGTTTAAAATAATAAGAATTTAAACACAAATTCCTATTGTATGGATTTCTATTAGTGATTGAAGATTTGTTTTTTACTTGGGTGATTTTTTATTGCTTGTGCAATTTAGGATGAAAAGATCATTGCAACTGATTTTGACCATTACTAATAATACAAAACTTAGCATACATGTTTAGTTTTCAATTCACTTTAAGAGTGTAAAAGTTTCCTAAGTTGAGGGACTAATTGCAAATGTAAAGTAGATACGTAGTACCACAATTATAATATCAATGTAAAATTTTGGCCTATAAAAATTTGAATATACAAATATAATGTCTTATCATGATTATCAACACAACTTTCTTTACAGAAATGTACAAATTATTTTAGATTTTGTGATATTTTAATCATGCTTCTAATTCAAATAAATATTATTAATTTAAATCTTCAAAATAGTAATAATAATTATCATAATAATTATCATAATTTTTTAAATGAAAAAACTATGATATAAAAGAATTACAATCCTCTCTAGGAAAATCTTAGGAATTAGAAATTAACTAAAGATCAATGATAAATAGAGAGAGAGACACAAATAAATACAACAATTATTAGGTAGGATGTTGAATTTTATGGTTGCAATTGTAATTGTAGATCATCATTGTAGAATGTACAATGCATTTGTGAAAGGGTTTCACTCATGGTTATTGTATTTAGATAGGCTACTCAAAGAATTTCATCCATCAAAAAGCATAGTAGGGCCATAAGGATTTAATCATTTGAACCTTAAAGGTTCCTTAGGTTTATATGTATACACACCTTATAAATAGTTCTTGTAGAATCTCCATATTAACTAAAATAATATTTCATATTCATTCTATATACTATGATATCAAGATATACTTTAACCCCTAAAGGTATTTGACTATGTTTTCACCAAAAACGCTCCAAAACTGTCATCTCTAGTACAAGTACCAAATTTTAGAAATAAATACATTTTTGGACAAATGTAACCGTAGGATCTTGTAGTAAGCTAGTTTGGGAAGATGCGGAAAAAATTTAAGAAATTTCCACCTTTTGGATTGCAAGATATAAACATTTGAATTGATAAAAAGCCATTTTTTGGCCTTGCGAAAATCCGGGCAGATGCACTTCACAAGGTCAAATCATTATGAAAAAATGTCCAAAATGGTTGTAACTCTTTGGATTCATTCTCCAAGTCATGTTGGCTACATGTTCGAAAATTTTGAGATCATTTGGAATTGTACAACATATAGGAAAAAAATAGTAAGTTGAAAGAAGTAGAGAATGATTCAAAATACTAAATTGTAAATAATTTATTTATAGAATTGAAAAATGACAATCCCAATGTTTAAATTATTTTAATAAAAAATCTACACCTCAAGTTTTTATTTTTTTTCAAAAATATTAAAAATTGAGTTAAATAAAGGACTTCAAAGTTTATTTTAGAGTAGAGATTCGATTACTACCCGCAAACTACCCACAACTAAAACTCTTCATAACTTTCATCTCATAAATCAAAATGGAATGATTCAAAGCTTTCCATGTAAATATAAATCAGGAAAATAAATTTCAAATTTTTATTTTAAAAAAAAGTGATTTTTAAAGAAGTTTTTTTTTATGCCTGGGCTGCCCATTGAGCAATGAAAACAACATATCATACAATAACTTTTTGACCATGTATTCAAAAGTTATGAAAATTTTTGGGCCTTAAAGCTATTCCTCGGGCAAATATTGTGTGAAAATTTCAAAGAAAAAAAATAAAAAATTCATTCGTAGTGAGCTGTCCGAAATCACTATGTTGCCAAAAATCACCATTTGGTCCTTTAGGGGTTAATGCAATAATGTATCCCAATACAAGAGAATTTAAATAAAAAACAAACATGAACCCTTTAAGATTTGTGGAGCACTATATATGCACATAGTACCATATTTGACTCCTAGAATATGAATTATATACTAATGTATGGCAAGACATGCACTAATGGGTTAACAATTCAAAACCTAACATCTTTCAGTGGGATGTCATTCTAAACCCAAAGGATCAAAGTTTTTTTCAAGATAAATGATTAAAACTGCCATTTTTAGTACATTGACCAAAATTGGAAATAGTTTTTTTTTTTTTAACTTTAACTACACAAAAGTGTAGTAGACTATTATGGAGTTTTGTATAAAAAAATTCCAAACCATTTGACTATGTGGATTGAAAGATTATAATGTTTGAAGTAAGAAAAAACTTCTTTTTACTTGTACAAGACATGATCGATAGACTTTGATCCCTCTTGGAGTAAAATTTTTGCTCTTGATGAATTTGCATCTCTATACCATTGAGTTCTAAATCTTGTTTGGTACACTCATGAAAAATTACAAAAGCAAATATGTAGTCTAAGTTATTGAAAAGCACCCTACAATGCGATGAAGTTAAGTGAATGGGCAATTTACTAGTCATTTTTTGATGATTCCTTGTATAGCATGGAATTTTTTTATTTGAAATAGAAATGGTGGAAACTTAGAGATAGAAACTAGGAATATGTCAAAAAGATTCAAAAACTTTGAGATTAAAGATTTTAAGATAATAGCATTTGCATTTTGAAGTTAGAAGAAGAATGTTTCTTCTCCAACTTGCCCAAAAGGATTAGTAGAGTTTGAACTGTCTTGGAATGAGATTTTGGCACTATATATATTTATTTGTTTTACAATTACATACTACATCATGTTTGGTACCTACATGCCAAATTTCAAAAGTAGATGAGGAATTTTGTAAAGGATGCCAAAATTGCCCAAACTACCTAGATGTTTTTAGGCAGTGAATTTTTTTTATTCCCTCAAAGGTTGTGTATGTCCCCATCTTGTGTCAAAATTTTGAGAACATCCATTAAAAATTGACTTTTTAAGACCCTACCCGAGTTTTCAAGTGTCCATTGAACAAACATTTGGTCCTTTAGGGGTTAATATCTAAACATTCTCATACTCAAGTATGGCACCACTAACATCAAATACATAACCATTTTTTTGCTTATGACATGTAGGAAGTGCAATAATGATTCAAATTGAAAATGCCATGTGTCATTAAATCCAGATAAGTGTAGATACAAACATTTTTTTACTACTTTATTCCTCAATTCATG
The DNA here is from genome assembly GCA_963920665.1 of Straminergon stramineum. NCBI lineage: Eukaryota > Viridiplantae > Streptophyta > Bryopsida > Hypnales > Calliergonaceae > Straminergon > Straminergon stramineum. The sequence goes on from OY987272.1 coordinate 4,162,955, forward strand.
CATCTTCTATGTCAATTACACAAAATAAAAACCCATATTGCATCTAAAATTGAGATTCCCAAAGATTTGAAGGTTAAAAAGAAAATGCATGGCCAAAAGGCGCTTCTAAGACCTTTAAGTGAGACTTTCTTATATGGGTTATGTTAGTGAGCACAGTTTCGTTGGACATATGTTAACCGTAATTCGGTTGAAAGTCGCGTGGATCTTTTTAAGTTATCTTGACAACCTCCCTTGAAGGGACATCTATGATTAAGCCTTGGTAAGTTTGATTTGGTTGTGGATTGCCCCGCCAGCAGTCTTCTCCAGTCAACTTGAGAGGAGCAGTTTTTCTTAGCATTTGAAGGCCAATTTGAGTTGCATATGAGTTGCATTTCCTGTTTGCATTTTTTCAGGAATGAAGCAGGCAGCATGTTTCTTTCAAATTGAATAATTTCTGACTTTCCGAGAGCATTCTACTCAGTCGGCATTGATTCATGGATCAAATTCGTGGATGCAACTCAATTTGCTCTAATGCTCCACTCCCCATACATGATGAGGCGTCCATCAAGATTGCGCTGGTGCAATGTCTTCTTCCTATTCATACTACAACATGAATGCGTCCTTTTTCCAGAAAACTTGAGGATTCCGATTTTTGGCAATATCATCGACGCTTGGAAGAATCCCATGAGATTACTACAAATACTGGCTAAGGAACAATGTCTGACGAGGAAGAAACCGAAGCAACAGGGGTACGCCCTTGAAACTCTATCACCTCCGTCGCTATTTTTACAACTGTGCACACATTCTGTGCGTTTTCAAGTCCAATATATTACTGAAAAAGGGTAAAAATCAAATTCTATAACGAGTGATAGTAATCGCCAACGATTACGATAACAGACAAGAGGATTTCTATTAGCATAGATCTGTAATCTGAGGAAGTGAAGTTTACATATGATTACGAATAAGTAATGCAGCTCACTAGATTTGCAACCCAGTAATGCAGTTGAATGCTTAGACATAACTGCTGCTGTCCTGGAATTTTAAGAACCCTTCCTGCTTTTGTTCAATAAAACGAGCCTTGGGTTGCATGTGACAATGCACAAAAGAAATACGTAGTACGTAAGATTTAACACAGTATTTTCCAATCATCCAAGACAGTTCTGATTCAATTTTCTGGGTGGACTCGTTTTCAGGAGTTTTCATGGTCCGGGGAATTGGTAGATGGATGGATTCCATATGGCCCTGGAAAAGCAACTTATGCAAATGGAGACAGTTTTGAAGGGAACTACGATGATTCGAAACGAAACGGCAAGGGAAAGTATATCTACTGTAATGGAGCCGAGTATGAAGGGAACTATTCTCAGAATCAAAAGACTGGATATGGTGTAATGAAGTACCCTGATAAGAGTGTCTACGACGGCAAGCTTCTGAGCCATCACTTTGACAATAGTCTGCGCATCCTTAAATTACTCAATAGGCTCAACTGCAAGTCTCCGACTGAGAGTTCCATTCCAACGCCGCCGGCAACAATGTCGTTGAATGGCTTCTGAGCTTTGATCACTGACTCCGTCAATTTCAAGATACTTAAGTACATTGTGCCTGCAGGTGCATGGCATCGGGATGTGAAACACGGAGAAGGGAAGTACACATACCCTAACCAGGATATATACAAGGGGGAATGGAAGAATAACATTCGACATGGTACAGGGACTTACTTCTTTGCAATGAGCATGGGTCAAGTAAGCCCTCCTCCTAATTGCATTTCCGCTTGTCTTTCATCTACGGATATAGACAGCACTGGAAACTCTTTCGTTAATGTCAAAGATTTTAAGAAGGCAAGAGGTAATTAGGTGAACCAAAGTAGTATAATTAGGAAATATGCACGTGAGGTTTGTATCTGTGTTCTCTTAGAAAAAGGATTATCCACTTCAAAAAACAAGATTTGTCCATTGAACTAGGATAGTAGGGTCATCAAAGTTGGCTCTTGAATTAGAAAGCAAATAAGCCCGCAAGTTCAATCACAATAAAACATTGAATCTGAAGACTTGACACTATTTGCCATCCTTGCAATAATCTATGAACTGTGATGTCCATCATTTTCCTGTCAAAACCACACACGCAGTTCATTTTCGTCATTGCAGTGTTTGTTAAGTCGTTTTGCACGTGCATCAACTTACCAAATCATCGATTTATGCAGTTCATAGGCACCTGGCTCGACGGAAACTATATCGCTGGGCAATGGGTCTTTCGGAACGGTGATGTATATGAAGGGAGTTTCAAGAAGAACAGGCCCGAGGGTAAGGGCAAGTTCTTATTTAGTGCAAACAAGACCACATTATATGGGAAATTTGCTGACAAGAGATGGACTCAGGGAGATTGGATTCGCACACCAGCATGCGTGCTCGAAGCCAAGGAAGCTGTGCGCAAATTACCACCACCTCTGGTTTTCAATCCTGTCATGGATCGCTCCAGCCAACCCTGTTTTGTAACTCCGATGAAGTTTGTGTAAAGGAGCATCAGCACACATTAGGGAGCCACTACAGTCAATGAACAGAGAAGACATCTATTGAAAAATAATTGTCCACACCAAAAGCATTATAAAAAAGTAACCACATTCTGATATGTTTAACCCTTAAAAGGACAAGCTGGTTAGTGTGGAAATCGTTTGTTTTAATACCATGTAAATTGTAGGATTAAACAAATGTAAAAACACTCACTGGAAGTCAAACTTTAGTAGAAGACCTCCCCTTTTCACACAAAATTCAGAGGATGAATAGTTGATCTTATGTCATTCATCGGCCGAAAAACAACCGTGGCACTGTTTAAGGGTTTAAACATGAGAGGTCTCACTCTACAACGGAATCCTAATAATCAGATGTTCTTCGGCATCACCAATTATATAGAATAGCTCACTAGATGAGCAGGTTAATCCTCTAGAAAATTCAATTTGGAAGGCAATGCCACCTAACTCAACCACAAAATTCTCAAACGAACAATCCTGCAAATTGTAGCCGATCAAACGATGAATCATGCACACATTTTCTCAACATTATCTCCCTCATACTGGACAGAAGCATGATGATGGAGTAGACTTTCTATTATAACATAACCAGGAGAACTCAACAAAAACCCATGTTCATCAAATTTTGCAGCACGAGAGCTGGGTCTATTAGGAAAAGGAAATCGTAGATACAATATGTATTAGAGTCAGCGAGTATTTGAATATATCATAATTCCTACTTTTGAAAATCTTTCAATCTCTCTCAGGACGCAATTGCGCGCACCAACCAATCTAAACTAGGATACGAAAAATACACCACCAGGAAGGATGGCACTGCAAACAATACAGTGATCAAGAAGTACAGAGCCAGCACCAGGGTGCTAATAGGAAGCACATACACTACAATGACCAGGAACAGTAGCACAAGAGGAATCCGCGCTGTGAACTGCAAAAACGACGCCACCACACGAGAGCCAGATCTTCGCCACCGCATTAAACTCCATCCACTACTCTCCGATACAGCAAAACTACCTCTCCCCACGCTGCCTGATTGTCGTTGCTCGACTCCAAGGCTTGGACGCCGCGCCCGAGAAAATATCAACGCCAAAAGTCCAAGGGACGGAGATCCCACGGTATCCTCAGAACCTACAGGAGGTCGACCAAGCTCGCCTTGCAAGCTCTCCACGATCCAAAGCAGGAAAAAATTCTTACACGGATACCTAAGTTGACCCTTCCACTTGAATCTGAACGTCAGAAACTGACACCACGGGCAGCAGATGAAGAGCGGCAAGTGGAGCGGCAAGCCAGAGAGCTTCACTGTAGCCCAATCTAAGTTCAGCACACAGTTCTTGCACAGCGAATGACCACACCACAAGACGTAAGGAGTATTCTCTCTGTCGTTGAAGCACTCCCAGCACACCGGACATTCTAAACTCTCCTCCAAGCTCCGGCTCCCTGCTCCTGCTCCAGGTCCCATCCTTGGACTTGCTGAAGCTTTGTGATCGTTTTGGCACGCACAAGGCTCCATCGATCCTGTGCTTCTTCCAAATCTTCGAGACATGAAACCCTAATCTCTTCAAAACATTCTGGAAGAAACCCTTACTCACCGTACTCTCAAGTTTCCACTACAATTTCTTTCATCTCTCTTCATCGCCGAACTTACAAAAATCTCACACCAACGAAGAGGAGAGTGTGACGCCAATGCAACCAATGAGACGATTGCGGCATCGCAAATCAAACTGGCAAAGAAATGATGCCACCCATCCTGACAAGAATCAATAATAAGAACAGTTTTCCTGTAACCCTTCTGGCTTAAACTCCGTAACATGTGGGACGAACGGAAACATCCTCTGACCAAGGTGGACAGAATTTTCTTTTCATCCGAATTTCGTGCGAATAGAGTTGGGACTCGGGGGCCCTCACTGATTCAATAAGTTAACTTTTTCTTTCTTTAAATTTTAAATTTTAAATTTTTTTATTAACTTGGGGAAATGCCTGAACTAATTATTTATTGCGAGATGATGAAATTCGGCAAATTTGAATTCATATTTTGAAAACCAGCACTTTATGTCACCCCCTATAATCATTGATGATTGTGTTGAAAGTACGAGATATCGATTCTTGTTTCTTCTTTATCTTTTAAGAAAAAAAATTGTTGGTGCTAAAAAGGAAGAAACATTGCATATACACAATATACAAGTTTTATTTTTATTTTTATTCCCTGTCCCCTTATCACCACTGACCAAAGTTTCGTATTTTGATTTTGGTAACCCCTCTCTGAAAAAAATATCATCAACCGAATAAGCATTGTGAGGAAGCTAGGGTACATCCAGAAGTACTAAATTAATCAATTATAAAAGAAGGTGCGAATTTTACATTTATTCTCCTACTGAAAAAGTTGAAGTTTTGCTCCTCAACCTTTTAAATGAATATGAACATAGATAGACTTTTTTTTATCTAAATATTTTATAATTTCAACAAGAAATTTAAGAAATTTAAATAAATTTAAAATAAAATTTATTCATTTTTTATATAATGTCCCCATGCCCTTATTTACATTGTTTGCCTAGTCTTTTTGCCATTCATTCCTATTTTGATAGAAAATGATGTCAATAAAGATAGAATTGTTGTGGGTTTTTTAAGCGTAGAATTGAGACAAACAAATTATGGAATTGGATACATTCAAAGTGTGTTTTCAACTTAGTTGATTGAAAGACCTAGTGGCCCAATTAGGGTTGCTATATTGTAAGCGTGTAAGTGTGAGCTTGTGAGCATACAATTTTTTAGGGAATCCTTCTAAAATTTTGGCTAAAATTTACTATTTTTAATAAATTTTATTAATATCTATTACAATAGACCTATTACCTTGGTCCCTTAAACAACCTTAATGTGCCATTTATTAGTCTTCACTAGATTTTAAGAAGAAAAAAAATTGGAGAATAATTAGGATTTTTTTGAAATCAAATGAAGTTGTTCCATTGAAATTTAGATTTTTATGATCATTCCCTTCTTGCTGCTTAGTACCTCTAGGCACTGAGGAGAGCCCCTAGCCACGGACATTTTCTTTTGTGGTTGGAGGGCTCTACTTGGCACCGAGGGGAGTGATCAACAAAACGAGCATTGATCAAGATGGAAGAGTTGGATCTCTCGTAAATCCCACAAGAAGACAATGATCAACTATTCAACATTTGGGTATAACTAAGTCCAATCCTTACAAAAATAATCCCTATCAACCAAATATTTTCTTAAAATTTTAACAACCTTAAAAATATTTTCTAAAATCTTAACAAGTCCAATTATTGACACATTAAGACATAATTGTAGGTACCCCCCCTCCCATTGGCCCCAAGAAGATCCACGCTACTACAAGATAGTGATCAACAAAAATGAAACTTGGTGTGGCTAAGTTCTTTCCACACATAATAAAATCTTACCAACAACTTTTAAAAAAAAAAATCTAAACAAACTCAATAATAGCATAGTCATCAAAAAAAAATTATTAATACCTTCCCATTGACCTTGAGAGGATCCATGCTATTATAGGACAAGGATCAACCAATATTCTAAAAAAACTTATTTCCATCTTCATTCATCTTTCACATCAATTGGAATGGGTTCTTCATCTTCATAGTGTATGTTTCTAGACAAGATGAAAAATTAGAATTTTCATCTAAATTCTATATATCTATGATAACAAGTCCATGGTTATAGGTACCATGGACTAAAATTTACTAAAAAGTAATAAATTTTGATCCAAATTTTAAGATGGAATCTATTTTCAGAAATATTCCAAAGTCTTCTAATGCATCTTCAAATTTTTGAACTCAACACTCACATAATCCCTACTAAAAGCTCATAGCTTATGCTTGCATGCTCACAAAATAGCACTGTTGGTTGCCTAATTACTCTTCACAACCAATTTTTTAGTTTTTGTCTAATTCTAGAACTAAGAATAATTTTTTCTAGAACATCCATAGAATAGACACTAATCAGATTTTCTTGATTCATATTGAATGTGTTTAAAACTAAAATCATAATAGATCCAAACTTTTCTTGTATCCATAGTAGTTTTGATTTTTAAGAATGAGAGATTTGATCTAAAACAAGACTCATATACAAGTCTTTTTGCTAAACAAAAACTTTTCTTCATGTATTAGTCATTGCTTGCCAAAAAATTATACTAGTGTATCCAATCTCTCTATAATAGAATAGCAGTTGTCTAAAGTTTTACAAAAAGCTAGTGTACTACCATCTTCTCATTCTAAGTATAAATTAAAAGGACTTAAAATTGTAAATAAAGCATGAGAATGTAGTTTTGAAGTTTCTAAAGTGTGTTCAAAATACTCCAAGAAATAGTGGATCTCACCAACACCTATGACATCCCACATCAATTGAAATTATGAAGTTAGTTATTGTATGTAAGGTTTCTATAGTCCACTAATAAATTGTTATAGTTTTCACAAGGAGCAAATATCATACCAACAAGTTCAAGAATACTACACAACATGAGTAACATTGTAAATCTAGTTGTATAATGGACGATGTGATGAAGAAGTCATATTGTTTGTATTCTTAGTGATTACTATAACAACAAAGTGCCTCAAAACAACATGAACAATATTGCAAAAAGTTCACATGAACCATAGCTTGTACTCAATGGAGCCCAATTTTCTATCAATGTTCTACAAATTCATATTACATTTCTCTAACACTAGAGACATTTGCACAAAGAAAAAAAGCTAGCTTGTTACAATTTCTAGATCCAAGTACCTATAGTTCTTGTCTAGCCAGTATAGCACCCAATGGATTTATATTGCATGCTCTAGGGTTGAAAATAATAAGTTGAATTGTTTCTTGTACAAGCTATATATAATGGCCATAAAAACCCTTAATTCATGAAAGAATGGTAACACTTGAAAAATAATGGTTTATTGAGCATGTAAGTACAATGGCTTCAAAATTCACCAAATCTTTCAAAACCCTATTTTTCCATTATGGGTGGGAGGAGAGAACTCATTGAGTATTTATTTACACATTGGTTCATTATGGCAAATCCCTTGTATTTGTCAAATTTTATCACTATTCTTTTGTTTCTAATTGTGAGCAAGTAGAAATAGGGTCTATAGCTTTAGTGAGGTTGTTTGTTTGTTTTGTTTTGTTTGTTATGGTGAGATCTCCTATACTAGACAATTCTCCAGTTGCATTCTTAATACCATTGGAAAGCTCTATGAGAGAAGGGGTGCATAGACTTTCTTTTGTGGTGTTTAGACCTATATTGTGAAAGTGATTGAATTTTGAAGTTATATGAATTAGAAAATTAGAAAATTACTTTTTATTTTTATTTTGGTTGTGACAATGGCCCACGGCAAACTAGTCTACATGATGTTGCAACAACCAAAGCATTCTCTACCTCATTGACATATAGGCCCAATGGCATTCTACAACCAATTTTCTAATTTTCTATGAAATTGAAACATAGAGATTCAATATCTCTTGCCCCCATAGTCAAAATGTCGTAAACTCTCTTTAGTGCAAATCCCCTTGCCTAGGACTTTCTGATGGTATTAAGTGTACCCCCTTTAGTGTGGCCATCTCTAAGATCTCAGTGTCATCACAAGCATGCATACATGCACCCAAACAATCACATGTTTTAATAGTGTTATAATATATGAATTTGACAAGAAATAATTTGATAGGAATTGGTTCTTGCATAATTTATATAGAAATGGAGAAAGTAAATTATTTTTTAATATATAAAAACTTTCATTATTTTCAAATGTATTGTATAATAAAGACATCCAAGATATGCCAATATAAAAAAATACGATTTTTCAAAAAAAAGAAATAGTAAATAGTAAAATATTTTCCACTCTTATTACTTTTGATGATTATACAATTTCGATGCATTTTTTCATGTGAAAAAAATCACTAGTAGAAAACAATGTTTCAATCAACAAAAATCAGTTGACATTTTTCTGTATTTTTTTGCAAAAAAACAGAAAATTTATGCTGGCTGCAATGCAATTTTCAAAAATCTTCGTTCAATGCAATGCAATTTTGAATAAAGGTTAGTTGGTTTTTGTTATCTAGAACACAATTTTCTACTAGTGAATATAATATTATTCAATCGTAGAATCAAGTTACCATTTGAATGCCTAAATGCCAATGCACCATATTTTGGTGTTGACAAAACTTTGAAGTTAAATTTTACCAAAGTACTATTTTAAGTATTTTAAATAATAAAATATCTTTTAAAATCTGTTTTAAGAACCAAAAATGCAATTTTAAAAAAATGTTTATAATTTTTTTTAAAGATTATGTACAAATGTGTCTACTGCAAATCTTCATTTTTTAGTGTGAAATTAGTGTTACAAGGCTCTTGGAGATATGCATCAAACACATTGGATCTTAGGGGAAATTCACATTTTGAAATTCTTTTTAAAATCTTGTAGAATAGAATTTGAAAAGACATTTTCAAATTATAGTTATACATATTATATCTCTTAACTTTATATTTTTGCATAACATTAATTTTAGATTCAACATGTAATAAAAAGATTGGAAGACTTCAAATCACTTTCAAAGTTTTAACACCCACTTGGTCAAATTTAATAATCTTCCATTGCATAAATGATATTTTTGTGTTTTTTTATCTTGTATAAACCATTAATAACATGGATAGTTTGAATTTTTATGTTTACTATTTTAAAAATTGACAAAACTTCTCAAAACTAGGGTATTTTGCTTAGTGTTGAGCAAAATTCAAGAAGTTCTTAAAAGGCCTTGGGCTTTAAGGGATTAAAATGACCCTAGTTTTAAGACAAACTAAAATATGGTTCAACCTATTGATTGTCTTTTCTTTATTTTTTTTAGTTAAGATTAAGTTGAAATGATTTAATATCATGGTCTTTGCATTCCTTAACTTGACAATATCATTTTTTCTCATTTCTTGATATTGTTATTGAATTTTGAAAATAATTCATCTCCCAAATTGAACTACTTCAAGACCTATTAGTGTAATTTGATCAATGCAACCCCCCTCCATGGTGTCTATCCTTCCAATTTGAGATGTTCTTTTCCTTTGGATAAATTTGCATTGAATTGGCCTATTTAAACCATGGAAGAGATATTAACTTTCTAAAGATTATTGAAAAAATAATTTTGTACACTTTAGCTTCTATCTTTGTACAACTTTATTATTTACTTTAATTTTTAAGAAAATTCTTACAGTAAAATTACAAATTACCCTGTTGCACTCAATTCATCTTCCAAAAATCAAATGAAGCCAACGAATGTCCGCAAGATGCTAACTTCTCGATGGATGACGGACGGAGTTTGGGCATTTCCCTTCAGCTAGGTTTCATCCATCCACTATCCCTCCCTCAGTCCCTCCTATCTGCTCCGCACCTCTGCGAAAGCAACCAACGCCTTCACCAGGATGTGTGGCGGGCTTCAATCTCTTCCCAGAAATTGTCGCTCTTCGGAATCACCCCTCACATCCAATCGCCATAGCCACCCAGCCACGCGCACACGCGGTGCTAATGGCATCCCTCTCCTCCACACCGTCTTCATTTTACTGCACCCTAACCTCGCGCCCTCGCTTGTTGAATTTCAGCTATTCGTGTCCATGGCGAGCTGTGCAATTACCACGGAGGGAGCTTCACAGCAACGCAGTGTTGAAAAAGCACAAGAAGCAGACGGGTTTTCGAGTGCTCTGTCGCCAAGTCACTTCCGAGGCTTCCAACCATGAGGGCGATGGCAGCGCAACGGGACTGGCGACGCTGGAGCAGTTCATTCAGCTCAATTCGGGATCCTGGAGTGGGAGTTTTACTGTAAGATTAATCCTGAAGTGAATGCAAGGTTTTTGGTTGGTATGGGACTTGATGTCGTACGTTGAGATGTTGGATTAGAGCCAGTAGGAGATTCATGCAGTTTACGATTGTGAGCGCAGTCTTGTTTCGTGAATTCTTGTATTAGGGTTTAGTTTGGAAGTGTTGGTAACTTCTCGCTTTCAATTCTTCTTCCATTAATTTCACGGACACTAATTGCTTGTCAACCACTTGGAATGGTGGTCAAGAATTTTGCATTTACGCAGTAGAAGATTTCCCTTTGTGTACCTTGTGAATTGCAAGAAACTTTATTTTTTGACGAACTTTGATTTTTGAGGCAAGTGGAGATTTTTAAGCACGGACAGTTGGGCGTTCATCTGGAAATGCTTCGTGAATCACAAGATATAGATGATTCTTGAGCCATTTTTTGTGTGGATAGCTGAAGACTCCATTGTCAAGTAGTTGGAAGAAGTTTCAAATCATTGCTCACAATTTTGAATTTGCTAAGTCGTTTAAAACTTGGGGTGTATGGTCAATGACATGATTTACTGTACATTGTGTTCTCTTGGCTTAATTGTCTGTGTAACGTGGCGTCTCCCTTTGCAGCAATACGATGTTATGGGCAATGTGTTGCAATGTATTCCGACTAGGCTATCTGCAACTTCGTATGGCAAAGGCGAGAATGTCAGCCTCCTCCAGACGTAAGAAACTGTCTGTGATGTCACTTGTGATTTTTAACACTTGCAATAATAGTTCTGGTGTTTCAGTAATAATCATATTATACACATTTCAGAAGAGTTGTTAAGACTGTACTGAAACGTTTTGGAACACGGTGCTTCTTCTATTTCCAAATTATTAGGGTTGGTTTCTCTGCTTCTTGTTTCTTTTCTTAGCACTGACAGGTGGGACTAATTTATGGCAGGCTGCACATTAAAGAGGCAACTTCGAAGAGTAGAACAGCTGATGAGAGCGATGAACCGGTATGGCAGGAGTTCAAGCTCGTGGATACTAATCTCTTCACAATGGAGCAGCGGCAGCAGGTCTGCTTAGTGCTCCAAACTACGAATCAGTTATGCGGTTTTATGAGAATTTGAGCCAAAAAAGATGAGCTAGTTCAGTTACCTAACCCCTAAGTGTCCAAATCAGAAAGAAAACCTTCAATTTGGAATCTAGTAGTCAATTATTTTTTATCACCAAATGATGTAGGGAGTGATTTTCTTCTTTTTATTGGTGCATTTTGTTACCTTCCTTGGTGATTTATTTCATCTCTTACAGATATGGATGCAACGATTTATGGCCATATGGGCACGAAGGTGTGAATTTTTGTACACAAACCTGCAAGGACACTGAGATGAAGGTACCAATGAGCTTACTTTTTCCACTCTTGGCTATGGCAGGTTGGTTTCTTTCCCGGAGAGAATGCATACACCGTGTCCCATCAAACATCGGAGATGCTGGATAAGGTGTTGAGAATTGGGGTACTAGGAGAAGACGATGAGGAGGAAGAGGAGTTTCCAAAGTAAGCCTGGAAACCAGGTATGACAAACCTTGTAAAATGAAATGAAAAATGACTAAATCTTACCTTTACCGTGAAAGTATTTAGGACCCGCCGTGCCGACCCGGCATTTTTTAGGGGTTTAAAGGCGGCAAAGTCCGACCTGAAGAATTAGAGTACCTTAAGTTATTTGTAAAGACCAAAAGTGAATGAGATCAACCCCTAGGGACTTCTTCAAAACACAAATAAATTATCAGATCCTAAGTAGGGCTAAGTACGTAGTGCATGGCCTAGCTACCATTCCAACCTTGAAATAGACCCCACTCACTCCACCTTGTAAGGTTTGTGATGTGTGAAGGTCTTCAAAAAGCACCCTGAATGCCAGGATGGGGTCTTCATCTATAAGGGTCGTTAAAGCGTCATCCTTGGAGGGAAGGAACCCTGTATTGTGCTAGATTTCCTCATCTGAATAGTCTTTTATTAGTACAAACTAGCCGCCATTGTATCTGCACCCATGCATTGTATGTATTTGATTTCAGCCTAGGTGGTAATATTTGGGACTCCAGTGAGAAGCTCCTGTTTCTATGAACATGCCTGGTGATATTTTGTCCATATAACTTTTCATTCATCCCAAGTAATTCTTGAATCTTAAAAATTCGCCTTCCTTCGTGACCAAACTTGATGAAATGGAGGTAATTAATATACTTGTCCAAGATACAATAAAAAATATGTTAAATTTTCAAGAGGATTGGGTGCTAATGTTGAACACATGGGCTAACATCAATGTGGCAGAGGTGTGAAGCTTCCTTCCCGACGCCCAGCTCTAGTATGTGAGAGCTGTCTCTACTCCAAAGACGCCCAAAGGCGGGTGAGGGCCTTCCATGTGCTGGACCCACGGGGCCTCCTGGACGTGATCGGTGTGTTTCACGAGAGCCGAGATGGCAGCTCGTTTGCAGAGTCACAAAGGGACCTTGCGGACGAAACTGGGACCAGAATCCAGGCGTTACTCGGCAGGTGGTCAGGTCAACTCGTGACACAGCGAACTGGCATTTATGGCTCCACCTCGGCGCGTTGCAATGTCCGGGTTTGTTATGAAAGAGATGAGGAAGCCAAGATGAAACTGGTACTACTGTGCATCCCTCTGCAAATTCTTTTGTTAGAATGGTCCACCTTGCGACACTCTTCATAGTTTTTGCTATAGATGATGACTCCAACTGATGAGTATTGAATTCCCTGATCATTCAAGTCATTGCGGGATGTCAAGGTTTCTGTTCCGCAAGTGGAGTGATAATGAAAAGCGAAGTCTTGAGAACTGCACGGGAGGGCTAATACTTTGGCCTAGAATTTAGGGCTCAGAACTGTGCAGGGTTTACACATAAAATGAGTTACAATAGAAAGAGATCAGAGAATCTTGCGATTGATAGAATCTTGCAATTGCACTTGCAGAATCCCTATTTCTATGTGGCAGTGTGGCAATTCCCAAGTTAGTCACTTCTTCTGGGAGTCTGTCTATAGGTGATTAAAGCCACTTTAGATTGCATAGGTAAAAGCAATAAGATTGTGAAAATAAGGAATACTACACCTAGAAATTTGAACCTTGAAATTAGGCGTGAGGTAACACCTCATGTTCCATCTGAGGTAATAAGTCTCCAATCCATCTCAGAGAGGAGCTTGGAACCTTGTTACTTCAAATATTTTTAGCGTGCCATGTAGTAGCCACATATGCACTACCTCTTCACGTTCACTCTTGTTACTAGGAATGGTGCGAAGTGGACATTGAACAAAACAAGACAGAATATGCACTGATCTTTGTGTAGGGTTTCCTATTTTTTCAAGCTTCTTGTTTCAACCTGTGCAACCTAAAGTGATCTTAGTCTGTCTAACTAAGTTTTTTGGAACGCTGGAATTATATGACTTCTGGATGTTTTGCATAGGATGTCTTTGCCGTAGCCAACCTTATCTCTTGTAGGACCAAGAAGTCCAAGTTGGCCCTCATGTTTTCTAAAGCAGTTTTGAGTAGGTCATATGGAGACTTCCGTTTGTTCAATTTTACTTGGTTTTTGACGAACACATGCAATGCTCTTCACTGATTTTGGTGATACAAAGTTCATCCCTATTTGAAGTACGTTTTTCAGATTATGATCAATTGAATTAACCATTTTAGAACCAGGAATCCTTGATCTTGCACGAGTTAATAAGAACCTCCTAGCTAATATTGATCAAGTAACGAGACATTTTATTAGAGGAAGGAACTATAACAATGTTGTTGGTGATGTTCGTGACGGGTTCATAGGAGATTACAACTGACAGAGGGCAAGGCACAAGGATTGCAATGAACGGGGCTTCCTTGGGAAACATTATGCGGTTCGAAGGAGGGTTGCTGACAACCATGCTTCCCGGAGGACTAGCCATGACGTGCCCAGGCAGTGTGGGTCAAAGCGTAGGTCGGAAGCAGGCTTTCTACTTTGAAGTCTCGTGGATTGAATCTCCAGAAGAGAGACGACGCCTGGTGCGTACCTATGACACGGATGGCTTGGTGGTGTCTACAAGCCTTGCCATCGAGTCGAAAATCTCTTCATAGAGCAGTTTCTGTAAAGTGGTCATTTACGATTGGCAGGTGGAGTACCGCACTTCAAAAGTGCGGCCCACTTTATTTTGAGCAATTCTTTTATTTCTCCAATTTTCTTTGTAGGAATTATTAGAATCTAATGGCTTGATGACAACACTAGTTGCACTTTTTTCATTATTGAGGAGTTAGATGTTCACCATAGGAATTGGAACTCTCAGTAAGTAGACAAAAGAAGATTGTTTGTGTTTCTTTGTAGTTCAAGTTTGGGAAATTGATTTGAATTTATACTTTAGTAAGATGGAGTATCTCTATTCAATGGGGACCAATGATCGGAAAAAACCGGCAGTTGGTTCAAAGTTAGCCGGTGGATTTGGGAAAAAAACCGGTTGCATTTTGAAATTAAAGGATGCTAAATCGGGAAGAAATTTCTAGAACTGGAAATCAACTGGTGTCACCTAAAATTTGGAGGATATTTGATCGCCTCCTTAAAATATTTGGGGGATTTCAGCTGCCTTGCCTAAAAAATTATTGGCTAATACCCGGTTAATGAAGGTTTGTTGCCATTGGATATCAACCTTAGCACTTGTGCTAAAGGTCCTAGTATGAAATTTTGATTACTAAGAAATGAAAAAAAAATGAAAAAAAATGAAAAACCTTACCAACTCACAGCTCATAAAGTCGTGGCTTGCTACCTCATAGCGGTGCAGGGCACTTCCTAAAGTTGCTAGAGGAAAAACTTTGAAATTGCATGAAAACATCCAATTTGGATATTGTCATGCGATTGGCCATAGGAGGACCTAACAAAGACTATGACAACATAATAGAAGAGGCCATTGACCTATGGAATAATTCTTCTAAGTTTTACCATTTATATGCAAATCCTAAGTAGTACCTTACAAGGGCAACAAAAGAAATATTTGAAGAATGTAAAATTGGTACTTCCTGAACTCTTTTGATTTCATGCAAACTTTTCATAACCATCCTGAACTCCATATTGCATGGGTTGGGGGATCCTTGGCCTTCAAGTGGTGAAGGACTTTGTCAAGTTCAATTCTTCCTAAGGATGCAATATTAATTAGTATTTTCATTTTTAATCTTTTTTTCTATATTTTATACAAATTTTGCAATTTAGCTGGTGCCAATTTCAATTTAGGGGAAATTTGCCGGTGAGAAATTGAAATTGGAGGAAATTAACCGGTACTTTTTGTGATTCAAAGGATGTAACCGGTGCCCATTGAAAAAAAACCGGTTCATTTTTGCGGAAGGAGGAAATCAGTTGGAGGACCTCGAAAAATTTCCCGAACACTGATGGGGACATGTCATTGCTAACATTAGATTTTTGAGTAATGTAATTAGTAATGTGAGGCTATTTCAAGAACTTGCAAGCATTGTTATAATGAGAATCTTACAAATTGGGGACACTACATTAGGGGTAGTCACAGTTCCTCCACCATCAAAAAATTTCGTGGAGAATGAGATGTAATAGGAACCAATGGGAAGCATTAGTGGGTGAAGGAAGTGTGACACCCCTTATTCGTTTAGACGATGAGATGTGGAGAATGAGGTGTGGGAATCGATGGGAGCCAATGGAGAGCCATAGTGTAGTACAAAACAGAATACTCTTCTTGGAAGAATATTCCTTTTTGCAACGCATGTGGATAGCCAACCGCAAACAGGCACATCCCCATTCTCTATGGAAAATCCAGAGGATGGAAGAATTGTGACTACCCCTATTGATAACCCATTGCCACTTCTAATCATAGCATTTAAAGTGGAAATTTAGTGAAATGTTGTGGAGATGGGGGCTCCATGCAACAATTTTAGTGTCAATACCATACTCTTGGTGTAGCTAACAATGCTCATGAGCCATCACACAAGATCAAATGAAAATAGAATCATGTGGAATTACCAATGTCCTAATTTGGTAGAGATACCATTGGTGTACTTTGTACCACAATGCTTTGAGCATTATCAATTTCTTCTTTCAATTGGAGATACCATTGATGTACTCGGTACCAAAATGTGTGACAAAATGCATATTGTAATTCTAACTAATGGTAGTTGATATTACTATATTGTTGACATGGCCAATGAGAGGTCAAAGTCTTGTATTATTTCAAAGTCTTCAATGTACAAATGCATTATGTCTTGAAAATTGAGATGTTTCCAATATACTCCATGGTTTGGGCTTCAATGAAATTTAGTGTTAATTAGTCTAATTGATTTGAAAATTGCTACAAGTTTTTATTCTTGATGGGCATTTTTACCAAGATTATTGATATCAAAATTCTTTAAAGAGGGGATCTCTATAAATATATTTATAGTTGGTAAAAATTTAAAATCAACTAGTGTGGTTAACACTAAATTTTATTATTAGTGTACTTTGAAGTTTTCTATGTCTATTTTTAGTTCTGAAATGCAAAATGCAAATGGTCTACAACCAACTTGATGACCCTAGTTGTGAATGATGTGAACAACAAAGTCTAGAGTCAATTTCAACTCTTTGAAAATTTAGTTTGCCTACTATGTCCTAAAAACATACTTACATACTTCAATGTTCAAAACATTTTTCAATTGACAAAAAGATTGAACTAAAAGTTTCGTAAAGCAATACTAGGGCCACTTCACACTATAATTATCCAAGTCAAGAGGCCATGGGATTGAGTGGCTAAACTTTATTGAGAGTCCAAAAAAATGGACTGAAAATAAACAATAAAATATAAGAATAGAGCATTCAACCAGCTATAGTGTGAAGCGTCTAAAATCCAAGCCCAAAGCCCAAATAATTAAAAAAAACTCCAATCTAACAACTGAGATCTATGCAATTTCTGATTTTCTAATGAAAAAAATTCAACTGAGACTTAGCTATAATTTGGGTCTCCATTTTTGGCTAACGCAAAATGCTTGCCTTTGAAAGTCCATCCCCTTGTAGGCAATTGGGAGGGTGATGGCCTTTGGACTATGCCTTCTAGTGTGAAGGGTCAAGACTGAGGTAAAATTCTTGATTTTTTGAAATCCATTGGCTCTTGACCTTTGACCATAGTGTGAAGTGTCCCTTATTTACAAAACAAACCCAATACTTTTTGTACATGTCAAGGCACATATACCAATTCTATACTTGATTTCAAGATTTTCCTCAAATCTTTGGAAAAACACAAACTCTATACCTATGGCATGGCATTTTATAGACACTAGAATAAACCCATGTCTTTTTTGATGCATTTTTTGTAACATCCACTTGTTTTTATGTTATGTTTGATGTTACAACTAAAATCTTGAATTCTTGATGTTATGTCTGATGTCATTGTTGACATAAAAATAGGTGGATGTTACAAAAAATGCATAAAAAAACACATGGGTTTCTTCTAGTGAGAGATTTGTAAAGATGTATTTCATCATTTTTGGTGTTGAATTTGCATTAATGTACATCCCTTTTTCTAGGGTTCTCATTAGTACAATAAACCCACTTCAATTATCCATCAAGCATATTTGCATCTTTCAACAAAGTTTGGAGGAGTTTGATGATGAAGATTGATTATTTACAATTAAAATTGAATTCTTTTAGACTAAATGATAGTGGTAGGAAGGATAATATTATTTGAATAAGATTTTAATTTTAGATTTATGTAATGTTATTGAGTTTGTAGTTTTATTTGCACAAATTTGGTACAAGATTTCTTTCTTGATTTTTGATTGATGAAGGATTTGACATACATGACAAATGAACAAAAATATGTACTATCTTTGTATGACACTGATAGATGATGCAAGAAGCATTATAGTTTTTTTTTTTTAATGTTCATTCATAATTAAAAATATTATGTACTTTTCTAATTTCTAAATCCCCATTTTAATGAAACTGAGTAATCCTTAAGGGTCATATATATCCCCAAGTGATGATGTGAACATCAAAGTCAATGTTTTGTTTTTTCAATTCATTATATAAAATAATGACCTTTAGGTCATCATTGGCTTAAAACACTAGTTTATTGAATAACCTTTGGGATTTTATAGTTTATATCAATTGACATATATAATTACACTTTACAACTATTGGGCTAGAGGGGGACCTTTTGAGGCACCACAACTAAAATGAAATGAAGCTAGGACGAACATTATAAATAAGGCTAATTAAGACAAATTTGGAATTTATGAAGAAAGAATATGAAAGTTGGAAAGGGTTGACATTTTGCAACTATAGATCCATATCTATAGAGAATTAAGGGTGGTTGTAAGAAAGGTCAATCATTTTTTGTAGCGGTTTGCCAAAAACTGGATTTGAGATGCTAAGTACCATGAATACTTTATAGCAAAATAATCTCAGTCATTGAGAGGAAAAATCAACGGCTAAAAGTATTATTGCAAGTACTATGGATTGCTTGCAAGTATTCCCTCTGTTCCAAAATGATCTTCGTGTTGGACAAAGTATTTTGGATTAAGGCAGAAAATAACAATTTTTGAACTCATTTCACATTGTAAGTAGGTTGTGGTGCACTTCAAGTGTCCTAGAAATTTTGAGTTTTGCAACCCTTGTCAAAATGGAGTTTGGGAGTTTTGAAAAGTGGAATTTTGGGGGCATTTTCAAGGAGCACCAATGGACACATAATTGTTGAGTGTGAGGTCATTGTTTTTTAGGCACTTAGAATGTGCCCAAGCCCATGTGTGGACCTTTGTACCACCTCCCAAAGCTTCATCTCCTTCAATCAAGAAACACTGAAAGAGATGCAAAAAATAAGAATGAAGAGTGTTGATTGACATCTTTATTCATATAATTTGAATTTTGATTGATGATTGCATGGATGGAAGGGAAACTATTGCTTAGAGTTATTTTGCTAGTCCCAAATAGCAATCAAAAGTCAAATTTGACCAATTCCCACGTCATTAAGTGCAATAGGAAGATCATTTTGGAACAAAAAATTGAGTCCAACAAGAAGATCATTTTGGGATGGAGGGACTACTTAAATAAAACTATATGGAAAAGAAGAGTTTGTCACAACAAATAGATACAACAAGGTATAATTAAGTTTATGATAAATAGAAATTCATGAGCAAAAAAATTCTAAAAATTGGCAATTTGTGAGGACTTGATGGTGATTAGATTTCACCAAAAGAATGAAGTCAAAACCATCTTCAAAGTTCAAAGGTGCATGCACAAGGGAGCCCTATTTGCATAAATATGGAGGATTTAAAATATTGTATTTTTAAATGCCCTTTGGTAGGCACATGCCAACCTTCTATAGAACTAGCCCACACAAATTTCAGCTCTAGACCATTAACTTTGGGTTTTCCTTGGTACTAGCAACCCCTTAAACTCCAATTGTGAAATTCTTTTAAAAAATAAAATTTTAAGTCCAAAATTATTATTTTTATTTCTAAAAAATAAAGAGTATGATTATGATCAAATTATCCATCTCCAAAAGAAATTTCAAGTTCATCACGTCCATGATTCAAAAGTTATAGTGGATGACAATTTCATCACTCTTTAGAGTCTTTTCAATTGAAGGAGTTGAAAAGATTTTTCAAGAAACCAATGGAAACCTTTGAGATTCAATTAATTTCCAAAACCAATCCCATAAAAACTTCTAATGGAATTTAGATTAAAAAAAATATGAAAGTTGATAGGCTCCACTTTGCATCCATAGGGGTCTGATTTGGGGGATTGTATGATGACAATATAGAGTTCAAAGCTAGCTATTGGTCAACATACACCTCCAAGGTTATATTTCACATTGGCCAAGACTTTCATGTCAATTAAAGTATAGAAACTTATAAGCTTCAAAAGTCAAGCCTATAAATTTTTTTTTTCAAACTTCATTTTGTAAGTATTAAATTTTTATATTTATTTATTTAGATTTGATTACATGTCTTGTATTAGTTGTAAGATTTCACATTAATTTGGAAAAAAATGAGAATTTAAAAATGAAAAGTCACATGATTCATATCAAATGTAGTTGATGCTCAATTTTTTGTGAATCTCTCTAGGTTTATATAATGGTAGTGCTAAACATCATATGCATACTATCTTCTTTTGTCATTCTAAAATTAGAAAATTAGCACTCCAAGGGTGCAAATTGATAGTCACTATATTAGAAATTTTTCTATATTTTAAGTAGAATTGCAAATGCATAGCCAAAGAGTGTCATTGAAAAACTAATTTCCACTAGAAATCTAATGATTAAGGCCATATTTGTTAAAATGAGACAATTTGTAGTCTCATATTATCCTTGACCCTACATTTAGATGATAATAAGTATTCAATATTGAGGAAATTTGGTAAATTAAGACTTTAACATATTACTACGTTTATAAAACTTTGATTCTTTAAAGGTGGATTTCTTCATAAATGTATATTTAAATAGAATGGAGGTCTCAAAAAGTTGGGCTAAAGTCTCAAAATGTGCATTTTGCATTTGATGGGCTCCAATATTGGAGTGAAATTTTTCATTCCCAAGGTCTCCCAAACCCACCAAGACCCCAATACCTTTCACTTAAGCATCATTTGTAGTGTGGAAAGCAAGAAAAGGCCCAGTACATTTTTGCAAAATCTTGATATAAGAATTACGTGAAGTCCTATACTATGTATAGACCTTGTTGCAATGCTACTTTATTACTTTTTAGATTATTGCTTCAGTAGATTAATCATTATTCTTTTGTGATGAAAAGTTTCCAATGAATATTTTATTGTGGTGGTAACTGTAGAATAATGAAAATTTTGTTGAAAACCTTTTAAAAGACTCTAGAAGCCAAGTCATATTGAAATTGACGACAACAAAATGTCCAACTTTCATTGGAGGAATACAAATCACGCTTCTACTTATTAAGAATCAAAATACAATCCCCTTTGTTCCATTAGTTTGTCCTAAAATAAGCTATTATAGACAAATTAATTGTGAAATTGAAGTTGAAAAGGGTTGGAATTGGGTATTGAGTGCCTTAAATTTCAAAGATTTCTATAGACGAGACCATGATTTGTATACTACTAATGCCTAAGATATCCTTGTACAATCATTGGACTCTTGAAAAGAAAAGTTGTTTAAAAACCAAAGAAATAAGATGCGTGAATAGAAAGTTTGCTTAGAAAGGATTTTGATGCCTAGAAGGAGGTTAGTGGAAAATCCACAATGAACAAGATTTGCAGTACAAAGTTGAGATTTGAAGGCATTCATTGTATACACACTATGCAAACAAAAAATTATGATTTGGACTTACTGAAATCTCCAAATACGTGATTGTATGGGGGCCCTGGCCTTGAATACATACGTTGACATGAGAAAACAATTATCCAACAATGTAAAAGAATCTTGGTCATGAGAAAGAAATGGTTGGTCAAGCTCTCATAGATGAAGAAAAATCAAGAGAAGACACTTGATTGACTTTAGCTATAGTAGTTTATCATAGAAGGGAGGAACACTAACTATAAAATTTCCAATTAGGATAATGTGGTAATTATTTTAAAGCTTCATATTGTTGTTTTCGAAAAATGTGTCCATGAAGTTATTATGGATCTAGTTTCTATTGGAAAAAACAAGACTTTAGAAAAGTCATTTTTTGAGGTACTTTTAGAGTGCTATATGAAACTTTAGAATGAGCAAAAACATTGATACCAAGTAACTCAAATAATGAACTTATGTACAAGATATTCAAAAAATTCTTAGTTGATTCCCTAAAGTCTAAACATTTATGTTACATACTTTGTGTATACGATTTTGAAAAAAAGGATTGTGTTTTTTCCTAACAAATTTTATGTTTGAATGGCATGACCTTCAAGTGTTTCATATTAGCTTTTGAACAACTGTGAACTACATCTCAAAATTGGACGAGAAGATAAGCATTGGAGATTAAATGATAATGTTCATATTGTGAAAGGAAATTAATTTCTTTCAAGTAATGATTTACAAAGGCATCCTACTTCAATGAGCATCCAATATTGGCTAAGTTTTTTAGTATGTGATCATCTAAATAATTGAAACAACTCTTCAAGACTATTCTACACTTCTAAGAATCCAATTGAAGGTAAGTAAATCACACAAAGATACCACAAGAATTGAATATGTTACTTGTAGCATCTTGAAAGTACTTCCCAAAGTGGCACAAAATCCAATACTTTCTCATGATTGAACCCCTTTCAAGAGCATTTTAAAGATGCATGTGACCATTTAGAGGATTTCAAAACCATGCTAATTTAACAACTAGAGGATCATGTTGATTGGACTTTATGGAATTTTTTCAATAGTACATTTCTATTACACTAATGATTGCACATTGTTTTTGAAATGTACCATTTTAGTTGGAATTTTCTTTCTTGCATTTGTTTGTGTCAAAGAGAAAAACTAAGTATTTTGAACTACATCAAGATTTGATTAAAATTGGTGACACATGTAGATAGAGTGGTATGCAACTATGCCTTATGTGAATAAATGAATGAATATGTGGCTACTCTACATAACTCTATAGTATAGTATTGGCTCAAATTTTTAAAAGTGTTAGGCTACACAAATTCTTCACATTCATTGTAGAGGAAGAAAAATGTGATTCTTGTCAATACAAGGCTTAATATTCTTCTCTAGCCCCAAGTGTAATGAAACACATTTTGAAAATCAATATGGTTTGAACTTTGTGTGTACACATGCTTATTGAATTTTTTTGTAGTGATTTCTATCATTTGGAGTTATTCTACGATTAGGTTTTTTAGCATTTGACTATGTGAGTATCATTGAATTGGATCAAGTTACTTCATTGTCAATTAGAATACATTTTTTCCTTGAAATTTACAAGATGAAAACCCTATAGATTAAGGGGAGCTTGAAATGGAGAATTTTTTTTTAATAATTCATATGGAGAATATAGGACTAATCCGTGATGGCATGATGAATGGTGGGATCCAAATACAAATGGCCTTCTATCAATCATATGCTATGCTCATAGACATCAAAGATTTTAGCTATCAAAGGGCTTTATTTTCATGCTATTATTTTCTACAATGTTCACATCCAAAATGTTAGAGTTTAGTACAATAAAACGTTGTAAATGAAGCCCATGGCATTGTTGTACTTGGAGGACCCATTCACCCATTATTGGGAAATACAATAGGGAGGGATAAAATTGTGTTGCTCTCTACAAAATATAGAAATGACATTTCAAGAGATACAAATCAAAAATTGTTTGAAAAATCAAGTGACAGATTGAACCACTTAGATTTTTGCCCACTAAGAAAGCCATGTTGAATTGGATAAAGTTCCTAGATAGAAAATGCATTGCAACTTGTCTTGCAATACAACACAACTTCTCAATTGAACTTTTTGTTGTTCTACATAATTAGTCAAAGTTGGTTGCTAAACCTTCAAGGAAATCCGAGTTTATTGCATTTAAACATTGCAATAATATGATCAAGAATGAATCTACAATCTTGATAAATGCTTTTTTGATGTGTATGTAGGGTTTAACTATCATGCTCCATAAAACTTCAAGCAATGGATGCCATTTTGTGGCTCAAGGCTAAGATATTCTCAAAAAGATGGAATTCATTTTGAATTCCCAAGAGCTTAATTGTGGACAACAATCATTTGGAGCAATTGGTTACTAAAAGGTTACCAACTTATAATTGTTTTTTTCTATTAATGATATTGTGTTCTTCCCTTGTTTGTTTGCCCATAATAAAGTTTGCAAAGATCCCATTACAATTGTCTTATTTCATCTAGAATCAAAAGATGACCACTTCTTTCTTTTTTAAGCATGTCAAGCTCAAAAATGAACCCAAGAATGAAGGGTGCAAGAAATACTTGTCCTATTTTGTATCACATGGTGTATACTGATTTGTTTTGTGGCCATAACTTTCGTGTGTTGGCTCCAAATGACTCAAAATTTATAGGGAAGGTACTCATGACTATCATACACCTTCCCTAATTTCTTCATAATTTTCAAAAGTAATTTACTATCCAAAAATAGACCCCCAATTCAATGTCACACTTGCCAATTTGGAGGGTTTTAGAACTATTTAGAACCCAAAAAAACAAATTTTGAGATGAAATTTGGATGAGATGGTCTTCCAATAGACTTGTAGATATATAGGTAAGTAATTTTAGAAATAGTTAATTTTTTGTGGTGTGGAAGTCTATAAAGTGAGCTTCTTTATGCTTGCATTTTGAAACATATAAAATATTATTCTGTTTTTTTTGGGTGAATGACCATCTCTGTAGGGCTTTTGCAAATTATGTCCATTTTTTATTTTTTTTATTTACTTATTTATACTATTTTTCCCTAATTAAAACATCAAGATATGTATTTTCTTAAGACTTAGCACTTTTCTAGTTCTCCTACTTAGAGAATTTTTCTATGCAATTCCTTCCATCTTGAAGGTATATACATTATTCATATTAAATTTAAAAAAAAAATTAGATTTCTAATTTTAAAGTACTCTCCAAAAAATCATGAAAACACAACAAAATCGACATGTGTTTCTTGCAATCACCTTGAACCACAAAGCAATCTATTCACTTAGTAATGTTGTTTGAAAAGACTCTTGAGTACTTAGGTATCTTCATTTGTCATGGTATAAGGATCAAATTCCATTCAAGTAGAGTAAAAAAAGGATTAGATGATGTAAATTTGCACTTTGATTTATTTTCAACTATGATTTTCTACATTTAATCCAGTAGTTATAATAAGGTGATCCTTTTCAATATAGTATTTCACCATAGATTAAGATTATTTTTATTTTTACTAAAGTTCTAATTGAAGTTTGGATATTCGCTTGTCAACTTTTACTATAGTAGAATAAATACCTACTACCTAAGAAATATCAATGTAATTGATTCTCAAAAACTCATGTGATACGTGATTATATGATAGATTAAAAAAGACTTTTTTACTTCAATTTGAATACTCACTTTCACAATTTATATAATAACCTTAATCCTAAAAAAATTTAAATTCCTTTTTAATATTATAAAGTTCAATCCAAATATTGATCATGTCAAAATGAAAAATATATATAACATTCCTGTAGAGGTCCCTATCTTCACTTCTTCAATATCTTGGGTACGCAACTTTCATATTTAATGGCCCCGATTATAATCACTTATAATACATTTCAGTCCTATTTCAAGGGATGTAATTTGTTTTAAGGTAGAAAATTCCTATAGCCCTTTCAACAAGGAATCCCAAAATGTAACTATATATGTGAAATGAATTTTTTTAGAGGATAATAATAGCATAATTAAAAACCTAATTACATGAGTTTTTTTGTAATATATATATCATAGGTCAAGCTACCCAAATTTGGAGACTTTTTAATAAAATTTTAAGATTAATTATTGATAATAAAACACTACAAATGATTTTTAATTTAATTTGTGGGAACTTCTTGAACGGATTTTAAGAATTTATGCACCTAGGTGTTTCAATTCTTCATATGTATTGGGGATTGGGGAATTGTAAATATACAACCCAACATTTTCTACATCTCATTTCAACTCATTTGTTCTTCAACTAATTCTTAGGTCCTTTTAAATAATTTGATATAATTTCTTATAAAAAACATCCTCTAAGTTGTTTTAATGCATATAAGACGAGAGATTTGTGCTCAGGGTTCCTACATTAACTAACTTAGAAATTGATAGTTTCAATTTGTCATTTGAATAAATCATCAATCTATTATCTCTTACTTAATTTATTAGAAAATTCCACTTCTTTGTATGCAAGATAAATTTGATACAAATCTTTGTGGACAAGTGTATACTTGATAAGTATGAAAACTTAGACTCCAACTATGCTTTCCAATTGTTGCATAGTAATATAGACATTGAATTTAGCCTTGCAACAAAGGATATATGTCCTTCCAAGGACCTTTGCAATAGACCTTTTGTCTCCAAATTATCAAATGGTTGCATTGTTATATCCTTCATGGCTTCATCCATAAATTTATTATAAAGATGACAACATTTGGTGTAATTAATAAATTCAAAGGTTCAAGAATTGTCAAAAAGGTCTATTAATAGTGAGTATACACACTTACTTGGAAAGCAATGGTAGTGGTACCATAAGGTAGAAAAACCCTTCTTGGGCAAAATTAGGATATTGACCCATGCCATTGCTAAAATTCTTAACAAAAATTTCCGCATATAAAGACACTTGACTTAGTCAGAGAAAAGGCAAGAATAATTGATATGAGCTTTTTTCAACAAAGTAGGAATTTGTTATGAACTTTTGACAAGTGTTCCCTCATGGCCCCAGTTTAAGAGCCTCTACGCCATCCCCAAACCACCAAGAAGTGTATCCATAGTGGACTTCTTACTAACCTAAAGTAGTCAAACACTAACATAGCCACAATACCAAGAACCCCCAAAAGTCACTTCCTTCTATGAATTTACACTCAAGAGATGGAAATTCCTAGTGTAATCATTAATCACTCCAATACCGTCAGATTCTGGCCACTAACCCAATCCAATGGAGCCCAAACCTCATTCATTGAAAGAAAGAAGACTGTGATGGGTCACGCATTCCCTAGTGATTGGAACGGGTCTTTTTGTCCATAATGGACCGTTCTAGCTTCGATGCTGTGGATCCACGGAGGAAGCCTTTTGACCGGTATTGCACTTGGAAACTCATACTGCGGACAGTACAGTAGTGACGTTCGGCACTGCGCGTAGTTACCGGTGTACGTTCGGACATAATAATGTAACGAACGAAGGTGCAATACGATTCTCAATACTAACCGTGGATCGAGCTCTCGGAACTTTGGAAGCGCAGCATGAATGATTGTCACAAAATGTATCCTTGGATCTTCTGTCGGGACAATTGACGATGCAAATGTTGTCACACAGAATTCTTGGAGAATACACAACCATCGACCAACAGGATCCATCTCCACGGTGGAATAATTGCATCAACTGGGACACTAGCTACGTGCATAGCTGGAGTCTCCTTTATTAGTTCACCTCGACATACATTCATGAAAGGGGATCTGCACATGCATGGTGTTCCATTCCCTCTCGAGATTGTCACCTGAGCAGTGAGCCCGCTCTTCCCATTCAAGTCATCTCTACGACGCTAGTCGCTACCATGAATGAAATACCCCGTCGGTGGTGGCTAGCTATTCAACAGTGAGGAGCACTGTCGCAGTGACCCGCGGGAGTATCGTTGACACACTCCACGTCGTAATCTGCGACATACCCCGAGTTGCCAGTGTCAGGCGAGGTAGCATGCAGCCACCAGGAGTCCGGTCCAACGACCGAGCTTTGAAGTCGGCAATCCACGTAGATGAAGCTTTTCGCCGGGACCTTGGTCCACACGAATTGGCCTGTCCCGGCCTGCTCCTGCATCTTGGTGTCTCTCAGAGTTCGGGCTACCACGTATCCTTGTGCAACGTCGGCGAAGCAGATGCTTGCCACCAGCACCGCCGCCACGAACATCAGCGAAAGCTTCCTGCACAGAATTATGTGCGTGGGAAGTATTAGTTAAACCAAGCACTCGTACTCATGCTGACAACAAGAAGAATTTCAACATGGACAATATCACCGTGAATGTGAGCACCAGCGTGAATGAATACAATTGAAAAAAATAGTCCGTTTCTATTATCTAGCGACGCTGCGGAGGCACAGATTTAACTGCCCTCGTTGCCTCAGTCTTCGTCGAATTTCGTGGACTCTAGCTACGTAGCTATAACACAAAACTAGTTCAGTTGTACTGAGAAAGGGTAGCCAATCGCTTCACGCTCGTACAAGCATGCAATCTAAATATTAAGCAGATCACAAACCAGAGCTAGCCGTTGATATCGTCTCCAGATGCACTTACTGTAGTTCCGAATGGAACAGTGAAATCAGGAACTGCGAAACCAAACCAAGAAACGGACTGGTTGCAACTTGCAAGACACGGAAGAATTAATGAAGATGGAGTCCAACCTTGCCGTCGCCATCGGGTACGTATACCTCCGTCTCGTTTTCTGAGCTTAATTGGAAACCTGTGCACAACCCAAACACCACGCAGCTACGTGCCATCAGTCACCGACCTGATGGGAAATTCCTCTGTACATACTTACACATACAAGCGAAAGGAAACAGTACTCGTACGTGCACAATGGAACGAGGGCCCGGGGTCTAAGAAGTTAGGGCGATTCGACATGGGCAGAGTGAAGAGTTGCAACTTCTCGAAAGACCCAGGAATTGCATGAAAAACAAACAAGCAAGCCACTAGAAATTGCATTGGCAATTAAGAATGTCCTAGCTAGCTGGAAGTGGTCGATCGAAACGACCACGCCAACGACACTTAACAGCGATGGAATGCTTCAGCATGCAACTCGATCGTGTCTGTACACGTACTTCGGAGGGCACAAATTGCAGCAAGGTGGGAAGCAGCAAGGTGGGAAGACCTTGGAAGCAGAGCGGCGATACGAGCACGAGCACGAGTGCAGGAATTGCAGGAATGCGAGAGTCACACTGGAGGCCGAGCGAGGTGTCTGTTTATATACTGCTCCCCACTCGGATGAAAGTTGCTTCAGTTGGTGTTCTCATACATACATCCAAATGAAGGCGAGACTTCCGCTCCGGGGTATACGGGTTGACTGAACGGGTTTCTCGATGCATCTCCAATAGAACACTTTCATTTACTCGGTCGTTTCGTTTTGCACAGAGAGAGACGAACCTTTTTTTTACACTTCTGTCATTCCATCCCATTGTCTTGTTTACCTGTGTTGTACCCACCGTGTAAGGTTCCGTTTTGCATCCTTGAAATGAGAGGGCCTTTGGTGAAAGTTGGTTCCACAAGAGCATGTTCCTTGTAGCCTACAATGGGGAGTTGAGTTGGGGACCTACCACATTTTTTTAGTGCCCATTGAAACTTTAGAACATAACCCTTGGTGTCATGTAAAAAAACATATGTAGTATGATTTTCTCAAGATTTTAGAAGGACAAAGGGAGGGGAGCTCACTCTAGTCAATGTAGTGTGTTATATGTACAATATTATGAGATCATCAATGTAGGAATTCTCGCCTTGTTGATTGGAAATCACAATTGATGTTTGTATCTAGACATATGAGGGAGGGCCTCTTGATTAATAGATAACATCTTTAGAAATTAAAATTGTCTTGTACCTATTTCATTCATTCAACAAAAGAGTAATGTGACCACACATATTGGTGTACAAGGCAATGATTTTTCTATTTGTGAAAATCTTTTTTGTGGTCTAAATCACTCTAGAAGTTAGAGAGCTTTAGGTCTTGACTTTCAAATTCAAAATCTTCTTTTTTGACTTCAAATGGAATAAAACACCCTCAAATTGGCAATCAAATATCCAGTTGGAGGCTATTTCTAAATAGTAAAATTTTCTTAAGATATTTAAAAGCAATATCAAAGATTGAAAATTATTACATAAAATTTCCCCCCTTTGAATGAAATGCCTAACTCTATCTTTGAACTCACATAGTTTTCCAAAAAAACAATATTGATCTCCTTGGGCCCAGGCTTACATTATAGATTTTAGACTTGATTATGCCCAACTTTGGCCAAAATAATATTGAATAAATCTTGCTTTCTCTCCAAATAAGTATCATTTCATTCAATTTGTTGCAAAGAAATTGGTAATTGCAAGCTTGTAGTACTTGTGGGCCAATATGTGGGTGCTTACTATATGGGAGTTTTCTCAACTATCTATGGGTTGTTTTACCTTAGTGTGTGTACAATGAATGGGGAGATCTTAACTTTATGCCTCAAATCCATTCTTTTCTTGTTCCTTTTGGATTTTACACAAACATCATGTTGGCTTCCTTTTGGATCTATTCTTATGCAAACTTGATTTTCATTTGTCCTATTCTTTTAGATCACTTTTACATAAAGTTGAAAACTTGTTTTCCAAGAATTGAGTGACTAAATGGTGGTCACTTGGGCATGAAAAGGTTAATTTGATGATTTCATTCACAAAAGATGCAAAATTGTCTTTATTGTGCCCTTGGATTCCAATCTTTTCAACCTCAATTTCACATTCAAACTTGACTCTTGGTAACATGGCTTATAGTCTTTCCAACTTCCAAGTGGGTCTCATCATTGCTAGTGTACATCTTTGACCAATTCAACGAGGATTAAGAGGTCCAACACTTTGATTCGATTCAAATGACCAAATTGATACGATTGACTATAGTGATGCAATCGTGCCACGTTGAAAAAATTGACATTTTGGACTTTCCGCTAGTTGCTAGAGAAGGGCAAGCTTTACATTGATAAAAATCACATTCATTATCTGCTCTCTAATCTTTATGTTGAATGTGAATGTCAATAATTTGTGTAGGTTGGCATGCCAGCACTCATAGAAAAAGGAGAAAAGGTTGTAGACCAAGAAGATTGCATAAGATTCATTTTTGCATGCTAACTGTGAATTCATATAGAAAATATATATGAAAAATTAAAACACCTAGATTGAGTGACCAAGTGAGAGTGTTTTCAAATCTATAGAAAAAGTTCCTTCCAATTAAATTAAAATTCATTTTCTATGATTTATTTCTTCAAAAAAAATCTTCAAAAAATCTATGTAATTAAATTTTGGGTGAGAATAAATCACATTTTTATTTACTAGGTGATAGGCAATAGTAAAAATTGACAAGCTAATATCTTGAATTAGAACTTGAATAATGAAATGAAGTTTTTTTGATGAAAAAAACCACCTTCATGAGAATCTATTATGAAACATTATTTGAAAAAGGATAAATTATGTATAAGTGTATAAATGGATAATTTCATTAAAATGGCATATGCCATGCGCCATTTTTGACATACTCTACGCCATTTTAATGGAATGCTATGTAGTTTCTAACATATTATGCACCATTTTAATGGAATGTTGCGCCATTTCATCATCATACCGCCATTTTAATGAAATTGACCATATAACCAATAGATTAAGTATAAATAATTGTAGGTAAAAAAAATTCAAAGTGTGGATTTAAATTATGTCATCATCTAACCCTTTTTGGGGTCTCCTTGAATGGAATTTGAATATTGGATTCTTATACCATGGCAAATTGGCAATCAAAGATACCCTAGAGTCTCAACATGTAATATTTCTAAGTGAAGAGATTGCTTTGTGGTTCATTCTTGAGTTCAATTTTGAATTTTGTATGTTTAAAAAAAGAAGTAGACATTTTTTGATTTGAGACAACATAAGACAATGGCGATAGGGTCCTTGCAAACTTTATCATGGTCAAACAAACAAGGGAAGAATACAATATTATTAACAGAAAACAAACAAGCATAGGTTGATAGCCCGTTAGTAATCAACTACTCAAAATCACTATTGTCCACTATTAAGCTCTTAGAAATTCAAAATGAAATCCATTTTTTTGAGAAATATCCTTGCCTTGAGTCACAAAATGGAATCCATTGCTTGAAGTTTTATGGAGCGTGATACCTAAAGATGCACATACACATCAAAAAAACATTTATGAAGATTGTGGATTCATTCTTGATTATATTATTGCAATTTTTAAATTGTTGTAGTCTATATGGATTTTCTTAAATGTTTAGCAAACCAACTTTGATTACTTATGTACAACAACAAAAAGTTCAACCTACAAGCTTGTCTTGTATTGCAAGACAAGTTGCAAGGCATTTTCTATCTAGGAACTCTATTCACTTCAACATCATTCTTAGTGGGCAAACATCTAAATCGTTCAATCTTTCACTTGATTTTTCAAACAATTTTTTGTTTGTATGTCTTGAAATGCCATAGTCATGTCTTGTAGAAAGGAACACAATTTTATCCCTCCCTAGTTTCTTTTTCTATAATTGGTCCTCCAAGGACATCAATGGCATGGGTTTACTACAATACTTATTACTATGTTAAACTCTAGCATTTTGGATGTGAACATTGATAGCACAAAAAAAACCCTTTGATAGCTAAAATCTTTGATGTCTATGAGGACAACATATGATTGATAGAAGGCCATTTGTAAATGGTTCCCAAAATTTGTCATGCCATCAAGCATTGACCTTACATTATCCTAATGAATTACTAAAATCACTACTTTCATTTCATTTCAAGCTCTTATTAATCTGTATAATTCTTATCTTCCAAATTTTAAAGAACAAATATTGTTGCAGTCCTAGTAACACCTTATAGCTCCAAACAGACTTCAAGAGCCTTTTACAGCTTTCAAGGCTCACCACGTTCCAATTCTAGTATCACTTAGGCCCAACTAACTAATAGTGCACATGCCATGCACTCACAACATTAGTTTCCATTTCCAAATCACATTGCTAAGTCTCAGTCCCTAAAACTTTTAGTATGCACTCCACTTATGGCATTTGGTATGTCACTTGGTGACATGGGGCGAAACTTCCATCTTACTGTGCTAGGACTCATAGTGGCACTACTTACCATGGTTCTAACCACCCTTGGTTGTCACCCCACTCTATACTAGCCCCTTTGTGTACTTGCTACTTTCACACCAACACTAATCGGGACTCACAACTTGGACACATTACCAAGGGCCTAGCAAGGAGCGGGATTCCAACTAACCAATGCCACAAGACACACACAAGTGTTCCATGGAGCCTTGAAGCTGGTGGTGAAGTTGCATCACCACCCATAAGTCACCGGGACTCACCAAGGCTCCAAGAGGGAGGGAGGAGGGCAGACCCCCCCCCCCTTGTGGATCGAAGGAACTTCCCAAATCCCCTTGGGTTTAGGAAGATCACCCATTTCCAACTGAATTCTCCAAGTTCCTACTCTTTTTGGACTCCCAAACTTCCAAATGGCATAACTTTATTGTCAGGTCTCCAAACTCCACATGTAAGTCCATTTTGGATATCTATGCAAAAAGTCGATGCCAATGGACTATTTACTTGTCCCATTTGGAGTTTTGAATAAGTTCTTGCAAAGTTATGGCCCTCCAAAGATTCGTGTTCACCGAGAGCAATGTCACACCTTCACCATGGACCTTCTCTTGGCCATAACTTTTGGCTTATGTCATAGAACCTTGTAATGCTTGGCATTCTAGGTTCCTAGGCTTTATATCTTTCCAATGATATGCTACATGCCATACTTTGTTGAGGGATGCTTTGGGAACCCCTCACACCTAGCCTTTGAGTGTCCCAGTGCCACCGAGACACTCCCAACTTTGAACAGCCATAACTTCTAGTTAACTAGTCCAAATCATGCATTCTTTGGATGGTTAGAAGCTTATTCTCAAAAATTTTCCAAGCATATATGACATGCTACTATGCTCCTCTTAACCAAGTCGCTATTACGCCCTGGTTGCTCAGGAGTCTCACATTTCTCCCTTCTTAGCCTATTGGAAGGCTTGGGAAGTTACCTCCAAGGTCTCCCTTGTTCACTAAGGCACTTTGGGCACCCCAAGGAGATAGGGGCGTGACAAATGTATATTGATTGACAAGGAAGTAACTTGATTCAATTCAATGATGCTCACAATCATAGTCAAATGCAAAAAAACCAAATCATAGAATAATTCCAAAAAATGAAAATCACTATGTGAAATAACAATAAAATATGATGATAAGCATGTGCACACACAAATTTAAACCTTACTGATTTTCAAAATGTGTTTCATTACACTTGGGGTCTAGTAAGAGAAATTTAATATTAACCTAGGCTAAAGGATCAAATGGCGTTTTTTAGCAACATAGAGATTTGGGGTAGCTCATTACGGATGGAATTGTTTTTTTTTATTTGAAATTTTCACACAACATTTGCCTAAAGAGTAACTTTAAGCCTACAATTTTTCATAACATTTGAATACATAGTTGAAAAGTTATTGTATGATGTGTAGTTTTCTTTGCTTGGCAAGCAACTCGGGCATCAAAAAAAACTTCTTGAAAAATCACTTTTTTTAAAAAGAAAATTTTTTAATTGGTTTTCTAGATTTATATATATATGGAAAGCTTTGAAAAATTCCATTTTGATTTATGAGATGAAAGTTATGAAGAGTTTTAGTTATGGGTAGTTTGTGGGTAGTTATGGAATGTCTACTCTAAAATAAACTTTGAAGACCTTTATTTAACTCAATTTTCAATATTTTTGAAAAAAATTAAAATAGTAGGTGTAGATTGTTTATTACAGCATTACAACCATTGGGATTGGTATTTTTCAATTCCATATCAAAATCCTTAACAACTTAATATTTTGAATAATTCTCTACTTCTTTGTACTTACTAATTTTTTCCTATATGTTGTACAATTCCAATTGATCTGAATTTGTTCAAGAATGTAGCCGCCTTGACTTGAAGAATGAATCCAAAGAGTTACAACCATTTTGGACATTTTTTCATAATGATTTGACCTTGTGTAGTGTAGCTACCCAAGTTTTTGCAAGGCCCAAAAAAGGCTTTTTGTCAATTTAAACGCTACTCTCTTGCAATCTAAACTGTGAAAATTTCTGAAATTTTTTCTACATCTTCTCAACCTAGAATAATACAAGATCCTATAGTTACATGTATCCAAAAATGTATTTTTCCTAAAATTTGGTACTTGTATTAGAAATGACAATTTTGGAGCATTTCTGGTGAAAACATAGTCAAACACATTTAGGGGTTAAGCCTTGTATTGACAAAAATTACATTTTTCTTCTTCTATGATGAAGGCAAGGAATTTATGTAGGTTTCTACTCTTAGAAAATTGAGCCAATATTACAGAAATAAGCAACAATGCAACATGAGGTGATTGCAAGAAACACTTCACGTTTTCGGCTCAAAATCACATTTTCTAGCTATAGGACTTACAGTGCTATGCGAAACTATCAATACTGTGTATCAACTATGAGCAAAAAAATCAAAATTGTCTATTTGAGGTGCCTGTAGATTTGAACCATCGATTCAATACTATGAAGTACTATTAGTAATTCTATAAACTACTGCGAGGTAGTATAAAAGCCACTAGGAACATAAAATAGCAAAACAAGGATCTATGGACCTTTTCAATTTTTAGTTTTAGTAATAAAAAAGTAAAATAAAAATTCTATAAAAAAAATGATTTTGCTAGAGAAGATTGTACTTGCATTGCACCAAAAAATTCATGTAGGAAATTTTTTCCCTCTTCATAGCCTTCACACAAAGGAAGGTTACTTTAATCCCATGAGTGCAACCGACATGTTTCTATTTTCATAAAAACTCCAAGTCAATCCTTGTAATGTTAGTAGACCTGAGCCACCATGTCCAATTTGTGGCTTCGAATTCACATTTTTGGGTCAAAAATAGGTCTAAAAACTTCCAAAATGGCCAAGATAGACATCCAATCATGGGCAATTTAAACATAGTGAAATATTTTTTTTAATTTAAGAAAATCACTCAATGTTTGCAACTACTGCATGTACCTTCATTCTCAATTTCACACCAAAGGAACAAATGATGCAAAAGTTATGAGCAAAAAACTACCCATCTAAGGACTAGGGGACAAAAAATAAGACAAGTGTTTCTTGCAATCACCCCATAGCCACATATTCATTCATTCACTATTCACACAAGGCACACTAGTCTATGTACATGTACCACCAATTTTAATCAAGTCTTGATGTGGTTAAAATATTGAGTTTTCTTTTTACACAAGCAAATGTAAGAGAGTAAATTCCACCTAAAATTGTATATTTCAAAAACAATGCACATTTGTTATGTATAATTGAGGTGTACTAGTGTACTAAAAAATGTCTATAAAGTCCATCAATTGGATCCTCTTGTTGTTAAATTAGCATGGTTTTTGAAAATTAATGCCAAAAATGGCTACATACATCAAAGTGTACACTTAAAAATGCTCTTAAAAATAGGTGCACAATCATGGTAAAGTATTTGGCATTGTGCCACTTTTAGAAGTACTTTTAAGATTCTACAAGTAACACATTCAATTCTTGTGGTGTCTTTGTGTGATTTCTATGCCTTCAATTGGATTCTAAGAAGTATAGAATAATCTTGTAGGATTTTTGTTTTAATTATTTAGTTGCATACTAGATATCTTGGTCAATATTGGATGCTCATTGAAGTAGGATGCCTTTGAGAATTATTAAACAAAATCAATTTTCCTTCACAACATCATGAACATTCTCATTTCACTAGAAGAAACCTGCGTTGGTTTCAACAAAAACCACCTGATGCAGAATTCTGCATTCTACATTAGCTGGTTTATGTTGAAACCAGCGCAGGTTTCTTCTAGTGTTTTATTTCCAATGCTCATCTTCCCATCCAATTTCGAGATACAGTTCTAAGTTGTTCAAAAGTTGATTTAAAACACTTAAAGGTCATGTCATTCAAACATAAAATTTGTAAGGAAAAGCACATTTTTTTCAAAATCACTTGCACAAAATGTAAAACATACATGTCTTAGGGAATCAATAAAGAATTTTTTGAATATTTGTGCATAAGTTCATAATTCGAGCTACTTTGTGTCAATACTTTTTATAGTTCTAAAGTTGCAAAATACACTCTAAAAGTACCTCAAAAAAATGATTTTTCTTAAGCACAGTTGTTTCCTATAGAAACTAGTTAGATCCAAAATAACATCATGGAGACATGGACACATTTTTTAATAATAACTATATGAAGCTTTGAAATACCACATTATCCTCAAAGTTGTATAGTTGTAGACTTCTATAAAATTTTAGTGTTTTTTCCTTCTACAAGATCAATCCACTATTGTAGCTAAAGTCAATCAAGTGTTTTCTTTTGATATTTTTTCATCCATGAGAGGTTGACCAACCTTTAATTTCTTTCTTGTGACCTTGCATTGTTGGATAATTGCTTTTTTATGTCAATATATGTATTCCAAGGAGGAGCTTCCATACAATCATGTATTTGCCTAATTGGAGATTTCAGTAAAACCATGGTTGTTTGGCCGAACAACTCGACAACATGACAAACACGACGTCCAACACGTCTAGTAGACCCCCTTGTCCGTCTAATAAAGTCAACTTTAAGGTTGACTTTCAAATAAAATACTTTCTATTTCCAATCTTGACATATTTGAGTTTCATTTTATTGAAGTGTCTCAATTTAATAATCACTTATTCCATTCTTAATTATGGATCATAAATAAAATGAGATTTCAAATTATCTCTGCTGTTAGGATAAGGCTTTATTCGTCAAAATTGTCATGTATACACGACACTCGTCTTGTACAACACGCGACATCAGACGAACAACTCGACACCCAACCCCAAAATGTATTCGACAGAACAACCCTGAGTAAAACCAAATCATAATTTTTTTATTTGCATATAGTGTGCTAAAAAGAGTGCTTGCAAATCTCAACTTTGTACTCAAATCTTGTCCGTAGTGGATTTTACGCTAACCTCCCTATAGGCATGGTTATTCTTTCAACACAAACTTGTTTTTTATGGATCTTTGTTATTATGAATTTAATTTATGCTAACCTTCTCGCAGGCATTGTAATCCTTTCTATGCATACTTGTTTTTCAAGCATTTTTTTCCTTTGGATTCTATACAAATTTTCTTTTCAAAAATCCAATGATTGCATAATGATATCTTGAATACTATAAAACTATAAATCATGGTTCTGTCCATAGAATTCTTATAATTGTAAGCTACTTCAAGATGCCTAATTCCATCCCTTATCAATTTCAATTTCACATTTAACTTGTCTATATCAACTTGTTTCTACTTTCTACAACACATAATAGAAGAGAGTGCAACTGGATCTTGACTCTTCATAAATGGCACTGTGGCTTGTATTCCTCCAATGAAAGTTGGACATTTTGTTATCGTCAACTTTAATTAACATGACTTGACTTCTAGTGTCGTTTTCAACAAACTTTACATTATTCTACAATAACAACCACTATGACATATTTATTAGAAATTTTTCATCACCAAAGATCAATGATTTATCTAATCAAGAAACAATCTCTAAAATAGTGAAGTACCATTGCAACAAGGTATATGCATAGTATAGTCACTCAATTCTTTTATCAAGATTTTGCAAAAATTTGCGAGGCTTCTTCTTATTCTCTACACTACCAATGATGCTTGACTTAAAGGATTTGGGGCTTGTTTTGGGGTTCTTTAGACCTTGGCAATGGGAAATTTCACTTCAATATTAGAGTCCATCATTAGATTTCTAGTAAGAATTAGCTAGTTTTTGAGTGATACTCTTTGGTTTTGCATTATAGAAGAGTTTCTAAAATATTGACTATCAATTTGAAAAAATTAGTTTGCAACCATGGAGTGCTAATTTTCTTATTTCCAAAGGATCCAACAAAATAATATGCACGATGATGTTTTACACTATAATATAAACCTAGAGAGATTTACAAAAATTTGAACATCAATTGCATTTGATATGAATTATATTACTTTTTCTTTTTAAATTATAATTTTTTTCAAAATAATGTGAAATTTTTACAACTAATATAAGACATGTATAAAATCTCTAAAAAATAAATATAAAAATTCACACAAATTTAATATGTGCAAAATGAAGTTAAAAAACAATAATTACATTTTTGGCCTTTCAATTGAAGGTTAAAGGTTTCTATGCTTTAGTTGACATGAAAGTCTTGACAACTGTGAACTATGACTATTTAGGTGTATGTTGACCAATAATTAGTGTTAAATTCTATATAATTTGTCATCATAGAATCCCTCATAATCATAATTCTATGGTTTCAATTTGGACCTTGTTGACTTTTATATATTTTTGAATCCAAATTGAAAAATTCCAATCTAAATTTTTATGGCCTTGGTTTTGGAAATTCATTAAACCTTTGAACCCCAAAGGTTTCCATTGGTTCCTTCAATAAAATTTTCAACTCCCTCAATTGAAAAGAAATTGAATTCTATTGAATAGATATATGGCTCCATGGTTGCAAATTAAACAAACCTTTTCTAGAACTCTCATATTTTGTTGCAACGGAGATATAAATTTTATAATGGACAATTGACATTGAACTTCAGTGATGGAGAGAATGGAGAGAATGGATACAACGTAGGATCAACAAAAGAAATTAACCTTGTAGATTCATTCATTGACTCTCTAACCAATGTGGTTTGACTCTTGAAGACTCGAAGTCTTGAACCACGTAGAGCATGTGGGAGTTGTTGAATTCATGGCCCCTTTAGAGTTCAACTTTCTTTCAAATGACTTGAATGATGAAGGAATTAAATACATACTCATTACTCAACATTTGGAGTAATCATCTATAGCCAAAACTATGAAGGGTGTTTCAAGTTGGACCATTCTAACAAAAGCATTTGAAGAAGGATGTGCAGGGCTAGGGAGATTGACCCCCTTATTGTCCCAACTAAAGATAAATGAAAAAATTTCCCCCTATTTTGTGCCGCATAAATTTTGTATATCTTCTCCTCAACTCTCTAATTTGGGGCACCTGAATGTATATATGAACTCAAAATTTACAAATTTCATCATGCGTGGCAAAGTAAAAATTTCATTGTTTTCTCCAGAGGTAAAGTACAGGGCAATCCTCCCTGGCCCAAAAGGAGTGCCGGTTTCATCTTGGCTTCCTCATCTCTTTCATATCAAACCCGGACACTGCAACGTGCCGAGGTGGAGCCATAAATGCCAGTTCATTGTGTCACGAGCTGACTTGACCACCTGCAAAGTCGCGCGGTCGCGACTGGATTCTGGTCCCAGGCTCGTTCGCAAGGTCTCCTTGTGACTCTGCATAACCAGCTGCATCTCGACTCTCGTGAAACGCACCGATCACGTCCTGGAGGCCCCGCGGGTCCAGCACATGGAAGACCCTCACTCACCATTGGGCGTCTTTGGAATAGAGACAACTCTCACATAACAGGGCTGGTCATCGGGAAGGAAGTATCACACCTCCGCCAGATTGATGTTAATATGTTCAACATCAACGTCCAGTCCTTTCCACAGAAAACTCATCTTGGGTTCCCGGTATTCAAATTTCCGGTGAGTCTCACTTTTCCCGGTGTGTGATACACTGGGAGCACCGGAAAAAATGACACTCACCAGGAATTTCAACACAGGGAACCCAAGATGAGTTTACTGAGTTCGAGAATTTAACAAATTTTAATTGTATCTTGGACAAGTACATTGACTACCTACATTTCATCCAGTTGACCATAAAAGAAGGTGGCCTTTTAAGGATCAAAAATTATATGGGATGACTGAGAAGATACAAGAACAAAATATCAACGAGACACGTTCATACAAACAAGAGAATCTCATTGGAGTCCCAAATTTATCAGGTACACAAAATTCAAGGTCCCTACCTCCCCCCCTGACCGCCGACGTTGCTCTTTTCGGTGCTTTCTGAGGTCGTGGGTAATTACGCTCTTTTCCCACAGATGTATTTGTTGCAGCAATTTCAACGTTTGCTTGCACAGCTCTATCCCAGGATTTGAAAGTGAGGTCACAATACATTTGAGAACATTTTTGTTTGGTTTCTCTTCTGGATCTCGTGGGAGATATAATTACGCATTTCAAACTCGTTCGTTGAAAGCCTTCGCGTGTTTAAGCTTTATTCCAGAATTTTGAGAGTAAGGTCTCAGCGAAGGACATCATTCGCTTGTCGTTTCTTTCGACATATGATCGAAGAGCCCATCATGGACTCAATCTGGAGGCGGCCGTGTGCGAGGACCGAAAAGGCAGTCGCGCCAGGAGGTCCCTTACCGCTCACTGCAGCAGGAGGGAACCCGACTGACCGCTAAAAAGTCCTCCAGTGATTCCTCGCCCGTGAAGCCACGCACACTGGGCTACAAATACGCCGTCGAAGGGATGGTGGGCGCACCGTGCCAAGTATACCAGGGCTCAGACCTCAAGAACCACGAGGTCGTGGGCATCAAGCTAGAGGACACAAGAACAGACCACGCTTTGCATCTGATGCGCGAGTCTCGGTTATACAATATTCTGCGGCGCGGGAAGGGCGTGCCCAACATGCGGTGGTTCGGCCAAGAGCAGGACTACAATATGCCGTGGTGCTGGACCGACTGGGGCCCAAGTGAACGTGTTGCACCTTTTAAACAACTCCGCTCGCTCAAGACGGTGATCATGCATATGCTTGGCTACCAGAGGATCGACCGCGTGGAGCATGTCCACTCCCGGGGTCTCGTGCACCGCGACTTGAAACCTGAGAATTTCCTCATGGGCTGCGGCCGGCAAGGCAACTGGGGGTGTTCATCATCGATCTTGGCTTGGCCGCTTGGTGAAGGAGTACATCGACCCCGACACCCGGAGACACATCCCATTCCGAGAACGGAGGAGGTTCACGGGCACGGCGCGGTACGCGAGCCGGAATCAGCACTGCGGGATTGAGCACTCCCGGCGAGATGACATTGAGTCTCCCTCAGCTGCGTTCTCATGTACTTTCTACGTGGGAATATGCCCTGGCAAGGCCAGAGTGGGCAGCACCCGTACATGCACAACAAAGTGAAGATGGACACGAGCGTAGCGAAGCTCTGTGAGGGATTTCCCAGTCAGTTTGCACCACGCCCGGGAGCTGCGGTTTCACGAGCAGCCTGATTACTCGCACATGCGGATCGGAGCTTGTTCGGGGACCTGATCGTCCTGCAGAAGTTTCAGCTGGACCATGTTTATAACTGGACGGTGTTCTCGCAATCACTGCATAATGCGATGCCCCAGCAGCGAAGCACAAACCAGGCCTAGAATGTGCCGCTGTCGCACTTCGACGTACAGAAGAGCGTGATGGTTCCAGGTTGATGATATTGGTAAACCATCATCTCTTCACATCT
The DNA here is from genome assembly GCA_963920665.1 of Straminergon stramineum. NCBI lineage: Eukaryota > Viridiplantae > Streptophyta > Bryopsida > Hypnales > Calliergonaceae > Straminergon > Straminergon stramineum. The sequence continues at coordinate 4,205,001 of OY987272.1, forward strand.
GTCAGTCTTGTATTTTAGCTTTCATTTTTACCTATAAGTGCCTAAATGGCACGAACTCCCCAAAGTGGTCTCTTCCTTATTTACAGGTCTGGAGTTGAAATATCTTCAGGTAGGAACTGAAGCTTTCAGGAAGGTAACAAATGTACCAATAGAAAAATAAAATCATCACCTGGCATACATTTTTTATTGATAGAAATAAGTTTTGAAGGTTACTGTACTTGACCAGTAGATTCAAAGTAAACTTTCTATTTTGAGCGGAGGCACTTATGGTATTCAATTGATCATCGAAGCGTGTCAAGTGCCTCAATTCTAGTAAGAGAGTTTCTTACATCTGAATGTTCAGATTATGCAACCCCTTTCGGAGGAAAAAAGTCTACTTCTGAGTTGGAAGGAGCCGAAAGGAGGTGAAGCGTTTCCGTAGGTAGTGGAAGTTGCTCGGGAATCTTCTACCTGACCTACTTCGCCTCTGGGTTTAACTGATCTTTTGAAGCCTGCAAATCTCGTCAGTGATAATCTTTTTGGTCATGGTAGATTTGTAAATCCTCGTTCAGAATTATACCGTTGCTGTCTGAATGTCGTCTCATTCGATCTTAGGTATGCACACTGAATACACATCAAATGCTGTGGACCACAGTAATTACGAGAGTAATATATATTTTTCAAATTTAGTGGCGCTTTTAACTACTGCTGCAATATATATAGTTTCCTGCCAACTTCAATATTGTTGCTGGGAGGCACATTGATTTTTCACTCACTGTAAATGAACACCCACAGGATAGTGTAGTATTCTGGACATTTTTCTCTGATGTCTTGCCAGAATATGGTGGTTTAGTAAGTGCTGACATCCACTTTGGGGCTTATCAGGTTGCTGCAAGCCGAATGGAGATGTTTGGGCTGCCCCATCCAGAAGTATTTAGTTTGATACAGAAATAACCAGGGGCAGAGCTGTGCAAAATTTTCCGACCTGAATTATCTTTCTCTAGACGTGGCGAAGAGTGGAACTTCTGAAGGCTTTCAAACAATGCATATGGTGGACCTCGTGTTATTGGTTGATGCAGACAAGGGACTCATGCAGCTAAACCCATCTCCGTCATCCCTTCTGGTTGTTGCACCTCTGCGTTGGGTTTGGCAATTGAAGGGTCCTCAGAATTTGTGGCCAGAATCAATCGCAGTTGGAGTTAATAAAGACGGACTTCAACATTCAAAGCAGGATGTAGACCTGCAATGCCACCTCAGGCATTAAATTCCTGGTGTAGAATTATCTCAAGAGAGCATTCAGGATTTCTCTGGTCAGTCAAGTTAATTGCGGCGCACAAGGAATAGGACAACTGGAATTATGCAATATCACTGTTCATGATACTGCCTGATGCTCAATGACATTTCATTTCACTATTTTGTGTAGCTCAAAGATGGACCACAAAGCAATTTATATTCACTTATAATAGGAATATTGTGTGAAGAGGCTCCTGGGTATCTTCAATTGCCAACTGAAGGTATACTTAGATGCTATGGATCGAAGGAGGCTTTAATTTGACCGGTATTGGAATTTGAAACTGATGTTCCGGAGTGACAGTCCATATGTACAGTCATGTCCGGCACTTTTACTAGTATAATTGACATATGTAAGATGCAATACGATTCTCAATACAGTTCATCTCTTGGAACCGGAGCATGAATGGTTTGTCACAATATGTATCCATGTCAATTTTTTCAACATAAATGTTGTCATACAGAACACACAACCATCGACCAACATGATCAATCTCCACGGTGAAATTGTAACTAAGACTCTAGTTAGCTAACTGGAGTCTCCTTTATTAGTTCGCACTGTCATACATTCATGAACTGGGATCCACATACGGTGCTCTCTGTCGAGATTGTCACCTGAGCACGCTATTGCCATTCAGGTAATCTCTACGTAACTACCATGAAATACATGGATTGGTGGCTACTCAACACTCAACAGTGAGGAACATTGTCGCAATGACCTGCGGGAGAGGCGTTGACACATTGCACGTCGAAATCTGGGACATAACCCGCGCCACTGGGAACCGCGACAACCTTCAGCCACCAGGGGTCCATTGCAATCACCGAGCTTTCAAGTCGGCATTCCACGTGGAGGATGGTATTCGCCGACAGCTTGCTAAACACGAAATCCCCTGTCCCGGCCTGCTCCTGCAGTTTAGTCTTTCTCAGAGTTCGGCCTTGCACGACTCCTTGTGCAACGTCGGCGAAGCAGATGCTTCCCACCAGCACCGCCACCACAAACATTAGCGAAAGCTTCCTGCACATAATTATGTGGGATTACAGCTAAGTATTAAACCATGCACCCTTACTTACGAAGAATTTCAACACGAAGAACATCAACGTGAATGTGAACACCAGCGTGAATGAATGAGGAGTCGTAATAAAATTACGTGTTTCTAACGACGCTGCGAAGGCACAGATTGCAATAACTGCCCTCGTTGCATCTTCGTGGAAGTGGACTCTAGCTAGCTATGACACAAAGTAGTTGTATTGTGAAATGGTACCCAGTCGCTTCACGCTCCTACAATCAGTAATATAAGCAGATCACATCGACTCCAATCGCAATAAATTATCGTAGTTCAGAATGGAATAGTGACATCAGTAACTACGAAACCAAGTACGTAAAACAGGAAACGGACTGGTTGCAACTTGCAAGACACGGAAGAAGATGGCGTACAACCTTGCCGTCGCCGTCGTCATCGGGTATATATACCTGTGTCTCGTTCTCTCAGATTAATTGGAAACCTGTGCACAACACAGACACCACGCAGCACGTTGTGAGTCTCCTAGATGGGGAAATTCTTCTGTGTGTGTGTATATATATACACACACAAGCGAAATGATAGAAACAGCCATGCACAACAGAACGAAGGCCTGGGGTCTGAGTAGTTAGAGCTATCGATATAAGAGAGTGACGAGTTGCAATTTGTCGAAAGAGCCATGAAACTTCATGAGAACAAGAAAGCCAGCCAGTTGCATTGGCAAGTATATATATCGATCCTAACTGGAAGTGATCGAAACGAACAGGCTAGCAACACAGCAACGATCGAATGCATCAGTATGCAACTCTATCATGTCTGTACACGTACTTCGGAGAGCACAAGTTGAAGAATGAGGAAGCAGCAAGGTGGGAAGATCTTGGAAGCAAAGCGGCGATGGTGCTGCAGGAGCAGGAAAGCAAGAGTAGGTCACAACTGCGAGGAGTCCGAGTGAGGAGTTCGTTTATATAATGCTCCCCACTCAGATGAAAGTTGCTTGAGTTTGTTCTCATACATCCAACTGAAGGCGAGAGTTGCGCTCCGTGGTACACGGGTTGACTGAAGGGGTCTCTAGAAGCATCATAAACAGAATACTTTTCACTCGTTAGTTTTGCGCAGCCCCGTTTCGTAAATGATTAGGGAAAAATTCGAACATGTCTAAGATATAAAAAATTGTACAACTATCTCTGTAAATCCAAGGAAATTTTAATGTTGGGTGATTGCAAGAAACATTTGTCCTATTTTGTGTGACACGGTGTGTACTGATTTGTTTCTTGGCCATAACTTTTGTGTTTTGGCTCCAAATGACTCAAAATTTATAGGGAAGGTACTCATGATTATCATACACTTTCCCTAATTTTTTCCTAATTTTCAAAATTAATTTACCATCCAAAAATAGACCCCAATTCAATGTTACATTTGCCAATTTGGAGGGTTTTAGTACTATTTGGAACCCCCCAAAACAAATTTTAAGATGAAATTTGGATGAGATGATCTTTCAATAGACTTGTAGATATTATAGAAGGAATTTTTAAAATAGTTAATTTTTTGTGGTGTAGAAGTCTACAATGTGAGCTTCTTTCTGCTTGCATTCTGAAACATAAAAAATAATACTTTGGTGGTTTTTTTGGTGAATTACCATCTCTACAGGGGTTTTGCAAATGGCCAATTTTTATTTTGTGTATTTACTTAGTTTTACTATTTTTCCCTAATTAAAACATCAAGGTAACTATGTATTTTCTTAAGACTTGGCACTTTTCTAGTTCCCCTACTTAGAAAAATTTTCTATGCAATTCCTTCTATGGGAGTATGGGTACTATCATCTTAAAGGTATATACATTAGTCAATTCTGAATTTGCGAAACATTATTCTTCTTAAAAAAATAGCAAATTTAGAAATGGGGTCAAATAGAAAAACTCAATCCATTTCATCAAAGTGAATTAAAAAATTCAAGAAATTCAGAGAATCAATGAGCCTAAATCTAGAAAAATTGTTTCAAGGGTTTGAATTGTCAAAATCACAAAATTTAATCATTTTGACTAATAGTTGTCAAACTTGACCTAAACATACAATACTAATTAAGTACTAACATTTTTTGCTTCTTTGTCATAGTTACCATTGCATTGTTTAATAGTGAACATTGTACACAACATGAAGGGATTCTTTTTGCATCTTTGAAACGAGAGGGCCTTGTTTTCCAAGAGCATGTTCTTCACTTCTTCATGGCCTACTATGAGGCCCACCACGTTTTTTTAGTGCCATTGAAACTTGAGAACATAACCCTCTTAGGTATCATGAAAATAATTATTCCATTTTCCCAAGATTTTAGAAGGACATTAGGACAAAGGGAGGGGAGCTCACTCTATTCAATCTAGTATGCTATAACTAAAGCCTATAAATACAATGTTATGAAATCATCAATGTAGAAATTCTCACTTTGTTGATTGGAAATTACAATTGATGTATGTATTTGGACATATGAAGGCCATTTATTCTATTTCAAAGGATCTTCTAACCAATAAAGTACATCTTTAGTAAATTAAATTATGTCAGTAGTACTCTAGTACCTACTACCTACATCATTCATACAACAAAAGAATAATGTGAGCACACACTATGTACAAGCCACTGATTTTTCAATTTATGAAAATCCCTTTCATGGTCTAAGGCATTCTAAAAGTTCAAGAACTTTAGGTCCTGACTTTCAAATTCAAATTTATTTTTTTAGACTTCAAATTGAATGTAGGGTGATTCATTTGCTACAAATACTAAATATTTTTTAATCAAAAATGCAATTTTTGGCCATAGTATTGACAATACTATGCATAACTATTAATACTATGTGTCAGCAACGTGCCAACAAATCTAAACCATCAATTCAAGGCACTTGTAGATTTGTACTGTCAATTTAGTACTATGTAGTACTATGCAATACTATAGACTATTGTGGGGTACTATAGAAGCCACTCAGAGCAAAAAAATAGAAAAATAAGGGTCTTTGGACCTTTTCATTTTTAGTAATTCAAAAAAATTCAAAAAAATTCCATAAAAAAAGTCATTTTGCTAAAAAAAGATTATGCTCTCATTGCATAAAAAATTCATACAAGAAATTGTTTCCCTCTTTGTATCCTTCGCGCAAAGGAAGGTCACTTTGACCCCATGTGTGCAACTGACATGTTTCTATTTCATAAAAACTCATCGTCATTCCTCAATCCTTGTAATGCTAGTAGACCTCCAACATGTTTAATTTGTGACTTCGAATTTGCATTTTTGGATGAAAAATAGGACTAAAACCCTCCAAAATGGCCAAAATAGATATCCAATCAGAGACAATTTAAAAATAATAAACTTTTTTTGAAAAATTTGAAAAAATATCTCAATGTTTGTAACTACCGCATGTACCTTCATTCTCAACTTCAAGCCAAATAAACAATGCAAAATTTACAAGCAAAAAAACACCTATCCAAGGGCAAGAAGACAACAAATAGGACAAGTGTTTCTTGCAATCACCCTAAAACACTGTCAAATTGGCAATCTAACTTCTGATTAGAGGCTATTTCTAAATAGTAAAAGAAATTTGAAATATTTGAAAGCATTATCAAAGATTTAAAATAGTCATGAATAGGAAACTTGTAAATCTTGAATCTTTTTTAATTATTACTCCCTCCATTTGGAAATAGTATATCCATTTTTAGTGTTGATTGCATTGAAAATGGATACACTATTTCCAAACGGAGGAAGTAGTAAGCAAGTATATGGCAAAAAATCTCCAATGAGAAAAAAAGGGGCCTGAAATGGGCCATTTAACTTTTGCTAGTAGTACAAATACAACAAAATTAGGAAATAAAAAAATAGTGTTTATTATTTCTTTGTATTTGCAATGTTGGTCTAGTGTCAAATGGCCCCCTTCAACTCTTTGAGACACCGTTTTTTCTTTTTGTGAGATGTTTCTAAGAGATGATCATTGAAAGACCATAACTCCATAAGGTGTGGTGAAAAGACTAGTAATGTTGAATAGGGACATCTAGTGTCCTTTAAGTGCCATACTATCTTACTAGAAGCCTTCAAATTTTGTATGATTGACTTTTGGGGCTAGAAAACTTCATCCATGGGTATCTTGTGGAATCTTTGTTAAATTTTATTTTTAGTTTAAATTCAAATTCAAAATTAATCATCAATCTCTCTAGGGATCCTAAAACTCTTTCTCATTTCAATTTTTTTTATTTATCATCCCAAACATGGCTTTTTGAGTCCCTAACTTCATTTGAAGATAGCTTCATGAGTTTTGTTTCAAAGATTTAACTTTTTTAGTTTTAGAAATGAAATATGTCCACTTTTCTATATCTTTTGTTTGGACTCCGCTAGAACTTCAAACTTCAAAGTTCTTTAACTTCAAAATTCTTTAACTTCAAAGTTCTTTAACTTCAAAGTTTTTACACTTCAAAGTTTTTAAAATTCAAAATTTGGATTATTTTTATTGCTATTAAACTTTATCTATATATACCTTAGGAAATCTTTATTTAAATTCTAAGTTTAAAGTGAAATTCAAAATCAATCATCAATTTCGCTAGGATTTCTAGAGAGAAAAAGAAGTCCTACATGAGACTTAAGTTGACTAAGATGTTTTCAATGATCTATGTAGGAAAATGACTATAAAAGTGTGGAGAATAAGGTAGACAATTTTTCATAGTCATAAATTAGAAATCCAAATGTGAACTAACAAATATTGTTGGAGGTGAGGGATTGATTGGCACTTTGAAGTGTATTTTTTATCTATTTTTAAGTGTTTTGTTCCCTCAATATGAAGGGTCCAACTTGCATCTCTTAGGTTAATAAATATGAAAAGATCATACCTATTTCAAGGCATCTATATTTGGGGCCAATTTAAAAAATACTACAACCACTTTGATAAGTGATTTGGATGACTGTTATGGATGCATTTTTTGTTGTTGGTTCTAGAATATAGGACCAAAATGCCAATTTGGTTGGTTTGGAATATTCTACTAATTTATGACTAAGTATGAAGGCAAGCCACCTAAAACAAAAATCTATACCTCTCATACCTTTTATATCTTTGTATAGATGTAAATCACCATGTTTTGCATTTGAAGCCATGCCAATTTATGAAAGTTGACAATCCATTTTATGACCTTTTATGGGCTTCTTAGTAGCATTTTTCAATCACCTACAACAAAGGCATCCTTCTAGAAAAAGTGCAGTTCCATTTGGGATTTTTCTCTCTTGCATTTGCTTATCTATAGAAAAGATTGAATTTTACTCCACCGTAAGAAAAGAAGTCGTTCAAAATAGTGACATATGGAAATTGCATGGTATACTAATATACTTTATGACCCTTTATGACCCAAAATTCCATTGTATTTATCTTGGCTTCATTAAATCATTCCGGTCATGACTTCAATTTGAGTTGTGGATTCAAAGCTCTCATGGTTGCAAATTGAATCATGTAGATGTCAATATAAAAAACCCAAAGGTCACTCTTGAAAATTGGCCAAACTAGTTTCAACTTCAAGGTCATGTCACTCAAATTACAAAAGAAGCTTTAAGAAATTTAAAACTATAAGTTTGAACATTTGATAGTTTACACATTAACATGATTTTTCAAATTTCAAAATTTTAGATCAATTATCAGTGGTAACATAGAGGGCAATAGAGCAAATAGCTATTATTAAAATGTTATTGAAGAATTACTAATAAAATGGATTGTTTGAAAAATTGACTTTAGTCAATTGTATCTTTGTAAGATAATGAAGGATTTGACTTTGAAGGACCTCAAGTGACATTATCAAGAATCAAAATCTAATTCTACTCCTTTCATTCTAATGTACAGAAATTTTGGACTACAATTTATTGGTCATGTAAACAAGTTGAATGAGGAATTGAGGTTGGGCTTCAAGAAGACAATTTCATGATTTTTATAGTCTCTATAGATGGAACCACCAAAGTACATATAACTTTTGAGTTTTAAGAGTTGTAATGAAAATTTGGGGGCAAAAATACTCAACTTATGTGCCTTAAACTAGTCAAAAGAAAACCTTCAAGTGTTTTTTGCAAATGAATTGCCTATATTTATAATGAGGACACATAATTATCAATCCCTCGAGGGTTTGTAGAGAAAAAAAGAATGTCCTACAACAGATATGATGTTTTTAATGATCTTTATAGCAAAATGACTATGAGAGACTAAAGAACAAGGTAGACAACTTTTAATAGTTATCAATTAGAAGTTCAAATGTGTTGCTTTTTAATAAATGTGAACTAATTAATATTGGTGGTAGTGTACTAGGATTGGCACTTGGAGGTGTGCAAGTGGCAAATTTGCTTTTGAAGCATCTTCTTCCTTTGGATTATGTATACAAATTTTTTTTCAATAATTCAATGATTGCACAATGATATCTTGGGCACTAGAAGACTATAAATCATGGTTTTGTCCATAGAATTCTTAGATTTGTAAGGCATGTGATGCCTAATTCCAACCCTTTTCAAATCCAATTTCACATTTAACTAGTCTATGTCAACTTCTCTCTTACAACATTGTAATGGAATAGAAGGGAAATGAACCTTGACTCTTGGTAAGTGGCAATGTGGCTTATATTCCTCCAATGAAAGTTGGACATTTGGTTGTCAACAACTTGAATGTGACATGACTTCTAGTGTCTCTTGAAAGAATTTCAACAAACTTTTCATTTATTCTATAATAACAACCACTATGAAATATTCATTGGAAATTTTTCATCACCAAAGAGCAATGATTATTCTAGTCAAGCAACAATCTCAAAAGTGGTAAAGTAGCATTGCAATAAGGTATATGCATAGTATAGTCACCCAAATGAATTCTCATATCAAGATTTTGCAAAAATTTACAAGGCCTCTTCTTACTTTCCATGGTACAAATGATGCTTGAATGAAAGCATTTGGGGGCTATTTGGGGTTTGGAAGACCTCAGCAATGGGAACTTTAACTCTATTATTGGAGCCCATTGTTAGATTTCTAGTAAGAATTAGTTTTCCAATGACACTCTTTAGCTATGCATTTGCAATTCTACTTCAAATATTGAAAAGTTTCTAAAATATTGCCAATCAATTTGGAGCAATCAATTTGCAACTGTGGAGTGCTAATTTTCTAATTTTTGGATGACAAAAGAATATATTATGCACATGATGTTTAACACTATCATTATATAAACCTATGGAGATTTACAAAAATTTGAACATCAATTATTGCATTTAATGGCTTTGGTCACTTAAATTTTATTTCTTTTAATAATTCAAAATTTTTATACCTAATATAAGACATATGATCACATCTCTAAAAATAAGAACTTGAATAAGAAAAAAAAATTATTATATGCAAAATGAAGTTTTGATCCAATAATTATATTACGCTTGGCTTTTTTGAGGGTTGAAAGTCTTTGGACTTTAGTTGGCATGAAAGTGTTGGCAAATGTGAATTGTGAATTTGGAGGTATATGTTGACCAATAGCTGGCTTTGAATTCAATATTTGTCAACATAGAATCAAGGCCCTGTGCATGCAAAGTAGCCCCTTTCAACTTTTATATTTTTTTTAATCCAAATTTCAGTCTAAGTTTTTATGGCCTTGGTTTTGAAAATTAATTGAATCTCAAAGGTTTCCATTGAGTTTTTTGAAAAATATTTTCAACTCCCTCAATTGAAAAGACACTAATCAAAAGGTGATGGAATTGTCATTTGCTATAACTTTTGAAGCACAAATCCAATGAACTTGAAATTTTTATTAGCAGTGGCTAATTTGATCGTGATCACATATCTTTTATTTCTCAGAAATTAGAAATAATCATTTTGCATTTAAAAATCAATTTCTCTAATTTGTCACACTTTGAGGTTTAGTACTAGATATCCAAAATTAATGGTCTAAAGCCAAAATTTGAGGGTTTTTTTTTATAGTAGGTTGGCATGTGCCTACCAAAGGGCATTTAAAAATACATAATTTTATGCCCTCCATGTTCGTGTGCAAATAGGGCTCCCTTACACTTGCACTTTTGAACATTGAAGATGGTTTTGGCTTCATTCTTTTGGTGAAATCATATCACCATCAAGCCCTCACAAATTGGGAATTTTTAGAGGTTTTTTTGTTCATGGTTTTCTATTTATAATGAATTTCATTATACCTTGTTGTATCTATTTGTTGTGACAAACTCTTTTTTTCCACATAGTTCTATTTTAGTACTCACAAGTAGTCTATCGTACTTGCAACAATACTTTTAGCTGTTGATTCTTCCTCAACGGTTGAGATTGTTCCGCTACAAAGTACTCATAGTATTTAGCATTTGAAATCCAATTTTTGGCAAACTACCACAAAAAAATGGTTGACCTTTCTTGCAACCACCTTGAATTCTCTATAGACATGGATCCATGTTTGCAAAATGCCGGACCTTTTTTAAATCTCATCTTCTTTCTTCATAAATTCTGAATTTGTCTTGATTAGCTTTATTCATGATGTTCATCCTAGCTTCATTTCATTTCAATTGTGGCTCCTCAAAATGCCCTCTATGGTTGCAAGCAAAGCATAATTATATATGCCAATTGATATAAAATTCCAAGGTTATTCAATAAATTGGCTAGCCAATTCTGACCTACAGGTAGTCATTGGAATGAATTGAGAAAACAAAGCACTGACGTTGATGTTCACATCTTGGAATGTCTATCAACCACAAATCAGATTTTGGTTTGTTTTGCTAAAATTGTTTATCAAAATTGTTTTTTCCTGAAAAATATGTAAATGTGGAAACTCTCACTTACAATCAATTTGACCCAATTCTATCCAAACTTTGATTCCAAGAGTTTCACATGTAGTTTAATTCTTCATTTGAAATTTTATTACAATTCGTACCTCCAAAATTTGTTTTAAACACATTAAAATAGAAAATCCATCAATTGAAAAAGCTTTTAAATAAAATAATAATTGATATTACCATATCTAATCAATGGAAAACTTCCAAATCCCAAAATGTGAAAATTAGCTCCATCATTACTTGGGACAATAGATATATGGGCCCCTTGTGGATTACTTAGTTTCATTACAATGGGGATTTAGAAAATAGAAGAATATAGAATATTTTAAACTATGAATGTGCATTCAAAACAAAGCAATACAATGCTTCATCTATTACTATTAATATGCAAAGATAGCTCATATTTTTGTTCATTTATCATGCACATCAAATCTTCCATCAATCAAGATTAAGATTTAATACAAAATTTGTGCAAATGAAACTACAAACTCAATAACATCATTACATAAATCTACAAATAAAATCCAACTCAATCAATATTATCGCTTAACTTGTACCACTATCATTTAGGCTCAAAGAATTCAATTCAAACTCCTCCAAACACCTTTGGTTGATGTGAGTAAACTTAATGGATAATTGAAGTGGGCTTATTGAATGTGCTATGGAAAACCCATAAATGATTATCAATTTTCATACATTGGTATGGACTCAACATCAAAAACGTTGACATATGGTAGTTGAGTAGCTGACCCCTTTCCATCACCCCCTCATTTTTGCCTTATATAGTCTGGTTTCTTTCTATTCAAGTACTAATGAGCAATGATTTATTATGGCACAATACCCAGTGTAGTTGTGACACATTATGATTGGCTACAAGACCCTCAACATTGTAACCAACTCTTGGTCGGAAATAGGAAGGCCTATATGACCACTATGGGTCAAACAAAATCTGGAGCTAAAAAATTCATAGAAATTCATATTTTTAGAGAAATAAAATTTTGGAAAATTATGGAATCCTTCCAAACTTTATTTGTATACATGGGAAAATTTCCCCACTCAAGAAACCCACACTCCATGTATGCGTAATTGCTTAAGTGGTTGGAAATGGGTCGTATGTCCTACATGTCCACAAAGCTCTATAAACTTAAAATGCCCATGGTGTAGATTTACGTTTTGCAAAAGATTTGAGAAGAATCTTGAAATTGAGTATGACTGAACTGGCACGTGCACCTGATGTGTACAAAAAGTATTTGAGCATGTCCTATAATACTACTACTTTATGGAACTTTTATTTTGTCAATTGAAAGCTGTTTCCAACACTGCAGCATGTTTGGGGGACACATGGAGCAAACTAAAATTTTCAAGTGCCGAAACTGTCCCTAGGCTTCCTTGTTTACATCATGTACAATGTGAGTCAATAAGTTAGTTGTAGATAATTTTCATTTTGCAATTAGACAAATTAGACACATAGAACTTCAAAATTTATCTTAACCCCTAATTGCCTCACTGACCATATATGGATGATGTAAAATTTCAGCTTTTTGGTATGTGGGTGGTTCAATTCCTTTGACTGTTTAAGAACATTTTACAGGAAGTATGGAAGGTTAACTATTTGAAGCCTTTTTTTTAAACCAAAAAAGGTGAATAATTGAATTTTGAGAGGTCCTCAAAGGCATATATGTATCAATAGTGCATGGTACCCTGTGCCTTATGGAGTCACTACCATTATTTAGACAAGTTTGTCTAGTTTACTAGATTTAGAGATCTCAAAAATTGTACTTATCGATTTGTTTTGAAAATGGTCTCCAAAGGAATGTGCAAAGTGTTTTCAAGATTTTCAACATTTCAAATTAAAACATGCAAGTGCTGATTTAGAGTTATTTGCAATTTTTACTTATAAAAAAAATTGCATTTCAACAATTGCAAGGTGGATTGTGTAATGAGTTTGATAGCTCTTCATGAATTTGAACTTAAGGTTTTTGTAGTATGCTCAGGGTTGTCCCTTCAAACGTATTTTGGGATTCGGGTGTCATGTTGTTTGTCTCATGTTGCATGTCATATAAGATGAGTGTTAACTAAATAGGGCCCTTTTAGACATGATTGTCTAGTAAGATAGCTAAAATATTTCATAATTTCACTTTGGTTATAAATAAAAACTTAGAATGTAATAAGTGTTTATTAAATTGAGACACTTTAATAAAATGAAACTTTAATATGTCAAGATTGAAAATAGAGAATGCTTTATTTGAAATTCAACCTTAAAATTGACTTTATTAGACTAACAAGGGGGTCTACTAGAGTCACTAGACATGTTGGACGTTGTGTTTGTCGTATTGTCAAATTTTTCGAGCAAACAACCATGAGTGTGCTAACACAATTTTGAGTTGTTCAAGTCACTTTCAATCCCAAGAAACTCTTATATGCAAATTCTCAAACATTATAAAGAGCAACAAGTGATACTAAAAATAGGAAACATACATTTCTCTTGTTGTAGTCCCACGACTTAGGCTATGCAATTTCACACTCAAAATTGGCAAGCACACTAATAAGCAACCGTGTAAATCTAAACATTTATATAGTTAGATTTTGGGAAAAACAAACTCAAATTGCTTCATTAAAGATAACTATAAGCCCATGCTCTTTTATCATACGGAAAACACACTTGGAAAGAATTGGGCACATAGCCAAAGATAAAACAATGTTGATAATGAAATTTAGTGTTAACCACACTAATTGATTTTCAGTTTTTTCTTTTGATGAATATTCATACCAACTATATTTATAGAGATCCTTGTCTTTGAATAGTATTGATATCAATTGTGCTTTGTATAAAAATGGTCAACAAAAGTCAAAAACTTATAGAATTTTCAAAACAATTAGAGTGGTTAATACTAAATTTCATTGAAGCAAGAACCATGGAGTATATTGGAAACATCTCAATTTTCAAGGTCTACAAGATGCATTCATACATTGAAATTTTGAAATAATACAAGAATTTCGCTTTTTAGTGGCCATTGTCAACAATAGAGTAATGCTTACCACCATTTATGCTAGTTTTAGCTACTAGGAATAGAATTTATTATTCTTTAACTTGAAAGATGAATCCTATGGCAATATCGCACATTAAATGAATGGGGTCAAAGAAACCAAGTTCTCCCACGGTATATAATAGACTCATAGCATCCACACCTATGCATCTTTGCCTGTTCCTACGTCCCCATCCTTGCGTCCCCACCTGTTCCTTCGGATTCTATCCTAGTAGTAAATTTCTTTTTCAATTTGCTACTACAATCTTTAAAGTTTGAGGACAAGAAATATTTCATTTGAAAAGTATTTTGAAGACCTTTCCAACAATATATTCCACATTTACATGCCCCCTTTCAAGAAACTATGGAGAATTGAATGTATTACTTGTAGAATACTTTATCCTTGAAGTACTTCTAAAAGTGGCACAATGCTTGATACTTTACCATGCTTGCACCCATTTTAAAGAACATTTTTAAGAGTACACTTTGATGTATGTGACCATTTGTGACGTTTCAAAAACCATGCTAATTTAACCATGCATTAGAAGAGATTTGAGGGCAAAAGAAGCCCACAAGTTTCCTGGAGTTTCAAGACTGTGGAACTTGCTATATCATCGATCAAATGTGATCAAGATTGTGCCATGATAGATAATATTAATTATTTCATTAATTTTTTAAAATTTCAAGAAAAAATTAGTTTCCAATTTTAGAACACTTTTGGAAATTTCGAAAAAAAAAAATTATTATTATTATTTAAATAAATATTTACTAACAACAATGGCTAGTTTAGAGTTCCTAGACAACAAAGGAAATAACCCTGAAACCGCCCTTCCTTGCCCTCAAATCCCTCCTAAAAAGTAGAAGATCATGTTGATGGATTTGATGGACTTTTTTTAGTAGTAAGGTAGGAGGCTCTTGAAGTATCCATTTAAGCCTACCTAACTCATCATTGACAGTAGTAGATATTTCAAACAATATGTCATTCATTCCTAGATAGGATTTGCAATTAGAACCCGGGCACTTCAAGAGCCTCCTACCTTAGTTACACTTCAATTACACAAACAAATGCACACTATTTTTTGAAATGTACTATTTTAGTTGGAATTTACTTTCTTCCATTTGCTTGTATCAAAGAGAAAAATTAAGTATTTTGAATGGCACCAAGACTTGATTAAAATTGGTGACACATGTAGATAGATTGGTTTGCTTTATGTGAATAAATGAATGAATATGTAGCTATGCTACAAAATTCTAAATAGTATTGGCTTGATTTTCTTAGAGTAGCAGCCTACACAAATATCTCACATTCATTGTAGAAGAAAAAAAATGTGGTTATTGTCAATACAAGGCTTAATATTCTTCTCTAGGCCCAATTGTAATGAGACATATTCTAAAAATCAGTAAGGTTTGAACTTTATGTGTGCACATGCTTATTATAATATTTTATTATTATTTCACATAGTGATTTCCATTCTTTGGAGTTATTCTATGATTTGGTTTTCTTGCATTTGACTATGTGAGCATCATCGAATTGGATCAAGTTACTTCATTGTCAATCAATATACATTTGTTCCTTAAAATTTGCAAGATGGAAACCCTACAAATTAATAGGAGCTTGAAATGAAATGAAACGAAAGTAGTGATTTTAGTAATTCATTTGGATAATGTAGGGCCAATGCTTCATGGCATGACAAATTTTGGGATCCAATTATAAATGGCCTTCTATCAATCATATGTTGTGCTCATGGAAATCAAATATTTTAGCGATCAATAGGTTTTTATTCATGCTATCACTATTCACATCCAAAATGCTAGAGTATAATACAATAATAAGTATTGTAGTAAACCCAATCATGCCATTTATGTTGTTGGAGGACCAATTATAGGAAAAGAAACTAGGGAGGGATAAAATTGTATTGCTCTCTTCAAGATATGACAATGACATTTTAAGAAATAAAAATAAAAAATTGTTTGAAAAACCAAGTGAACCATTGAATGACTTAGATGTTTTCTTGCTAAGAATGATGTTGAAGTGGACAAAGTTCCTTGATAGAAAATGCCTTGCAACTTGTCTTGCAACACAAGGCGGGCTTATAGGTTCACTTGAGTTTTTGTGTTGTTGTACATAATTAGTCAAAGTTGGTTTGCTAAACAAGGAAATCCACATACATTACAACAATTTAAACATTGCAATTATACTATGATCAAGAATGAATCTACGATCTTGATAAACGTTGTTTTGATGTATATGTGCATCTTTAACCTTTAAACATTTTTTACTATGTTTTCACCAAAAATTGTCAATTTTGTACAAGTACCAAATTTTAGAAAAAATAAATTTGCATACATATAAGTATAAAACTGTAAGATCTTATAGTATTTTAGTTTGCAAAATGTGGAAAAATTTTCAAAAATTTCCAAGGGTTGTATACATTGCAAGATATTAGTATTGAATTGACAAAAATCCTTTTTGGGGCTCTCCAAAAATCTTGGCAACTGCACTTTACAAGGTCACATTTGTATGAAAAAAGTCCGACATTGTGGCGCTTATTTGGATTCCTTCTTCAATGCAAGTTGGCTACATGCTTGAAAAATTCAAATCATTTGGAACTGTACAACATATAGAAAAAAAATAGTAAGTAGGAAAAAGTAGATAATGAGTCAAAATACTAAATTGTTAAGAATTTAGTTATGAAATTGAAAAATGACAGTCTCAACATATATAATGTTGTAATAAAAAAATTTGCATCCCTTGATTTAAGTCTTTCAAAACAATATTGAAAATTGAGTTTCATAAAAGATTTCAAAGTTTATTTTAGAATAGAAAATCCATAACTACCCACAAACTAAAACTCCTCATAAATTTCATCTCATTAATGCAAATGGAATGATTCAAAGCTTTCCAAATATATATACATCTAAAACCAATTTCAAATTTTTTATTTCTTAAATAAGTGACATTTTAAGAAATTTTTGGGTTGTCCAATGGTCAATGAAAATTAAATATCATACAATAACTTTTTAACTATGTATTCAAAATTTATGAAAATTGTTGCTGCCAAAAGCTATTCCTTGGGCACATGTTGCATGAAAACTTTAACAGAAAAAAAATTCCATTCTTGGGAATTGCTCCAAAACTCTATTTTTCTCAAAATTGTAATTTGGTCCTTTAGGGTTTAACTATCATGCTCCATAAAACTTCAAGCAATGGATGCCATTTTGTGGCTCAAGGCTAAGATATTTTCAAAAAGATGGAATTCATTTTGAATTCCCAAGAGCTTAATTGTAGACAACAGTCATTTGGAGCAGTTGGTTACTAAAAGGTTACCAATCTATAATTGTTTTTTTTCTATTAATGATATTGTGTTCTTCCCTTGTTTGTTTGCCCATAATAAAGTTTACAAAGATCCCATTACAATTGTCTTATTTCATCTAGAATCAAAAGATGACCACTTCTTTTCTTTTTAAGCGTGTCAAGCTGTCGCGCCCCTTAGTAACACTTCCCAAACACTTAACACCTTAGTGCCACTAAGGTTCACGCTCTCCTAACACTGCACATGCCACGCACCCACAATGTTAGGTTCCAACTCAAGTCACGGGGTTCCCCATTCCTCCGTGACTCCCAATCCTTTCCTTCCAATACTTAACTCCCACAAGACACCGGGCATGTCATTTGATGACATGGGGCGGAACTTCCATTGATGTCCAAACAATCGGTGAGGCACTACTCCCACCGGTGCTAACCGCCCTTGAATGGGACCCAACTCCCCACTAGGCCCAACCCAACTCATTTCGGGACTCACTAATCGGGACTCACCAAACGGGACTCACACCATGGCCTAGTGTGGAGTGGGACACCACCCAACCGGTATCAAGGAGTGCACAAGCATTCCATGGTAATACACAAGTGGTGGTGAGGCTCCAACACTAGCCTCACCACCCGGGGCCACTTAGGCTCACCATGGCACCATCCGGGAGTGAGGAGGGAGACCACCCCTCCTCATAGTACTCTCTGCGGGATTCGGCAGCCCCCCCCCATACTAGAGGTCACCGGGAACCCCCAAGGTGCACCCCATCTTGGAAGACCACCCATTTCTCCCGATTCGCACTACTTTGGGACTCCCGAACTTCCACCCGGCATAACTTTGCGGTCCAGGATTCAAATCGCACATGCGATCCCATTTTCGACATCTACGCGACGCGTAGATGCCGATGGACTACTCACTTGCTCCATTCGGACAAGTACTCGCAAAGATATCGCCCTCCAAAGATTCGGGACACTCCCGGCGCGGCCAGGACACTCCCGGCGCGGCCAGGGCACTCCCGGCGCGTCTGGGACACCCCAACTTTGAACGCCCATAACTTTTGACTCGCAAGTCCAAATCACGCGTTCTTTGGACGGCTGGAAGCGTCTTCTCAAGACCTTTCCAAGCATGTATCACACGCCCCCAAATTCGTCTGGATCAGAGCGCTACCTCGCTCTCATCGCTCGGGACTCCTAGTCCCCCTCACCTCATCTCTTGCAAGGCTTGGGGAGTCACCCCCAATGTCCCCCTTGCTCACCAAGGTGGCACGGGCACGCCTTGTGATGAGGGTCGTGACACAAGCTTAGAAGTAAAAAATGAACCTAAAAATGAACCACAAAGCAATCTATTCACTTAGGAATATTGTTTGCAAAGACTCTTGGGTTGTTAGGGAATGTTAGGTGTCTTCAATTGTCATGGTATAAGGATCAAAGGGTGATTGCAAGAAACACCTGTCTTATTTGTTGCGTTTTCAATAGTACTCGTGATTTTTTGGGGAGTACTTTAAAATTAGAAAAATATTTTTCTTTTAAATTAAAAAATATGAATAATGTATATACCTTTAAGATGAAGGTACCCATGGAAGGAATTGCATAGAAAAATTCTCTAAGTAGGAGAACTAGAAAAGTGCCAAATCTTACGAAAATACATACCTTGATGTTTTAATTAGGGAAAAATAGTAAAAATTAAAAAATACATAAAATAAAATTTGGCCATTCAGCAAAAGAACCACCAAAATAATATTTCAAATGTTTCAAAATGCAAGCAAAAAGAAGCTCACTTTGTAGACTTCCACACCACATAAAATTATTTATTTTTAAAATTCCTTCGGCCATTAGCTATAAGTATACTAGAAGACCATCTCCTCAAAATTTCAACTCAAAATTTGTTTATTTGGGTTCTAAATAGTACTAAAACCCTCCAAACTGGTAAGTGTGACATTGAATAGGCTCTATTTTTGGATAGTACATTATTTTTGAAAATTATTTAAAAAATTAAGCAAGGTCTATAATAGTCATGAGTACCTTCCCTAATCCCTACAAATCTTAAGTCATTTGGAGTCAAAACACAAAAGTTATGGCCAAAAATCATATCAATATGCAATGTGTGACGCAAAATAGGACAAGTGTTTCTTGCAATTAACCCAAATTCCATTCAAGTAGACCAAGAAAGTGGTCAAATGATGTAAATTTGCAATTTGATTTCTTTTCAACTATGATTTTTTACATTTAATCTAGTGGTTCTAATAAAGCCATCCTTTTCCATATAGTATTTCACCATAGTTTAAGATTAGTATAATTTTTTCCTAAAGTTCCAATTGAAGTTTCGACATTAGCCTCTCAACTTGTA
Organism: Straminergon stramineum; assembly: GCA_963920665.1. Classification (NCBI taxonomy): domain Eukaryota; kingdom Viridiplantae; phylum Streptophyta; class Bryopsida; order Hypnales; family Calliergonaceae; genus Straminergon; species Straminergon stramineum. The sequence goes on from OY987272.1 coordinate 4,224,755, forward strand.
CGATGATAGAATAAATGCCTATTACCTAAGAAATATCAATGTAATTGATTCCCAAAAAATGATGTGATACATGATTATATGATAGATTAAAAAGGACTTTTCTACTTCAATTTGAACACTCACTTTTACAATTTGTATAATAATCTTAATCCTAAAAAAATTTAATTCCTTTTTAATATAAAGTTCAATCCAAATATTGATCATGTCAAAATGAAAAATATGTATAATATTTATGTAGAGGTCCCTATCTTGGGTACGCAACTTTCATATTTAATGGCCCTGATTATAATCACTTATCATGCATTTCAACCCTATCTCAAGGGATGTAATTTGTTTTAAGGTTGAAAATTCTTATAGCCTTCTCAACAAGGAATCCCCAAATCTAACTATATATGTGACATGAATTTTTTTAGAGGATAATAATAGTATAATTAAAAACCTAATTACATGAGTTTTCTTAATACATATATCATACTCGAAGGCCATATTTGTTATATTGAGATTTTCCTCAATCTCATTTTAATCCTCGACTCAAAGATAAACCACTTTATCTCTTTACTAGTATTTTTTTATAAAAAGGTGACAATTCCAACTTTTCGAATTTCATTATAGGATCACTATTTGAACAATATTTATTTTTGATATCAATTACTATTTTTTTAAATGAATTTTTCAATAACTAGCATTCTATCTCAAAATTTGCAAAAAGTCTCAATATAAGGAATATGGCCAAATATAATGAATTAGGTCAAGCTACCCAACTTTGAAGGCTATTTAATAAAATTTTAAGATTTTTTTTTGATAATAAAACACTACAAATGATTTTTCATTTAATTTGTGGGAACTTCTTGTATGGATTTTAAGAATTTATGCACCTAGGTGTTTCAATTCTTCATATGTATTTGGGATTGGGGAATTGTAAATATACAACCCAACATTTTCTACATCTCATTTCACTTCATTTGTTCTTCAACTAATTTTTAGGTCCTTTTAAATAATTTGATACAATTTCTTACAAAAAAATCCTCTAAGTTGTTTTAATGCATATAAGATGAGAGATCTATGCCCGGGGTCCCTACATTAACTACTTTAGAAATTGAGTGATTCCATTTGTGATTTCATTCAAACCATGCAATAGGCATGAGTACCTTAATTATAAAATCTGACTCATTTAGAGCCAAAATACAAAAACCACGGCCCAAAAAAAAAACACCACCCTAAAACTAAAAGAAAATGCCATAATGAATCTTATTCAATTTTCTAGGTCTACAACCTTGTCTCATTTTTCTATGAGTGTTGGCATTCCAACGTACACAAATTATTGACATTCACATTGAACGTAGAAATTAGAGAATGAATGTGATTTTTTTATCAATGTAAAGCTTGCTTTTCACTAGCAACTAGCAAAAAGTATGAAATGTCAATTTTTTCAACGTGGCACGATTGCATCACTTTAGTCAATCGTATCAATTTGGTCATTTGAATCAAATCAAAGTGTTCGACCTCTTAAGCCTCTTTGAATTGGTCAAAGATGTACATTGGCAATGACAAGATCCACTTGGAAGTTGGAAAGACCATAAGCCATGCTACCAAGAGTCAAGTTTGAATGTGAAATTGAGGTTGAAAAGATTGGAATCCAAGGGCACGATAAAGACAATTTTGCATCTTTTGTGAATGAAATCATCATATTAACCTTTTCATGCCCAAGTGACCACCATTTAGTCACTCAATTCTTGGAAAACAAGTTTTCCACTTTATGTAAAAATGATCCAAAAGAATAGGACAAATGAAAATGAAGTTTGCATAAGAATAGATCCAAAAGGAAGCCAATATGAGGTTTGAAAACAAAGCTTGTGTAAAATCCAAAAGGAACAAGAAAAGAATGGATTTGAGGCATAAAGTTAAGATCTCCCCACTCATTGTACACACACTAAGGTAAAACAACCCATAGATAGTGGAGAAAACTCCCATATAGTAAGCACCCACATATTGGCCCACAAGTACTACAAGTTTGCAATTACCAATTTTTTTGCAATAAATTGAATGAAATGATACTTATTTGGAGAGAAAGCAAGATTTCTTCAATATTCATTTTGCCAAAGTTGGGCATAATCAAGTCTAAAATCTATAATGTGAGCTTGGACTAGCCGGGAGATCAATATCGTTTTTTTGGAAAACTATGTGAGTTCAAAGATAGGGTTGGGCATTTCATTCAAAGGGGGGAAATTTTATATAATAATTTCCAATCTTAGTTTGATTATGTTTCTAAATATCTCAAGAAAATTTTCCTACGTAGAAATAGCCTCCAATTGAATGTTCGATTGCCAATTTGAGGGTGTTTTATTCCATTTGAAGTCAAAAAAAAAGATTTTGAATTTGAAAGTTGGGACCTAAAGCTCTCTAACTTCTTGAACGATTTAGACCACAAAAAAGATTTTCACAAATAGAAAAATCATTGCCTTGTACACCAATATGTGTGGTCACATTACTCTTTTGTTGAATGAATGAAATAGGTACGAGACAATTTTAATTTCTAAAGATGTTATCTACTAATCAAGAGGCCCTCCCTCATATGTCTAGATATAAACATCAATTGTGATTTCCAATCAACAAGGCGAGAATTCCTACATTGATGATCTCATAATATTGCACATATAACACACTACATTGACTAGAGTGAGCTCCCCTCCCTTTGTCCTTCTAAAATCTTGGGAAAATGATGCTACATATATTTTTCTACATGACACCAAGGGTTATGTTCTAAAGTTTCAATGGAAACTAAAAAAAACATGGTAGGTCCCCAACTCCCCATTGTAGTCTACAAAGAACATATTCTTGTGGAACCGGCTTTCACCAGAGGCCCTCTCATTTCAAGGATGCAAAAGGAAACCTTATGTGGTGGGTGCAACATTGGTAAACAAGGCCCAATGAGATGGGATGACAGAAGTGTAAAAAAAAGGTTCGTCTCTCTCTGTGCAAAACGAATGAGTAAAACTAGTGTTCCATTGGAGATGCTTCGAGAGACCCGTTCAGTCAACCCGTGTACCCCGGAGCGCAAGTCTCGCCTTCATTTGGATGTATGTATGAGAACACCAACTGAAGCAACTTTCATCCGAGTGGGGAGCAGTATATAAACAGACACCTCGCTCGGCCTCCAGTGTGACTTCGCATTCCGCACTCGTGCTCGTATCGCCGCTCTGCTTCCAAGGTCTTCCCACCTTGCTGCTTCCCACCTTGCTGCAATTTGTGCCCTCCGAAGTACGTGTACAGACACGATCGAGTTGCTGTTCATGAAGCATTCCATCGCTGTTAAGTGTTGTTGGCGTGGTCGTTTCGATCGACCACTTCCAGCTAGCAAGGACATTCTTAATTGTCAATGCAATTTCTGGTGGCTTGCTTGTTTGTTTTTCATGTAGTTCCTGGCTCTTTCGGGAAGTTGCAACTCTTCACTCTGCCCATATCGATCGCTCCAACTTCTTAGACCCCAGGCCCTCGTTCCTTTGTGCACAAGTACTGTTTCCTTTCGCTTGTATGTATAAATACGTACAGAGGAATTTCCCATCAGGCCGGTCGGAGACTGATGGCACGTAGCTGCTTGGTGTTTGGGTTGTGCACAGGTTGCCAATTAAGCTCAGAGAACGAGGCGGAGGTATACGTACCCGATGGCGACGGCAAGGTTGGACTCCATCTTCATTAATTCTTCCGTGTCTTGCAAGTTGCAACCAGTCCGTTTCTTGTTTTGGTTTCGCAGTTCCTGATTTCACTGTTCCATTCGGAACTACGGTAAGTGCATCTGGAGACGATATCAACGGCTAGCTCTGGTTTGTGATCTGCTTATTTGGATTGCATGCTTGTACGAGCGTGAAGCGATTGGCTACCCTTTCTCAGTACAACTGAACTAGTTTTGTGTCATAGCTACGTAGCTAGAGTCCACGTAATTCGACGAAGACTGAGGCAACGAGGGCAGTTAAAATTGCTATCTGTGCCTTCACTCGCAGCGTCGTTAGATAATATAAAATTTTATTACGGACTGTCTTTTCCATTGTATTCATTCACGCTGATGTTGTCCATGTTGAAATTCTTCTTGTTGTCAGCATGAGTACGAGTGCTTGGTTTAACTAATACTTCCCACGCACATAATTCTGTGCAGGAAGCTTTCGCTGATGTTCGTGGTGGCGGTGCTGGTGGCAAGCATCTGCTTCGCCGACGTTGCACAAGGATACGTGGTAGCCCGAACTCTGAGAGACACCAAGATGCAGGAGCAGGCCGGGACAGGCCAATTCGTGTGGACCAAGGTCCCGGCGAAAAGCTTCATCTACGTGGATTGCCGACTTCAAAGCTCGGTCGTTGGACCGGACTCCTGGTGGCTGCATGCTACCTCGCCTGACACTGGCAACTCGGGGTATGTCGCAGATTACGACGTGGAGTGTGTCAACGATACTCCCGCGGGTCACTGCGACAGTGCTCCTCACTGTTGAATAGCTAGCCACCACCGACGGGGTATTTCATTCATGGTAGCGACTAGCGTCGTAGAGATGACTTGAATGGGAAGAGCGGGCTCACTGCTCAGGTGACAATCTCGAGAGGGAATGGAACACCATGCATGTGCAGATCCCCTTTCATGAATGTATGTCGAGGTGAACTAATAAAGGAGACTCCAGCTATGCACGTAGCTAGTGTCCCAGTTGATGCAATTATTCCACCGTGGAGATGGATCCTGTTGGTCGATGGTTGTGTATTCTCCAAGAATTCTGTGTGACAACATTTGCATCGTCAATTGTCCCGACAGGAGATCCAAGGATACATTTTGTGACAATCATTCATGCTGCGCTTCCAAAGTTCCGAGAGCTCGATCCACGGTTAGTATTGAGAATCGTATTGCACCTTCGTTCGTTACATTATTATGTCCGAACGTACACCGGTAACTACGCGCAGTGCCGAACGTCACTGCTGTACTGTCCGCAGTATGAGTTTCCAAGTGCAATACCGGTCAAAAGGCTTTCTCCGTGGATCCACAGCATCGAAGCTAGAACGGTCCATTATGGACAAAAAGACCCGTTCCAATCACTAGGGAATGCGTGACCCATCACAGTCTTCTTTCTTTCAGTGAATGAGGTTTGGGCTCCATTGGATTGGGTTAGTGGCCACAATCTGACGGTATTGGAGTGATCAGTTATTTCAATAGGAGCTTCTATCTCTTGAGTGTTAATTCACAGAAGGAAGTGACTTTTGGGGGTTCTTGGTATTGTGGCTATGTTAGTGTTTGACTGCTTGAGGTTAGTAAGAAGTCCACTATGGATACACTTTTGGGTGGTTTGGGGATGGCGTAGAGGCTCTTAAATTGGGGCCATGAGGGAACACTTGTCAAAAGTTCAATACAAATTCATATTGTGTTGAAAAAAAGGTCATTTCAAGTATTCTTGCTATTTCTCTAACTAACCTTGTCTTTCTATATGGGAATTTTTGTTAAGAATTCCACAATTGGCATGGGGGCAAACTTTTAGTTGTGACCAAGAGGGATTGTTCTACCTTATGGTACCACTACCATTGCTTTCCAAGCAAGGGTCTATATTCATTATTAATAGACCTTTCTAACAATTTATTGAAACTTTGAATTTATTAATTACACAAATGTTGTTAACTTGTCATCTTTATAATAAATTTATGGATGAAGGATATAACAATGCATCCATTTGATAATTTAGAGACAAAGGTTCATTGCAAAGATCCTTGGAAGGACAAACTTCATTTGCTACAAGGCTAAATTCAATGTCTATATTGCAATGCAATGATTTAAAAGCATAGTTTTATTCTAAGTTTTCATACTTATCAAGTACGCACTTGTCCACAAAGATTTGTATCAATTTTATCTTGCATACAAAGTAGTGGAATTTAAGTTCTTATAAATGAAATAATTGATATATGATAATATTAGATAGATGGTTTATTCAAATAACAAATTTCTAGTCCTAAACAATCAATTTCTAATTTATATAGTTAATGTGGGGACTAAGGACCTTGGGCAATTCTACATGCAACTCTCGTATTTCACACATTGAAACACATTACAAGATGATTTTTGTAAAGATTATATCAAATTAGGTAAAATGACCTGATATTTGGTTGAAGACCGAGTTAAATAAGATGAGATGTAGAAATCAAAAATAAGAAAATGTTGGGTTGCATATTTATAATTTATAAAACCAAATTTGCAACATATATGAAAAATGGAAACAATTGGATTTAGTGAGAGTGTTTTCAAATCTATAGAAGGAGTTCCCTCCAATTAAATTAAAATTCATTTGCTGTGATTTATTTATATTAAAAAAATCTTCAGAAAATCTTATGATCATGTAATTAAATTTTTTTTCAGAATCAATCACATTGTTATTAGGTGATAGACAATAGTAAAAATTGACAAGCTTATATCTTGAATTAGAACTTGAATAATGAAATTAAGTTTTTTTGATGAAAAAAACCACCTTCATCAAAATCTATGGTGAAACATTATTTGAAAAAGGATAAATTAAGTATAACTAATGGATTAAATGTAAACAATCATAGGTAAAAAGAAATCAAAGTGCGGACTTACATTACGTCATCATCTAACCATTTGGGGGGGCTCGTTGAATGGAATTTGATTCTTATACCATGGCAAATTGAAAATCAAAGATTTGCTTGAGTCTCAATAGACAATATTCCTAAGTGAATAGATTGCTTTGTGGTTCATTCTTGAGTTTAATTTTGAATTTTGTATGTTTAAAAAAAGAAGTAGACATCCTTTGGTCTTAGACGACATAAGACAATTGCAATAGGGTCCTTGCAAACTTTGTCATGGTTGAACAGACAAGGGAAGAACATGATATCATTAATAGCAAACAAACAATCATAGGTTGGTAACCTGTTAGTAATCAACTGCTCAAAATGACTATTGTCTATAAGGGTCATTGCAAGAAACACCATGTGTTTCTTGTAGCATTTTCTCAAAATCTGGATTTCAAATCCGGAGTACTATGAGTACTAAATAGCAGAACTATCACAACTGTGGATTGAAAAAATCAACAGCTAAAAGTACCGGTGCAAATACTATGGACTGCTTGTGAGTACTAAAACCGTAGTGTGAGAAAAAAAGACAGATTGTCATAGAAAATAGATCCAATGAGGTCTTAATTAATAATAAATATAAAATCATGACCAAAAAGAACTAAAAATTGGCCATTTGTGAGGACTTGATGGTGATCAAATTTCACCAAAAAAATGAAGTTGAAACCATATTCAATGTTCATAAATGCTTGTGCAAGGGAGCTCTATTTGCATGGGCCTCAAGGACATAAAATAATGTATTTATAGATGCCCCTTAGTAAGCACATGCCCACCTAATGTGGTACTAGACCACCAAAATTTCAACTCTAGATCACTCAATTTGGGTACTCTGAACGTAGTGAAAACCTCTAAATCTCAAAGTGTGACAAATTAACAAAATTAAATTTTAAATATAAAATGATTTTTTAAAATTTCTAAAAAATAAAGGATCTTATTACCATCAAGTTAAACATCTCCTATAGAAATTTTTGGTTCATGGGACTTGTGCTTCAAAATTTAGAGCCGGTGATAATAACAACACTCCAATTGTGATTGAGAATAGGACTAGTGTTTCTTGCAATGACCCACAATTAAGCTCTAAGAAATTCAAAATGAACTCCATTTTTTTTGAGAATATCCTTACCTTGAGTTACAAAATGAAATCCATTGCTTGAAGTTTTATGGAGCATGATACCTAAAGATGCACATACACATCTAAAAAATATTTATCAAGAGTGTAGGTTCATTCTTCAATTGATTATATTATTGCAATGTTTAAATTGTTGTAGTCTATGTGGATTTCCTTAAATGTTTAGCAAACCAACTTTGATTAATTATGTACAACAACAAAAAGTTCAACCTACAAGCTTATGAGCTTGTCTTCTATTGCAAGACAAGTTGCAAGGCATTTTCTATCTAGGAACTCTATCCACTTCAACATCATTCTTAGTGGGCAAACATCTAAATCGTTCAATCTTTCACTTGATTTTTCAAACAATTTTTTGTTAATATGTCTTGAAATGTCATAGTCATATCTTGTAGAGAGCAACACAATTTTATCCCTCCCTAGTTTCTTTTTCTATAATTGGTCCTCCAAGGACATCAATGGCATGGGTTTACTACAATATTTATTATTGTGTTAAACTCTAACATTTTGGATGTGAACATTGATAGCATGAAAATAAACCCATTGATAGCTAAAATCTTTGATGTCTATGAAGACAACATATGATTGATAGAAGGCCATTCGTAATTGGATCCCAAAATTTGTCATGCCATCAAGCATTTCCCTACATTATCCAAATGAATTACTAAAATCTCTACTTTCATTTCATTTCAAGCTCCTATTAATCTGTTCAATTTCCATCTTGCAAATTTTAAGGAACAAATATATATTGATTGACTATGAAGTGACTTGATCCAATTCAATGATGCTCACATAGTCAAATGTAAAAAAAACCAATCATAGAATAACTCCAAAGAATGGAAATCACTATATGAAATAATAATTAAATATGATAATAAGCATGTGTACACACAAAATTTAAAACTTACTGATTTTCAAAATGTGTTTCATTACACTTGGGTCTAGAGAAAAAGATTAAGCCTTGTATTGACCAAAATTACATTTTTCATCCTCTATGATGAAGGCGAGGAATTTGTAAAGGCTGCTACTCTTAGAGGGTGATTGCAAGAAACGCTTGTCCTATTTTTTGTCCCCTTGTCCTTGAACACGTGGATTTCTGGTCTTAACTTTTGCATCGTAAGTTTGTTTGTCTTGAAATTTGAAAGGAAGGTATACATAAAAGTTTTACACATTCTCTAACTTTTGTATTTTTTTTAAATTACTTGACTATTTTTCAGGTGCCCCCAATTGGATGTCTACCTTGGCCATTTTGGGGTTTTTTGGTCTAATGTTGTACCCAAAAATGAAAATTGGAAACCACAAATTGGAGAAAGTGGAGGTGTACTTGCAATCCAATGACGGATGAAGAGTTTTTTGCAAAAAACCTTTGCATGAGGTGTCTACATGGGGCCAAAGTGACCGTTGTTCGCACACATTTTTTGAGCATGAGAAATTTTCTTCAAAGAAATTTTTGGTGCAATGCAAGAGTAGGCTTGTCTACAAAAATGGATTTTTTAATGGGAATTTTTTGAATTTTTTTGAATTACTAAAAATTAAAAGGTCCATAGACCCCTTTTCTACTATTTTTTGCTTCCAGTGGCTTCTATAGTACTCCATAGTAGTCTATAGTACTGCATAATATTATATAGTCCTCAATTAATGGTTTAGATATGCCAGGGTTCCAAATTGACAATTGAGATTCACAGGTGCACGCTGACGTGCGAAATTAATAATAGTCCGTAGAATGGCCATTCCTACAGCTAGAAATTGCGTTTTTGAGCCAAAAAAGTGAAGTGTTTCTTGAAATCACCCTAGAAAATTGAGCCAATATTATAGAAATATGCAACAATGCAACATAAGGTGATTACAAGAAACACTTCACGTTTTCGGCTCAAAATTGTATTCTCTAGCGACAGGACTTGTAGTGTTATGCAAAAGCATCAATACTGTATATCAATAATGAGCAGACAAATCTAAATTGTCTATTTGAGGCGCCTATAGATTTGAACCATCAATTCAGTACTACGTAGTACTATAAACTACTGCGAGGTAGTATAAAAGCCACTGGGAACATAAAATAGCAGAATAGTGGTTTGTGCACCTTTTCAATTTTCATTTTTAGTAATTAAAAAAATTCCAAATTTTTCTATAAAAGAAATATTGCACTAGAAAAGATTGTGCTAGCATTGCACCAAAAAATTCATATAGTAAAATTTTTCCCTCTTCATAGCCTTCATACAAAGGAAGGTTACTTTGCCCCCCATCCCCCCATGAGTGTAACCAACATGTTTTTATTTTCATAAAAACTTAACGTCAATCCTCGTAATGTTAGTAGACCTCCAACATGTCCAATTGTGGCTTTGAATTTGCATTTTTGGGTCAAATCTAGGACTAAAACCTTCCAAAATGGCCAAGAAAGACATCCAATTGTGGATAATTTAAACATAGTAAATTTTTTTCTTAATTTAAAAAAATCACTCAATGTTGCAACTACTACATATACCTTCATTCCAAATTTCACACCAAACAAACAAATGATGCAAAAATTATAAGCAAAAAACCACCCATCTAAGGACTAGGGGACAAAAAATAGGACAAGTGTTTCTTGCAATCACCCCATAGCCACATATTCATTCATTCACTACTCACATAAGGCACATTAGTCTATGTACATGTAGCACCAATTTTAATCAAGTCTTGATGTGGTTAAAATATTGAGTTTTTTTTTATACAAGCAAATGTAAGAGAATAAATTTCACCTAAAATGGTACAATTCAAAAACAATGCACATTTGTTATGTATAATTGAAGTGTACTACTAAAAAAAGTCTATAAAGTCCATCAATTGGATCTTCTTGTTTTTAAATTAGCATGGTTTTTGAAATGCCAAAAATGGCTACATACATCAAAGTGTACACTTAAAAATGCTTTTAAAAATGGGTGCAATCATGGTAAAGTATTTGGCGTTGTGCCACTTTTAGAAGTACTTTTAAGATTCTACACATAACACATTCAATTCTTGTGGGGTCTTTGTGTCATTTAATTGCCTTCAATTGGATTCTAAGAAGTATAGAATAATCTTGTAGGATTTTTGTTTTAATTATTTAGTCACAACTTTGTACTCCAAATCTTGTCTACAATGGATTTTATACTAACCTCCTTGTATGCATGGTTATCCTTTCAAGACAAACTTGTTTTTTATAGAACTCTTTTATTATGAATTTAACTTATGCTAACCTTCTTGCAAGCATTGTAATCCTTTCTATGCATAGTTACTTGCTTTTCAAAAATCTTGTATTCTTGATCCTTTGGATTCTATACAAATTTGCTTTTCAAAAGTCCAATGATTGCATAATGATAACTATGGCACTAGAAAACTAAAAATCATGGTTCTTTCCATAGAATTCTTAGAATTGTAAGTCACTTGATGCCTCATTCCATTCCTTATCAATTTCACATTTAACTTCTCTATATCAACTTGTTTCTCCAACACATAATATAAGAGAGGGCAATTAGATCTTGATCTTCATAAGTAGCAATGTGGCTTGTATTCCTCTAACGAAAGTTGGGTGATTGCAAGAAATACTTCACATTTTTGGCTCAGAAATGCGATTTCTGGCCATAGGATTGGCAATACTATAGACTACTATCAATTTCACACGTCAATGAATGTCTATAAATCTCAATTGTCAATATGGGATGCCTGCAGATCTAAACCATTGATTCAGTACTATATAGTACTATGGAGTACTATAGATTACTATAGAGTACTACAAGAAGCCAGTCGGAGTAGAAAATAGTAAAAAAGGGGTCTATGGACCTTTTCATTTTTAGTAATTCAAAAAAATTCAAAAAAATCTGAGAAAAAAAGCCATTTTTATAGACAATCCTACTCTTACATTGCACCAAAAATTTCTTCAAGAAAATTTTTCTCTTGTTCGAAAATGTGTGCAAACAATAGTCACTTTAGCCCCATGTAGACACCTCATGCAAAGGTTTTTTGCAAAAAATTCTTCGTCTGCCATTGGAATGCAAGTACACCTCTAGTTTCTCCAATTTGTGGCATCCAATTCACATTGTGGGGTACAACTTCAGACCCAAAACCTCCAAAATGGCCAAGGTAGACACCCAATCGGGGGCACCTTAAAAATAATAAAGTAATTTTAAAAAAATAAATAAATTAAAGAATGTGTGAAACTCTTATGTGTACCTTCATTCCAAATTTCAAGACAAACGGACTTACGATGCAAAAGTTATGACCAAAAAACCACATGTCTAAGGGCAAGGGGACAAAAAATAGGACAAGTCATTAGAAAAAGGTTGGACTCTCTAGAGGGCTGCCAAGGTTTGACGAACCAATCTATTTGTGGAGCCTATTGAAGCTACTCAAGAGAGGGAATTTTCTGACAAAACAAAGATTCACCTTGTATGAATATCGGGAGTTCCAAAAGTATATTTCAGTTTTCTATTTCACAATTAAAGCCATATTCGTTATATTGAAACCTTTCATAGTCTCAATTTTATCCTCGACTCGAGGATAAACCGTTTTATCTCTTTATTGGTATTTTTTTATAAATAGGTAACAACACCAACTTTTAGAATTTCATTATAGGATCACTATTTGAGCATTATTTATTTTTTATTTCAATTACTATTTTTTTAAATGAATTTTCCCATAACTAGCATTTTGTCTCAAAATCTACAAAAAGTCTCAATATAACCAATACAACCTTAATTGTTAGAGGGAGGTGCTTCGAGGTGCTTTCAAATTTCAAAACAACACTTGTCACAATTGTAACTAATAGTACTTCATAGTGAATGCTCTGACATTTGTAAGTGACTAAGTGCAGAAATAGGGAAAAAGTTCCTCAAGCAAAATAAATGTAATACAGTGAGGGTCTGTGCCGACACTTCTTGGAAGCCCTCCAGAGAGTCCAAACTTTCTCTAATGTGTTTCTTGCAATCACCTAGTTGGACATTTTGTTGTTGTCAACTTTAATTAACATGACTTGACTTCTAGTGCCCTTTGAAAGGTTTTCAACAAACTTTACATTATTCTACAATAATAAACACTATGACATATTTATTGAAAAATTTTCATCACCAAAGAGCAATGATTTATCTAATCAAGAAACAATCTCAAAAGAAGTGACATACAAATGCAACAAGGTATATGTATAGTACAATCACTCAATTCTTTTATCAAGATTTTGCAAAAATCTGCTAGGCTTCTTCTTGCTCTCCACACTACCAATGATGCTTGATTGAAAGGATTTGGGGCTTGTTTTAGGGTTCTTTAGACCTTGGCAATGTAAAACTTTACTCCAATATTGGAGCCCATCATTAGATTTCTAGTAAGAATTAGTTTTTCAATGACACTCTTTAGTTATGCATTTGCAATTCTATTGAAAATATAGAAAATTTCTAAAATATTGACTATTAATTTTGGAAACATTAATTTGCAACCATGGAGTGCTAATTTTCTTATTCCCAAAAGATACAACAAAATAATATGCACCATGATGTTTTACACTATAATATAAACCTACAGAGATTTACAAAAATTTGAACATCAATTGCATTTGATATGAATTATATTACTTTTTATTTTTAAATTCAATTTTTTTTCAAAATAATGTGAAATTATTACAACTAATATAAGACATGTAATAAAATTTCTAAAAAGTAAATATAGAAATTCACTCAAATTCAATACATGAAAAATGAAGTTTGAAAAGACTAATTATATTTTTGGCCTTTGAAGGTTAAAGGTTTCTAATTTGCTTTAGATGACACAATTGAAGTCTCAACAACTGTGAATTATAACTATTTAGGTGTGCGTTGACCAATAGTTAGTGTTGAACTCTATATAATTTGTCAATTGTCATTATAGAATCCTTCATAATCATAATTCTATGGTTTCAAAGTGGACCTTGTCAACTTTCATATATTTTTGAATCCAAATTCCAATCTGAATTTTTATGGCCTTGGTTTTGGAAATTAATTGAACCCCAAAGGTTTCCATTGGTTCTTCAATAAAATTTTCAACTCCCTCAATTGAAAAGAAATTGAATTCTCAATAGATACATGGCTATATGGCTGCAAAATGAACCTTTTCAACTCTCATATTTTGTTGTGAAAGAGATGTAATGGACAGTTGACATTGAACTTCAATGATGGAGAGAATGGAGAGAATGGATAGAATGTACAATCAACAAAAGAAATTAACCTTGAAGATTCATTCATTGACTCTCTAACCAAATGAATGTGGTTTCACTCTTAAAGACTTGAACCATGTAGTGCATGTGGGAGTTGTTGAATTCATGGCCCCTTCAGAGTTCAACTTTCTTTCAAATGACTTGAATGATGAAGGAATTAAACACATACTCATTATTCAACATTTGGAGTTATCATCTATAGCCAAAACTATGAAGGGTGTTGCAAGTTGGACCATTCTAACAAAAGCATTTGAAGAAGGATGCACAAGGCTAGGGAGATTGACCCCCTTATTGTCCCAACTAAAGATAAATGAAAAAATTTCCCCCTATTTTGTAGTGCGTAAATTTTGTATTTCTTCTCCTCAACTCTCTAATTTGGGGCACCTGATTGTGTATATGAACTCAAAATTTACAAATTTTATCATGCATGGCAAAGTAAAAATTTCATTGTTTTCTCCAGAGGTAAAGTACAGGGCAATCCTCCCTGGCCCAAAAGGAGTGCCGGTTTCATCTTGGCTTCCTCATCTCTTTCATATCAAACCCGGACACTGCAACGTGCCGAGGTGGAGCCATAAATGCCAGTTCATTGTGTCACGAGTTGACTTGACCACCTGCAAAGTCGCGCGGTCGCGACTGGATTCTGGTCCCAGGCTCGTTCGCAAGGTCTCCTTGTGACTCTGCATAACCAGCTGCATCTCGACTCTCGTGAAACGCACCGATCACGTCCTGGAGGCCCCGCGGGTCCAGCACATGGAAGACCCTCACTCACCATTGGGCGTCTTTGGAATAGAGACAACTCTCACATAACAGGGCTGGTCATCGGGAAGGAAGTATCACACCTCCGCCAGATTGATGTTAATATGTTCAACATCAACGTCCAGTCCTTTCCACAGAAAACTCATCTTGGGTTCCCGGTATTCAAATTTCCGGTGAGTCTCACTTTTCCCGGTGTGTGATACACTGGGAGCACCGGAAAAAATGACACTCACCAGGAATTTCAACACAGGGAACCCAAGATGAGTTTACTGAGTTCGAGAATTTAACAAATTTTAATTGTATCTTGGACAAGTACATTGACTACCTACATTTCATCCAGTTGACCATAAAAGAAGGTGGCCTTTTAAGACTCAAAAATTATATGGGATGACTGAGAAGTTACAAGAACAAAATATCAACGAGACACGTTCATACAAACAAGAGAATCTCATTGGAGTCCCAAATTTATCAGGTACACAAAATTCAAGGTCCCTACCTCCCCCCCTGACCGCCGACGTTGCTCTTTTCGGTGCTTTCTGAGGTCGTGGGTAATTACGCTCTTTTCCCACAGATGTATTTGTTGCAGCAATTTCAACGTTTGCTTGCACAGCTCTATCCCAGGATTTGAAAGTGAGGTCACAATACATTTGAGAACATTTTTGTTTGGTTTCTCTTCTGGATCTCGTGGGAAATACAATTACGCATTTCAAACTCGTTCGTTGAAAGCCTTCGCGTGTTTAAGCTTTATTCCAGAATTTTGAGAGTAAGGTCTCAGCGAAGGACATCATTCGCTTGTCGTTTCTTTCGACATATGATCGAAGAGCCCATCATGGACTCAATCTGGAGGCGGCCGTGTGCGAGGACCGAAAAGGCAGTCGCGCCAGGAGGTCCCTTACCTCATTGCAGCAGGGGGGAACCGGACTGGCCAATAAAAAGTCCTCGCTCGGTGATTCCTCGCCCGTGAAGCCACGCACAGTGGGCTACAAGTACGCCGTCGAAGGGATGGTGGGCGCACCGTGCCAAGTATACCAGGGCTCAGACCTCAAGAACCACGAGGTCGTGGGCATCAAGCTAGAGGACACAAGAACAGACCACGCTTTGCATCTGATGCGCGAGTCTCGGTTATACAATATTCTGCGGCGCGGGAAGGGCGTGCCCAACATGCGGTGGTTCGGCCAAGAGCAGGACTACAATATGCCGTGGTGCTGGACCGACTGGGGCCCTAGTGAACGTGTTGCACCTTTTAAACATCTGCGCTCGCTCAAGACGGTAATCATGCTCGGCTACCAGATGATCGGCCGCGTATGTGGAGCATGTCCACTCCCGGGGTCTCGTGCACCGCGACTTGAAACCTGAGAATTTCCTCATGGGCTGCGGCCGGCAAGGCAACTGGGGGTGTTCATCATCGATCTTGGCTTGGCCGCTTGGTGAAGGGGTACATCGACCCCGAGACTCCGAGACCCGGAGACACATCCCATTCCGAGAACGGAGGAGGTTCACGGGCACGGCGCGGTACGCGAGCCGGAATCAGCACTGCGGGATTGAGCACTCCCGGCGAGATGACATTGAGTCTCCCTCAGCTGCGTTCTCATGTACTTTCTACGTGGGAATATGCCCTGGCAAGGCCAGAGTGGGCAGCACCCGTACATGCACAACAAAGTGAAGATGGACACGAGCGTAGCGAAGCTCTGTGAGGGATTTCCCAGCCAGTTTGCACCACGCCCGGGAGCTGCGGTTTCACGAGCAGCCTGATTACTCGCACATGCGGATCGGAGCTTGTTCGGGGACCTGATCGTCCTGCAGAAGTTTCAGCTGGACCATGTTTATAACTGGACGGTGTTCTCGCAATCACTGCATAATGCGATGCCCCAGCAGCGAAGCACAAACCAGGCCTAGAATGTGCCGCTGTCGCACTTCGACGTACAGAAGAGCGTGATGGTTCCAGGCTGATGATATTGGTAAACCATCATCTCTTCACATCTGTCAGTCTTGTATTTTAGCTTTCATTTTTACCTATAGGTGCCCAAATGGCACGAACTCCCCAAAGTGGTCTCTTATTTACAGGTCTGGAGTTGAAATATCTTGTAGGAATTGAAGTTTTCAGGAAGGTAACAAATGTACCAATAGAAAAATAAAATCATCACCTGGCATACATTTTTTATTGATAGAAATAAGTTTTGAAGGTTACTGTACTTGACCAGTAGATTCAAAGTAAACTTTCTATTTTTAGCGCAGGCACTTAGGTATTCAGTTGATCATCGAAGCGTGTCAAGTGTCTCAATTCTAGTAAGAGAGTTTCTTACATCTGAATGTTCAGATTATGCAACCCCTTTCGGAGGAAAAAAGTCTACTTCTGAATTGGAGTGAGCCGAAAGGAGGTGAAGCGTTTCCGTAGGTAGTGGAAGTTGCTCGGGAATCTTCTACCTGACCTACTTCGCCTCTGGGTTTAACTGATCTTTTGAAGCCTGCAAACCTCGTGCGTGATTATCTTTTGGTCATGGTAGATTTGTAAATCCTCGTTCAGAATTATACCGTTGCTGTTTGGATGTCGTCTGATTCTTAGGTATGCACACTGAATACACATCAAATGCTGTGGACCACAGTAATTACGAGAGTAATATATATTTTTCAAATTTAGTGGCGCTTTTAACTACTGCTGCAATATATATAGTTTCCTGCCAACTTGAATATTGTTGCTGCGAGCCACATTGATTTTTCACTCACTGTAAATGAACACCCACAGGATAGTGTAGTTTTGTGGACATTTTTTTCTGATGTCTTGCCAGAATATGGTGGTTTAGTAAGTGCTGACATCCAGTTTGGGGCTTATCAGGTTGCTGCAAGCGGAATGGAGATGTTTGGGCTGCCCCTCCAGAAGTATGTAGTTTGATACAGAAATAACCAGGGGCAGAGCTGTGCAAAATTTTCCGACCTGAATTATCTTTCTCTAGACGTGGCGAAGAGTGGAACTTCTGAAGGCTTTCAAACAATGCGTATGGTGGACCTCGTGTTATTGGTCGATGCAGACAAGGGACTCATGCAGCTAAACCCATCTCCGTCATCCCTTCTGGTTGTTGCACCTCTGCGTTGGGTTTGGCAATTGAAGGGTCCTCAGAATTTGTGGCCAGAATCAATCGCAGTTGGAGTTAATAAAGACGGACTTCAACATTCAAAGCAGGATGTAGACCTGCAATGCCACCTCAGGCATTAAATTCCTGGTGTAGAATTATCTCAAGAGAGCATTCAGGATTTCTCTGGTCAGTCAAGTCAATTGCGGCGCACAAGGAATAGGACAACTGGAATTATGCAATATCACTGTTCATGATACTGCCTGATGCTCAATGACATTTCATTTCACTATTTTGTGTAGCTCAAAGATGGACCACAAAGCAATTTATATTCACTTATAATAGGAATATTGTGTGAAGAGGCTCCTGGGTATCTTCAATTGCCAACTGAAGGTATACTTAGATGCTATGGATCGAAGGAGGCTTTAATTTGACCGGTATTGGAATTTGAAACTGATGTTCCGGAGAGACAGTCCATATGTACAGTCATGTCCGGCACTTTTACTAGTATAATTGACATATGTAAGATGGAATACGATTCTCAATACAGTGCATCTCTTGGAACCGCAGCATGAATGGTTGTCACAATATGTATCCATGTCAATTTTTTCAACATAAATGTTGTCATACAGAATTCTTAAAGAACACACAACCATCGACCAACATGATCAATCTCCATGGTGGAATTGTAACTAAGACTCTAGTTAGCTAACTGGAGTCTCCTTTATTAGTTCGCACTGTCATACATTCATGAACTGGGATCCACCTGGTGCTCTCTGTCGAGATTGTCACCTGAGCACGCTCTTGCCATTCAGGTAATCTCTACGTAACTACCATGAAATATATACATGGTGGCTACTCAACAGTGAGGATTGTCACCTGAGCACGCTCTTCCCATTCAGGTAATCTCTACGTAACTACCATGAAATACATGGATTGGTGGCTACTCAACACTCAACAGTGAGGAACATTGTCGCAATGACCTGCGGGAGAGGCGTTGACACATTGCACGTCGAAATCTGCGACATAACCCGCGCCACTGGGAACCGCGACAACCTTCAGCCACCAGGGGTCCATTGCAATCACCGAGCTTTCAAGTCGGCATTCCACGTGGAGGATGGTATTCGCCGACAGCTCGCTAAACACGAAATCCCCTGTCCCGGCTTGCTCCTGCATTTTAGTCTTTCTCAGAGTTCGGCCTTGCACGACTCCTTGTGCAACGTCGGCGAAGCAGATGCTTGCCACCAGCACCGCCACCACAAACATCAGCGAAAGCTTCCTGCACATAATTATGTGGGATTACAGCTAAGTATTAAACCATGCACCCTTACTTATGAAGAATTTCAACAAGAAGAACATCAACGTGAATGAATTGAAGAGTCGTAATAAAATTACGTATTTCTAACGACGCTGCGAAGGCACAGATTGCGATAACTGCCCTCGTTGCCTCTTCGGGGAAGTGGACTCTAGCTAGCTATGACACAAAGTAGTTGTATTGTGAAATGGTACCCAGTCGCTTCACGCTCCTACAATCAATAATATAAGCAGATCACATCGACTCCAATCGCAATAAATTATCGTAGTTCAGAATGGAATAGTGACATCAGTCACTACGAAACCAAGTACGTAAAACAGGAAACGGACTGGTTGCAACTTGCAAGACACGGAAGAAGATGGAGTACAACCTTGCCGTCGCCGTCGTCATCGGGTATATATACCTGTGTCTCGTTCTCTCAGATTAATTGGAAACCTGTGCACAACAGACACCACGCAGCACGTTGTGAGTCTCCTAGATGGGGAAATTCTTCTGTGTGTGTGTATATATATACACACACAAGCGAAATGATAGAAACAGCCATGCACAACAGAACGAAGGCCTGGGGTCTGAGTAGTTAGAGCTATCGATATAAGAGAGTGACGAGTTGCAATTTTTCGAAAGAGCCATGAAACTTCATGAGAACAAGAAAGCCAGCCAGTTGCATTGGCAAGTATATATATCGATCCTAACTGGAAGTGATCGAAACGAACAAGCTAGCAACACAGCAACGATCGAATGCATCAGTATGCAACTCTATCATGTCTGTACACGTACTTCGGAGAGCACAAGTTGAAGAATGAGGAAGCAGCAAGGTGGGAAGATCTTGGAAGCAAAGCGGCGATGGTGCTGCAGGAGCAGGAAAGCAAGAGTAGGTCACAACTGCGAGGAGTCCGAGTGAGGAGTTCGTTTATATAATGCTCCCCACTCAGATGAAAGTTGCTTGAGTTTGTTCTCATACATCCAACTGAAGGCGAGAGTTGTGCTCCGTGGTACACGGGTTGAAGTTTAAAAACTTGGAAGTGTAAAAATTTTCAAAGTTTAAAAACTGGGATGTCTAAAAAGTAAAAACTTTGAAGTGTAAGAAATTCGAAGTGTAAAAACATGGAAATTAAAGAACTTAAGTGTAAAAACTTAGAAGCGTAAAGCATTGAAATTAAAGAACTTAGGGGGGTAAAAACTTAGAAGTCTAAAAACTGAGAAGTGGAAAAACTTAAAAGTGGAAAAACTTTGAAGTGGAAAAGTTTGAAGTTCTAGCCAGGTCCAAACAAAAGATGTAGGAAAGTGGACGTAATTCATTTCTGGGTCATTGCAAGAACCACCATCCATTTTCTATAGCGTTTCCCATAGTACTCTTGTTTTTTTCAGGAGTACTTTATAATTAAAAAAATAATTTTTTTAAATGGGAAAAAATATTTTTAATGTATTAACCTTTAAGAAGAAGTTACCCTAGGAAGGAAAATTGTAGAAAAGTTCTCTAGGTAGGAGAACTAGAAAAGTGCCAATTCTCATGAAAATTGACACTTTCACATTTTAATTTGTAATAAATAGGAAAATAATTTTATTTTTTAAATTAAAAATTTTCCATTTGGGAAGAGTTGATGAAGATGAGATTTCAATAAAAGAGTGATATTTGAACCATCTTCAATGTTCAAAAATTGTACGCAATGGGAGTGTTGTTTGCACTCATGTGCAAGACATAAAATAATAAATTTTCAAATTTCCTATGGTGGATATATGCTTTCCTACTATACAAATAGACCATGAAAGTTTCAATTCTAGATCATAAAATTTGGGGACTCCTAACACAATGAAAACCCCTAAATTGCACTTTGTGACAAATTAACAAAAATGATTTTAAAATACAAAATGATTTTTTTTTATTTCTAAAAAATAAGGGCTCTGATTACCATCA
This sequence comes from Straminergon stramineum, assembly GCA_963920665.1. Lineage (NCBI taxonomy): Eukaryota > Viridiplantae > Streptophyta > Bryopsida > Hypnales > Calliergonaceae > Straminergon > Straminergon stramineum. Next base: position 4,245,734 of record OY987272.1, read on the forward strand.
AGTTAGACATGTTCCATAGAAATTCCATGTTCATTAGACTTGTGCTTCAAAAGTTATAGCGAATAACAAAAGCGTCACTTTCATTGTGACGGAAAATAGGACCGGTGTTTCTTGCAATGACCCTTCTAAAATTAAATAAATTAAATATTTGAAACAAAGCTCAAGAAGCTATCTTCAAATGAAGTTAGGGACTCAAAAAGCCATGTTTGGGATGATAATTAAAAAAAAATGAAATGATAAAGAATTTTAGGATCCCTAGAGAGATTGATGATTAATTTTGAATTTGAATTTAAACTAAAAATAAAATTTAACAAAGATTCTACAAGATACCCATGGATGAAGTTTCTAGTCCCAAAAGTCAATCATACGAAATTTGAAGGCTTTTAACAAGACACTATGGCACTTAAAGGACACTAGATGGATTCAACATTACAAGTTTTTTCACCACACCTTATAGAGTTATGGTCTTTCAATGATCATGTCTTAGAAACATCTCACAAAAAGGGGAAACGGTGTCTCAGAGTTGAAGAGGGTCATTTGACACTAGACCAACATTGCAAATACAGAGAAATAATAAATACTATTTTTTATTTCCTAATTTTGTTGTATTTGTACTACTAGTGAAAGTTAAATGGCCCATTTGAGGCCCCTTTTTCTAATTTGAGATTTTTTGCCATATTTTTGCTTCATAATAATTCAAAAAGGATTCAAGATTTACAAGTTTCCTATTCATGACTATTTTAAATCTTTGATAATGTTTTCAAATATTTCAAATATTTTCTACTATTCAGAAAAAGCCTCTAATCAAATGTTAGATTGTCAATTTTAGGATGTTTTAGGGTGATTGCAAGAAACACTTGTCCTATTTTTTGTCTTCTTGCCCTTGGACAAGAGTTTTTTTGCTCATAAATTTTACATTGTTTGTCTATTTGGCATGAAATTTGGAATGAAGGTACATGCAGTAGTTACAAACATTGAGATATTTTTTCAAATTTAAAAAAAGAGTTCACTATTTTTAAATTGCCTCCGATTGGATGTCTATTTTGACCAGTTTGGAGGGTCTTGCTAACCAATAAATTACATCTTTAGTAAATTAAATTATGTTAGTAGTAGTCTAAGACGTACTACCTTTGTCATCATACAACAAAAAAATAATTTGAGAAGTAAGTACACATATTGATGTACAAGCCAAGGATTTTTCTATTTATAAAAATCCCTCTTGTGGTCTAAATCGTTCTTAAAGTTCAAGACCTTTACCCCTTCAAATTTATTTTTTTCAGATTTCGAATTGAATGAAAGGTGACTGCAAGAAACACTTCATAATTTTTAATCAAAAATGCAATTT